>OX419760.1:18834503-20034503 GCA_948567375.1 Lunularia cruciata
CTAGGGTTGGACTCCTGCTTGATTTGTTGTGCCAAAAGTTAAGACTTCCTTGTGCTTTGCTTTTTCAATTTCTTTTATTGATGGAAGACATGGAGTTCCTATGATATTCTTCCCTTCTTTTGGAGCCACTTCCTCTATATGACAATGGTTGATTTTTTGTGTCTTATAACGAATCTCATAACATCTCTTAAATCAAGATATTGCTCCTCAATTTTTTAAGGACTTATCTTGCTCATCTCTTCTTCTAGTAAGTCCAAAACGGTGGCCTCTTGTAGCTTTTGAGGTCCTTTTCCCCCCACCAAATCAAGTACATCCACTATATGAGTGACTTCCATTGTAATTCCTATATTCTGATATTTGTTGATAATTAGACCTCCTTTGGCTAGTGAGCTTGCTATCCCCAATACTCCTAAGTCTCACTATTACAAGGCCCTCACTTTTCTCTAAGGTTATTCTCCTTGCAGCTTCCATGTGCAAGGACTACTTTGCATATCCTTATCTTGGGTGGAGCTACTTCACTCCTTCTTCCCAAGAGGGGACTTGGATTGGTTTCTTGCACCTAAAGGAGTAGTAGGTCAAGATGACCTAAAGGTAACGGATCTATCTCCTATGGGGCTCCGTTTACTTGGTGATCTTGCTCCATCATCTCTAGGGCCTTTTTTCCAAGATCCTCTGTGTGTTGACACTTCAGGTTCATTTTCCTTGTTCTCCTCATCTTCTTTTGCCTCAGAGTCCTCTTATTCTATGGGCACCTCCAACTTGTTGCAATTCATAAACCAAAGCAATTTGCTTACTCTTTGCTTTAATTTTTGGCTCTAGACTGTAAACTTGTTTTGGGACCTTTGTTGAGCTTCCACCTTACTTGCTCTTCACAACTCTTCTCCTTATAATATAGGAAGTCTTTTCAATACCAAGCCTTCTTGTTGTTTAGCTTGGTCATAGCCAACCACTCAGAAGCTACTTATCATTCAAGGATTTACCTTGCTTCCTCCCAACTACTCTTATCTTTCTCTAGGGTTGAGATAGTTGATTCCAACATAGATTGGGATAATTTCAGCCTTCCACCTCCTTGTTGGAATTCTTAATTATTTCAAGCAACCCCTATATTTTGCCCACCAATATGTTGGAATCTTCCTTAGAATGACTTGCTTGGTGCCATAATAACTAGAGTTTGCTCTCATTTTTCCTCTTCTCTAAGTGAGCATGTACTATTTGGGCATCTAAAGTGAAATTCTTTGCCTTGGTGAATTGTACTTGCAACTCTATCTTTTCCAACTCCCTGGTAAGCTTGGCAGACTCCTTCTACCACTTAGACTACTTTTCAGCCCAGGCTAGTTCTACTTCTTGGAGTTTATGCAAGTTTTCCTCTTGGTAATGCTCTTGCTCCTCCATTAGTTCCAAAATTTTATTGTAAGCCAACTGGTTGTATCTTAGGTCCATCAAAATGGATAGGGCCTCAAGCTTCCATGCTTGGTTAGGGTGTTCTATCTACTTGTCACAGCATTTCTCTGCTAACTAGGCTGTCAACAAGGATGTTCATCATGTGAAATGATACCCTTAGCCTATTTCATTTTGTGGGTCATCTTCCTAAAATCTCATTATAAGGGATACAGGATAGGGTCCCATAGACATATGTGGGAGGGGCTCTAATACTATTGTTGAGGCTTGAGAGAAAAGACCTACCCCAAGTATTTGTTGATTCCCAAGTATCTTGCCAATTGGTTAGCAATTTTAGGGAAGTCCTTTCCTACCTTAGGTTTGCTTGGTGAGTCACTTTCCAATCAGATAACATTGGCTTACTCAAATGGTTTGGCATCCAACTCCTCAGAAATAGGGAAATCTTGAGGTTTCTATCCTTGGTTCCCTTTCCTTTGGATGGAGCTAATCTCTTCTTGGGGACTAGATGCTCTATCTTCCTCTCCTCTAGTGGGACTCTTTATTCTCACTCTCAATTTCTTCTTCTTTTTAGGTGAGGATAAGGATGCCATCATATCCTTGTTAGGGTTGGCTGACTTCTTTCTTACTACAAGCAAGTTCTTCTTCTATGTAACAATATGGAGTTTAGCGATGAAGTTAGTCGGGCTTACGAAGTAGCACATAAGACAAATTAGCTTAAAATATTCTGAAATTATCTAGGAAGCTTCCCGGCTAGCTTAGCTTGCACGCCAAGTAGGTGGCTTCTAGAAGAAAGCTTCTTGAGAAGCTTCCTAGTTAACTTGGCTTGCACTCTAAGAAAGCAGCTTGAGGAAGCTTCTTGAGAAGCTTCCCAAGGGCCTTTTTTGCTACCTATAAATACCAAAGCCAAAGCTCATGCTAGGCATTTGGAGTTTTCCCACATTCAAGTGCCCCAATGTGAGTTTCCATTCTCCTATTTCTCTCCTTGGTCTTGGTCTTTTATATTGGTATAAAAGCAAGAATGGGATGGATGGATGGACCATTGAATCCACTTCCACCAAACCATTGGGATATTCATGTCCAGATATTATCCAAGCACCACTTCACACAATTCATCACCTCATACTTTGGGTAGGATTTTCTACATATGATCACTGTGTCTAAGGAACCCTTGATACTTCCGGTTGTCACTCATGGAAAAAGGTGGATGTGCTATATCTATGTGTTAATCAATTAGATAAATTAGGATTAGTAGGATAGAGTAGTAGCTATGATGGCAATACCGGATGTTATCCTTGCAATGTAGCAACAAATCAAGCACCTTACTCGATTGTTGGATGAATAAGACCAACAACAACAAGAGCATATAGAGAGAGCACCTGTCCGAGATAGAGAAGATCATATTTGATTTCCAAAACCCAAGGTGTTTGAAGGCAAGAATCTTCCGGGCACAATGGAGAATTTTGTGTTTGATTGCAAACATTACTTCAAAGCCACCAATCTTCAAGATGAACGGACTCAGATTCTCTTGGCTTCTAGCCAATTGGATGGTGTGGCAAAACTTTGGAGGCAATTCCAAGTAGAGCAAACTGAAAGACAGATTGTTACACCAATCTTGACATGGACAAGAATTCAAGGATGCAATATTTGGTTGATTTCAAACTATAAATGCCACCCGAGCCGCACAAGATAAATTGGCAAAGTTGAAGCATATTGGCTCTGTAAGAGGTTACATCACACAAGTTTAGAACATCATCATGCAAATTCCAAATTACAAGAAGGAAAAGTTCTGGATTGATTTGTGTGGGGATTGAAGTCACAAACCAAATTGGAGGTGACCATGCAAGAACCACAAAAATGTAGAAGAAGCCATGCAATTGGCTAAGCACTTTGATTCCTTGGTTGCGACAACTTGGTCTTGACCTTGACTTACACCAAGCTTACTAGTACCATACACACGGATGGAAGAACCAGCACCAATGGAGATTGATGCTATCCAATGAAGGCTACTTGGTGCAGCAGATAGAGAAAGATTGCAACAAAATGGAGGTTGTTTTTATTGTCACCAAGTTGGACATTGCATTGTTGAATGTCCACTTAGGAATGGGCGACCTCAACAAGTTGCCCAGATAGAGTTTGTGAAACTGAATGATCAAGGAAACAAAGAATCCCAATAGGAGATTTTGAGCCGCCTATTGGGAGCTTGATTAGTTCCAATGGGATAGAAGGCTCAACCTATGCAAGTTTGCTTCACTTGCAAGGTATGATATCTGATCGGGGTTGTAGGATTTGGTTGACTTTGGAAGTTCAAAGAATTGCATGTCTATGCAAGTAGCAAAGGAATTGGGTATTCCTATCAAGCCAATGATTGGAAGTAGTTTCATGATGGCGGATGGTAGAAAGGATTTTGCATTCCGTATCTTGCATCATGTTACCTTCAAGATTGGGAAGGAGTATTTGGAGTGAATGAGGTTTGTAGTGACATCTCTACACTATGATATCATTCTGGGTCTACCTTGGCTTGAATGTCATAAGGTTCAATTTGATTAGACTCGACACCAAATTCAAGTACAACACCAAAGTAGGAATTTCATATTAGGTTGTTTGGCACTTCTAAGTAAGACACCTAAAAATAGTCAGTCCCAAGATGGGAAGTTTGTCGAGAAGGTAGCCATAGAGAAAACCTTGAAGAAGTGGAGTCCCAAGATGGGAAGTTTGCCAAGAAGGCAACCATGGAGCAAGCTTGGAATAGAGATGAGTCCTTGGAAGGGAAGTTGGTTTGTAAAGCAACCATAGAGCAAGCTTTGGAGGAAGATAAGTCTATATTCACGGTGTGGATAAAGCCGATTGCACAAGAAAAATTGGAGGAGGGCCAAGAGCCTCATCAAGCAATGGTTGATTGGATAGTTCAAGAGTTTGCAGACGTGTTTTTGGATGATCTGCCAAATGGATTACCCTCAGATCGAGGTATGCCCTTCAAGATCAAGTTATTGCCAGGGAGTACTCCAATGAGTAGACTGATCTATTGGCTCTCACCAAAGGAGTTGGAGGAGTTGCAAACAATGCTTATAGAGTTGTTGGAGAAGGACTTCATACAACATAGTACCTCTCCTCGGGGAGCACCGATACTATTTGTTCCAAAGAAGGATGGAGGACTTTGTTTTTGTATTGGTTATTGTGGGCTCAATAAGCAAACCGTGAAGAATGCATATCCCTTGCCTTGGATCAATGACTTGCTTGATCAACTAAGTGGAGCACGCTACTTTTCCAAGTTGGATCTTTGTAGCGGCTATTGGCAAATTCCTATTGATAGAGAGGATGTGCAAAAGATTGCCTTTTGTACAAGGTATGGGCATTTTGAGTGGAGAGTCCTACCTTTCAGACTCACTAATGCTCCAACAATCTTTATGGATCAGATGCATCAGGTGTTAGATGGACTAATAGATTGGTCCATGGTGGTGTTCTTGGATGATATCTTAATTTATAATAAGACAAAGGCAAAACATATGAATCATGTGCGAGAAGTCCTAAGATGCATATGACAATGGAAATTTTACTGCAAGAAGTCAAAGTGTGCCTTTTGGCAGAAGGAGATTACCTTCTTGGGTCATAAGATCTCATCAGAGGGGATCAAGATGGAAGAAGAGAAAATCAAGGCCATTATTGATTGGCCTACCCCGAAGGATGCTACAGAAGTATGGGCATTCAATGGATTGGCCAGTTTTTACCAACGGTTCATCCATTATTATGCTCATGTGGTTGCACCATTGACTGATCTCTTGGGAAAGAACTTGAGCTTCTAGTGTGCCACCAAGCATGAAGAAGAATTCTAGAAGTTAAAGCATATGGTGTCTTTAAGACCCATTCTTCAACCATATGATCCTCAACTACCCTATGTGGTTGATTTTGATGCTTCTAACTTTGCAATTGGAGCCATGCTGCAACAAGAATTCGCAGATGGGTTCCATCCCATTGCCTTTGTGTCTCACCAACTCAATACAGCTGAACAAAACTACTCTGCTCAAGATTGAGAACGACTTGCAATGGTGTACGCCACCAAGGTATGGAGGCATTACCTCTTGGGGAAACAAGTGATCATGCGAACTGATCATAAACCATTGTTGCAGACCTTACACTTGGAACACATGAAGAGTCGACATCATCAATGGGAGGAACAACTCCAATTGTATGACATCAAACTTGAGTACAAACCAGGTTGGTTCTATGTCATCCCTAATGCTTTATCATGACGACCTGATTTGAAGTCTCTTCTTCTCATCACAACAGTAATTTCAACATTGTCAATAGACTCCAAGGTCCAAAATGAGTTTCAGTCAACTCTACACCAAGATCCATTCTTCCAAATGGTACATGGTCACCTTATGGCATGCGATAAGGAGTACAACACCTTCTCCATCAAGGAGGGCCTTTTATTCCATGAGATTGGATCTATGTTCCAGCTAAAAGTGATCTTTGACTTGTGCGCCTTCAAGAAGCCCATGATTTACCCATCGCTGGTCACATGGGTATGGATTGTAAGCCAGCCTGTCTCTCACTCAAGATGAGCCTCTGATGGCTATTATGGTAGCACACCATGGACTAAGAAGGCAAGGAACCCCAACTCCATCATACTTCTCCAAGGCTAACACTCCAAGTCTCAAGAGATTGCTCACTAGAGAACTCAATGAGAGAGAGATAGTTGCAAATGAAAGGATGATGAGTACCTCCTCACCCCTTGTTTATATACTTGTGAAATAATTACCAAAGTTACTAATTACTAGAGTAACTCAAGTTACTAGGCTAAAAGTCAATTAAAGTCAAAAAGTAGAGAGGAATATCCTTTCACATGGGCATATTCCCCTAAGCATGTGATCTTATCTTGACCCAACTATTAAGTCAAGGATTCCTTCACATGGGCTATCCTTGGACTATAAAAGAATCCAAAACAAAAAGGCTTTTGGGCCCAAGAGTTCTCAACTCTTTCCTCAAAGCCAAACACCTAGGAATAATACCAAGTCAACACACTAGAATCCAAAATAGTGGTGCTCATCTTTTCTACTTCCTCTAAAGTAAGGTCCCCTTTATCTTAGCTATGACTAACTTTAGCTAACCTTTATCTTTATATAAATAATATCTCTCAACTACTTGTAATACCAAGCTAAATATCACAATACCACACATATGCACAAATGGGTGTTACATGACAAGACCTTGGGTACTCTCCAACGTCAATGGTGGTGGCCCAACATGACACGAGATGTTCAAGAATTTGTGTGATCGTGTGAGAGCTGCCAACATAACAAGGCCAACAACTAGAAGCCGAGTGGACTCCTTCAACCACTCGCTGTTCCATCCGCTCACTAGGAGCATGTGAGCTTGGATCTCATCATATCCTTGCCAAAGACAAAACAAGGACACACCACAATTGTGGTGTTTGTGGATAAGCTTAGTAAGCAAATCTACTTGACACCAACGTATGATACCATGGATGCTCCAACCTTAGTGCAAATCTAGTTCGACAATGTCTTCAAGCATCATGGGATGCCATGTGTACTAATCTCCGACCATGATCCTTGATTTACCGAGAAGTTTTGGCAAGCACTCTTCCAGATACTTGGCACCAAGCTTTCTTTGTCCATGGCCTATCATCCTCAAACTGATGGACAAACCAAACATGCAAATCATACACTGGATGATATGTTCCGTGCCTTTGTCAATATCCACCATACCAATTGGGATGAAGGTCTTGCAGCTATAGGCAACTAGGATATAGGAATTTGCCTACAACAATTCCAAATAGGCAACCATCGGATTTTCTCCTTTCTTTCTCAATTATGGCCAAGATCCGCTTGTTCTAGATTCTCTTCTTGCTCCCTCTCTATCTCAGGTTTCTCATACTTCCACATTCTTGACCACTATATCCCAATCTCTCCAACAAGCCAAGTCTCACCTCCTTGTTGCTCAGAATTGCCAAAAACAATATGCGGACCATGATCATCATGATCTCATCTTTGAAGTCGGTGATAAAGTCATGCTATCCTCTAGTAACCTCCCTCTCCCACTTGATACCCAAGTTTGTAAACTTGCAACTAATTGGATAGGACCCTTTGATATAACACAAATTGTTTTTCATGTTGCTTATCAACTTGCCTTGCCTTGTCACATGCATATCCATCCTATCTTTCATGTTTCCATTTTGAAACCCTTTGTTCCTAACCCCTCTTCCTTTTCCTTTTGAGTCCAACCTCCCCCTCTTCCTGTCCCTATCAATGATCATGAGGAGTACAAAGTTGATCGTATCCTTACGCGTCACCATACTTAACGAGGCTATAGCCAACATACGGAGTACAAGGTCCTTAGGAAAGGGTATCCCCTTCATGATGCCACATGGGAACCTCTTTCTCACCTCCAGAATGTATAGACAGCTATCTAGGACTTCAAAGCTTCATTGGCAACAAGACGTCACCAACTAGCGGCGGGGGAATACGTAACAATATGGAGTTTAGCAATGAAGTTAGTCGGGCTTACAAAGTAGCACATAAGACAAATTAGCCTTGAATATTTTGAAAGTATCTAGGAAGCTTCCTGGCTAGCTTAGCTTGCACCTCAAGTAAGTAGCTTCTAGAAACTTCTAACTAGCTTAACTTGCACGCCAAGTAGGCGGCTTCTAGAAGGAAGCTTCTTGAGAAGCTTCCTAGTTAACTTGGCTTGCATTCTAAGAAAGTGGCTTGAGGAAGCTTCTTGAGAAGCTTCCCAAGGGCCTTTTTTCTACTTATAAATACCAAAGCCAAAGCTCATGCTAGGCATTTGGAGTTTTCCCACATTCAAGTGTCCCAATGTGAGTTTCCATTCTCCCTATTTCTCTCCTTGGTCTCGGTCTTTTACATTCTTTGAGATTGCTGAGTACACACAACTCTTCTCCCCATGCCATGGTGATAGGGGCCACACTATCACCATGGTATAAGAAGAAGAGTTGTGGGAACTAAGTAATCTTGTAGAAGAAGAACTTGCTTGTAGCAAGAGAAAGAAGTTTGCCACTATTAGTCCACTTTGTGAAATTGGTGATCAGCAAGGCTGTCACATAAGGACCAACATTTTGGCTCCTAATTCACTTTACAACTTCTTGGTAACTTTTCTTGAAGACGGGTTGTTGGGAAGTTGGCAATTCTTCCTTGGTCAAGTTCTCCATCATTTGGATGACACCCAAAGCAAAATGTTTGAGGATCCCCATAAGAAAAGGTCTTCATCCTTATGCTTCCTCTATTGGTGTTGCCTTCCTAAAGCTCAAATCACACTCTTGTAGCTTAGTAGATATTATAGGAGCATAGTTTAATGCCTCCTTATGTATCACACTTTTGATTAAGATGTTTTTTAATGACACATTTCCTTATCCACATATGAGCAAGTGGAAGTTTTTCATGGCATAAGGGCAGAGTGCATAACTATTGACATCAGGAACCCGTCCTTGTTCATGGTTCCCATTGGACTACCAATTGTATTAAAGAATAGGAGCCATGGCAAGTATTGTGGACTAAATCTGAATTACCTCCAAGCAAAGAAGATGATCTTGCCCTAAGAGAGAATACATCTCTTAGAATGGTTGTTAAATACTTGGATTTGGGTATGTGAATAAGCATGTGGATCACCTTAGACTCCACTTGTATCTTGTATGTTATTGTCAAAGTCCTAGAAAGAATTTATGAGCTACAAAATTCCATATCTTGTGTAATATTCCAAGGACAAGAGAACCCCCAAGAGAAACATAAGAGAGAAAACACAAAGCTTCAACACTTAATACTCCAATGTCTCCAAGGAGTACCTTCTCTTTATTATATAGCAAAGATAATCCCCTCAAAGGAAGCTCCACCCTTGGATCAAATACATGGTGACATGTTAGTGAGCTCCACCTTTAGATTAAATGCATGGATAGTTGACATGTAAGTCCTTGTCATATCTAGTTGGTCAAATGAGTTTGACTAAAGGGAATCTTTAAGGAATCTTATTGTAAGAAGCTCAAAATTGTATGGGTGAGGTACCATTAGAAAGCTCTTGTTGAGACAAATAGTCAAGGTTAATTTGTCTAAAACAATGGGTAATTTTTCTATTTTTTAGACCTAATTCATCCATTTAGGCCTCCAAAATTGGATCAAAAGTTTTCAAGGTGTTTTTGGCTCCTGCTTATTAGTGGAAGTACTCTTTTGGTGACTCCTCTATTTGATCTTTGTAGTCCATCATATATAACATCTTTCCATATGTTACCAAGCTAATTTCCACCTCTAGATATATATGTCTATCTATTGGTATTACATCTTATTGGATTCCATATTTTCTTGTACTATGGAGTCTACATTTTTGAAGTCACACAAGTAGCCCAATTGTATGTAGATTGGTGCTTCTATCTTTATGCTCTTTTTTGGCACCATTAATCCTTCTTTGATTGTGGATTGTAAGATTTGGTCTCATATTGATATTGCACTCTCTTGAAAGTGTGTAATGTTGGCACAGGTCTCCAATTCCTTGAAAATCTGGTTGCAAATTCCTTCAAGGAGATTCATGGGAAGAACTATGTCTACTCAATATCTTTTTCTGTCTAGTCAAATTTGCAAGCAATGGAAATAATTGTTTCAATTCCCATTTGATCTAGTTGGTCTGAGAGTGCTCCCAAAATTAGCCTCCTTGTGAATTCTTGTTCATTGTGCATGTATCTCCTTACTTCTATCATGGTAGTCCCATTCTTGTTGGAGGTTCTTGGTTGATGGTTCAACTTCTTGCAATCACTTTTCTTGATGATTTTGGTTTTTAGTTTTTTCTTGAATAAGTTATGATAGCTTCAAAACTCATAATCTCCAAAAGATAGAATGGTGAGGACTTGGGTTCATTAGAAGTTTTTGTTGGGATGTGGTCCTTATCACCCATTGTACTTCCTTGCCATGGTTTAAATTTTCCATGAAAAATACACTGCCTTGCACTTGAATGTGAAGGGTCATCATCCACTTGGCACTATTTCATCTTTGAAGTCAAAATGTTAGATGTGTTGTGCCATCTCTCCATTGAATGCATGAATGAAATGAAATGAAATGTCATTGAATGAAATGCCATTTATTCTTGGAACTATCATGATCACTATACCTTGTGGGAAACAAGGGTTCTTATAGAGATTTTACACATTTGCACATTGTATTCATCTTTTGAGTTAAATCCCTAGATTTTGGGTCCAAGATAGGATATCCCATCACAAGCAAGAACACATAGTCATCCTCATAGTCTCTCCAGAAAAGCTTCAAATTTAGAGGGAGACATTCTCATTACATATATCCTATAGATTGGTCCTTGAGTGATATGGTGAACCAATGAGTTTCCTATGGAAACTTCTCCTTTTTCTTGTGTAGAGGAATATAATGAAGATTGTACACTATACTTTGAACCATTGGTGCAAGATTCCAAGATGTATCCATCTACTATTTCCAATTAGACAGATTTATTATCAAAAACTTCTTCTATTCTATAGGAGCAAAGCAATTTCTTGGAAAATTTACTAGGGAATTGGCCAACCTGGTCATTGAACTTGAGCACTAGGTCTTGCTTGTAAAGTGGAACTTCTTTTTATCTTTTTGTCAAAATAGGTTTTTTACTTGGCTATAGTGGTGTATTGCATTGTATAATGCATGTAAATACTTTTCATTTAGATCATGAAGTGCAAACTCTCTTTCTTATATGGTTTCTCCCTCATCAAAACAAGACGTCCCAATTGAGTGATTGGTAAAGATTCTAAAGGAAGGGACCAAGAATTCAATTGGAAAAATAGCCTCTTGCCCATAGGCAAGTTGAAATGGGGTGAATCCTAAGTAAGGTTTATTATGATGCAATAAGCCTATAGTGTATCCACTAGTGTTTGATCCCAATTGGCAAGGTTTATATTGACAATTTCTTTTAGAATGATCAACAAAATACCATTAATATGTTTGACTTAACCATTTTCTTGGAGGTGGTATGGGGTAGACCTTTTATGATGGATCACATATGTGCTTGTTAGATCCCATACTCCTTCATTGAAAAATGTGACCTATTGTCTATGACAATGGATAAGGGGACACCAAATTAAGAGACAATGTTCTTGTGCAAAAAATGAATGGTGACTACTACTGAGTTGTTGATAAATGATTTGCTTCCACTCACTTGGTTATGTATTTGACTATGATTATGATGAAGTGGTGTTGAGTGTGCTCTACAGCAAGATTGACAAGCCCCACAAAGTCAATTTTCCATTGTTGGAATGGTTGGGCTACCAATATTTGGTGGAAGCACATGCGGTATTGGGAAGTGTGTTTACCAATCTATTGACAAGCATAGTACATATTTGCATATTGATTGGTGTCTTGGGCAATTGATATCCACCAATAGCTCAATAGATAGATTTTGTGGGAAGTAAACTCCCTTGAAAAGTACATGCCTAATTCATTAGAGTGGCATGCCTTTAATACTATAGGAGATTCTTTAGGATTGATGCAATGTTGAAGCACTTGGTTTACTCCCATCTGATAGAGATCACCTTGTAGAATTGTGAAAGGAAGAGCTAACATATGCAAACTCCTATGGTTTGTTTGGGGTAAAACATACAACACTTTTCATGTAGATAAGTGTATTTAATTTGATCCATTTAGGTCAATTGAGTTTTCATCATCTCCCATACATAGAAGAGATGAAAATCTATAAGGTCAATGTTGAGGGAATTTACTACAAGATCTCCAAGAATGTGGGACAAGAAGTCCACATTATTGTAAGACTTGCAAGGATGATATTCTACCATGAACAAAATTCCTAGAGGAGTCACATCCATTGTGCAAGTTGTCCTACATGGCATGGTTTGTTGTTTGGTACTTGAGTGCTTAGTGGTCCACATGGAACACAAAACTATTGCCTAGAAGGGTAGTGTCCAAATTTTTTCATTCCAAAAATCATTCCAAGGCACTCCCACTTTGTGGTGGAGTAATTTAGTTCTATGGAGTTGAGTTGTTGACTAGCATAATAGATGGGATGTTCTCTCTGTTGTTCATCATATTGTGCTAGGATAGCACCCATGGCCATGTTAGAGGTATCTACAAAGATATGAGAAGTGATTTCCTAGTTGGGTGTTGCAAGAATTGGAGCCAACTTTCCTTTCAAGGTCTCAAAAGCTATAGTACTTTGTTTGGTCCACAAAAATTCCACTATGGAATGTAGTAGGCAGTTGGATTAGCAATTATCTTAGCATACATATGGACATACCAATGATAATATCTCATACAACCCAAGAAGAATCTATGGTTGCATCTTGGTATTATCTTGGGTATGAGCATTTGCTTATTGACTTGGATTTTCTTTGGGTCTACCATGATGCTATTTTAATAGACCAAGTGGCCAAGTAGGGTCCACAAAAGACAAAAAATAAAATTTTTGAGGATTTGTGGAAATCTTGACATACCAAAAAATGTGTAGAATGGCTATGAGCCCATACATGGGTAATGCATGAACTATGTATATACATGTTGTCAAGACAAAGGTCCATTTCCTTTTGTACTTTGCCAAAGGAGTTCATCATGTATACTTCAAATGTTATAGGAGTGTTATATACTCCAAATGGCATCACTCTATAGGCATAAGTTCCCAATGGCAAAGACAATGGTGGTCTTGTATTGATCCTTAGGGGCAGTAGCAATTTGGCTGTAGTTAGAATAGCCATCTATAAATTAAAAACATTGGTTGTGGGCTATGTTGTCCAACAAGGTGTTTGTAAAAAGGATTGGAAAGAGATCTTAAATAGTTTGGGAGTTCAATTTATGAATATCTACACAAATTTGGAATTTTACCATATCCTTTTTGGAGACCACTAAAATAAGGGATGCCCATTCTATTCTCTTTTAAGATAGACAAACCCATATGTGAGTAATTTATCTAGCTCTTCTTGCACCTTTTGAGAGTGAAATGGTTTTGTATTGGATTAAAATTGCATCTTCATGTAGTACTATTATTTGTTGGACACATTTTTAGGTCAACATCCATGCATCCTATGTAGTCATAGGCAAAAACATCCTAGAATTTTTGGAAGAGATCTTGGTAAGTAGATTATTCTCAATGCCCATATTGGTGCTAATCATTACATACTTAGGTATTTCCTTTGCTTGGGAAATATCCAAATTTTGAAATTCATCCACCATATGTAGGTGGAATAGGATGGTCTCACACAAATGTACAAGAGGTTTGTCCAAAAACATTAGCATTATAACCTTTCCTCTAGTATGGTTTGACAGACTTCATATTCTTTTACATTCGTTGTAGGTTTTCTTTCAACATCAAGAAAAATGGTGTTGGATGGAGTACTCATATTTTGAGAATGATCTGAAAGGCTTGTGCAGTCACCATGGGTTTTTTTTTTCATTTTAATTTGGAATAATAGTGTCATTGTGAAGAGTTCTATCAAGATGGAGACATTCCTCATCTATTTCTTTGTCTTTGCAATCAATATCATCTTGGATATAGAAGCAAGAGATAGTTGAGGTTTCCTAATTGTGCTCTTGGGTGTAAGGGAGGGGGAACATGGCATGGTAAAGAGGTCCATTTTCAGTTTTAAGAGACATGTCCTTTGAATCTAAAAAGGCTATGTTTGGAGTCAAAGAAGTGTGTTATATTACCATTAGCTAGAGAAATTAGCTACATGTGAAAATTGGCTTGGTAATATCTTTAGAGATATTATACATGATTTTCTAATTATATTAGATAGAGGGGTTACCAAAAGATGATTTCCACAAATAGAGTAGAAGTTGAAAACACAATAAAAACTTCAAAGCTAATTTTGGAGGCCTAAACAAAAGAATCAAGCCTAAAAAATATCATCTTATGCTCCCATTGAGAAAAAAGCCATTGCTTCCTTCTCCTCTTGTTTGTCTTGTCAAGATATTTCTAATTTTACCTCAACCATGATGTTTTGAGCTTCTTACAAAAAGATTCCCCAAATATTCCCTTTGGTCAAACTTGTTTGACCAACCAAATAGGACAAGGATTAGCATGTCACCAATCCATGCAACTAATCTAAAGGTATAGCTTGTTGACATGTCACCAATCCATGTATATAATCTAAGGGTGTAGCTCTCTTTGAGGGATCCTCTTTGCTATATAATAAAGACAAGGTGCTCCTTTGGAGCATCATAGTTTGATGAGAGTTCTAGTCTTTTGTCCTACTTGGGTTATTACACATGCACATTAAGAACATTTTGCAGATTTGGTAGAAAAATGAGGCAATTGAGTTGTTTGGCTTGACCACTCATTTCCTCTTTTGTTATGAAAAGAAAATTAATGATAATGTTTATAATTTCCTCATTACTATCAACTTGAGCTATGAGCCGGCCTATCTCTCACTCAACATGAACCTTTGATGGCTATTAAGGTAGCACACTATGGACTAAGAAGGCATGGAGCCTCAACTACATCACACTCTTCCAAGGCACCTCCAAGACTCAAGACATTGCTCACTAGAGAACTCAATGAGAGAGATATAGTTGCAAATGAAAGGATAATGAGTACTTCCTAGCTTATATACTTATAAAAAAGTTACACATAAAATTTAATAATTACAAGAGTAACTCAAATAACTAGGCTAAAAGTCAAATAAATTCAAAAAGTTTAAAGGATTAATTAAGCACATGGGATTCATCCCATGAGTAGGTGGTCTTATTCTCATCTGCCAGCTAAGTCAAAGATTCCTTCACATGGCCTATCCTTAGACTATAGAAAATATGCACCAACAAGGCTTTGGGTCCAAGAGTTCTCAATTCTTTCCTTAAAGTCAAATAACTAGGAATAATACCAAGTCAATACACTAAAAGACAAAATATTGGTGCTCACTCTTTTCCTTTTCTTTAGAATATGATCACCTTTACTTAAGCTAGAATTAACTCTAACTAATCATGACTAATGTAGAAGCTTAGCTAACCTCCATATAGATAATATTTCTCCTCTACTTGCAATACCAAACTTAATATCCTTCTAGAGTATACATGCACCAATGGGTATTATAAAGCAAGAGTCCATGCACTGATATGGAAACCAGTTTCTCCTTCCTTATTTGAGCTAGACAAATGTTCAATTTGATACATAGGAAGCATTATGTGTTTTAACTTCTTCCCAAAGGCTCACTTGCCATTTTGTCATGATGTGACAACATCTGCATCTACCAACCAAGAGGCTCCTATAAGAGTGGAAACTATACCGGAGCAGGCATACCCATGATTAATAAATCAATCAAGAAGGTCTAGTCTCCAATGAGGAAGGGCACCTTGGATAATAAGCTAATAGAGTAATGTCTTCTTCTATCAGCCATGCAAAAGAGTGGAAGTTTTGATCATCCCCTTTAAACCAAGCGTTTCGGTAAATATCATGACCCTTGGTCATGATATTTACCAAGGATCTTGAGCAATATGGAAATTTGGAATAATGCACACTTGGATGGTTACATGGATATTGGGATCATGGACTTTTGTGTACAATATGAGGTGGTCCTTTGGGATTTCCTCAACAATAATGGTGTAAGGGACTTTAGGAATGTTGTGCAGGTTGCCCATATGTGGAGTAGGTTGAGTTCCTATAGAAATAGGGTTTTGCCATGGTGGGATAAAGTCTCCTGTAAGAGGATCCTTGAAGAGAACTATGGTTTGCAACTTTGTAAGGAGGATCTATAGCTCCCTATGCTCTATAGGTGCTACTTTGCACAATTTCTTCACTATGATATAGGGTTTTATACTGGCAAGATTGCCAATTATGTCATAATCATGTATGATAGAGTTTGGTGGTTGTTTTGCCAATGTATCAAACATAGGAACTACAATCTGGTACATTTCCAAAGTAGGTTGCAAGATGTTATTGCATAAAACAACTTCATTTGAGCTCCCAAAGGAATAGCTTTTAGAATTATAATTGTTGCTAATGATAGGTGCTTCATAAGTATGGGACCTTGTCATGAGTAACATATGCACCTCTTGCATACCATTGTTGCTAGTTAGAGTTGCCTCCTCCATATGAGAATTTTTGCCGATGGCAATAAAGTGAACATTCCCATTATGACCAACATAGTTTGGTGGTTCATTTTACATGGTTACTCCTTGTGCTTGAGTGATGAAGGTCTTGAAATGAGAGCATTGTGCCATGGTATGTGCTCTAAAACAAAATGCACAACAAATAATGTTACTAGGGAATTGGTTGGCATGGTGATTCTTGCTACAAACATGATAAGATATCTTAGGTTCAAGTGAACCTTTGGCCTTGTCTATTACCTCATCCTTTGCAAAAGAGTGGATCTCACATATGTTGGTTGAAGTTATTGTTCTACAAGACAACACAACGTGTACTTTTCCTTCTTTGGGCTCATGGCATCTTTGTGGATTTCTTTACTTTGCCATGATGTGCACGTACCTTCCACAATGGACACAAAAACTTGGAATATCCAAGGTGGCACACTAAGCATTGTTGTGCCCTTGTGTAATACCAAGAGCTAGCCATATGATCTAGATGTGACATTTGGTTGGTAACATCTAGAATGATGTTATACATGATGGTCAAAATAGATCAGATAGAAGTATCACCAAAAGAGTACTTCTACTAATAGAGTGGAAACCAAAATAGACTTGAGAACCTTAGAACCAATAACTAGACATATGATTTAAAGGTGAGAATTGGTTTGGTAACATCTAGAAGGATGTTACAAATGATGGACTAAACAGATCAGAAAGAGGTATCACCAAAGGGGGACTTCTAACAATAGAGTAGGAACCAAAATATGCCTTAAATCTTTGAAGGTAATTTTGGAGGCCTAAACGGAAGAATTAGGTCTCAAAAATGTGCGGAGGAAAGGTTGGCCTTCCCTCAACCTTGGTTTGTCTTGTTGAGAGATTTCCAATGGTACCTTACTCACGTGATTTTGAGACTCCTATAAGAAGATTCCCCTAAAAGATTCCCTCCAGTCAAAGCTTGTTTGACCAACCAATTAGGACCTAGAACGACATGCCACCCATCCAAGTAAGTAATCCAAGGGTGGAGCTTGCTGATAGGTCACCTATCTGTGTGCCTAATCCTATGGTGGAGCTTCCTTGGAGGAGATCTTCTTTGTTTATATAATAAAGAGAATATGCTCTTTTTGGGGGCACCAAATGTTTAGTGTGTAATTTGTGTTTCTCTCTCTTCTCTTGTCCTCAGAGTATTACAATGGTATTAGAGTGAGTGTCTTAGTCCAAGAAAGTGGATCACCCCTCTTGGAAGAGCACGAACTATTAAAATTGAGTAATTTGAGGTGGAGAACATAGAGTAGTTGCTAGACTTAGGAAGGACTTGAGAGAGCAGATGGGATGGATGCACCGGGAGGACAATTTCCTGCACTTAGCTTTCCATTCCTGAATCCATTCCTGAATCCATTCCACATCAAGGTTATATACATCCAGCGTAAGCAAATGAGGGTATCGCTAGTTTATCACTTTGGCACAAAATTCATGGACCGAGTTATGAACTCACCAAACCCGGTGATTCTACCTATGGTGATATATGACAAAGAATGGGATTTGAAAATCTACATTCTACTATGATGATATGGATGTGAATGTCCCGAATCCTCTCCCTTTCAACACTCAAGTAGAAATCCGTTATGTAGTGAGAACGAAAGTGATGTTTAGAAATTTTGTGGTTAGAAATTTTGACGAGGAGTATTATCAACAAGTGATAGCTTTTGAGGTCCCAATGGTTGTTCCAATAGTTTGTGTGCCTTCTAGAGTGATCATATTGACTCTGGATTGAAGTAGACAGTTTGTGTGCCTTCCAGAGTGATCATATTGACTCTGGATTGAAGTAGATAGTAACAATTGAGTGTTGCAGGAACCATGGATCTGCAATTGCAAGAGCTAGAGCAAGGAATGCAAGGGATGTTGAATGAATTTCAAGAGATTAAGATGACTATGGAGACATTACAAAGTCAAGTGCAGATCCTTAGGGACGATCAAGCTATGCAAGAAGAAGAGCTGTCTCAAAACCCAATACCAACAACTGAAGTACTTGGAGAGGCACCTATACCTACAAACCCTATCAACAATGAAGCCACATTGCTACTCTGGATGAAGAAGACCTACAACATTGAGCCTTACAAGGGGCAGTGTATGATGGGAGTAGTGGAAAATTGGATCTCAAGAATGAATCAATATTTCCAATTGTTCTCAATATAGATCATAGAGCATGCTGTAGGTGTGTTTGCATATGGGTACTTGACCGATAAAGCCCTCACATGGTATGATGCTTGGGAATGATCCATGTTGGTAGAGAGAAGGGAGGTTACGTGGACATCAATGCAAGAAGGATTGTTGAAGAATTTCCAATCGGTGGATTTTATGCAAATGGCTCAAACCCAACTATGGGGATTGAGACAGAAGAATAACATACAAGAGTACGTGGAGGCATTTTTAGATCTACAAGTTGCAATAACCGACATGAGTCCAGTAGAGGCTCTTGACAATTTCAAACAAAGGTTAAAGGAGCGGATTTGCCAAGAAGTCATGGTGCAAAATCCTTGCATGGAATTTGAAGCCATTGCTTATGCATAGAGAATAGTAGGAGCATTGGGTGGAGGTGAAGGAGTAGTTCCATCTCAATATTATTGGGCAGAAATGCCACACATGGGTGGACCCGTACCAATTCCAAGGAGCACGACCGCTTCAAGGAGAGCATGGACGGGTAAAAGAATGAAGAGATGGAGTCCCACAAGGAGATGGAACTCGAGGAGAATAACGTTGTTACAATTGTGGCCATATTGGGCACATATCTACCAATTGTAGCACTCATTTCCCTAGAGGTCCTCGGCCTTCATACATGCAATCTTTGAACAACATGGAGAGGCGCATTGAAGAGGAGGAGGTAGAAAACACTTCAGAAAACAAAGATTGCCAGTAAATGTACCTTGCAGCCTTATTAGCTCAATAAGGAAGAAGAGAAGCAAGGGAAGGAAGAAGACTAATGTGCAAAGATCCCAAAAGGCAACCTCACAATTGATTGTTGTGAATAGAGTCCTAGAAAGCAATCAAGTGAGAGTATTAATCGATTCGGGAGCAATAGAGAATTTCTTATCTTGCTCTATTGCAATAAGATTGGGAATGGATCTAGAAGGAGATGGGAGTGAATAAGAAGAGTTTCCTAATGGGCAAATAGAGAGGATTGAATCATTACCTAGACGGGTCACATTCTCTGTAGGAGAATATCAAGAAGCAATTGAGTGGCGAGTGATACAATTAGCTTGTTATGATGCAATCTTAGGCATGCCATGGATGGAGCATTACAACCCTATGGTAGATTGGAGGAAGAAAGTAGTGAGAACCCACCAATGGTCAATCATTGGGATTAAAGAAAAATCACCCAAGCAGGATCTGCCTCTATATGTCAAAGGGATGGCACTGTCTGTAAGACCAATAGATGTTTCATGGGTCTAATAAGAAAAATCCGGAGTGCACAACTCAATGGAAAAATTCCTAAGAAATTGAAGGCTATGGTGGATGAATTTCAAGATGTCTCTCCCGATGATCTACGCTCAAGATTACCACCAAAAAGGAGAGTTGATCATAAAATTGAGACACTCCCAAGGAAGACATCTCCTTGTAAGGCCCCAATATTGCCTATCACCTCATGAGTTGGAGGAGTGTAAGACTCAAATTGAGGAGATGCTACAAAAGGGGTTCATCCAACCTAGCGTATCACCATATGGGGCCCCTGTCTTGTTTGTGAAGAAGGAAGATGGTACAATGTGCATGTGCATTGACTATCAAGGTCTCAATTAGCAAACAATGAAGAACAAATACTCCTTACCTTGCATGGATGACCTATTTGATAAACTCCATGGAGCAAGATACTTCACCAAATTGGACTTGCGGAGTGGTTACAATTAAATCTAAATTGTAGAGGAGGATGCGTACAAAATTGCCTTTTGAACCAAGTATGGCCACTTTGAGTATCTTGTGATGCCTTTTGGCCTCACCAATGCACTTGCCACTTTCATGAGTCTAATGAATGACATATTTTGTCCATACTTGGATAAGTATGTTATTGTCTTCTTGGATGATATCTTAGAATATAGTAGCATGATGACAGAACACAAGCAACATCTACAAGAGGTCCTCTAAATTCTAAGACACAATCGATTGTATGCCAAAATCTCAAAGTGCACGTTTGGCAAGTCTAAAGTAGACTACTTGGGGCATAGAGTAAGGGCAAAGGGCATTCAAGTATTGAAAGATATAATAAGAGGTCATTCAAAAATGGAGTGCCCCAGAAGATCAGACTCAACTCAAGAGCTTCTTGGGGTTGACAGGATTCTATCGTAGATTTATCAAGGACTTCTCCAAGGTTGCACAACCTTTAATGGCACTACTTGGCAAGGGGAAGAAGTGGACATGAGGAACCGCACAAGAGTTGGTCTTTCAAGAATTGAAAGCCACCTTGCTACATGCACTAATCTTGAAGTAGTATGACCCAAAATGTCCAATCAAGTTGGCTATAGATGCATCAAGCTATAGATGCATCAAGCGTAGCAATAAGAGGCTATAGATGCATCAAGCGTAGCAATAAGAGCAGTCCTACAACAAGAGTGGCATGACGGATGGCATCCAATTGCATATTTCTTTCAAAAGCTGCTACCGGTAGAGCGCAACTACCACACCACAAAACAAGAAGAGTTGGCCATTGTTTTGGCAACCAAGCATTGGAAGCACTATCTGGGCAAGAAGGCATTTGTAGTAGAGATAGACCACAAACCTCTAGTCTACTTCTAGATGAAGAAGGATCTATCTCGTTGCCAGATTCAGTGGGCAAAGTGGCGATAACACTTCAACATGACAATCACCTACATGGAAGGGAAGAAGCAAATTGCAGATGCATTCACCCGCATGCCAATGGCAAACAACTTGGTGGTAGAGGTTAAGATTAACCTTGAATTCTGGCCAAAGATTTTGGCTGCTACAAAAATTGATCCATAGATTGTAGAAGTGCAATCATCTAAAGGCATCACTAGCACCCAAGGACTCACCTTTCATGATGGCAGATTATGGATCCCAAATGTCCCAAAACTACGCACCACCATTCTAGCAGAATGTCATGATTTGGCCATTGTAGGTCATGTCAGAGTGGACAAGACCTTGGATGCAATCCAATGCCATTACTATTGCCCTAAGATGAGCAACAACGTGATGGACTATGTGTGCAGCTGCCTACTTTGTCAACAGAACAAAGCTTCTAATCAAGCTTATGCAAAGCTCCTTCAACCTCTCCTCATGCCTATCTAACGTTGGGAACAAGTGAGTGTGGATCTTGTCTGTGAATTACCCAAGACCACCTCAGGGTTTGACTCCATCGTGGTCTTTGTGGACCGGCTCAGCAAAATGATTCATGTATGTCCTACCACCAAGGATGTGACCGCTCCACAACTAGCTCAATTATACTTAGATGCAATCTTCTCTCACCATGGCTTGTCTAGAGTACTTATCACTGATAGAGGCACTCAATTCACCAATTTTTTTGGCAAACACTCTTTGGTTTCTTCAAAACCAAGTTGGCCATGTCCACATCTTACCACCCACAAACAGACGGCCAAACAAAGTGGGCTAATCGCACAATTGAAGACATATTATGCGGCTTCACCTTAGAAGAGCAAGAGAGGTGGGACACCCTACTCCCGTTGGTGGAATTTGCTTACAACAATTCAGTTAATGCATCCACCCAAGTCACTCCGTTCTTCCTCATGTATGGTGAGCATCCATTCACACCTTCTAGCTTGATGAAGATCTGTCCAGTGGCTACCAAGGTCGATGCAGTCAACATATTTGTTTCTAAAATCCAACAAGGTGTGGAGAGCGCCAAGCACAGATTATAGATTGCACAAAATTGACAGAAGCAGTATGCTGATGCACACCGTAGGCACATGGAGTTCAATGTTGGGGATCAAGTGTGGCTATTGACAACCAACCTCACATTAGTTGGATCTTGTAAGCTCAGACCTCGTTTTATTGGGCCTTTCTCAATTTGTCATGTTGGCGTTGTAGCCTATCACCTTGAGCTACCACCACACATGAAGATCCATCTTGTGTTCTATGTTTCCCTACTATGCAGATATGCTCCCCGCTCTGGCTAGGGTCATTCCACCCAAGACATTTGACCTTGTCCGACACTCATTGATGGCATAGAGGAATATGAAGTGGAGTGTATTCTCCAAAAATGCATGCGTGGTACTTGCCATCTACGGGTGGACTATCTAGTACAATGGAAAGGTTACCTCCTCTATGAAGCAACTTGGGAGCCCGCTGCCAATTTGACACATGCACCGGTGTTGGTGCAATCATTTGAGCAACAATTGCACAACAAGGACATTGCGTGCAATTGTTGTGCACGCAACGTCCTTGTTGCATGCACAACAATTGTGCATGCAACGGGAGGTCTGTAATACCAAGAGCTAGTCATATGATCTAGATGCGGCCTTTCCTCCCCCCTAGTTTGTCTCATCAAGAGCTTTCCAATGGTACCTTACTCACGTGATTCTGAGACTCTTACAAGAAGATTCCCTAAAAGATTCCCTTTGATCAAAGCTTGTTTGACCAACCAATTAGGACCTGGACCGACATGTCACCCATCCAAGTAAGTAATCCAAGGGTGGAGCTTGCTGATAGGTCACCTATCTATGTGCCTAATCCTATGGTGGAGCTTCTTTGGAGGAGATCCTCTTTGTCTATAAAATAAAGAGAAGGTGCTCCTTTGGGACACCAAATGTTGAGTGTGTAATTTGTGTTTCTCTCTCTTCTCTTGTCCTTGGAGTATTACACCTTGTCTTAAGCAACATGTACAAGAGATCTATCCCATTCTAACAATATTTCTTGATTTCTTTCTTGTGGTTATTGTGTTAGGTATAGGTTTTCTAGTTGTTCCAACTTCATCATGATGTCCTCTATCTTGGTGGTAGATGTGGGAATATTAACAATTACAAGAATGGACAATCCTAATGTAGCTATAGTGTGTGCTATGGGAGTTGCTACAAGCACATGATCATACATGGGTGCCAATTGAAGTACCCCGTAAAGGGCCAGTGCAATTGTGGGAGCTCCTCCATAGAAGTAATTAGGCTGTAGGAATCCTTGAGTGGCAACATAGGGGTTATACATCATGTTCCCTTTAAATACTATATTATAGAGCAGGGGTCTAGTAAGGCCATATCCTTCTCAAGGCCATTAGCTTGAGCCCAACAACATGCTTCTTGAATGCTTGGGCTAGAGTTGTAGTCTTGTTGTATATGAGAAATTTTTGAATATTCTCAAGTATTGCATCCTTGTGGTACACACATTTTTCATTTTGGATGAGTTTTAAAGAAGAAATGCATGATTGAACCCAAATGGAGAATAAATGATGAGAAGTTTGTATTTTGATTTCACCCAAAGAAGTAGACTTCATGTTGGAGGAAGAGGTACTTGGATTTGATCAGACCCGAAGAAGCTTACTTTGTGTCAAAGGAGGAAAAACTCGGAGCAGATGCTGAAGGAGGGCAGACCTAAAGGAGGAATGTAAATTGTAAGTCAGGATTACTGCGGGGTTGTATCTCAGTATAAAAAGGTCCAAATCATGTGTGATATATCTCGTTGGAAGCGTCTCATTCAAGGCTTTCCATTGCCACCAAAATCATAGATTTTGGAGGTATGTAACATAAGTTACAAGCATTTGAAGTTTTGGGAGTAGATGTACAAAGAAGTTTAGTGTCTTTGGGTCTACAAGACTTCGGACTTTAGACTTTGGACTTTGGGTTTACATGACTTCGGGTCTAAAGACTTCACCTCAAGACAAATGTGATTCAATCCGAGGTAGTCAAACATTGGATGTAGGACTCTTTGGGTCAGATATTTTGAAGCGTCTAAAATAATTAGGATAAGAAGATATTTAGGATACCCATAACTTCATTTTAAATTTTGATTGAAAATAAGAGAGAATTAGAAGAGAAATAGCAATAGTGAATGAACCTAAAGTGCAAGATCAGACAGTAAGTGTCTTTAGGTCAGTTACATGAGTGATTAGGGGAAAGTGAGTTGCAAATTGAAGACATAGATAGTGTATCCATGCTTTCAATTACAAGTCTTGATGAAGATATAGTAAAATTAGCAAAGGAATTGATAGTAGTTAGACCCGAAGTAAGAGATATAGGAGTGCAAGTGTCCTGGATTTAACATTTGACACTTTAGAGAAGAGTGCGTTGGAGATAGAGATTTAAAAGGATTAATTATGATAGGAATTGTAGATCAGGAAAGAGAAGTAGTAGAATTAGTAGAGGAATTAGAGTTGTGAAACCCGAGGACAGAGTAATAGTGAGTGAAGTAACTTCGGGATTGAAAGCCGAAGAACAAGTAGACATCAGATCGGATCAGTAATAGTTTTGAGATTTGAAGAGGTAGATATGAAGAGGTGCATTGTCATTTTGGATCTATAGGTTAGAAGAGTTGTTAGGAAACGATATAGTTTTTAGAACTGTTAATTGCTTCATTGTTTAAGAGTGGCATTTGTAGGAAATTGTTGTTCAGTGCTCATAATTTTTGAGAATAGATAAAGCAAAGTGTTGTGAAGTAGTGCTTGCTTGTAATACTCCGAGGACAAAAGAAGAGAGAAAACACAAATTGCACACTCAAACATTCGATGCCCCAAGGGAGCACCTTCTCTTTATTATATAGACAAAGAGGATCTCCTCCAAGGAAGCTCCACCATAGGATTAGGGACACAAATAGGTGACATGTCAGCAAGCTCCACCCTTGGATTACTTACTTGGATGGGTGACCTGTCTAGTCTAGGTCCTATCTGGTTGGTCAAACAATCTTTGACCGGAGGGAATCTTTTAGGGAATCTTCTTGCAGGAATCTCAAAATCACGTGAGTAAGGTACCATTGGAAAGCTCTCGATGAGACCAAGCAAAAGGAGGGAAGGCCAGCCTTTCATCCATTGGGGGGGGGGGAATTTGCACATTTTTGAGGCCTAATTCATTCGTTTAGGCCTCCAAAATTGCCTTCAAAGATTTCAGGCATATTTTGGTTCCTACTCTATTAGTAGAAGTTCCCTTTTGGTGATACCTCTTTCTGATCTGTTTAGTCCATCATGTGTAACATCCTTCCAGATGTTACCAAACCAATTCTCACCTTTAAAGCATATGTCTAGCTATTGGTTCTAAGGTTCTCAAGTCTATTTTGGTTTCAGCCCTATTAGTAGAAGTACTCTTTTGGTGATACTTCTATCTGATCTATTTTGAACATCATGTATAACATCATTCTAGAAGTTACCAAACCAAATTTCACATCTAGATCATGTGGCTACCCCTTGGTATTACAAACCTCTCTCCTTTTAAGACGCAACGTCCTCGTTGCGCAATTGTTGCTCAAATGCTTGTACTAACACTAGTGCATGTGCCAAATTGGCAGCAGGTTCCCAGGTTGCTTCATAGAGGGAGTAACCTTTCCATTGTACTAGATATTCCACCCACGGACGGTGAGTACTACGCATGCATTTTTGGAGAATCCGCTCCACTTCATATTCCTTTGTGCCATCAATGAGTATCAGACAAGGTCAAATGTCCTATGTGGAAGGACCTTGGCCTGATCGGGGAGCATATCTGCGGAGTAGGGAGACATGGAACACTGGATGGATCTTTATGTGTGGTGGTAGCTCAAGGTGATAGGCCATAGTGCCGATGCGACAAAGAATTGAGAAAGGCCCAATAAAACAAGGTCTGAGCTTACGAGATCCAACTAATGTGAGGTTGGTTGTCGATAGCCAAACTTGATCCCCAACATTGAACTCCATGTGCCTATGGTGTGCATCAGCATATTGCTTTTGTCGATTTTGCGCAATCTGTAACCTATGCTTGGCGCTCTCCACACCTTGTTGGATTCTAAAAACAAATGTGTTGACTGCATCAACCTTGGTAGTCATTGGACGGATCTTCATCAAGCTAGAAGGTGTGAAGGGATGGTCACCATACATGAGGAAGAATGGAGTGACCTAGGTGGAGGCATTCACTGAATTGTTGTAAGCAAATTCCACCAACGGTAGTAGGGTGTCCCACCTCTCTTGCTCCTCTAAGGTGAAGCTGCGTAACATGTCTTCAATCGTGCGATTAGCCCGCTCTGTTTGGCCATTTGTTTGTGGGTGGTAAGCTATAGACATGGCCAACTTGGTTTTGAAGAAAAAAAAGAGTGTTCACCAAAACAAACTGGTGAATTGGGTGCCTCTATCAGTGATGAGTACTCTAGACAAGCCATGGTGAGCAAAGATTGCATCTAAGTATAGTTGAGCTAGTTGTGGAGCGGTCACCTCCTTGGTGGTAGGGCGTACATGAATCATTTTGCTGAGCCGGTCCACAAAGACCACAATGGAGTCAAACCCTTAGGTGGTCTTGGGTAATTCATAGACGAGATCCATACTCACTTGTTCCCAACGTTGGGTAGGAGTGGAGAGAGGTTGAAGGAGCCCTGCAGGAGCTTGAATAGAGGCTTTGTTCTGTTGACAAAGTAGGCAGCTACGCACATAGTCTATCACGTCGTTGCTCATCTTGGGCCAATAGTAATAGCGCTTGATTGCATCCAAGGTCTTGTCTACTCCGACATGAGCTGCAATGGCCAAATCATGACATTCCGCTAGAATGGTGGTGCGTAAGTCAAAGACATTTGGGATCCATAATCTGCCATCCCGAAAGGTGAGTCCTTGGGTGCTGGTGACACCTTTGGACGATTGTGCTTCTACAATCGGTGGATCAGTTTTTGTAGCAGCTAGAATCTCTTGCCAGAATTCAGGGTTAATCTTAACCTCTACCACCAAGTTGTTGGCCATTGGCATACGGGTGAACGCATCTGCCAGTTGTTTCTTACCTTCCCCGTAGGTGATTGTCATGTTGAAGCGTTGTTGCCACTCTGCTCACCGAATTTGGTGACGAGATAGATCCTTCTGCGTCTCAAGGTAGACTAGAGGTTTGTGGTCTATCTATACTATAAATGCCTTCTTGCCCAGGTAGTGCTTCCAATGCTTGGTTGCTAGAACGATGGCCAACTCTTCTTGTTCTGTGGTGTGGTAGTTGCGCTTTGCCGGTAACAACTTTTGAGAGAAATATGCAATTGAATGCCATCTGTCATGCTACTCTTGTTGTAGGACTGCTCCTATTGTTACGCTTGATGCATCTGTAGTCAACTTGATTGGACGTTTTGGGTCATACCACTTCAAGATTGGTGCATGTAGCAAGGCGGCCTTCAATTCTTGAAAGGCCAACTCTTGTGCGGTCCCCCATGTCCACTTCTTCCCCTTGCCAAGTAGTGCCGTTAAAGGTTGTGCAACCTTGGAGAAGTCCTTGACAAATCTACAATAGAATCCTGTCAACCCCAAGAAGCTCTTAAGTTGAGTCTGATCTTCTGGGGCACTCCATTTTTGAATGACCTCTATTTTATCTATCAATACTTGAATGCCCTCTGCACTTACTCTATGCCCTAAGTAGTCTACTTCAGACTTGCCAAACTCACACTTTGAGATTTTGGCGTACAACTGATTTTGTCTTAGAATCTGAAGGACCTCTCATAGATGTTGTTTGTGTTGTCATTGTGCTACTATATACTAAGATATCATCCAAGAAGATGATAACAGACTTATCCAAGTATGGACAAAATATGTCATTCATTAGGCTCATGAAAGTGGCATGCGCATTGGTGAGGCCAAAAGGCATCACAAGATACTCAAAGTGGCCATACTTGGTTCAAAAGGCAGTTTTGTACACATCCTCCTTTGCAATTCGGATTTGATTATAACCGCTCCGCAAGTCCAGTTTGGTGAAGTATCTCGCTCCATGAAGTTGATCAAACAGGTCATCCATGCGAGGTAAGGGGTATTTGTTCTTCACTATTTGCTTATTGAGACCCCGATAGTCAATGCACATACGCATTGTACTATCCTTCTTCTTCACAAACAAGACAGGGACCCCATATGGTGATACGCTAGGTTGGATGAACCCTTTTTGTAGCATCTCCTCAATTTGAGTCTTACACTCCTCCAACTCATGAGGTGATAGGCGATATAGGGCCTTACAAGGAAGTGTCTTCCCCGGGAGTGTCTCTATTTTGTGATCTTCTCACCTTTTAGGTGGTAATCCTAAGGGTAGATCATTGGAAAGACATCTTGAAACTCATCCACCACATCTTTCAATTTCTCAAGAATTTGTCCAGCAAGGTGTGCACTCTGGACTTCTCTTATTAGACCCATAAAACATCTATCGGTCGGTCTTACAGATAGTTGTCGTCCCTACGACATATAGAGGCAATTTCTGCCTGTGTGATTTTTCTTTAACCCCAATGATTGACCATTGGTGGGTTCTCACTACTTTCTTCCTCCAATCCACCATTGGGTTGTACTGCTCCATCCATGGCATGCCTAAAATTGCATCGTAACGGGCTAACTATATCACTCACCACTCAATTGCTTCTTGATATTCTCTTACAGAGAGGGCTACCCGTCTAGGTAATGATTCAATCCTCTCTGTTTGCCCATTTGGTAACTCTACTTCTTCACTTCCATCTCTCTCTAGATCCATTCCCAATCTTATTGCAACAAAGCGAGACAATAAATTCTCTGTTGCTCCCGAATCTATTAATACTCTCACTTGATTACCTTCTAGGATTCCATTCACAACAATCAATTGTGAGGTTGCCTTTCGGGATCTTTGCGCATTATTCTTCTTCCTTCCCTCGCTTCTCTGCTTCCTTATTGAGCCAGTAAGGCCACAAGGTACATTTACTGGCAATCTTCATTTTCCGAAGTGGTTTCCACCTCCTCCTCTTCAATGTCCCTCTCCATGTTGTTCAAAGATTGCTTGTATGAAGGGCAAGGACCTCTAGGGAAATGAGTGTGACAATTGGTAGATATGTGCCCAATACGGCCACAATTGTAACAACGATGTTGTTCTCCTTGAGTCCCTTCTCCTCGTGGGACTCCATCTCTTTGTTCTTCTACCCGTCTCCGCTCTCCTTGAAGCGGCCGTGCTCCTTGATCCCGGAATCGAAGGTTGCCCAATTCCATTGGTATTGGTCCACCCATGTGTGGCATTTCTGCCCAATAATGTTGAGGTGGAACTACTCCTTCACCTCCACCTAATGCTCCTGCTATTCTCTACGCACAAGCAATGGCTTCAAATATCGTGCGAGGGTTTTGCACCATGACTTCTTGGCGAATCCGCTCTTTCAACCCTCGTTTGAAATTGTCGAGAGCTTCTGCTGGACTCATGTTGGTAATTGCAACTTGTAGATCCAAACAGAGTCCACCAATTGGAAATTCTTCAGCAGTCCTTCTTGCATTGCTATCCATGTGACCTCCCTTCTCTCGGCCAGCATGGATCGTTCCCAAGCATCATACCATGTGAGCGCTTTATCGGTCAAGTACCCACATGCAAACACGCCTGCAACATGCTTTGTGATCTCTGTTGAGAACAATTGGAAATATCAATTCATTCTCAAGATCCAATTTTCCACTACTCCCATTGTATGTTGCCCCTTGTAAGGCTTGATGTTACAGGTCTTCTTCATCCAGAGTAGCAATGTGGCTTCATTGTTGATAGGGTTTGTAGGCACGGGTGCCTCTCCAAGTACTTCGGTCGTATGTACTGGGTTTTGAGACGACTCTTCTCCTTGCATGGCTTGATCGTTCATGAGGATCTGCATTGACTTTGTAATGTCTCCATGGTCATCTTAATCTCTCAAAATTCATTCAGCATCCCTTGCATTCCTCGCACTAGCTCTTGCAACTGCGGATCCATGGTTCCTGCAACACCCAATTGCTAACATCTACTTCAATATAGAGTCAATATAATCACTCTGGAAGGCGCACGAACTATCAGAACTACCATTGGGACCTCAGAAGTATCACTCGTTGATAATACTCCTCACCAAAATTTCTAACCACAAAATCTCTAAACATCACTTTTGGCCTCACTACAGAACGGATTTCTACTTGAGTGTTGAAAGGGAGAGGATTTGGGACATTCATATTCATTTTATCATAATAGAATGTAGATCGTCAAATCCCACTCTCTATCACATATCACCGCAAGTAGAATCACCGTGCTTGGTGAGTTCATCACTCTGTCCATGAATTCCGCACCAAAGTGATAAACTAGCGATACCTTCATTTGCTCACGCTGGATGTACATAACCTTGATGTGGAATGGGTTTGAAAATGGAAAGTTAGGTGCGGGAAATTGTCCCCCCGGTGCATCCATCCCATCTGCTCTCTAAAGCCCTTCCTAAGTCTAGCAATTACTCTATGTTCTCCACCTCAAATTACTCAATTTCAGTAGTTCGTGCTATTCCAAGAGGGGTGATCCACTCTCTTGGACTAGAACACTTGCTCTGATACCATTGTAATACTCCAAGGAAAAGAGAAGAGAGAAAACATAGATTGCACACTCAAACATTCGATGCCCCAAGGGAGCACCTTCTCTTTATTATATAGACAAAGAGGATCTCCTCCAAGGAAGCTCCACCATAGGATTAGGGACACAAATAGGTGACATGTCAGCAAGCTCCACCCTTGGATTACTTACTTGGATGGGTAACCTGTCTAGTCTAGGTCCTATCTGGTTGGTCAAACAATCTTTGACCGGAGGGAATCTTTTAGGGAATCTTCTTGCAGGAATCTCAAAATCACGTGAGTAAGGTACCATTGGAAAGCTCTCGATGAGACCAAGCAAAAGGAGGGAAGGCAAGCCTTTCATCCATTGGGGGGGGGGGAATTTGCACATTTTTGAGGCCTAATTCATTCGTTTAGGCCTCCAAAATTGCCTTCAAAGATTTCAGGCATATTTTGGTTCCTACTCTATTAGTAGAAGTTCCCTTTTGGTGATACCTCTTTCTGATCTGTTTAGTCCATCATGTGTAACATCCTTCCAGATGTTACCAAACCAATTCTCACCTTTAAAGCATATGTCTAGCTATTGGTTCTAAGGTTCTCAAGTCTATTTTGGTTTCAGCCCTATTAGTAGAAGTACTCTTTTGGTGATACTTCTATCTGATCTATTTTGAACATCATGTATAACATCATTCTAGAAGTTACCAAACCAAATTTCACATCTAGATCATGTGGCTACCCCTTGGTATTACATTGCTGCTTGAGCTTAATTCCGAGTATCAATTTTGTGCTTGTGATTGAGAGTGTATGGAGAATTTTGAAGTGCAAATCAATGTGTTTGTTGGATGTTGGATTCCACAGCCCTGATCTTCACTTTGTGGGTTTGATCTTGAGTGAAGTGCAATCGGAGCAATGCCTTGACAAATCTGAAAGGAATTGTAGTGTTGGTAGTATTCTGCATTTGTGAGTGCAGTGCAAAGTTGATGTGAAGCAATTTTGATTGAGGAAGTTGTGCCTTCAGTGGAGGGGTAGAACATAATTTTGAGGCAAAGTCATTTTGCAATGAAGTGCAATTTTTGGGAGAGCCTGAATCATCATAATCAAGATTATTTGGAAAAATTTGATGGAGTTGTGATTAAGAAGTGTTAATTTATGACAAGATTGTGAGTCAATGTGTGGTTTCTACCTAAGAGATTAAAGACACAACCAAGAAGAACTACATTATGACATTTGAATTTGTTTCTTTACATTTCTGATTAGTATCTTTGCGAGAACAAACTTTACTTACCTAATTACCACAAAAGTGATATTTGTTGGGTTGTCACAATCCTTAAACCGATTGAGAGCTATAGTAGGGCCAGATAGTGTATAATCATTGATGAGATGTATTGGAATTGTTGAATAAATGCTTGCATGGTTTTGTTGTGTTGTTTGCAAAGCTGATTTATTTTGTCCTTCAATTGTTCTTGTTGTCTTGGAAAGATGTACTCTTTTTGTCCTTCCATATGTATCATCACATAACTTGCTCTCATTTTTGGGATAGGCCATTGAACCTATAGTTGGGGCCATAGGGACTAAAGGAGCTAGAATAGGTGTTGTTGTATGAGGGTGCATAGCTATAGGACATGAGGTTGAGGTAGATGGGTTTCCTTGAGCAAAAGTGCTTAGCATCAATGGAAATGTTACTTGGGATAGGAAGTACTGCTTCCTTTGGATTGGAAACCTTGATAGAGGTGGGAAGTAATGCTTCACTCAAACTTAAATATTTGTTTGTGGATATAGGAAGTGATGCTTCTCCCAAACTTAAAACAACTTTACTTGTCAAAATGGGTGGTAATGCTTCCTCCAAATAGAGCAACACTACAACCATGTGGGATGGCAAGAAATAAACATGACCAAAGTGCTTTATTTTATAGAATAAAGTAAAGAAGACATATAAATTAGCTAGGAATAGTGCCAAAAATGTCAATAGGGTTAGTCCAATTCCATAGTAGAGAAATGCAAAGGGCTATAAAAAGAAGAGAACAATGGTACAATCCTTGCACAATTGGCCATTTACTTGGCTTGGGGAGGAACTATAGTCAGGTTCCCATGGCCGGTCATAGTTCCACTAAGGGGTAATGTCATGTTGTGGCTTGCATAACTCATGAAAAAGTAAACTAGTGTGGTTTGTTTGCATAAAAATGGAATAGGCTGTATGATGGATCTCACAATTGAGCTATTACCATGTGAGCAATCTATGTACATTTATACAATTGGGTACATAGATTATGGTCTTCTTCTCTTTGAAGGCTCTTGTATATATAGGTGGTGGAGAGTTGAGAGAGAGGGTGTGTTTTTAGTTTGTGGAGTCTCAAGTAGGAGGAAGACGTTGGGAGTGAGAGTCATAGCAAAGAGTGAGCTTTAGAATGTGGGAGGAAGCATTTGACCGGGAGATGTCTCATGCTCCTGATCTTCCACTCCTTTTCTCATCAAGCTTTAGATTCTCCACCGTGATGGCTTATAGGAGTGGATTGGTAGCATGTTTTGGGGTGGCATTCATGGAACCAATGATGGAAACTTAGATCTTATTGTCCTTTTGGTGCTTAATTACAAGTAAGTTTAAGAGTTGATGATCTTTGTGCTCTTATAGATGAAGAATGATCTAATTTTGCTCATGGGCTTCAAGATGGAGTTGTGGGGTCCATTTGTCAAAAAGTGAAGAAACTAAATGACAAAAATGTACAAGTGATTGGATTCCGAGAAGAGAAGCATGGAATTTTATAGCATCAAATGAGTTTAGGGAGGCATTCAAGAGAAGAGGACCATAGTTGGAGAGTTGAGCTACCAAGCTATAATTTGTAGACTAAAATTGTGTGATTTGAGTAGATTCTATGGGAGATATGATAGATTGAATTTGACAGAGGGATAACATTCATACCCAAGACACAAAATATACAATTTGGAGAGCTTTGTGAGAAATTTTCATAATCTATAAAAAGAGTTGGAGAGAAAAAAATTGCTATAGTGTTCTGTCCAAGAAATTTTAGGGTTTTATCAATCTCAAATTATATCTAGTGAATTGAAGTTAGAGCTCTAGAAAGTGAGGTGTTGGAGATCAGATGCTGATCAGGTTTGAAAATTTGGTCACTCCTAAAGTTTTGGTTTGCATCACCTTGTGAAAATTTCTAGTATTGGTGGTGGTTATGCAAATTTTTCTATGGATTAATCAAATAGAAAATTCAGGATCTTGGATCAAGCATATTTGGTCTGTAGAGCTCACAAGTTAGCCCAACTCAAGAATTCATCCATATTTAGAGCTTGGTGTTGGATTAGGCTATTGAACTTTGCAAAGGTTTAGACAAGGGCACAACCAAGCTATTGTGAAAATTTTGGTTGACTTTGGGTCCATGGAGATTGATAGCTTATGTAACAAACTCTACTAAAAATATTATCATAAGCTAGACAAAGCATTTTTATCTTCTATCATGATTGAGTGTCAATTCTCCTATTTGTGTGATTATGATTGAGGATTTTAGATTTTTGGAATGTTTCTATGGACTAAGTGTTCCTTTGATCCAGAAATCTAGGGAAAGTTACCAAGACCTAAGAGCAAACCCTAAATTAGGGATTTCAAAATTAGGGTGGAAATTACAAAAGCGTGCCTTGTCAAGGGAGGTGTAATGATGGGATTGAGGATTATTTCATATCATTAAGAAGCTTATCTTTAAGTTTTTCCTTTGAATTCTAGAATACTAGAATACTATAATCCAAATCAAATATAGAAAGTTATGCTCATCTAAGTTACATAGGATTTTTCTTGTTAAAAAGACATAGGATTACTCTACTTGGAGTACAAATTGGTTGAAGGTCGAAGTAAATTTTGGAAGAAGCTTGGAGTACAGGTTGAAATTAGCTTGATGGTAGAGCAAGAGGGCTCTAAAGCTCAATTCTAACAAAACCATGGAGAGTTGTTGTTGAATTCTTGTGATTGGATCCTCTCCGTGCTTGCATGCCAATTAGTACGCCTTGTTGGTTTGGATTGGTATGTGGGTGTTGCACTTAGATTCTTTCCTTCTAGGAGTGATGTGTATTTCTCCTTAGTTATGTTGGAGTTGATGACTAGCAAACCAAGAGTGCATGTTATGATGATAGGTTAGGTTACCCATTACTACCCTACCCGATAGTAAGAATACCAAAACCTAGAGTGAAAGGTTCTATTGGTTGGGTTCTACATATGCTCAAACTAGTAGAGACAGGTTTATTTACAACCTCTAATCTATAAGCTCCATAACTAGGCACCCTATGCGTTCCCAAAGAGAGAAAGGCAAAGTACAACAACATGCACTTGCTATAAACACTTACCCTTGCAGATGGCTTGAGAGTTTGTCACGCTCACCAGCCCTTTGGCCTCCATGTATATCATTTAGTACTTAGGTAACACATCTATGAACTAATACAACCTCCTTCATACCCAACCAATGCAATGAGTAACCAAGGAGCATTGATTCACAACACAAATCATCTAACTCTCAAGAAAATGCACTTACTCACTCACATCATACACAAAACTAGGTCAATACTTTGGTAATTTTTGTATTAAGTCTAGCCGCATTCACCATGAGACATAGAGTAATATTACAATCCCATTGGGATGAAAGGTGACCAATTCCCATAGCTACATTGGTCAGCTCCTCCTACAAGTAGAAAGATCATAACTCCTTACATTTTTCTTCTTCTCAAGAGACTCCTCCACAACATATATTCAAACCAGAAGATTACCCTCACAAGAGGAGACAATACTCCCTAAATAGCTACTCTAAGCCTAAAAATAATTTCTTATCTACCCTAAGCACAATTGTAAAAGACCAAGACCAAGGAGAGAAATAGGAGAATGGAACATCACATTGGGATACTTGAATGTGTGTAAACTCCAAATGCCTAACATGAGCTTTGGTTCTTGTATTCATAAGGAACATACAAGGCTTTTGAGAAACTTCTCAAGAAGCTTCCTTGAGCCACTTTCTTGGAGTGCAAGCCAAGTTAACCAAGAAGCTTCTCAAGAAGCTTCCTTCTAGAAGCCGTCAACTCGGCTTGCAAGCTAAATTAGTTAGAAGCTTCTAGAAGCTTCCTTCTAGAAGCTACTTACTTGGGGTGCAAGCTAAGCTAGTCAAGATGTTTCCTAAGAACCTTCTTAGATACTTTTGGAATATTATAGGCTAATGTGACCTATTCACTACTTCATTAGCCCTAACTAACTTTGTTGCTAAACTCCATATTGTTACAAATTCTCCTACTGCTAGTTGGTGATGTCCTTGTTGCTAGTGAAGCTTCCAAGTCTTGGATGGCTATTTGTGCATTTTGGAGGTAAGAAAGAGGTTCCCATGAAGGGGATACCCTTTCTGAAGGACCTTGTACTCCATATATTATCAATGGTCTTGTTGGATGTGGTGACGTGCAAAATACAATCAAATTCATACTCCTCATGATCATTGATATGGACAAAAGGAGGAGGAGGTTGGACATGAGAAAAAGAAGATGGGTTAGGAACAAAGGGTTTCAACTTGGAAATGTGAAAGATAGGATGGATTCTCATATGACAAGGCAAGGCAAGTAGATAAGCAATAGGAGAGATGATTTGGGTGACATCAAAGGGTCCTATCCAATTAGGAGCAAGTTTAGGGTATAAAGCGGACTTGGGTATAAAGTGGGAAGGGTAGGACAAGAGCATGACCTTATCACCAACTTGAAAGGTGAGATCACCATGATGGTTTGCATATTGTTTCTGGGTATATATTACAATCATATTATTTACAATTTTGGGTAACAAGGAGAAGAGATTTGGCATGTTGGAACAATTGGGATATGGTGGTCAAGAAGGTGGAAGTATGAAGAACATGAGAGGGAAGAGGAGCAAGAAGGAATCTAGAACAAGTGGATCTTGGCTAAAATTGAGGACAAAAGGATAGAATTTGGTGCTTGCCGGTTTAAAATTATTTTATGCAAACTCTACAACTACAAGACATTCATCCCAATTAGTATGGTGGATGTTGACAAAGGCATAAAATATATCCTCCAAGGTTCAATTTGCATATTCAATTTGTCCATCAAGTTGAGGATGGTAGGCCATAGACAAAGCAAGCTTTGGTGTCGAGTATCTAGAAGAGTGCTTGCCACAATTTCTGAGTGAATCAAAGATAACAATAAGAGATGAGTACATGAGTCATCCCATGATGCTTGAAGAAAGTGTCAAAGTAGATATGCACCAATCTTGGAGCATCCATGATATCAAAGGTTGGCACCAAATGGATTTGCTTACTAAGCTTATCCACAAACACCACGATTATTGTGTGACCATGCTTTGTCTTGGGTAAGGATGTGATGAGATCTAATCTCACATGTTCCCAATGAGTAGATGGAATAGAGAGTGGTTGAAGGAGTCCACTTGGTTTTTGGTTTTTGGCCTGTAACACTAATTTGTGCATGTGTGTAGTATTATGATATTTAGTTTGGTATTACAAGTACTTGAGAGATATTATTTATATAGAGATAAAGGATGGTTCTACATTAATGATGATCATATAAAGTTAGTTATAGCTAAAATAGAGAGTACCTTACTTTAGAGGAAGTGGAAAAAATGAGCACCACTATTTTGGATTCTAGTGTGTTGACTTGATATTATTCCTAGGTGTTTGGCTTTGAGGAAAGAGTTGAGAACTCTTGGGCCCGCAAGCATTTTTGTTTTAGATTCTTTTATAGTCCAAGGATAGCCCATGTGAAGGAATCCTTGACTTAGTAGTTGGGTCAAGATAAGATCACATGCTTTGTGGAATATGCCCATGTGGATGGATATTCCTTTATATTTTTTTACTTTACTTGACTTTTAGCTTAGTAACTTGAGTTACTCCAGTAATTATTAGCTTTGGTGCGTAACTATTTCACAGGTATATAAACTAGGGGTGAGGAGGTACTCATTATCCTTTTATTTGTAACTATTTGTAATACTCCAAGGACAAAAGAAGAGAGGAAACACAGATTGCACACTCAAACATTCGATGCCCCAAAGGAGCACCTTCTCTTTATCATATAGACAAAGAGGATCTCCTCCAAGGAGCTCCACCATAGGATTAGGGACACATATAGGTGACATGTCAGCAAGCTCCACCCTTGGATTACTCACTTGGATGGGTGACATGTCTGGTCTAGGTCCTATCTGGTTGGTCAAACAAGCGTTGACCAAAGGGAATCTTTTAGGGAATCTTCTTGTAGGAATCTCAAAATCATGTAAGGTACCATTGGAAAGCTCTTGACAAGACAAAGCAAGAGGGAGGGAAGGCCGGCCTTTCCTTTGTTTGGGGGGGGGGTCAACACATTTTTGAGGCCTAATTCATTCGTTTAGGCCTCCGAAATTGCCTTCAAAGATTTCAAGCATATTTCGGTTCCTACTCTATTAGTAGAAGTCCCCTTTTGGTGATACTTCTTTCTGATCTGTTTAGTTCATCATGTGTAACGTCCTTCCAGATGTTACCAACCCAATTCTCACCTTTAAATCATATGTCTAGCTATTGGTTCTAAGGTTCTCAAGTCTATTTTGGTTTCTACCCTATTCATAGAAGTACTCTTTTGGTGATACTTCTATCTTATCTATTTTGACCATCATGTATAACATCATTCTAGATGTTACCAAACCAAATTTTACATCTAGATCATATGGCTAGCTCTTGGTATTACACTATCTCTCTCTCATTGAGTTCTATAGTGAGCAATGTCTTGAGTCTTGGAGTGTTAGCCTTGGAGGAGTATGATGGAGTTGGGGTTCTTTGTCTTCTTAGTCCATGGTGTGCTACCACATAACCATCAGAAGTTCATCTTGAGTGAGAGACATGCCGGCTCACATTTTTGGTTTGGTTGTCGGGACCTCTATAGAAAGCAAGATAATGCTTTGCGTACAATTCTATATTAGATAGAAGGAGGCTATGAGAGTTGACTTGGAGAGAAATTTAGGGGAGGAGAAGGCTGAACTTATGTTAGAGAAATTGGACCTATTTGAATACCTTGTAGTTTATTATGATGTCTTTGAGGTGATTTGTACACTTGAGATGATTTGGAGAGATTGTGTGAGATGGATTGCAGATTTTGGAGATTAAGGTGATTTTGAGTAAAATCTCAAGTTTGAGATCTGGATTTGAAATTTCTACACATGATAGCTTAGGTTATCTTTCACTTAGCACATTTGAAGTTATTATGAGAGCTACTATGTGCATTGGGCTAGCAGTCTTGAAAGTTGATAGGGTAAATTGCTCATGCAATTGCATGCTCTTTGGAAAATTTTACAATGTCTACCATTTCTTTAATTTTCAGTGGATTAACCTGAAAATTTCCAAAAACATTAAGTGCATTGTATCCTACCTGTTGGCACAAAAATTAGATAGAGATCATTCTTGCATAGAGAGTTATGAGTTTTTAAAGTTAGGAGTATGGTTTTTAGACCAAATCTGAAATATGTGTGCTAAACAGAAAGGTGTATAGGCCAAATGGCACAATGAAAAGATCTGAAATTTTGCAAGGAGTGATATTCTAGAGTTGCAATCAAGTGTGAAAAATTTCAGAAGACTGTGATATACCAGTTGAGTGATTTGAGTGACATTGTGAGGAAGAGTCAATTGTGTAGAGTTGAGATATCATGCATGAGGAGTTTGAGAGTAACAAAAAGCATGTTTGAGTGCTTAGATTCATCTTGGGAACATTGAGGGTCATCAAGAGTGGAAATTGAGACTATGCAAGGTTCCCCAAGGATTTGAGTTGATTGTAGGGGTGGATTTGAGGAAAAGAGAGTTTAGAATAGAATTTGAAGAGAGTGTTGAGAGGATTCAAAAACCTACACCAATTGGAGGAAAGAGTAAGTCTAAATGCTTTCTATGTGGAGAGAAGGGACAAGTTCAAGTCCATTGACATTTGAGAGCAAGAGATTGATGGAAAGGAGAGGATTACTTGACTTGGGTTTGCATGTTAGACCTTCTTCACCAAGATTGGGAGGGAGAAGATCTAAGACCAAGGAGTTGTGTGAGGTTTGTGGAGATGAAGGATTTCCAAAAAGACATGAGTGTAGTAGAGTAAAAGCACTTTTGGAGACTTTGGTGAAGGATCTTGGAGAGAGTCTTAGTACAACTACAGAAATGCTACCACCTTCATCAACTAGTTCTCAAGATTAGTGATGGAGATAATCTTTCAACTTATGGATAAACTATCCATGAGGGTTTGATTAATATGCACTTTAGGATTTGATATTGTTATAGAAATATTGGAGAAAATTGAACCTTTTGTGTTCCCTAGGGTAGATAACTCTCAAATGGTGTTAGTAATGTACATACTCTATTAGTTATAGAGTGAAAGAAAAGAAAAGAGAAAAGGAAAAATTGAGAGAAAAGAAAGATAATGAGGGGTTAAGATGGGAAACTTCCGTTTTTCTTTGGCAAGGATAGAGAAGATGTGGAGGACTTTGTGAGAGACTTCAAGAGAGTTTGCATAGGAAACAATGAGAGGAGGAAGAATGAGTGGGTCTCATTATTACCGGATTTCTTTGAGGATGCAACACTTACATGATATGAGTCAGAATACCAAAAGAGAGAGAGGAAAGATGGGCAAGAAGAGTCTTGGGAGAGTTTGACTTTAGCACTCATTGAAAACTTTCTTCCAAATAAGAGTTATGAGAGATTGATGAGTGAAGTTACCTTTCTCAAGCAAGGAGATGGAGAAAAAGTGAGAGTCTATGTGGAAAGAGTGGAAAAGTTAGAGTCCAGATTTTGTATAGTGTTGGAGAAGGACATGGATGATGTGGAGATTACTATGATTGGCATAGGGGCCATGCTCACCAAGAATTTTGTGGGAGGGTTGAGACCACAAATAAGAAGTAAGGTGAGATATGAGAAACCTTCTTCCAAGGTTGAAGCTATCAAGATTGCAATTCATATGGAGGAGAGTTTGGAAGGGGATGAGAATGATTTGGTGGTGAAGGAGGTTGTGCATCCTCCTCAAGTTTACAAGTATGGTGGAAATTCTGATACTTTGGTGACAAGGGTTGCACCAAAAGTAGTATTTGCTCTAGTTCTTGCACCCCTACCAAAGGATCCAGTTCAAACCATCACTAAATAACTTGTAGATCTCAAGATCAATATAGTGCAACTATAGGAGAAGAGAGAGGTGGATCAGAATGTAGGGAGAGGGCCTAAGAGTTATGGAAACTATCCATATAGAGGAGGCCAACCAACCAACAATTTCAATGATAAAAATTGTTTTGGTTGTGGAGGAAGAGGCCATATCCAAAGGAATTGCCCAAATTCCACTTACCATGGAGGAAGGAGTTATGAGGGAGCCAATAGAGGGAAAGAAGGAGGTAGTGAAACCCAAGTGGCTCCTAATCCAACAAAGGTAAGGAAGTAGCATCTATAGATGTGGTTGGGAGAAAGTATGAGAAGGGAGAGTGCTCAAACTCCAAGAGTCTTAATTTGGAGCTTTTGGCACAAGAGAAGAAGAGAGCACATTTTGCAAAGGATGTGCACTCTTCTCAAGGATTTACTCATAGTAAGGATACTCCTATGTCAACTAAGATCACTTGCACCTCAACACCATCAACAACAAAGACTCCAAAAAAGAAGTTGGGGATGGAGGACTTCTTGATATCAAAGCAACAATGGAACTACAATGTCTTGGAGGATGTTGGTAGTCACAAAGCTAACATCATAGTGGGCCAATTGATTGCTTTGAATCCTACTTTGAGAAAGTAACTGAGAGGTGGTTTGAGTTCTACAAGCAATAAGAGGAAGAAGAAGGTAAAATCTCTAGTATCAATGAGGGTGGTGGATGCCACGCCAACACCATGGGAGGCTTGTGATATACCTCCAAGATTGATGTGAGAGTGAATGGTCACAACATCAAGGATGCATTGGTTGATGGAGGATCAACAATAAATGCTATGTCAAAAGGGTTGATGAAGAAGTTGGGTATGATACCCTCAAGACCTTCAACATTTGTGGTGAGCATGGCCAAAAAACAACAATTTTGACCAATAGAGGTGATGGATAAAGTGGTAATTTCAATTATGGGAGTTCAAAATCTCATGACTTTCCAAGTCTTGAATGATTCAAGCTATGACTTACTTCTTGAGAGGCTATGGTTGAGAGCAGCACGCACAACTAATCAATGGTACAAAGTGTACTTGAGGATTGGGCCATCAAACCATAGAGTCATAATTCCTTTGACTAACACCACCAACACTTCACATTTAGATACACCATCTTCTGATTATTGGGAATCAGATTCTGAAGAAGGAACTTTAGCGGTGGACACAAGCATGGAAGAGGAGACTTCCTCGGAGGAGGATGAATCTGAATCTGATTCAGATGTGTATCCCTTGTGTGCTATGGATTTTTCACCTAAGCTGGAGGTTTTGAAGAACCTAGATAAATCACCATTGACACTTAAGGAGATAGAAAGGAGGTTATTCTACACTCAAGTATGGCCCAAATGTTACCAAGGAGGAGAAGGTGAGATTTGAGGAGATTTTCCGCAAGTTTATTCATATATTTTATTTTAGTTACAATGATCTAAAAGAATTCACCTTGGATAGAGGTGGAGTCACATGCAAGACCAATTTGCAAAAGAAAAATGTATAAGCCAACCAATATCTTTTGTTGTGAAGGAGGAGATTGATAAGCTCAAGGAAGCTGGATTTATCTTTGAGGTGGAGAATTCAAAATGGGAGTCTCCAATTTTCATTGTGAAGAAAAAGAATGGCAAGCTTTGAGGGTGTGTGGATTACAAGAAGCTCAATATTTTTACCAAGAAGGACTACTACCCATTGTCATTCATTGATGAGATCTTGGAGGAGGTTGCAGGTCATGAGAGGTACAGTTTTGGAGATGGTTATAGTGGATATAACCAAATCAAGATTGCACCAAAGCATCAACAACTCACCACATTCATCACACCTTAGGGAACTTACGCTTTCAAGGTCATGCCTTTTGGGCTTTGCAATACTCCAGCCACATTCCAACAGTTCATGAACAAGGTATGTGAACCTTTCATTGGGAAATTTGTGAGAGACTTCATTGATGACTTTTGTGTCCATGGGAGCAAGGAAGAGCCCTTTCAGCACCTAATCAAGGTCTTGCAATGCTTGGATGAGGCAAATGCATCACTCAACCTGGAGAAGTGCATTTTTGGATGTGAAGAAGGTCTACTTTTGAGGCACATCATCTCCAAGGATGGAATAGTAGTTGATCTTGAGAAGGTGAGGAAAATCTCAGACCTTCCATTCCCTTCAAGCTTGACAAAGTCATGGCAATTCTTGGGGATGGTTAGGTACTATAGGAAGTTCATCTTCTCATTTTCCAACAAGGCTTATGCATTGACCATCTACATGAAGAAGTATGTAGATTACATGGTGATTTTGGACAACAAGGAGGCTCTCAAAGCTTTTGAGGAGCTCAAGTAATCCCTTCTTGTAACTCCAATTCTTGCTAAACTTGATTGGAGTAAGCGTATCATCCTCTACACTGATGCTTCTAATGTAGCTATAGGATGCACTCTTTGTCAATTAGACCAAGATGTGCATGATCATCCAATAGCTTATGCTAGTAGGCAGATGGCTTAAGCAAAAAAGAACTACTCTATCATGGACAAAGAAGGGTTGGCAGTGATCTTTGGTCTCAAGAAGTTTAGATACTACTTGATTGGAGGGAAAGCCACCATTGTCACGAATCACAAGGCTTTGAAGTACATCTTCAACAAGACTTATGTGGAAGGGAGGCTAGCAAGGTGGATGATACTCTTATCTAAGTATGACTACACCATTGAGGATAGGCCAGGAAAGAAACGAGCAAATGATGATTTTTTATCTAGGGCCTATGATCATGATGGAGATGAGCCAGTGGATGATTCCTTCCTAGATGAGGAGCTCATGACAATCTCAATCACTCAAGAGGTTCCAATGGAGTACAAGGAGATTGTGGATTTTGTGACAAGAGGTAACTATCCAGAAGGGATGCATGCTAGGGAGAGGAAGGCCCTTGCAGTAAGATCTAGACCTTACACAATGATGGAAGATAGTCTTTCACCAAGGAGCAGATGGTCTACTTTGAAGGGAAGTGGGTAAGGAAGAGTCTATCCTACTCATAAAGGAGTTTCATGAAGGTTTAGTGTGTGGAGGATATTTTGTAGGAAAGGTAACTACTTTCAAGATTCTAGATGCAGGTTACCATTGGAGAAGGATTTTCAAGGATTATCTTGCTAATTATTGTTTGTAAAGCTTTTGCTAGAAAATCTACTTCCACTCCACCACTTAGATCAATTCTATTGCTATGACCTTTTGAGAAGTGGGGAATTGATTTTGTAGGTCCTCTCAATAAAACCCCAAGGAGCAATTGGTACATTGTGGTAGTTACTAATTACCTTACCAAGTGGGTTGAGGCTAGACCATTGAGGGAAAAGAATAAAGATGAAGTTGGTAGATTTCTTTATGAATGCATTATCACTAGGTTTGGATGCCCTTTGGAGTTGGTTTTTGATAGAGGAGGAGAGTTTACAAGAAGCATCACTACAGCCATGCTACAACATTTCTCTATCACACATAGAGTAACTCCATCCTATAAGCCAAATTCCAATGGCTTGGCAAAGAGAACCAATCAGACCTTGTGCATGATGTTGGCCAAAGATGTAGAAATGGATGGGGCTAAACATCATTGGGACAAGAGGATTCATGCAGTTTTATAGGAGTATATGACAACCATGAAGTCTTCCACTGGATATTCTCTATTTCAATTGGTATATGGTACTGAGTCTACCTTACCCATTCACTTTGATCTTCCTTTCTTCCAAAGCATTCATAGGAGATTGAAGAAAGCACAAGGAGGTGATGTAGAGAAGTCAGGGAAGGATCAACTCATGGAATTGGAAGAGGCAAGAGCAATTGCTATGGTTTGAGTGGAGCAAGCCCAAAGGAAACAAAAGGAGAGCTATGACAAGAGGCAAGACAAGAAGAAGGTGATTAGATAATGTTGTTTGATTCCATTTGATTCAAGAGAGTGCAAAAGAAGTTTTTGCCTAAGTACTTTGGACCTTTCATAGTGGAGAAGGTGTGGGGCAATTACACCTATGATCTCAAGGAGTTAAGAGGAAGACAATTTGATAGGATTAACCATGATAAGTTGAAGATGTACCATAGAAGGTAGAGAGACCTTCACTTTGAGGACAAAGTGAAAACTTAGTGCGGGGGTAAATGTGCACACATTGTGCATGTATATAGTATTGTAATATTAGAATTTTTTAGTACTTGAGATATTATTTATATAGAGATAAAGGATGGTTCTACATTAGTCATGATTAGCTAAAGTTATTCATAGCTAAGATAGAGGAGACCTTACTTTAGAGGAAGTGGAAAAGATGAGCACTACTATTTTGGATTTTAGTGTGTTGAATTGGTAATATTTTTAGGTGTTTGGCTTTGAAAAAAGAGTTGAGAACTCTTTGACCTGCAAGTATTTTTGTTTGGATTCCTTTATAGTCCAAGGATAGCCCAAGTAAAGGAATCCTTGACTTAGTGATTGGGTCAAGATAAGATCACATGCTTAGTGGAATATGCCTATGTGGATGGATATTCCTTTATATTTTTTACTTTACTTGAATTTTAGCCTAGTAACTTGAGTTACTCTAGTAATTAGTAACTTTGGTGCATAACTATCACAAGTATATAAACTAGGGGTGAGGAGGTACTCATCATCCTTTCATTTGCAACTATCTTTCTCTCATTGAGTTCTCTAGTGAGCAATGTCTTGAGTCTTGGCGTGCTAGCCTTGGAGGAGTATGATGGAGTTGGGATTCTTTGTCTTCTTAGTCCATGGTGCGCCACCATATAGCTATCAGAGGTTCATCTTGAGTGAGAGATAGGCCGGCTCATAGTCTTGGTGTTTGCCATTTCATCTAGTTCTGTTTGCTACACTTTGAGGTTATTTATGGATAGATCTCACTCCAGATGGAGTAGAGTGGTTGCCATAGAGCATGTGATAATGGTTGGAACTCCTAGAGGGAGTTCACATTGGGTCTTGCCTCATGGCATGTTTTTTTTCTATAGATGTCCAACAAGATGATGAGTTCAAAGGACATAGAGTTAGATCATATGAGCATCTCACTTCATTAGGTTTACCTCTTCGTGATCTTTTGATCTTGGACAACTATGCACTCTCTTATTATAGAAAGAATCCACATGGTGCTATCTATCCTACCCACTTCCGTCCTTATAGGGTAGAGGGCCCATATCATACACTTGGTCATTTGACCAAGTGTATGATACTTGATGAGTGCTTTGGACAGATTTGTCTATGATGATAGACATGCTATTAGTTAGGCAGAAGAGGAGTGAACATCTAGTAGACTAAGTTCTTATAGTAATGACCCATATTCTCTTCTTGCTAGGGTTATTAGGCACCAAGACTTGGATGAGAGCGAGTGGCCCCTATGGTGGTCATTGAGTCCATTTAGAATTCAACATCATGTATACCATCATAGACTTGAGGATGCAGTAGCAACACTTAGACACCATGTTGCATCTCCCTCATCTTTTTCACCTCCTTCTCCTCTAACATGATGACATGTTTTATTGGCTCCACATTTATATACATCTTATGTACATTTATCACATTTATACACATTTTATATACCATTATTTTACCCTAAAATTGTAACTCATATTTATTTTCATGTGTTTTGATCACTTGTGCTAAATTTTATCACTCATATGTATTTTCATGTGCCTTTGCATCAAAGCAAGCATCACTTGGCACCTACACAAGCCATCCACAAACAATATGCACAATTTTGCATTGCCTTGAACAAAATTGGTTTTACAACCCTAGTGGCACTAGGTGTTCATCAAATGACATTGGGCAACTACACGCCAACAATACATGTCACTCAACACCTACACATGCCATCAGGCATCGGCCAAAACCCACTTAGCACCAATCCCATCAGACAAACTTTGAGATGCAACATTGGGCGGCAATAGGCAGAACATCAATTGTCAATGAGCGATATCTTTTTCCATAGAGAATCATAAACAAATTTATTAAATTCATCTTTACTAGAAAAAATACTCAGGTTACATTATGGGATGCTATTTGCTATCAGTAGAGTATGATGAGTTTGGAGTAGGATTCTCATGTTGAACTTGAGTTAGCACTTTGAAATATTGGCTTATTTCCTTGGGAGATTTTCCTACCTATAGGAGATTCATTTTGATTTCATGAGTGTGCTTTGACTGTAAAATCTTCTTTTTGAATCTGTGTTTTTCTGCCCTAGCTTTCCTTTTATTTGCACTCAATTTCTTCTCAATTTCAATTTTCATCTTCTTTGTCTTTAATCTAGCATGCTTTGCTTCAATTTTCATCATTGTTTTTATCTTTTCCTTGTGTTGGTGGCTTCTAGTTCAGCTAGTCGTAACCTCTCCTTGGTTCTATAGTATTTGCCTTCAACATGGTAGTTTTGCTAAATCTTGAGACAATGACATACTAGGTGACATCCAAGATACCTTACTTGATGAAATTCCACCTTTTCTCCTCTTTGGATCATGTTCTCCTTCTTGGTTGAGGAAAGTGCACTTGGATCCATCCCCTGTAGAAGTTAAAGGAGGTGGTGTAACAAAAGGTGAGCTCTCTATTGGTGCAACATATGGTGATCCATCCTTGGGTGATTGGATTCCATTGTCCATATAAACACTAGGTATGCTTTCCACCCCTTGGATGTTTGGGATAAACTAGGGGCACAAGTTTGGGAGCACCACCTTTGGGGGAGATGGGAATTGAGAGCCCTCCTCCTTTGTGCCTTCATGGACCTCTTCCACACCAAACTCACTCAAATTGGGATTTAAATCTCCCAAACTTACCTAGCAAGTGGACTAATGATTGCTTGGTTCCCAAACATAGCTTCCATTCTAGCAAAATGCAAGCACATTCCATTCAATTTATCTTCTATAGTTCTCCAGCCCTTGCCATATTCCTTCTCTATGAGACCTTCTCCCGTAGCCTTGTTCTTAAGCTCTCAAGTTCTTTGTATTGTTTCATGTACCTCAACCATTTCTTGTAAAGCTGGTCACTTGTCATAGAATTAGTAAATCCTTGCCCTTCTCGGATTAAAAATGTTGCCATGAAAATAAAAGCCATTTGATTTTTGAATGGACCGTTTGCAATTTGCACCATGAATCTATGAAAAATGCTTGAGGTCCTCCAAATAATCCAAGATTTGGCCATAATGGTGCATCGCCATGCAAAACCATTCATCCTCTTTGGTTTTGCCGGGAATGGTAGAAGCCATCCTCAATACTTCTCCAAATTTCCCTAATGGTTCTTTAGGTTGCAAATCCAAAGATAAGTGTATAAGTTTTGGATCTGCATCCAAAAGTGAGCCTTCTACACTATAACAAGGTACTTAAGCTCCCATTGCTAAATTTTTGTTGCACTTTTGGAGTAAAATTCCTTGACTCCCAATCAATTTCTTGGTCATCGTGGGGCGGTATGGATCATTTTCCATAATAATCACTATCCTTTGCCACACTAATATATGGAAATGAACCACCACACCAATGCAAAACTACTAAATTGCCGTTTACTTGACTAATAGAGGCAACATTTCCACTTGGGATAGTTAATTTGAGTTGAGAATTCTAATAGTTGGATCCGCTAAAAATTTCAAAAATCACACTCCAAGACAAATTCACCAAACCAAGTGGCATGTGAGCCGGCATGTCTCTCACTCAGGATGAACCTCTGATTGGCTATTATGGTAGCACACCATGGACTAAGAAGGCAAGGAACCCCAACTCCATCATACTCCTCCAAGGCTAACACTCCAAGACTCAAGACATTGCTCACTAGAGAACTCAATGAGAGAGAGATAGTTGCAAATGAAAGGATGATGAGTACCTCCTCACCCCTTGTTTATATACTTGTGAATTAGTTATGTACCACAATTACTAATTACTGTAGTAACTCAAGTTACTAGACTAAAAGTCAAGTAAAGTCAAAAAGTAGAAAGGAATATCCATTCACATGTGTATATTCCCCTAAGCATGTGGTCTTATCTTGACCCAACCACTAAGTCAAGGATTCCTTCACATGGGCTATCCTTGGACTAAAGAAGAATCCAAAACAAAAAGGCTTGCGGGCCCAAGAGTTCTCAACTCTTTCCTCAAAGCCAAACACCTAGGAATAATACCAAGTCAACACACTAAAATCCAAAATAGTGGTGCTCATCTTTTCTATTTCCTCTAAAGTAAGGTCCTTTCTATCTTAGCTATGACTAACTTTAGCTAACCATGACTAATATAGAACCATACTTTATCTCTATATAAATAATATCTCTTAAGTACTTGTAATACCAAGCTAAATATCACAATACCACACACATGCACAAATGGGTGTTACATTTACCCCCAGACTAAGTTTTCACTTTGTCTTCAAAGTGAAAGTCTCTCTACCTTCTATGGTACATCTTCAACTTATCATGGTTAATCCTATCAAAGTGTCTTCCTCCCAACTCCTTGAGATCATAGGTGTAATTGCCCCACACCTTCTCCACTATGAAAGGTCCAAAGTACTTAGGCAAAAACTTCTTTTGCACTCTCTTGAATCGAATGGAATCAAAAAACATTACCCAATCACCTTCCTTGAAAGGCTCCACCTTCTTCTTGCCTTGCTTCTTGTCATAGCTCTCCTTTTGTTTCCTTTGAGCTTGCTCTACTCAAACCATAGCAACTGCTCTTGCCTTTTCCAACTCCATGAGTTGTTCCTTCCTTGACTTCTCTGCATCACCTCCTTGTGCTTTCTTCAATCTCCTATGAATGCCTTGGAAGGTAAGAAGATCAAAGTGAATAGGTAGGGTAGACTCAATACCATATATCAATTGAAATAGAGAATATCCGGTGGAGGTCTTCATGGTTGTCCTATACTCTCACAAAACTGCATGAATCCTCTTGTCCCAATGATGTTTAGCCCCTTGCATTTCTGCATCTTTGGCAAACATCATGCACAAGGTCTGATTGGTTCTCTTTGCCAAGCCATTGGAATTTGGCTTATAGGATGTAGTTACTCTATGTGTGATAGAGAAATGTCGTAGCATAGCTGTAGTAATGCTTCATGTAAACTCTCCTCTTCTATCAGAAACCAACTCCAAAGGGCATCCAAACCTAGTGATAATGTGTTCATAAAGAAATCTACCCACTTCATCTTCATTCTTGTCCCTCAATGGTCTAGCCTCAACCCACTTGGTAAGGTAATCAGTAACTACCACAATGTACCAATTGTTCCTTGGGGTTTTATTGAGAGGACCTACAAAATCAATTTCCCACTTCTCAAAAGGTCCTAGCAATGGAATTGATCTAAGTGGTGGAGTGGATGTAGACTTTCTAGTAAAAGCTTGACAAACATGACAAGTTTTGCAATAATCAAGACAATCCTTGAAAATCCCTCTCCAATGGTAACCTGCATCTAGAATCTTGAAAGCAGTCACCTTTCCTGCAAAGTGTCCTCCACATACTAAACCTTCATGAAACTCCTTTATGAGTAAGATAGACTCTTCCTTACCCACTGCTCTTTGAAGTAGACCATTTTCTCCTTGGTGAAAAAGAATATCCTCCACCATTATGTAAGGTCTAGATCTTGTTGCAAGGGCCTTCCTCTCCCTAGCATGCATCCCTTCTGGATAGTTACCTCTTGTCACAAAATCCACAATCTCCTTGTAATCCATTGGAACCTCTTGAGTGACTGAGATTGTCATGAGCTCCTCATCCGAGAAGGAATCATCCATTGGCTCATCTCCATCATGATCATAGGCTCTAGATAACAAATCAGCATTTGCATGTTTCTTTCCTGGCCTATCCTCAATGGTGTAGTCATACTCAGACAAGAGTATCATCCACCTTGCTAGTCTCCCTTCAACATTAGGCTTGTTGAAGATGTACTTCAAAGCCTTGTGATCCATGACAATGGTGGCTTTCCCTCCAATCAAGTAGTGTCTAAACTTCTTGAGACCATAGATCATTGCCAACCCTTCTCTCTCCGTGACAGAGTTGTTCTTCTCTGCTGAAACCATCTGCCTACTAGCATAAGCTATTGGATGATCATGCCCATCTTGGTCTAATTGACTAAGAGTGCATCTTATAGCTACATTAGAAGCATCAATGTCGAGGATGAAAGGCTTACTCCAATCAGGTTTAGCAAGAATTGGAGCTACAACAAGGGATTGCTTGAGCTCCTCAAAAGCTTTGAGAGCCTCATTGTCCTCCAAAATCACCATGTAATCTACACCCTTCTTCATGTAGATGGTCAATGCATAAGCCTTGTTGGAAAATGAGAAGATGAACCTCTTATAGTATCCATTTATCTCCAAGAATTGGCATAACTTTGTCAAGCTTGAAGGGAATGGAAGGTTTGAGATTTTCCTCACCTTCTTGGGATCAATTGCTATTCTATCCTTGGAGATGATGTACCCCAAAAGTAGACCTTCTTCTCATCCAAAAATGCACTTCTTTGGGTTGAGTGATGCATTTGCCTCATCAAAGCATTGCAAGACCTTGATTAGGTGCTCAAAGTGCTCCTCCTTGCTCCCATAGACACAAAAGTCATCAATGAAGTCTCTCACAAATTTCCCAATGAAAGGTTCAAATACCTTGTTCATGAACTGTTGGAATGTGGCTGGAGTATTGCAAAGCCCAAAAGGCATGACCTTGAAAGCGTAAGTTCCCCAAGGTGTGGTGAATGTGGTGAGTTGTTGATGCTCTAGTGCAATCTTTATTTGATTATATCCACTATAACCATCTCCAAAACTGTACCTCTCATGACCTGCAACCTCCTCCAAGATCTCATCAATGAATGACAATGGGTAGTAGTCCTTCTTGGTAACAACATTGAGCTTCTTGTAATCCACACATACCCGAAGCTTGCCATTCTTTTTCTTCACAATGACAATTGGAGACACCCATTTTGAATTCTCTACCTCAAAGATAAATCTAGCCTCCTTAAGCTTATCAATCTCCTCCTTCACAACCAAAGATATTGGTGGGCTAATGTGATGTCACTTTTGGCAGATTGGTCTTGCATGTGACTCCACCCCTATCTTGTGCTCCTCCAAGGTGACTTCCTTCAAATCCTTGTAACTGAAAGCAAAAACATGGATGGACTTGCGGAAAATCTCCTCAAATCTCACTTTCTCCTCCTTGGTAACATTTGGGCCATACTTGAGGGTAGCTAACCTTCTCTCTACTTCCACAAGTGTCAATGGTGATTTATCTGGGTCCTTCAAAACATCTGGCTTAGGTGCAAAATCCATAGCACACAAAGGATACACATTTGAATCAGATTCAGATTCGTCTTCCTCCATGGAAGTCTCCTCTTCCATGCTTGTGTCCACACCTGAAGCTCCTTCTTAAGAATCTGATTCCCAATAATCAGAAGATGGTGTATCTAAATGTGAAGTGTTGGTGGTGTTAGTCACAAGAACTGTGACTCTATGGTTTGATGGCCCAATCCTCAAGTACCCTTTGTGCCATCGATCAGTTGTGCGTGTTGCTCTCAACCATGGCCTCCCAAGAAGTAAGTCATAGCTTGAATCCTTCAAGACTTGGAAAGTCATGAGATTTTGAACTCCCATAATTGAAACTACCACTTTATCCATCACCCTTACTGGTCAAACTTGTTGCTTGTTTGCCATGCTCACCATAAATGTTGAAGATCTTGAGGGTATCATACCCAACTTCTTCATCAACCTTTTTGACATGGCATTTACTGTTGATCCTCCATCAACCAATGCATCCTTGATGTTGTGACCATTCACTCTCACATCAATCTTGGAGGCATATTCACAAGCCTCCCATGGTGTTGGCTTGGCATCCACCACCCACATTGATACTGGAGCTTTTGCCTTCTTCTTCCTCTTTCTCCTTGTAGAACTCAAACCACCTCTAAGCTCCTTTCTCAAGGTAGGGTTCAAAGCAATCAATTGGCCCACAGTGATGTTAGCCTTGTGACTACCAATATCCTCCAACACATTGTAGTTCTATTGTTGCTTTGAAATCAAGAAATCCTCCATCTCCAACTTCTTCCTTGAAGTCTTTGTTGTTGATGGTGTTGAGGTGCAAGTGCTCCTAGTAGACATAGGAGTATCTTTGCTTGGAGTAAATCCTTGAGAAGAGTGAACATCCTCTGCAAAACGAGCTCTCTTCTTCTCTTGTGCCAAAAGCTCCAAATTAAGACTCTTGGAGTTTGAGCACTCTCCCTTCTCATACTTGCTCTCCACCATATCTATGGATGCTATCCACTTACCTTTTTTTTGGATTAGGAGCCACTTGGGTTTCACTACCACCCTCTCTTCCTCTATTGGCTCCCTCATAAACCCCTTCCTCCATGGTTAGTGGAATTTGGGCAATTCCTTTGGATATGACCTCTTCCTCCACAACCAAAACAATTTCTATCATTGAAATTGTTAGCTGGTTGACCTCCTCTATATGGATAGTTTCCATAACTCCTAGGCCCTCTTCCTACATTTTGATCCACCTCTCTCTTCTCCCATAGTTGCACCACATTGATTTTGAGATCTGCAAGTTGTTCTGTGATGGTTTGAAGTGGATCATTTGGTAGAGGTGCAAGAATTGGAGCAACTACTACTTGTGGTGCAACCCTTGTCACCAAGTATTAGAAGTTCCACCATACTTGTAGCCTTGAGGAGGATGCACAACCTCCTTCACCACCAAATCACTCTCATCCCCTTCAAAACTCTCCTCCATATGAATTGCAATCTTGATAGCTTCAACCTTGGAAGAAGGTTTCTCATATCTCACCTTGCTTCTTATTTGTGGTCTCAACCCTCCCACAAAATTCTTGGTGAGTGTGGTGCCCACATTTTTTTTTTTTCAAAATAAAGGAGAAGAAGTGTATAGAGAAGTTGGATTGCGCCTCTATGGCCAAAGAAGGCGAAGAAAATTGTCTTCGGGATGAAACCCGAAGTAAAGTGACTTCGGGTCATAAGGCGAAGTACTCAAAAATGCCCTGTCAGCATACAATACAAAGTAGATTGTCTTTGGATCGGGGGGAGCTCAACCCAAGGCAAAGACAATCTAACAACCTTTCGTCGGGGCGAGAAATTCAAGAAGGGGCCATTTCAAAACTGGCGGCTCATATGCGCAAAGGTTGATTGACAGTGACAGGTGCATGCCGGAGGTGTGATTTCTCGGTAGAAACTCGAAGTGATGGAAGACAAAGAAGTGCAACTCTATAAAAATTGAAACTGCAACGACAAAATGTCGAGCAATTTTCCTTTGCCGTTGAGGAGTCGTCTTGCAGGTGATCGGGGAAAGGGAAATAGAGTCAGACTCGTGTTAGTGCGCAAGGGAGAAGTTGCGAGAGAGAAATCAAGAGACAGTAAGAAAGTAGAAGAGATGGGAGGAGGGAAGAAGAACTCCAAATTTGCAGTGAGAAATCATGCAATTTGGAGATTAGATGTAGTAGCAAGGATCAAAGTCTTGAGCCAACTTTGGATCACTTTTCTGGCATGGAACTAGAACGTAAGTTTTCTAGGATTCATGACAGAAATCATCGAGAGTAAGTGTCTCGATGGTCCCGAGGAAGAAGGGAAGAGAGGAAATCCGGCTCGCTGGACAAAGTCGGATTGGAGACTTGTACTCGGGAAGGAGGCGGGTTCGGAGCAGGGAGCCACGTTCTTGGGGAAAGGAGAGATAGCCCAAGAAATGCAGGAGGTGAGAGATGCCTTCTCGTCAAAGAGAACAAAGAATGGGTACAAGGTAGAAAGTTACAAAGATCCTGTCAAGAGAGGAATTGTGAGCGCTTTGATGGCGATCCTGAAGCCAGAGAGAACAACATATGTGATGAAACACCAAGCGGTGTTCTTTCACAAATTGTTTGCAGGAGAACCAATTAATTGGCCGAGGTGTTTTCACGGGAGAACGAGGCAAATGGTGTGGAATCTGCAGGATAAGTCGCCTCCACATTACATTGTGCCATTTGCGGCGCACTTCTACCTCAGGCTCAATTTGCTGACCTCAGTGGAGCAAAATCAGATGGTGTCGCACTTCCATCCAGATGTGCGAAAGGAAGTTGATGTTGAGGAGCAGCAGTATATTCTCCAAATCCGGAGCACGGACGACTACTACGCAAAGACAGGGAAAAATGTGGAAGTTGTAGTAAGTACCCCGACAAAGAAGAGAATTTGGCAAGCTGAAGACAAAGAAAATAAGAAACCTCAGAAGATGCAGAAAAACAACCCGAGGCAAGGAATGGTAGTAATTGGGTCAGAAGATGAAGACTCAGAAGGCGAGGCCGAGCTCAAGACGGAGGACTCGGAACATGAGGAGGAACCTGAGCTGACACTACAGAGCGGAGATACGAGCAGTGACAGTGAAGACGGTGGAGAAATGACCTCGGCGCCAATGGCTGAAGAATACGAAGAAGAAGTGCAAGTCGAAGTAGAAGCCGAAGACAATGCGGCGTTGGAAGACGAAGTACCGGTGCTCGAGGAGAAGAAGATCGCAGTACAGCGAGGAGTTCGCTCGAGACGTAAGGCAAAGTGTGAGGCGGGGCCAAGTAGGGTGAAGGAAGAGGTAGAAGACAGCTCGGGTAGTGAGGCATCAATCCCGATACAAAGACTTCAGAGAAGAAGGCAAGTATCAGGAGAACACGAGGAGAAAAGAGAAACTACTCCGCGGGAGGAAGAAATTGCCAATGAGGGAGTAGAGTACCTGCGAGAGGTAGTATGCCCGCTGTTGGTGAAGTTGGAGCAGAAGAAGAAGGAGATGCAGTCGACTTGTCCAGAGGTAAAGACTGTATTGCAGGTGGTAGCAAGATTAGAAGAGGAGAACTCGGAGTTGAAGAGGAGTATAACCCGAGGTGAGGAAGAGAGAGAAGTACTATGAGCGGAAGCAGTAGAGAGAAGTCAGGTAATCAAAGACCTGAAGAGAGAAGTGAGCTATCAAGAGGATCTTGCGAGGAAGAGTGATATCGCAAGGGAGAGACAGGTAGCGGAGCATGAAATCTTGAAGCAACAGTTTGTTGATTCAAGAGTAGAGCTTATCCATGCTATGGCGAGGGTAGCATCGAAGGATCAAGAGCTCGATCAAGTGATGGAGAGTATGGAGGAGAAGAAGCAACTCTGGCAAAGAGAGTTGTCTACGCGGTATAGAGAAGAAGAGAGATTACAAGAGTTACTTCGTAATCAGGAAGAGAAAGTTGTACAGAAGGAGAAAGAGAAGGAAGCGGTGAAAGCCGAGTTCAAGGAAGAGTTGGCAATGTACCGAGAGGAATGGCTTGCAGATCGTGAGCAAGAAAGGAAGACAAGATTGGAGCCATTGAAGGAGATAGTCCTCAAGGTGAATGCAATGTTAAGTACAGAAGCCAACGTTTGAATTAAGAAGCACGACTGCACGAGTTGAAGTTGTTGGTGCAGGAGACGAGGCGAAGACAAGCGAAGGACACGAAGATGAATACCTTGTTAATAAAATTAAGAACTCGTGTAGATAGGAAGGTTTTGGAGGTAGAGGATAACATTTCAATTAGATTAGACTTAGTGAAAGTAGAGCTAGAAAAGCTTCGGAAAGATGTTAAGGCAAAACCCAAAGTAGATAACATAGGAGTCCAAATGTCTTTGGAGTTACACTCAAAGACATTAGAGAAGAGTGGGTCGAGAGATAAGGAGTTAGATAGATTACCCACTAGTGCAATTTCAGATCAGGAAAGAGAATTACTGGATCTGGTAGAAGATGTAGGAGTTGTGAAACCCGAGGATAGAATATTAGGAAGTAAAGTTACTTCGGGTTTGGGTTTGAAAGCCAAAGAAGAAGTAGACATCGGTTCGTAGTGGTAACAGATTTGAGATTTGAAGGGGCAGATATGAAGAGTTGCATTGTCATTTTGGATCTACAGGTTAGAAGAGTTGTGGTAGAACGGTATAGTTGTTAGAACTGTCGATTGCTTCACTACTTAAGAGTGGCATTCGTAGTATCATGTTGTTCAGTGCTCATAATTTTTGAGAATAGATAAAGCGAAGTACTGTGAAGTAGTGCTCGTCGCTTGAGCTTGATTTCGAGTATCAACTTTGTGATTGTGTTTGTGAGTGTTTGGAGAAATTCGAAGTGCAAGTCAGTGTGCTTGTTGGATGTTAGATTCCACAGCCTTGATCTTCATTCTGTGTGTTTGATCCTGAGTGAAGTGCAATCGAAGCAATGCCTTGACAGATCTAAGAGGAATTGTAGTGTTGGTAGTATTCTGCATTTGTGAGTGTAGTGCAAAGTTGATGTGAAGCAATTTTTGATTGAGGAAGTTGTGCCTTCAGTGGAGGGGTGGAACACAATTCTGAGGCGAAGTCGTTTTGCAGTGAAGTGCCGTTTTTGGGAGAGCCTGAATCATCACAATCAAGATTGTTTGGAAAGAATTGAAGGATTTGTGATTAAGGAGTGTTAATGTGTGACAAGACTACGAGTCAGTGCTTGTTACTCTCTTCTGGGTGTGGTTTCTACCTGAGAGACTAAAGAAGAACTCAAGATGAACTACATTGTTACTTTGCTTCGTATTTGACCAATTCTGACTTGTATCTCTGCGGGAACAAACTTTACTTACCCGATAACCGCAAAAGTGATATTTGCCGAGTTGTCACAGTGAGCATGGCCCCTATGACAATCATTGTAGTCTCCACATCATCCCCACCCTTCCTCAACACTATGCGAAATCTGGACTCTAACTTTTCTACTCTTTCCACATAGACTCTCACTTTCTCTCCATCTCCTTTCTTGAAAAATGTAACCTCACTCATCAATCTCTCATAACTCTCCTCAGGAAGAAATTTCTCAATGAGTGCTGAAGTCAAAGTCTCCCAAGACTCCTCTTCCCCATCTCTCCTCTCTCTCTTTTGGTATTCTGACTCATACCATGTAAGTGCTAAATCCTCAAAGAAATCTGGTAATAATGAGGCCCACTCATTCTTCCTCCTCTCATTGTTTCCTATGCAAGCTCTCTTGAAGTCTCTCACAAAGGCCTCCACATCTTCTCTATCCTTGCCAAAGAAAACCGAAAGTTTCCCCATCTTAACCCCTCACTATCTTTCTTTTCTCTCAATTTTTTTTCTCTTTTCTTTTCTCTCACTCTATTACTAATAGAGTATATACATGAATAACACCATTTGAGAATAATCCACTCTAGAGAACATAAAAGGTTCAGGTTGCTCCAAGATTTCTATAGCAACATCAAATCCTAGAGTGCATATTAATCTAACTTTCATGGATAGTTTATCCATAAGTTGAAAGATTATCTCCATCACTAATCTTGAGAACTAACTGATGAAGGTGGTAGTATTTCTGTAGCTATACTAAGATTCTCTCCAAGATCCTTCACCAAAGTCTCCAAAAGTGATTTTACTCCATTACACTCATGTCCTTTTGGAAGTCCTTCAACTCCACAAACCTCACACAACTCCTTGGTCTTAGATCTTCTCCCTCCCAATCTTGGTGAAGAAGGTCCAACATGCAAACCCAAGTCAAGTAAGCCTCTCCTTTCCCTCAATCTCTTGCTCTCAAAGGTCAATGGACATGAACTTGCCTTATATCCCTTCTCTCCACATAGAAAGCACTTAGACTCACTCTTTCCTCCACGTGGTGTAGGTTTTTGGATCCTCTCAACACTCTCTTCAAATTCTATTGTAAACTCTCTTTTCCTCAAATCCACCTACAATCACCTCAAACCCTTGGGGAACCTTGCATAATCTCAATTTCCACTCTTGATGATCCTTCGTGTTCCCAAGATGAATCTAAACACTCAAACATACTTTTTGTTGCTCTCAAACTCCTCATGCATGAGATCTCCACTCTGTAGAATTGACACTTCCTCACAATGTCACTCAAATCTCCCAACTTGTATGTGACAGTCCTCTAAAATTTTTCACAATTAATCAAAACTCTAGGGCGTCCCTCTTGGCAAAATTTCATATCTTTTCAGCCAGCCATTTGGCCTAGACATCTTTCTATTCAGCACACATATTTCAGATTTGGTCTGAAAACCACCCCCCTCACTTCAAAAACTCATAACTCCTTGCGCGAGAACGTTCTCTCTCTAATTTTTGTGGCAGCAGGTAGGATAAAATGCACTTAATTTTCTTGTAAGTTTTTAGGACAATTCACTGAAAATTGAAGAAATGGCAGACTCTATACAATTTTCCAAAGAGCATGCAGTTGCGGGAGCACTTTACCCTATCAACTTTCAAAATTTCTAGCCTAGTGTGCATAGTAGCTCTCACAATAATTTCAAGTGTGCTAACTGAAAGATAATCCAAGCTATCATGTGTAGAAATTTCAAGTCCAGATCTCAAACTTGAGATTTTGCCCAAAATCACCTTAATCCCCAAAATTTGCAATCCACCTCACACAATCTCTCTAATTCCTCTCATGTGTACAAGATGTACAAAATCACCTCAAAGACATCATAATGAACTACATGGTATACAAATTTATCTTGGTTATCTAACATAAGTTCAGCTCTCTCTTCTCCTAATGTTCTCTCCAAGTGAACTCTCATAGCCTCTTTCTGCCTAATGTAGAATTGAACGCGGAACATTATCTTGCTTTCTAGAGAGATCTCGGCAATGGAACCAAAAATGTGAGCCGGCCTATCTCTCACTCAGGATGAACCTTTGATTGGCTATTATGGTAGCACACCATGGACTAAGAAGGCAAGGAACCCCAACTCCATCATACTCCTCCAAGGCTAACACTCCAAGACTCAAGACATTGCTCACTAGAGAACTCAATGAGAGAGAGAGAGAGATAGTTGTAAATGAAAGGATGATGAGTACCTCCTCACCCCTTGTTTATATACTTGTGAAATAGTTATATACCACAATTACTAATTCTGTAGTAACTCAAGTTACTAGACTAAAAGTCAAGTAAAGTCAAAAAGTAGAAAGGAATATCCATTCACATGTGCATATTCCCCTAAGCATGTGGTCTTATCTTGACCCAACCACTAAGTCAAGGATTCCTTCACATGGGCTATCCTTGGACTAAAGAAGAATCCAAAACAAAAAGGCTTGCGGGCCCAAAAGTTCTCAACTCTTTCCTTAAAGCCAAACACCTGAGAATAATACCAAGTCAACACACTAAAATCCAAAATAGTGGTGCTCATCTTTTCTATTTCCTCTAAAGTAAGGTCCTTTCTATCTTAGCTATGACTAACTTTAGCTAATCATGACTAATATAGAACTATATTTTTATCTCTATATAAATAATATCTCTTAAGTACTTGTAATACCAAGCTAAATATCACAATACCACACACATGCACAAATGGGTATTACAGCCATCTTCTCAAGAAACCACATCCCTTATTCTGACAATTATTTATTTCAATAGGGCATTCCCAAACCTCCATAACCTAGTGCTTGATTCTTATTAATGAATGAGATTGGACCACATACACCACATTTGATTTTATAGCACGATCATTTATTACCATCACGTCTTGCTGCTACAGAGTTCACTAGAAAAAGTTTTGAAATTTTTTATTTATTCCATACACATCCATCAAATCTATTTTTGAAACCCCCTATTGTAAAATTTTTTTTGAGCTTTCTACAACAACCAAATTTTGTTACCAACCTACCCAAAATGAGAACACTTAACAAATTGACTTTGAACTCATTTGAAAATCCAGTTTCAACGAATTAACAACTTCCTTTTGTACTTCTTAGCTCATTTATTGATCGTGACCCGGTAGGGCACTAGCTCAAGCCTGATACCTTTTCATCTTCTCTCCACATAAAAGAATTCCCAAAAGGTTTAATCTAATTCTGTATTAAGATTTGGAGCCAAATATATAATCTTTTTGTGCGTAATAAAGGATCTTTTGGTCCTGATCTATGGTCCATAAACACATACAATTTAACTTCTAGAAAAGCAATCAACCTACTAAGTTTCAAACCCTTTTTGAATAACTCAACTAAATCATAAAGAACAGAGAATGCGACCGCATCAGACTTAATCATAAGGGCATGGACTCTTTATTATTAAAGTTAAGTTAGACGCGGATCATCGCACTGTACTTCGGGCGCTGTACTGTGAAAGAAGCAGGAACGACGAGACGACGCAGTACACCTGACCTGGCATCGCCGCTACTACAGTTCGTGGGATTGAAGGTGACAACAGTGGAACCTGACACAGGATTTCCTGGGAATCATGTTCTTAGACTTATCACTGTACACTTCGCTGTGAGTACTGAGACATTTTCTCGAGTCTTGCCCTCCTCGCGTAGATGGGACAGGCGGGCGATAGATTCGGGAGAACCTGAACTAGCAGACGGGGTCCACTGACAGAATGTGTAGTCGGGGCGTTTCAAGCATAAGGGCTAGTGCTGGGAGTTTTGAATTGGCTTGAACTTCACACGGACATGTTCTATGGAGCAACTAAGATTCTCCTCCCGTGGAGTTCAATTTCAGCGATGGAGAAATTTAGAGCGTGGGATAAATAGCCCACATGGTGTTCACATTGCTCGAATTTGTTCCTACCGGGTGGCGAATGTGGTGTCCTCGAGATTGTGCAACTCGACTGATTATAACTATGGAGGTAGGTGCTCTGTGAGACACATGAAAGTTTGGCACGAATGTGTTGAAAGTGGAGTGTCAATCAGAGTGGACTGTTATCCTCGCCATTCCGCGCGAGACCTCTATTTTAGCGGCTTTCTCTTTACGTCTGATAATTTTCAGCTTATATGACAAATTTGATCACCCGGACGTTCTTGAGTTTAGCTCCTGCAAAAACGGAATGGATGGAAAATTCACTGAGAGAATTCTGTATATATTAGACTTCAAGGACATGATAGGGACCTGCCCAGGTGTACCAATCTTGGAGGCACATGGGTCCGGTTTGTTGATTTACAACTATTCTCATTTTTTGGCTTACCAGAGCTTCATTATAGTCGTCGTCGGTTGTCGATCACAGAGTTCCGTTAACATAGATTGAACAGTGATAAATGGGTGCGGCAGGGCAGCTGGGAAGGACGACTTGGTCAGGAAGGAAGTGGATCAAGAGAAAACGAAATAAAAGTTTGGCGCTGAAAGTGAGGAACTGCACACCTGAAACAACCCTGGGTGCCGAGGTCGATGTAGTGCTTCTGTCAAATGGACCCGGGGAAGTAGCAACGTGGGTAAAACCGATTGTGGATTCTCTTCGTCGACAATATTCTGGCACAAAATTGTCTGTTCGAATATCGGTACAAACTTCCTTGTTCACCTATCCTTCACTCTTCGAATTTGACCAACTTAGCCAAACCGTAATCGAACAGTTTTTATCCGCTGCCGGAAGGGAACTTCCTTTGAGATGTCTCTCATGTAGTTGTAGTCAAACCAATCATACCAATAATTTTGGGATAACTTTCTGCACCAACGGTTTTACGAATCACCTGAAAACGCCATTTTCTACTTCTTGCTCAACTTTTCATGCAGAGAGTGATTGTAAAGAATTTGATTAAGTAGAGTCTGGTACGTCTTGTAGCATCATACTTTCAGAAAGGTAAAAATCCCTTACTAAATTCATATGCTGCTGCTGATGTTGATGTTTAACTAAACAGCTTCGTGCGTTTTGTGACATGCTAGATGTATATGGCCATGCTTGTATTCAAAAAGTAATGTAGTCTACAATCAACGAGAGACTCAAGTGCTATACAGTATTCGTTCCTTGTGACAAACGAAGTTGGGAGCGCACAAAAATTTCCTTGAAAATTCCAATCATTCTCGGTGAACTCTAAAAATTTTAATGACGAGGGGCTGATACCCTTCCTCTTAGTCAATCTTTCATTCGGACCCTGCATGACTGGGAACCATCACGGTTTTCAGGATATTTCCTTCCCTCCTTGGATTGCTTCTTGTGGCCCCTTGTGGGCCCTTTTCTCGTACAGCCTTCACGGGGACTTCGCACTCTAAGGAAGTTCCCATTCTTCTGTTCAACTTAAATAGCCTAGGTCTGGTTTTCTTCTACTGACTTTACTAGAAGTGAGTATCCCGGCTGCTGGGGACTGCCTTGAGTTCATGTTCATGCTCATTTGCCTTTACTGCAGACGCGATTGTCTTTAGTGGGTGCTTCTTTCGCTTTGATCTCCATGCCGTCTGGTTTCCCTCAAGGCAGACCCAGGACTATCTAGAACCCAAGTGTTTCCCCTCTGAATCGTCAAATTATTCCAATTGTGTTCCTAGGAAGATCATCAAATTATCTTGAGACAGATGCTAGAGCAGTTTATTCGCTTGCTCTTGAACCCAAGTTCTACAGGTCTGATTTTTAGGGTTAAAAAGTCTTGTTGTTTTTCTTAATGGTCATGTAAAATTTATGATCGAAGCTCCTAACATTGAGGTCAGCACTTTCGTCTTTGCTTCCATGGCTGGAGATGTATAGGAACTTTCTTTGCACAGTTCCTCTCTGCACGCCTTCATCTCAAGGATCGTTATGTTTGTTCTGGGTGCAGGTAGTGTTGACTCCATGTCCTCATGCTTCTGGAAGAGAATTGGAGCTTGTGAGGTCTTATATTCAAGTGGACAGATGTCAGGTAAATAATTTGCAACCCCCTGGGAGTCTACTGTTTAAGTCCTACTTTTTCGTGTGGGGTCAGTTCATATGTTACAGCCCTTGGTTCACTCTGAACATGAACATTCCTGCTTTGAAGGGACCAGATTCTTTCTGGAATCTGCTATTGTTGGGTATCACAGAAGGAGGTTGGAGTTGGCGTAGAAGAGGAGTCTGTATTTTCCTGGGGGGCGACCAAGTTTATACGGTATGCAATGCGGTTCCTTCCGACACACCTATTTGAACATTCGAATCTTCGAGATACTTCCGTTTCACCGAAGCCTAATCAAAGAAAATACTATGTCAATCCATTTCAATGCCACGCACGGTGGGAAACGTCATCGGGACATATGTGGAATGTTAATATACTTGGCTTAAGGTGGTCTTGCAGGTCCTACTAAGTCGACGATTGGGTTACAAGAGTGTTGTTTACTCCGAAGAATCTGTTCTTTGGCCAGGGTAAGGTTTCTTTTTGCCTTAGCTGCTTCGGCGTATTTCGGCTGAAAATTCTCTTAATATGCTTCAGCTCCTGTTTCAAGTACTAATCTGAAATTGCTAAATATTTTACATCGGTCTCAACCTCTCTCCAGACTTGTTGATGTATACATGCTACGTTCAGAGCGCTTGCTGAGAGCAGTCCCACAATGGGCTCACTCGAAGTGTAAAGTAGTGGGTGATTTGTTTTCGGACTCCGTTTTTGAAGATGACCGATCTTTCAGTAAGATACAAGCACCCAAGGTTCCCATTGTGAAAGGGGCTATTGCAGAAGTGGATTCCTTACCAGTGGTCGGGATCCTACCTGGATCCAAGGTTGGTCCATGCTTCGATGCCGTTTCTCCCTTTGTTGCTATATTCCTTATTTGCCACTTGTTTACTATATGGTGGCTCAAGCTATATTTCTAATGAACAACTTCTTGCGTGAGTCTTGAGGAAGTGTTAAATGGATAGGGAATTGGAATGTTAAGATTTTGGATCTACAACATGCCGTCTTTTCCTGAAGGAGGTCTGTGCTCTGTTTCAGCCGTCGAAGCTTTCTCTTGGAGTTCCCTACTTCCTGGCGGTTGCGAATCACCTACATCGGCTGTAATGCTCTTCTAAACTTGTAATTCCTGCTCTGCGTACTTTCATAGCACGTGCAGGTCTCAGCCTAACGGAAACTACTAAGAATCTGATTAGGCCAGGTTAAAGGGATGTTCAAATCAGTTTCCAAGAAACAGACAAGTCAACGTAACAGGCTGGGTAGGCACGCTGTCTGGTGGAATCTCCCCTAAATCTCCTAGTTAGAACGTAGGTGCTAGTCATGAAGTGACATTAAGGTTCATGTGAAACGCATGGGTTATTCTCCACGCTTAGCAAACGTGTTTGGGAATGAGGCACATGTATTCTCTCGTTTAACTCCACAAGGCGCCCGTACTAAGAGAAAGCTCTAGTTTCTCTTAGTACCACAGACTATCCACTCTCTATCATGTAAAATATAAATGGCCTTGTGTGTCAGATCGGTCTGGAACGCCATCAGTTTCTCACGAGTGCTAGAACACACATCTGTTGAAATTTTCAGCCTTATATTCCATGGACTCCAGGCAGGGGCAGTGGAGCTTTGTGCTCCCTCTCTCTCCCCAGATATCTTTTCCTCTTGATAGCTATAACATGTTGCTCTAGAGTCAAGAAACAATCTTATACCTTCCTGAATCAGGAGCATAGCTTGCTGTCTCTAGCCTTCGGACACTCGCACTTGTGCCGAAGTGGACCTGCAGATAAAGAATTCCCCTGCATGTGATTCTTGTCGTGCGCTTCGTGAGGGAGCAAAACACGAAGCGCACGACAAGAATCACATGTACGTCTTCGTAAATCTACGTCTTCGTAAATTGGTTCCCTCGGTTGGACAAGCTCGACAATGGCTTGCTACGAACCTACAAATGTTTTCTCGTCTCGTCTTACTTCCTCTTGTTAGTGCCTCTCATAGGAAAGTAAATGATCCTATTCATCTGGTTCTCCGCGTGTTATTTTGTGGAATTGAGTTTCTCACTACTAATCTAGAGTCCAAGAAAGTTGACCCATACCTCAAACGTTCTCCTTATCACAAGATATAAAAGATTCTAGTTGTTGCGAGGTGCTATTGAATTCTCCTTCTCCATGGACAGATGTATATTCAATTTGAAAGGGTTGCATCTATCCGAGAACCGATTTCTGAAGACTCTTCTTTCAATTGGTCCGTGCCAATGACTTAGTTTAGGCGCAAGCATAGGAAAATTGAAGGGAATGCCATCAAACTTCGTTGCTTTCAAGACAAGAAAAGCTGATGTCTCAAACTAAACTATCACTTGATAGACCAGCTGAAATTACCGACTTCTGCTTGCTGTCAGGATAGAATGAATGGCCGTGTTCGTTTTCTACTACCTTTGGCACCAACTGCAACTTTGAGCATGCTTGCAGAGCATGCTGATGCGATCGGCAACCCTTTCATATCACAGTTCGAGTGGGCATCAGGAGCAGTGGTCCGTGACAACCATTACGTGGACTTTGGAAATGAGCGACTTAATGTCGGGGCGCCTTTTCAGCTTGAAGCAGTTGGTTACCTTGTGACCAATGAAGGTGTTCACATCGAGATACTGCAGAAATTTCCTGTTTATGATGTTTTCCGGCTATGTAGTCTTTGTGTCACCACGGTAAGAGACCGCCTCCGCTGAAGCTCGGCTGGCGTTGACAACTTCTATGAGTTTAGGTCATCCTTTGGAAACTTCATACTGCCAAGACGTTTGGGTAGAGAGACATCTCTGAGATGTGGAGTTATAAAATTTTCTTGTGATGATTGGCACATTATCTGACGAGTTAAGAATTTGTGGTCACCCTGATGCCTATGCCGCCCGTCCCTCTACTTTCTTTTAATGTCGTTTTAGCTAAGTTTTGTCAGTCCATGCAATGGAGAAAGAGAACCAACTGGAAGGAAAAGCCCGATCAAAGAGAATTAAAAGACTTTGTGAGCTTGATTTACTGGCATGATTGACGTGCAAACTCTTCTATGTGGTGAGAATTGTACCTTGCTTTTTAGGAGCTACCAGCATTTTTGCGGTGTCACTAGAGGGGGTTCATTATTAGGGACTACTGGATTAAATATGAAAATTTGAAATCTGGCTGATTATTCAGATTGGCACAAATACTGCTGAGCTTGGCTACTTGGGAATCCCTATGTTGGTGGTTCTCCCTACTCACGCTCTTGAGGTACTACAACAGCGATCATATCTCTGCTTGATTGTTCTTGTCCCATTTGGGTCTTCTCAGGACATGGCGTTCCCTTGGGTTCTTCAAGTTTTGTTTGGAATGCACCACACTACTATGAAATCTCTGTACATAAGAAGTAGAGAAGGAAAACGCGTGGATAGAAGGTAGTGCAGGAAGAGCAGGATTCAGAAGAGCTAACCTGGATTCCTTCCTTCGGTGTCACCAGGTATTTAAAGGTGGAACAGGAGGAGTCGTAGGGATGCTGGCGAATGTACCTGGTGGTTTGGGACATTTAGTAGCTCAAAAGGTCAATTCAGGCCTGCTAAAATCATCAGGTTATCTAGCGTGGCCGAACAGGTAAATAGTGAAGGTCTTCCTTTTTCTTGGTTCTTCGTCCCCCGCTTATGTATTGAGATCATCAATTTTCCATTCGTAAGATTTTTTTCACAAAGAAGGCTCGATGTACAACCACTAACTCTACCTTTGTGGCTAACTTCAAGCAATCCTCCTGTCATCCTCCCCTCCATGCTCAGTCGTCTCTGGTTGGTCTGTAATGGACCTTTTGCATCCTCAATTACAGGGAGTCGTTTTCCTTACTGAATGCTCAGTCTGGTTTAGGCTTACCCATTTCACATCCACCTCTCTTCACCACGTGGAAAACAGAGCCTTCAGAGTTCGCGTATAATCTGAAACAGAACCAAACTTTCTCCATTGTTATCCCCTGAATGTAAGTAAAAGTTTCACTGCTGTGAGGTTGAACAGCATTCCGGATAATTGGGTTACTACGCCTACGACTATGCATTCAGTCGAAGGTTTTGAGGTCCAAACAGACAGCAGTCCAGCGGCTTTAAACCCCGTACAGCTCGTATATTGAACTTCCTGGACACCCGTGCTTGATGTTTTTTAATTTTTTGGCTTATTATCTAATAATCTGAGTAAGGCACCCGGCATATCATCCAAGAGTCTAAAGCCATCTGACTGATGCTCAGGTTGTGCTGCAATCATGAAATGTGTACAGGTGGGCTGAGAAAGAAATTGTTCCAGAGGTTGTGGGGCGTATCGAACCCAGAGAGGTTGCAGGTATTGCGGCCCACTATTTGGCGGATAGAGGCAAAATGGACAAGATGCAAAATCAACTCCTGAACCTTCATCTACGTTCCGAGGCGACTTCCAACACAGATGATCTTAACAGTGGTGCGGCAGACGCAATTGCTTTGGAAGTGTGCCGATTAACTGCAAGCGATGGTTAGTGCGATGTGGTAAGGTGTAGTCGACACTTTCATTGAGGCATAGTAGGTAAAGGCCAGTTTCGTATAAAGTAGCTGCATCTGCTTCCATCCACTCATCCGTCTGGTCTTGAGACTTCTTACGTAGAGCTTCAGAGGCAAATTCCTCGAGCAATTCAAGTCTATTTTTGCTGTTTCCAGATCTGTACTCTACGTTGCGATGTATAAATGTACCAGGTGATGCAATTCTCCCCTTTGACCATCTGGTCTCAAAATTTTGTCCATTATCGTGATAGTTTACCCGTAATTGCATTACTGTCGTCCGTTTTCCACCTTCTTTTCCAGTGGTACAAAATTTCCCCGCGGATTTCTCATAAACGTAATCTTCACTCTATGTACTCGAGCAAATGTCCAAACCAACTTGGCTCCAAATAGAACTGAAGTGAGGTGTATGCTATTGAGCTGGAGAGCTAGAGAATGCGTGGCGGAACTTAAGAGATTTGCGTGTTGCTGAATACAAGGACTACACCGTTGTGTGCACATTGGGGAGAATATTTTCTGGATGGTGTGAGGTTTACGCATTTCCGTTGGTGTCTAAAACCCGCGAGTCCCCTAAGATACCAGCTAGAAAGCATTGCTAGTACCCGTAAAAGATTATTGATATAGAACAGTACGGTCGTTGGAGGATGGGAAAATTAGAGAAACTTAAAACTAATACAGAGATGATCTCCGGGTAACGTCTCAGCGTTGGTGAAGCATCGATGGAACACTATGAGAGAACCTATAGTACGAAGTCCTCAAGCACTCATCATCTAAAGAGAAACTCTGTACGAGGGTTACTGGCTTTCACCCAGCTACTTCGGCACCTGGTATGACAATCATGACAAGTAAATGTGCTTTATCATGCGCAGAAGATACTCTATGCCTATTTATACATATTGAGAATTATAGACTTAGCACAAACATATCAAAATACAATGAACAATGAAATGAAAAAGTTGATAAAATTTAGGGATTTTAGTTTACTTCTCTATTCTTCTATATAGTAGCTTCTGTTGACCATAGAGGAAGAGATTTTATTATTTTAGCTTCATTTCACTCCGGATGACTTACAAGGTATGGGCTTTTTCAAGGTGGAAAAACACCTTATCTTGCGAATTTACCACAATCAATTTTACCACCATATTCTTGATAAAAAAACCTATTTGAAACATTTCATTTATCTTTATATGGATACTATAACAGTACAATGGAAATATACTTACCTTAAAAATGGTAAGAATGGATTGTTCCTTTAAGTATATGGGTTGGAATTATCTAGAATTGAAGAGAAGTGTCACTATCTTGCAAAATTTTTATTTATTTACTATATAATCTCTTGTGCAAAAACAACTCCTAGAACAAGCTAGTGCACCCCTCCCTTGGGCACACTACTAAAAAGAGAAAATTAAAGATCACTTTTGCTACAAATCTATTCCAAATTATTCTTGAATGTGATTGCTCACATCACACCAAAGGCTTCTACCCCAATTGCAATGCTCTTCCCAAAATGCGTAACCCCAAAGGTGTATAGATGTCAAAGGAGTATTGACATCGATCAAATCACGTGCCTTTTAATTCCATGGTACGCTCAATGGTCTAGGTTACCCAAAACCCTCTATACATTACCTCATTTCTTCAAAACCCTAGGGATCCAACACCCCATACGAGTGTAAATATCTCGCTAGGCTACCCAAGACCCTTCTATACATTGCCTTATTTCTTCAGAACCTTAGGGATCCAACACCCCATACAAGTGTCAATGTCTCTCTACACTCAAGTGCATGCGTTCCTTCTTTGAGTTTCCTCACCACTCCTCAACAAAAATTATTCAATCTATTCTCAATATGCAAAAAAAAAAAATGGAAGAGAGTTTGAAGGTTCCTTTGCTAATTTCCTTGATTAAAAATTGAATAGAATTACATCAGGCTTAAGCCTCAAATACCTTCTTTGACTCCACTTTAAATGGATCAAATGGTTGGAGTCTCCCAAAAATCTCAATGGTGCATCTACAATGTTCATTGCTAATGCATAGTAACTACCTAATCTTATCCTAATACAACCTAATTGATTCTCTTCTGCATGTTTGTGAAGGAGTCAAATCTTCCTAATGTACAATTGATATGCTTTAATCACCTTTAAACTCTTGACCCAAAGGTGTTTGGACCAAAGATTTGCTACCACTACAAAGGTGTTTCACCCGAAGGTCTTCCATGCCAAAGGCATCTTTAGCACCAAAGGTCTTCTATGCTTAGAATATTTTACAATGTCATTAGCCTTAGGTTGACTACCACCTTACATCTTGAAGGTCTTTGACCATGAAGATTTCTACTCATACAAAGTTGTTACACACCAAAAGTATGCTCCACACCAAATAGATCTTTCATATGAAAGGTGCTTTACACTTAGTCTATTTATACTCACTCCACCTTTGGCTACCTTTGGCCTATAGCCTAAGGGTTTGTGACTACAAAGATCTAAGGCTATCCTATCACAAAGAACTACCTTCATCTCTCAACATTCTAATCAACATATCTACCTTTAGGCTATATCAATATTTGGCTGATCGGTCTTTGTTTACAAGTGGTTTATTACTCCATGAGATGTTTTGCTTTGTTAAACCTATAATTAGGTCTTTACTTGATTATACATTATTGTATTAGTCTCAATTCAATTCATTCAAATTTTTTCCAAGTGTTTGTAAATTTCTATATTAAACTTGGTATATAACTTGTTTCCAATTCATTCACTTTTCTTTTTGATTGTTTCACATTTGCTTACTTTGCAATTTCTTGATATGAGTTGACTCTTTGTTTTCTCAATACACATTGGTTCACATATTCTCTACATGTAGTTATATATGTTTGTTGCTTGATAATAAATTCTTTTTATGAATTATGTTTCATCCCCTATTCATATATTTTTTAGTCAGCTTTGCTTTGATTTTATTCCCATTCATCTACACTTCATATGAATTTAATGACTTTTGGATACTCCTTTCCTCAAAGAGCTTCTATCCTCATATATATAATATCTACCTTCTCTTGGTTATCTAGAATTTGAGGAAGAGTGAATTTTTTAACTCCTTGAACTTCATCTCGGTGTGCTTACTTGCATGGTCTACTTGCTCATTTGAGTAGATCTTCACTTCTAGCATCTGAATCTGCAACTTTAGCTCATGGATTTTGTTTTGATCTAGGTTAACTCAAATTGCCTTTTCCATGAGGCCTACCAAACTGGTCTCATGCTTCTCCTACATATTGGAGGATCTTTGCCTTTCCTTCTTCTAGGCTAGAACAAGTTACCTACACTTCAACCATCAATTCCTCCTTCATGATTGGTCTCTTTCTTTTTATACTTCCTCCACAATTTTGGAAATGTCTTCAATTTATATTTAGGCAACCTCTAGGTAATTCTTGTTATGGATGTGGTGACCATCATCACCTTTTCTTTCTTCAACTTATCTCAAAGGTGTTCACTTCTTTGTCTCAAGCCTTCAATTGCTCCTTAAGTCATGTTGTCTTTGATTGTATTTGAGCTAGATATAACAACCCAACAAGTATCACTTTTGCAGCAATGGGTGAGTAATCATTCATTTCCTTAGAGATACTGGTCAAGAATGGTCAAATATGAAGTAAAACATGACAATGCAATTCATCTTGATTTTATCTTTAATATCTTGGGTGGAAACAACACCCAAAAGAGAGTAATAAGCACTCAACAACAACTCTTGTTACAATTAAATGTCACTCACAATTAAAATTCAGCAATTTCTTTCCAACTCAATCTCAATTGTGATGATTTAGTTGATTTAAAGAAGGCTACTTCACCACAAAGTAACTTTGCTCCATAATTGCATTCCACTCGTCTACTAAAGGTACAACTTCCTCAATCAAAATGACTTTGCATCATTCTAGTGCCTACAATCACAAATGTAAAATACTAGCAACACTACAATTCTTATAGATCCATCAAGGCATTGCTTTACTTTCCACTCAAGATCAAACACATAGAATGGAAATCACAGCTGCAGAATCCAACATCTAACACATTTTCATTGCAACATGAATTTCTCTACACACTTACAAATGCAAACAACAAAATGATACTTGGAATTAAGCTAAAATGATGAGCATTGAGTGTCAATACTTTGCTTTAATCAACTATAATGAATATACAATGCTGCAAATGATTAATTTAAATAGGCATATCACTCAACAGTTAGAAAATTGTCTCAACTACTTCAACTACTTCCTACAAATCTCCAAATCCAAAGCATCATTCTACCTTTCCATATCTACCACTTCAAATCTGAAACTGGTTGCTCCTAATTTGATTCGAGTACTACCTCAACTTTGGCTTCATGACCCATATTTCCTACAAGTGTGTCCTATACTTTGGGTTCATCAACTATGTCTATATCTACTTCTACAGTTGTCACATATTCAATCTGAATTGAAATTGAAGTCCTAAGTGTTGCATCTAACTTCTCCTTTTGTATTCTAAGTATTCTAGATGACTCAAGTAACTTCAAAGTCACTTACACTCCAGTCTAGACTACTTTGGATTGGGTCACTCTACTTTCACTCAGAGTCCTAGTGAGGTATCTATACTACTAAAACTAAATCTAAGCTAACACATACATTAGTGCCTACTTTTGTCATCTTCCTATCTACTCTATCCCTAAGATGAATTAAAAAATTATTCAAGTTGGTGTCCTTTGCCTTATGATTACAAGTCTCCTACACTAGTAACATCAACTTGTGTAGGTAGGACTCCTCCAATTTCACCTTAGCCACAATATTGAGTACTGCCCTCAACTATGCAACAATCTTATTTTTTGTACCAAAACCACTCTTCTCTAAGCATGACTCACCTTGAGTCACATCTTTTTCCAACTTCATACAAAGTACATCCAACTCCTCAACATACTTCACCTCTGATTCCTATGCTCTTCATTTTGATGAGCAACCTGAGCTTGAGCAGTGTTAACTAAGTCTTGCAACTATTGTTCTTCTTGCCCTCTATTGGCTAGGTCTTATTTCCAGGCCCAATCTGTGTTTGCAACAACTTTCCTAAGTTCATCTAAAGCTTGTTCATGCATCTCAAGTTGCTCTTTAAGATGATTCAATTCAACTTGGCCATGCTCAAAGTGCTTCTCCCATTTCTTGAGCTCCTCCTTCTGCTCTCTCAATTACTCCTTTGATTGCTCTAGATAGCCATCATGTTGATCAAAGCTCCTTTGCAGATCATCAAGATGCTATTGTTGGATTGTTGCATCCACCCAAAGTACTTTGACTTCCTCCTTGCAGTTTGAAAACCTTGCCCTCAATTACAAGATATATTCTCTAAATGACTTTGCCAACTGAAGATCATTGTTTACTTCTAGATACTCTTTCTTTTGCTCTAGCATCCGCTCTTGCAAATACACTAACAACAGACAAACCACACTTGATAGATAATTTACCCCCTAGAATATGTCCTTGTCCACGTCCCCTTCCTCTTCTATCACTATCATTGGCCTGCAACCCAAAGTCTTGATCTCCTCACCTTCAAGTTGACATCCTCCAAGCTCTCTTCTCCTTTCACCTAAGGTTCTTTTGGTCCAGCTTGGGCAGCTTTGATGAGTCTTCTTGATTACACTCCCCTCTAGAATGTCATAAAAAATTCATCCTCCTTTTTAGAATATCTTCTTCAAACAACTCCATTCAAGGGTTGTCGCCTCCTTCCATGCAATCAATTTATGCATGGAACTCATGATCCAAACCTTCTTTAGCCTCCTCTTTCACTGGCTGCTCTACTTGCTTGCCCTCACTTCCACCCATTGACTCCTTACTCTATAGAGTCATCTCCTCCTTTGAGTCTTCATCATTAGATTCAACTGGTTGTTCTTCTTCTTCAACCCTTGACAATAAATCCACCATGGTCACAACTCGACTTGGGTTCAGTCTCCAAGTAGCTCTCTTATTTGCTAATGACATAGTGTCCTTGAGTTGGCTTCTCTTCTTCAACCAATGGACTGGTACTGTTATTGTCTTCTCCCTATTGGTTTTGGTAAACTTTTGGTCATTCTCTTGCACTTCCACCATGTACCATTGCTCATCTTCATCCACATCCCAATGCAAGTCTTCTCCTGGATGAAGATGAGACACCATCTGTTGTCTCTCCTTGGGGCGGAGTAAATTCAAACCCAAATCAAAATGGGATGCAAAAGGCATAAATTAGTGAGGCAGCTAATCATTTCTCCAATTCCAAATCATTTGCCTTGTCTTCACATACAAACAACTCCTACAATTCACACTTTCTCTTGTAAACATGAGGTGGAAGAAGATCACTTGCTGCTTTGTGACATATGTAGTCCAATATGGATTTTTCATTTCTATTTCATGGCCTTGATGATGCTTTGCCTCATCGGGTCTACATATGTATCTACCTTGTAGCTGTTTTTCTTTTGAGGCTGGTTGAAGGAAGCCTTCAATTCCTTTGTTTCTTTTGATGAATCACACTTTTGATCAAAGGTGATTCTAGTGTGCTCTACTACTTCTTTCTCCAATACTAATCTCTAGTCTACCTTAGTCCAACAAGTACAGTTTCCTTGCTTTCCTTCCTCAATCGGACCGTCCTTGCAATTATTGGTTATATCTTGGTCATGAAAATTGGAAAATTGAGATTCTAGTTCCATGCTAAGAAGGTGATCCAAAGTTGGCTTAAGACTTCAAATCTTGCAACCATATCAAATCTCCTAATCATAGGGTTTTGGACCAAGATGCTCAAAGCCTATTTCCTATACTTTAATGGCATTGTGCTCTTCTCTACACTTGGTTTCTTGTACAAGAATCCTATGATTCTCTTATCAATTCTAACATGAGTTTCAAAATGGCACAAAGGGACAAGATAATCTCTCAACATAGCAAATTCTCCTTGATGAAGTCTTGATTTTATACTCAATTGGTTGTCATTCTTTAGTCAAACTTCAATCAAGAATCACATCTTCTACATGCCTTACTCTTGTCACTTTCAAACTCTCACACAAAGTAGCCATTTGCAAGCATACTTTCTTGGCTGGTACGGCCTGAGTCAAGGTTGTTAAGGATACTTGGATTGGGTTACTCGTTTTGATACAAAGTTACCTTACTTGGGTCTTCCATCCTTCCAAGTCTGATCCAAGTCTTCATCTCCTCCAATCTGAAGTCTACTTCCTTGGGTCGGATCGGACTTCTTACTTTAGAATCAAAGCACTTTACTTCTCTTCATCTATCTTACCTTTCTACTTAAAAATACACTTTCTATCCTAAAAACTATCAAAAACAAAAAATGTGGGTACCACATACCTCCTCTCTAAAATATGACCGTCCTTGCAAACATTGGCTTAGTGGCTTCTTCCTACTTTGGAATCCACTGTCCAATATCAATGTACCTGCCAACCATTTACTCTAGTGGCAAAAGGTTCCAAGTTTGCTAGTTGAAGAGAACCATTTCTAAAAATATGCAACACACAGTATGGTCCCATCCTTAAATGCAGTTGCCTTGGAAAGAATATTTGGTGGTTGTTATATAATAACACTAAGTCTCCTTCCCAAATGGTAACATGCCATATCTTCTTATCATGCTTGTCCTTTCTTTGAGCTTGTATTTCTCTTGTAGCTTGCATCACATTGGTTTGCTTCTCCTCCAACCACATCAATTGTTGAATCCTTTGATTCTAACTTTCTTCCTCCAACAACCATTCCTCAGATAGGATATGATATGACAGTAAGTCAAATTCAAATGGTAATATAGGATGCAATCCATATGTTAAAAAATACAGAGTCTGCTTAGTGATAATATTTTTTATGGTTCTATATGCTCACAAAGCTACAAGTAACTTTGTGTCCCAATTGGAGGCATAATTGATATTACTTTATTCAAAATTTTACAAAGTAATCCATTTGCCTTCTTTGTCAACCCATTCACTTTTAGATTGCAAGGAGTCATCTTCCAATGTTTTATTTAAAAGTACTTTGTGTTAATGATCCACAAGTGAGTTTAAAAAATGAGTACCTTGGTCACTGACCAATTCTAGAGGACATCCATATCTGGAAATGATTTTTTGGAAGAAAAATTTTGCTACCATTTTTGCATCATCTTTTTGAGTTGCCTCAACTTCTACCATTTTAGTAGTATAATCAATGCATACTCAAATATACCTCTTTCTGGTAAATCATATGACTGGTTGGATCAAATTCAAAAAATTAATATCCCATTCTTAAATGTGGCCAATGGAAAAATTGGTCTCAAAGACCACTAAGAAGTAAATATTGGCTTCCCCATTCTCTAAAAAGCATCAAAACTTTGGACATGGGCTTGTGTATCCTTGTAAATCATAGGCTACTAGTACCTTGCTGCAATGTGTTTTTCAAGGCATTTTGTTCAATGTGTTCTTCAAGGCATAATGTCCTTCCAATGCTTCCAAGTGTAAGGATTCAATTACTCTCCTACTTTGTATGCTTCCAACCACCTACTAAGTACCTCCTCTTCACCCATTTTAAACAAAATGGTATGCTTGAGCTAATATGGTCCCATTTTCCTAATAAATATTGCACTTTGTTCTAGGTCCAATCCTTTAGGACATCAACATGTATGTAGATAATGGTACTTTTTTGCTTTACATTGCCATCAAATGGTAAAATTCTTCATCAAGGAACTGGTCATCTGTCTCCAGGTCTTAGTCTTGAGTTTCTAACTTGGATAGGAAGTCCATATTTGCATGCAAAGCCCCCTTCCTCACTTGGATAGTGTATGTGAATTCTTGTAATAACAAGATCCATTGTGCAATTTGTTCGGATAAATCAGCCGCCTTCACCAAGTATTGCAATGCATAATGGTCCACATGAAATAAAAATTTGTATCCCAGCAAGTAGTGGTTTAACTTCTTGTAGGCATACACCTTTTGAGTGCTTCTCTTTCTATAGTGGTATAATTCTTCTCCACAATTGAAAGTTGTTTGTTGGCGTAATAAATAAGATATTATTTCTTCTTCTCATCTTTATGACTCAAGACTACTCCAAGTGCCATGGACAAAGTATCCACATACACATGAGAAGGGACATCCCAATTTGAAGCCCTCATAATTGGTGCTTTCACCAATTTCTTCTTCGACACTTGGAAGGCTTCTTCTTGATTTGTCTCCCAAAATTAGTCTTTGGATTTCCTCAACAGCTTCATCAAGGGTGTAGCCAGCACCGCATAATTAGACACAAAGTGTCTATAATATTTGACATGACCCAAATATTTTTGGGAGATTCCAAAGTTGAGATCACTTTCAACTTCTTCACATCCACTTCAATTCCTTGGCTTGACACCCGATTCCCAACAAATTTCCTTCTTTCATTGCAAAGAAACATTTCCTTGGGTGTAATGAGAAAAGCTGACAAAATGACACCTTTCAAATTTTTGGCAAAGGTAGTCCAAGTGCACCTCTCTTTGTCCAAACACAAAAATCATCAATGAAAACTTCCATGAATTTCTATAGAAAATCTTTAATAATTGCATTCATCATCCACTAGAAAGTAGTAGAGGGCACAAATACACAACCCAAAGGGCATCTGATTGTATGAGAATGTGCTCCAATTGGTAAAGAAAGTAGTTTTTTCCTTGTCTTCTTTTTAAATGGATACTTGATTATAGCTTTAAATCCATCAAGGAAACTACAGCAAGAATGACCAACTACTTGGTCCAAAATTGTGTTTGAGAAGGGCAGAGGATGATGATCCTTCCTTGTGATTGTGTTCAACTTGCAAAAGTCTTGGCACACCCAAATCTTCCACATCTTCTTCTTTGTAACAATGACAATGGGAGAAGCCCACTCATTGCTCAAAATTGGAAAGATAATTTTTCCCCCAAGTACTTATCAATCTCATCTTCTATGAAGAGTGAGTACTTCACATTCAGTCGGTATTGGTATCATTGAACTAGAATTCACTTTTGATCAGATCAATCTGATGCTCACCAAATTGTTTGGGGATTTTCAACATCTGATTAATAGACCAGGCAATTACATCTTGGTATTCAATGAACAAGGCAATATAGTCTGCCAATTTGTCTAGAGTGATTGTCTTGGATATTTCAGTACTTTGCCTTCTTCCAAGACAACATCTTGACAATCATCCAGGTGAATAACTCCTTCCAAATGACTGACTTTGCTTAACCCAAGTTGAATGGAGTTTAAACCCCTTCCTCCAAATCATTGCTACCCAAGGCAACATTAAATGAGTTTTCTTCCTTGACCTTCACCTCATAGCATTCCAAATAGCTTACATGCTCTTCTTTGTTTGAATCTTCTAAAGACAAAGACAAAGAATAATTAGATTGATCTTCATTTTTTGACAAAGTAGTTTCCTTGAGGTGGGAACCTTTGTACAATTTATTGCCACCAATTGGTGTCCTTCAGATGAAATGTCTTTGAATTGCAACGTCTATTGGTGCTAATCCACCACAACACATGCACTATACAACCAAGGTCTTCCAATCAACAAGGAATAACCAGTTTTGGTTACCAGTTTAGCTTGAACAATACTCCTCTAATGATTGTTACAATATTAAATAACATGCCCAAGGGTCAGCGCCTGGTCTGATCTACAAATTTCAAGATTCAAGGTGTTGGTCCAAAAATGTCATAACCTGACCTATGGGCGATATCCTCTATCATTACATTCACACCTAAACCTGAGTCAATGGGTATATATGTGATAATACAACCCACAATCTTTGCATCTACCTCCAAAGATTCAAAATCCTCTTGCTCAAAATGACATATGGCTAGGAGATCCTCCTTTAGAATTGTCCTTACTTTCTTTAAGGCCAAACTTATTTGCTTCTTGTACAACTTGTTGTCCTCCTACAACAATTTCAATGTTATGTTTTCTTGTGTGGATGCAAATTCTGCCACAATATCATATTGGGGTACTCCTCTAAGTTTCACTTTCCTCGGCTTTGGCTTTGGGTTTGAATTCTTGACCCGATCTGAAGTAACTTTGGGTCTCTTTAGGATGGTTATCAGAATACTGGTAGTCCAAACCCAAGTGACTTTGGGCTTACCCATCTCAGCTTGAATTAAATCTTTGAATTTGGATTTGTAACACCCATTGTGCATGTGTGTAGTATTGTGATATTTAGTTTGGTATTACAAGTACTTGAGAGATATTATTTATATAGATAAAGGATGGTTCTACATTAGTCATAATTAGCTAAAGTTGGTCATAACTAAGATAGAGAGGACTTTACTTTAGAAGAAGTGGAAAAGAGAAAAAAGGAAAAAGAATATTGGAGTGAAAATCATATTGGGACTCTTGAATAAAGGAAAATCTTAATGTCTAACAGGAGCTTGGGCTTTGGTATTTATATAGAATATATAAGGCTCTTGAAAAGCTTCTTAGGAATTTTCCTAATTTTTTTTCTTAGAGTACAAGCTAAGTTAACCGAGAAGCTTCTTGAGAAGCTTCCTTCTAAAAGCCACCTACTTGGTTGTCATGCAAGCTAAGCTAATGGAGGAACTTCTCAAGAAGTTTCCTTCTAGAAGTCATTTACTTGGCATGCAAGCTAAGCTAGACGGGAAGCTTTCAAAGAAGTTTCCTCCTAGACGTTACCACTTGGCATACACATTATCCAATAGTTGGAAGGTACCAAGAAGCTTCATATATGCTTCTAGAATATTCTTATAATTTGTGGCTAATTTGGCCTATTTCCTACTTTGTTAGTCTTAATAACTTGTCTATAAATTCCATATTGTTATATATTCCCCCATCACTAGTTGGTGATATCCTCATCATCATGGAAGCTTCAAACTACTAGATGGTCATTTATGTATTGTGGAGATGAGAAAGAGGCTCCCAAGTGGCATCATGAAGAAGATACCATTTCCAAAGGACTTTGTACTTGGTATGTTGTTGGCGATCACATTGAATGTGGTGACGTGCAAGGATACAATCAACTTCATACTCCTCATGATTGTTGATAGGGACAAAAGAAGGAGAAGGTTGGACACAAGTGGAAAAGGAAGATGGATTAGAAACAAAGAATGGAACTTGGAAACAACTTGGAAACATGAAAGATAGGGTGGATTTGCATATGACAAGGCAAGGCAATAAGAAATAGGAGAAATGATCTGGGTGACATCAAATGGACCTATCCAATTAGGAGCAAGTTTATGAACTTGGGTACCAAGTGGGAGGGGTAGATTACTAGAAGAAAGTATGACATTATCATTGAGTTTAAAGGTGAGATCATGATAATGTTTTTGATGATTTTGAGTATATTGCTTTTGATAATTTTGAGTAACAAGGAGATGAGATTGGGCTTGTTATAGGGAGTGGGATATTGTGGTCAAGAAGGTGGTAGTATGAGGAACATGAAATGAAGGAGGAGCAAGACAAGAATCTATAATGAGTGGATCTTGGCCATAATTAAGGAAGAATCTGAGAGAGAATCCAATGCTTGTTTGCTTGGAGTTATTTTTGGAAAACTAAATAGCCATAAGGTGAATTCATCCAAGTTGGTATGGTGAACATTGACAAAGGTAAAAAGTATATCCTCCAAGGTGTGATTTGCATGTTTGGTTTGCCAATCAATTAGAGGATGATAGGTCATGGACAAAGCAAGCTTGGTGCAAAGTAGCTTGAAGAATGCTTGCCAAAATTTATTGGTGAATCAAGGATCACAATTGGAGATGAGTACATGAGGTTTCCCATGATGCTTGAAGACATTGTCAAAGTAGATCTAAGCTAATGTTGGAACATCCACTATATTAAAGGTTGGGGCCAAATGGATTTACTTGCTAAGCTTATCAACAAACACCACAATTGTTGTATGAACTTTCTTTGTCTTTGGTAATGATGTGATGAGATCTAAGCTCGTGTATTCCCATCAAGAAAATGTAATAGGAAGTGGTTGAAAGAGTCCACTCAACTTTTGGTTACTAGACGTGTTGCGCTGGCAACCCTCACAAGACCAGACAAACTCTCAAATATCTTGTGCCATGTTGGGCCACCATCATTGGTGTTGCAAGATACCCAAGGTCTTGTCCACACCAACAATTGCTGAGTCATGGGCTTCTTGAAGATGCAAAAGTCAAATATCACCTTGGCTAGAACATAGATCCGGTCTTAAAAAATAAAAGGCCTTCCTTAAAGGAGAAAGTGTTGTATTCCTTATTGTGTGCTACAAGATGATATTGTAGCATTTGAAACAAGAGGTCTTGTTGTAAAGCAGTCCTAAACTTGATTTGGACTTTTGAATCAATTGACATCATCATAATTTCCATTGTGATGAGAGGTTCAAGAAGAGTGTTCAAATCAAGTCATCATGGTAGGGCATTGGGGATGATATAGAACCTATCAGGTTTTTACTCAAGTTTAATGTCAAAAAATTATTGTTGTTCCTCCCATTGATGCTGTTGATGCTTCATGTGCTCCAAATTTAATGTTTGTAGCAAAGGTTTGTGATCAATTTGCATGATCACTTGTTTCTCCAAGAGATAATGCTTTCATACCTTGGTGACATATACCATTGCTAGTTGTTCTTGATATCAAGTAGAGTAATTCCTTTCTATGATGTTTAGTTGGCAAGATACAAAGGTAATAGGATGTAATCCATCTGAAAATTCCTACTACAACATAGCTCCAATGGTAAAGTTAAAGCATCAAAATCTACAACACAAGGTAGTTGAGGATCATATGGTTGAAGAATGGGTCTTGAAGACACCATATGCTTCAGCTTCTTGAATATTTCTTTGTGTTTGGTGGTCCATTGAAAGCTTGAGATCTTCCCCAAGATATTGGTCAATGGTGTGGCCATATGAGCATAATAGTGGATGAACTATCGATAAAAACTTGCCAATCTATTTTATACCCACACTTTTGTGGTATCCTGTGGAGTAGGAAAATAAATAATGTCCTTGATTTTCTCCTCTTCCATCTTGATCCCTTCTGATGAGACCTTATGACCCAAGAAGGTAACTTGCTTCTACTAAAAGGTACATTTTGACTTCTTGTAGTAAACTTCTATTGACGTAATCATCTTAGGATTTCTTGCATATGATTTATGTGTTTTGCCTCTATCTTTCTATAATTAAAATATCATCCAAGAACACCACTACATACTAATCCAATAGCATATCCAACACCTAATGTATATGATCCATGAAGATTGCCAAAGCATTGGTGAGCCCAAAAGGTAAAACTTTCTATTCAAGATACCCATACCTTGTGCAAAAGGTAATCTTTTGCACATCCTTTTTGTCAATGGGAATTTTTTAATGACTGCTTTGAAGATCCAGCTTGGAAAAATATCATGCTCCACTCAATTGATCTAGCAAGTCATCAATTTGAGGCAAAGAATATGCATTCTTCATTGTTTATTTATTAAGGTCATAGTAAGAAATACAAAAGCAAACTCCTCCATCCTTCTTTGGGATAAATGGTAACGGTTCTCCCCAAGGAGATATATTATGTCATATGAAATCCTTCTCCAACAACTCCATCAATGTTGTTCAAAGCTATTCCAACTCTTTTGATAAGAGCCAATAGATTGGTCTACTCATTGGAGTACTTCTTGGTAATAACTCAATCTTGAAAGGCATACCATAATCAAAGAGTAACACCTTTGGTAAATCATCCAAGAAACTATCTACAAACTCTTGAACTATCTAATCAACCATTGCTTGATGAGGCATTTTGCCCTCATCAGATTTTCCATGTGCAATTGGTTTGATCTCCATCTAAAAACCAGATATATGTTCCTCCAAAGCATGCTCTATGGCTGCTTTATTGATAAAATTATCATTTTGGGATTGATTATTCTAAGGTGTCTTAATCAAAGGTGCCAAAAAACCTAGTTGGTAATTCTTACTTTGGTTTTGTACTTGAATTTGTCATCAGGTCCAATCCAATTGAACCTTATGATATTCAAACCAAGGCAAATCTAGAATGACATCATAGTGTAGAGGTGCCACTACAAATCTCATACACTCCAAATACTCCTTCCCAATCTTGAATGTAATAGAATGTGAGGTACTGAATGTAGACATTTTTACCATCTGCCATAATCAATCTACTTCCAATTACTAGCTTGATAGAAATACCTAATTCATTTGTTAATTTCATGGACATACAATTCTTTGAACTTCCAAAATCAACCAAAATCCTACAACCCCAATCAAATATCATACCTTACAAGTGAAGCAAACTTGCATAGATCAAGCATTCAATCCTATTAGAGCTGATTGAATTCCCAATAGATGGCTCAAACTCTCCTATTGGTATTATTTGTTTCCCTCAACATTGTTCCTTTTGTTTCTTTGTTTCTTGTCCTACTCCACAAACTCTATTTGGGTGATTTTTTGAGGACATCCATTCTTGAAAGGATATTTAGCAATGCGATGTTCAATTTGGCAACAATAAAAATGATCACCATTTTATTGCAATCTTTTCTTATCTATAGTACCAAGTAGTTTTTACTAGACGACATCAATCTCCATTAATATCGGCTCCTCCACCTCTAGGTGGAGGCAAGTTTTGTGAAGGTCAAGGTCAAGACCAAGTTGTCACAACCAAGGAATCAAAGCACTTAGCCAATTGTATGATTTCATCTAAGTGTTTGGCTCCCATATGGTCACTTCCAATTTGGTGTGTGACTTCAAGCATCTCACAAATCAGTCTAGAGCTTCACCTTCTAGCACATGTAGAATTTTCATTATGGTGTTTTGGAATTGAGTGATGTAGCTTTTCATAACCCCAATTTGCTTCAATTTTATCAATCTATCTTGTGTGGCTTGGGGGGCATTTATAGCTTGGAATTGCCTAATTATTACGCTCTTGAATTCTTCTCATGTCAATAATTGCACAACAAACTATTGTTCAACTTGCTCCACTTGGAATTGCCACCATATTTTTACCACTCTATCCAATTGGTTTGAAGCTAAGAGAATTTGTCTCCATTCATCTTGAAGATTTGTAGCTTCAAAATAATATTCACAATCAGATAGAAAAATTCTCCACTAAGCCCGAGAAATTCTTACCTTCAAATACCTTGGGCTTTGGAAATCAAATTTACTCTTCTTCTTCTTGAAATGGTGCTCTCTCTATATGTTATTGTCATTGATGGTCTATTTCTTCAAACAATAGAGGTGCTTGATTTGTTGCTACATAGCAATGATAACTTTGAGCATTGCCACCATGGCTATTACTCTATCAAACTACCTACAATTATCTAAGTAAGGTGCTCAATTTGTTACTGCATAGCAATGAGAACTTTGACCATTGCCACCATGGCTACTACTCTATCAAAATACCTACAATTATTAAAGTTAACACATAGATGCACCATGTATATTTTCCCTATAAGCTACAATCAGAAGTATCAAGAATTCATCAAACAAAGTGATCAGATTCAAAAACATTTTACCCAAAGCATGAGATGATGAATTCCATGAAATGATGCTTGGGTAATACATGGAAACAAAAATCCCAATAGTTTGGGAGAAATAGATTGTTGGTCCATAAATTCCATACATCCTATTCTTACATTGATACTAATGTAAAAAAGACCAAGGAAAGAAATAAGAGAATGGAAAATTAGAGTGCAAGATCACATTTGGATTCTTGAATGAAAGAAGCTCCAAATGACTAGCATGAGCTTGGGCTTTGGCATTTATAGGGAATATATAGGCTTCTTAGGAAGCTTGCTAAAAGCCATTTTCTTAGAGTGTAAACTAAGCTAATCGGGAAGTTTCTTGAGAATCTTCCTTCTAGAAGTTGCCTACTTGGCATGCAAGCTAAGTTAGTCAAGAAGAAGAAGTTTCCCCAAGAAGTTTCCTTCTAGAAGCCACCTAATCGGGAAGCTTCCTCCTAGAAGTTACCAATTGGCATACATATTACCTGATACTTTGAAGGTACCAAGAAGCTTCCTAGATGCTTCCAGAATATTCTTATAAATTTTGGCTAATTTGGCCTATTTGCTACTTTGTTAGACTTGATTATCTTGTCTATAAACTACATAATGTTATAGGTGGCATAACATACAATTGTGTATATAATCCTTCCAAACAACATCATCATATCCTTCCAACATAAGGACTCAAGAAGGAAAAACATCATGCACTCTCAAGATAGTGTGCATGTAGTCACATCAAATCATTGGTGTAATCTATTATAAATATACATAATTACTTGGATGGAACCAACAGTTTGAAGGTTTATAAATCTTCCTCAAATAGTGGTATAATATAAAGTATCCCTATGTTGAGCAATTGTTAAGTTCTGAAAGGCCATGACATCACTCTTTGAAAGATTTCTACCCATTGAGAACAAGTACTCACACATACATTTGGATCATCCAAGTCCAAAACTACAATTGCATCACAACAAATAGCTATAGGTAAACTTAGATCTCATCCATAGATTAAGAAGTAGGAATAGAAGGAAGCTAAGGAGGCTTGCCAACTAAACCAATAGCTCATAGCCAACTTGGGTAACTAAAGATCACAATCTCCCAAGTGGTCTATCTACAAACCATACTTATGCAATTCTCTCTTGGTCATATAAACCACTTTCTCTCCTAAACAATCTGCCTTAGGGTGATCTTGGGAATTAGTATATTGATCAATCAAAGCCTTGTCACACAAGACTTGAAACTCTCCCAAGAATTTTATATTATGATCAGTCAAGATCTCAATTTGTGCACCAAAACAACTACAAACCTGATCCAAGAATAAATAATCTATCCCTTCACTAGACTTCTTAGGAAATGTCACATGCTCAACCATTTATAGAAGTGCTACACCATAACCAAAACATACCAATGATATCTTATAATCAACAATAAAAGTTCAACAATGTCCAAATTCAAATGGTAACCCAACCTCATGATAGGTAATGGGTGTAACTATGGCATAATAGCACTAAATGATGCTCAACTTGGTCACAAACCATACATTTAGCAACCAAATGTTGTCCATTGGTCTGCATATTGTGCCACCAATAATGAATCTAAAGTAAATTATATGTACACTTTACTCCAAAATATCCTAGCTCCTCATGAGCATGTTTTACCAATCATGGTCTTTGAGATAGAAGGAGTACTACTTGCACCTTACCATCCTCCAATACTTGAAGATGTTTGCACTCCAATCTAAATCACTTGGCTTGTTGAAGGACACAATCTCTCTCCTTGGCACCAACTATGTCACCCACAACACCAATATGAAGATAGTTCATCATTAAGATATCATTATAAATATCTCAATGACCTATACCAATATCTCCACTCTTTGGGACCTCAACAACTCCTCTTATCTATATTGAGAGAGATACCACCAGAGCCATAGTCAATATACACAAATAAGAATATGCATCCAAACTTAGTACCATCTCCTCATTTATTTCACCATGTGTGGTACCCATATTTTTGTTTTGTTTTTTTGCAATTTGGAAGAAGAAGTGTATAGAGAAGTCAAATTGCGCCTGTATGGCCATAGAAGGCAAAGAAAAGTGTCCTTGGGATGAAACCCGAGGTAATGTGACTTTGGGTCATAAGGCAAGGTACTTGGAATTGCCTTGTCAACATACAACCCAAAGTAAGGAGCCTTCGTATCGAAGTGCTCAACTCGAGGCAACCCGAGGCAAGGACAATGTAACAACTTTTCGTTGGGGCAAGTCATTCAAGAAGGGACCATTCAAAAATGGTGGTCATATGTGTGAAGGACACTTGATAGTGACAAGAGCATGCACGAGGTGTGATTTCTTGGTAGAAACTCAAATTGAAGAAAGAAAAAGAAGGCGCGACTCTTAAAAATCAAGCTAATGACAAAGCAATGACAAGCAATTTTCCATTGATGTTACAAAGTCGTCCTACAAGAGATCATGGGAAGGGAAGTAGAGTCAAAGAGCAAGCTGGTGTGTCGAGAGGAACTCAAGAGAGTTAATCCAGGAATTAGTAGGTAGAATAGTCCCTAGCCCAGAGTGGAAGAGAGAAAGATGGGAGGAGGGAAGAAGAACTCCAAATTTGCAGTGAGAAATCATGCAATTCGGAGGTTAGATGTGATTGCAAGAATTGAGGTCTTGAGTAGGCTTTGGATCACATTCTTGGCATGGAATTGGAATGTTAGCTTTCCACGGTTCATGACTGAGATCATTGAGAGTAAGTATCTCGATGACCTTGAGGAGGAAGGGAAGAGAAGAAATCCGGCTCGATGGACAAAGTCAGATTGGAGGTTACTACTCAGGAGAGAAGCAGGCATGGAGCATGGTGCCACGTTCTTGGGGAAGGAGGAGGTAGCCAAAGAAACCCAGGAAGTGAGAGATGCCTTCTCTTTGAAGCGCATAAAGAATGGTTACAAAGTAGAGAGCTATAAGGATCCTATCAAGAGAGGGATTGTGAGTGCTCTAATGGCAATCTTGAAGCCAAAGAGAACAACTTATGTGATGAAGCACCAAGCGGTGTTCTACCGTAAGATGTTTGCAAGAGAGCCAATTAACTGGGCAAAGTGTCTTCATGGGAGGACAAGACAGATGGTGTGGAATTTGCGGGACAAGTCGCCTCCACATTACATTGTGCCGTTTGTAGCCCATTTCTATCTAGGGCTGAACTTGCTCAATGCGGCGGAGCATAATAAGATGGTATCGCATTTCCATCCCAACTTAAGAAGAGATGTCTATGTGGAGGAGCAGCAATACATTCTTCAGATCAGAAGCAATGATGAGTACTATGCGCATTGTGCAATTGGAAGTGACTACTCCAAAGTCAAAGAAGAGGAGTCAACAAGGAGAAGAAGAAGTAGAGGAAGCAAGACCTTGGAAGGCTAGAAGGGTAAACCCGAGGAAAAAGCTGGTGTTAGTCATGTTATCGGACAAAGAATCGGAAGGAGAAGCCGAGTGCAAGTCCAAAGATTTGGAGAGGGAGGAAGAACCCAAGTTCATACTGCAGAGTGGAGACACAAGTAGTGATAGCAACAATGGAGTGGAGATGAAATTGGTACCCAAAGAAGAGGAAGCCAAGATGGAGACGGAGGAGAAAAGTAACTCAAAACTAGAAGACAAAGTTCCAGAGCAAGAGGAGAAGAGAGTTACAATTCAGAGAGGAGTTTGTTCCAAATGGAAGGTGAAGTATGAGGCGGGACCAAGTAAGGTAAGAGAAGAGGAGGATGGAAGTTCAGGGAGCAAAGAATCCATACCCATAAGGCGACTATGGCTTATAAGGCGAGTGTCAAGTGAGGAAGAGGTGAAGAAAGAGATAAGTCCGCAAGTTGAGGTAACTCCGAGTGAAGGAGTAGAGTATCTATGGGAGGTTGTGTGCCTATTGTTAGTGAAGTTAGAGCATAGGAAGAAGGAGATGCAATCAAAGTGTCCGGAGGTGAATGTGTTGCAGGTGTTAGCTCGATTAGAAGAAGAGAACTTGGAATTAAAGAAGAGTATAATCCGAGGTGAGGAGGAAAGGGAAGTACTATGAGTAGATGCAATAGTACAGAATCAAGTGATTTAGAATTTGAAGGGAGAAGCAAAGAATAGGGAGGAACTCATAGAACAGAGTGAAATAGCAAGGGAAAGACAAGTAGCTGAGTGTGAAATCTTGAAGCAGCAGTTTGCTGATTTGAGATTAGAAATTATCCATGCTATGGCAAGAGTAGTAGAAAAAGAGCAGAGCTCAATAGGGTGATGGAGAATGTAAAAGAGAAAAAGTAGCTTTGGTAAAGAGAGTTGATAGTGAGATATAGAGAGGAAGAAAGGTTGAGAGAGTTACTTTGCAATCAAGAGGAGAAGATTGTGTAGAAGGAGAAGGAGAAGGAAACTATGAAAGCCAAGCTTGAAGTGAAATTGGCAATGTATAGAGAAGATTGGGTTGCAGATCAAGAACAAGAGTGGAAAATGAGATTGGAGCCATTGAAGGAGATCGTGATCAAGATGAACGCGATGTTAAGTATAGAGGCCAGCATGCGCATTGAAGAAATAAGACTGCACAAGTTGAAGTTGTTGGTGTAGGAGACGAGGAGGAGAAATGCAAAGGATAAATATTTGAACATATTGTTGATCAGTCTTAGAACTCGTGTAGATAAGAAGATATTGGAGGTGGAAGACAATATCACAATTAGATTAGATTTAGTTAAGTTATAAATAGATAAAATTTAGAAGGATGTAAGAGCAAAACCTGAAGTAGATACCATAGGAGTGCAAATGTCTTTGGAGTTACCATCGGAGACATTGGAGAAGAGTGGGTCAAGAGATAAGGAGTTAGATAGATTACCCATTAGTGGAATTGCAGATCAAGAAAGAGAATTGTTAGAATTGGTAGGGGAGTTAGGAGTTATGAAATCCAAGGACAGAGTAGTAGTAAGTGAAGTTACTTTGGGATCGGGTTTGAAAGCCGAGGAAGAAGTAGACATTGGATTGGATTAGTAACAGATTTGAGATATGAAGAGGTAGATATGAAGAGGTGCATTGTCATTTTGGATCTGTAAGGTAGGAAGAGTTGTTAGAAAATGGTATAGTTTTTAATAATTGTTGTTTGCTTCACTATTTAAGAGTGACATTTGCAATCATATGTTGTTCAGTGCTCATAATTTTTGAGAATAGATAAAGCAAACTATTGTGCAGCAGTGCTTGTTGCTTGAGCTTGATTTTGAGTATCAACATTGTATTTGTGTTTGTGAGAGTTGGGAGAATTTTGAAGTGCAAGTCAGTGTGCTTGTTGGATGTTGGATTCCACAACCTTGATCTTCATTTTGTGTGTTGGATCCTGAGTGAAGTGCAATTGAAGCAATGCCTTGACATATCTAAGAGGAATTGTAGTGTTGGTAGTATTCTGCATTTGTGAGTGCAGCGCAAAGTTGATGTGAAGCAATTTCAATTGAGGAAGTTGTGTCTTCAGTGGAGGGGTGGAACACAATTCTACGGAAAAGTTGTTTTGCAGTGAAGTGCCATTTTTGGGAGAGCCTAAATCATCACAATCATGATTGTTTGGAAAGATTTGATGGAGTTGTGATTAAGAAGTGTTAATCTGTGACAAGATTGCAAATTAGTGCTTGTTACTCTCTTTTGGGTATGGTTTCTACCTGAGAGACTATAGAAGAACTCAAGAAGAACTACATGTTACTGTTTGACTTTGTATTTTGACATTTTTGACTAATATCTCTACGGGAACAAACTTTACTTACACGATTACCGCAAAAGTGATATTTGTCGGGTTGTCACACCATGCCAATGTGCTCTTGTCTAATCATATTGGCTGATACATGGGTTTTTACTCAGTCCATTTGCATCATAATTCACAATTCTAGATTTGTGAAAAACCATGAAATCATACTCCTATAAAATCAAAGCCCATTATGCAAGCCTACTTGAACGGTTATCGAATTCTATCAACCACTTTAGTGGTTGATGATCAATAATGGGAGTGAGGGAGTTACCAAATAGATAATATGATAAATTTTCTATTGACCACACTATTGCTAAGCACTCTCTCTCATATTTACTAGGACATTTTGGAAATGAAATATCTTCAAGATTATATAAATTAAAAATAACTAATAAATTATTTTAAAATAACTATTCATCAAGCATTGAAATTTTTTCTTGTTTATCATGAATAACTATAATTTTTGTAATTTTATTATCTTGTAAATAATGCTTTGAAATTTTATTTTTAGTTAAATTTGTAAAAAAGTAGAAACTATACTTTGTTTCCATCAAATTGTTAGAGTGACTAACATAAATCACCACAAACTCCTTCTCATCATCATATTGGATGAGCATTGCTCCAAGCTCCAATGTACTCCAATCAATATGAACCTAGAATGGCATATCATTTGATCGGTCTCCTAAGAATAGGGTAAATTTCAACGTCTTCTTAAGCTCTATAAAATTTCTCTTCTACTCATCTTTCCAACACCAATCTTGTGTATGCTTGGTCAACTTCATCAAGGCCTTGGCAATTGTGCTAAATCCTCTAACATATTGGAGATAAAAGTTTGCCAACCCGAGGAATGCTTGCACTCTACTCACATTTATAGGCTAAAGAATACATGCAATAGCCTCCACCTTGGGCCATTGAACACCAAGTCCACTAAGGTAGATAGTGTGACCCAAATACTCAACTTTCTTTGAGAAGAATCTATATCTTTTCATGATATAATTTGAGGCCATGAGATCTCAATCCCTAAAACACCTTAAATAAATGCCTATCATGCACCTCTAGAATAGCAGTATATACCAAAATTTCATCAATATAGCATTGATCCAAATCCAATCCAACAAAGATCTTGTCTATAACCCTTTGCAACTTGGCATGAGCATCCTTTAATCCAAATGATAAGAACCACCACTAATACAATGCATCTTTATAGTGAAGATCAGAATCCCAAAATGCTATCTTTGACTTGTACTCCTCCTTGATTAGCAATTGACAATATCTTGCTCAAAGATCCAAAGTATTGAAGACCTTTGCATACCCAATTTATCAAAATTCTCCTCTAATTTATGCATAGAATACTACTCAGCCCTAGTTTTCAGGTTGATGGGATGATCATCTCCACACAAAATTTTTATCTATGTAATTTCCATGCATATCCTTATTGGTTGGTATCATTATAGTTGTAGCATACTCTCTATGTGAAATCTCCACCAAACTAACCTCACAAAGGTCTGTACTCCGTCTCTAAATCAAAGCTCTTTCCATATCACTATAGGGACATCAAAACATTGGTGTATCATTATTCAACGCAATCCAAATACCAAATCCTTTTAGAGTACCCAAATACTTCATATTAAAGGCAAAACAACCTGTGTAGCTTTTCAAGAACCTCCAAAATTTATATCTTTCTCCTCCTATAAGCTTGGGCCTAATGTTTGTCTCCCAAGGTCTACTTGAGATACACTCAAGGGATCCTCTCTTACTACTATAGAGGTAGAAGATGCACTAATTGATTGCTACACTATGGCCCTAGAAGCAATACTATTATGCCCTTAACCGCTAGAGTCCTCAACCTCAAAGCAAAAAACTCTCTTTGCATTGGTTGTAAGCTCCACATATCCTCTAGTTGCATCCCAAGTAGACCATGTGTGTATCTCAAGTAGACCTTGCTCTCCTAGATGTACCCCAAGTAGACCACTCTCACTAGTAAATGCTGGTTTTGTACTAAGAATATCATACCTATTCAATCCATTACTCCCTATATGTGCTTGAATTGTCTTGATAGGCATAGAGCTCACAAGTGTCGAAGTGGTGATGACTATCAAGCACACCCTATGTTGCTTAGCCAATCCAAGGCTCACAATCTAGGTCAAAAGATTCAAGTCTATAGCCTAACCTAACTCTTGATGCCTAGATGTTTTTTGACATTATTGACACAATGGTAATACCGGTATCACTGGGGAAATAATCTACACAAAGCATTGATGCTATTTGGTGTGAGAGTTTTTTTCTTATGTTATAGTGAACTCACCATTTTTTTATGTTATAGTGTCTCGGGAGTCATTTTATGTTACCTTGTCTTGGAAATATTTTCTATGTTATTGTAAAGCTTGGAAGTTGTTTTTGGTTGTTGTAAGCTTGATTTTTTATTAGCTACATAAACTCGGAAGTTTTCTTTGGGTGTTACATAAGCTTGGGAGTTACTTATGTTACTATACCTCAGAAGCAAAGTTTTGTGTTACTCTTGCCTCGGGAATATTTTGGGTTGTAGTAAGCCCAAAAGTTTGTTTTGTGTTATTGCAAGCCAAAAGTAATTTTTTTTTGTTATAGTGAACTTGGGAGTTGGAGGTTACTGTAAGTAGGAGAGAGAGCAAAGGGAAACAAGGGACCACAAATTTTGTGACTATAGGAACAAGGCTTTTGGGAGGTTGGTGTCTGCAGTTGGAACAAGAAAAAAAAGAAAAAGTCAGCTAAAACTCAAGAAAGGTCAGGGGCTACAGGAAAAGAACACTCGAGAGGAGCAAGGTGGGGGCATAAAGAAAATGAATCAAAAGTGAGGGCTGGGAACTCTCTCAAAGGAAGGGCTTGTGGCTGCAAGGAAGAATCTGGAGAAAAGATTCCTTAAGAAAAGAGGAGAAAAGTGAAAGGTTTGGACTGGCATGAAGGGGAATTTCCCTGAAGGAGAAAAGGCCTGCTTGGACAAAAGGAAGGGGAATCAACAGAGAGGGTATTGGAGAAGTGGCTGTAGAGGAGAAATTTTTCAAAGGAAAAGAGAAGTGGTTGTGCAAGGGTTTTTTTTGGAGAGTATGGATAGAGGAAAGCTAAAGGAAGGGCATTGAGAGAGGGGCTGCAAAGGAGAAATTTTGAGAAGAGAGACCTGGCTGTGCAGGAGCTTGAGAGTCTGAACAGAGGAAAGCCAAAGGAAGGGCATTGAGAGAGGGGCTGCAAAGGAGAAATTTTGAGAAGAGAGACCTGGCTGTGCAAGAGCTTGAGAGTCTGGACAGAGGAACTCGAAAGGAAGGGGATTGAGAGAGGGGTTGTAGAGGAGAAATTTTGGGAGAAGAGAGACTTGGCTGTGTAGGAGCTTGAGAGTCTGGTCAAAGGAAATCAAAGGGAAGGGCATTGAGAGAGGGGCTGCAGAGGAGAAATTCAAGAAGAGAGACCTAGCTGTGCAGGAGCTTGAGAGTCTGGACAGAGGAAATCAAAAGGAAAGACATTGAGAGAGGCTGTAGAGGAGAAATTTTGAGAGAAGAGACTGGCTGTGCAGGAGCTTGAGATTCTGGACAAAGGAAATTGAAAGGAAGGGCATTGAGAGAGGGGTTGCAAAGGAGAAAATTTGAGAAGAGAGACCTCGCTGTGCAGGAGCTTGAGACTCTGGACAAAGGAAATCAAAAGGAAGGGCATTGAGAGAGGGGCTGCAGAGGAGAAATTTTGAGAGAAGAGACCTGGCTGTGTAGGAGCCTAAGAGAGTGGACAGAGGAAATCAAAAGGAAGGGCTGCAGAGAAGAAATTTTGAGAGAAGAGACCTGGCTGACCTGGAGTTTAAGAGTCTGGACAGAGGGAAGGCAGAGGAGAAAATGGAAGAGAGGGTATTGGAGAAGTGGCTGCATAGGAGAGTATTTTCTGAAGGAAAGGAGAAGTGGATGTGCAAGGGGAAGTCTGGACAGGAAGGAAAGAGAGAACTAAAAAGACTTTGAGAGAGGTGGCTGCAGGAAGGGATTTAAAAAAGAAAAAGAAAAAAAAAAGGAGACCTGGCTGTGCAGGGGAATTTGAGAGTCTGGGCAGGAAGGGAATAAGAATCAAAAGGAGCTTTTGAGAACTGGCTATAGGGAGAGATTTTTGAAGGAAAGGAGACTTGGTTGTGCAGGGGAATTGGAGAGTTTGGACAAGGACAGAGATTTTGAGAGAGGTTTAGGCTTGTAACGGAACAACAAGGATAAATTTCAAGAGAAAAGTCTGAACAGGGAAGAGACAAGAGAGGTTAATGTTTTGAGAGAAAGGCCTGCTAGGAGAGAGAGAGAGAGAGAGAGAGAGAGAGAGAGAGAGAGAGAGAGAGAGAGAGAGAGTAGGCTGGGCTGGGCTGGGCTTGGACAACAAGAGAGGAGATTTTTGAAATTGAACTTGTGTTGGGCAGAGAGAGAAATTGAATGTGAGGGCTGGAGAGAGAGAGAGACAAGGCTGGGCCTGGACAACAAAGAGAGAAATTGAATGTGAGGGCTGGAGAGAGAGAGAGACAGGGCTGGGCCTGGACAGCAAGAGAGTAGATTTTTGAAATAAAACTTGTGCAGGACAGAGCAGAAATAAATTAAATGTGAGTGCTAGAGAGAGAGAGAGAGACATGGCTGGGCTTGGACAGCATGAGAGGAAAAACGTTTTAGAAACTTCTCACCAAGAAGCTAACTAGATGCTTCTAAAACATTCTTAATATTCTAATATATATACTATAGCTATACTTAGCTATACTTAACTTTTGCTAGCTTGGTATTATTGTAGATTCCCCCATTGCTAGTTGATTTTTGAAATTGAACTTGTGTTGGACATAGAGAAGAGAGAGAGAAATCAAATGTGAAGGGCTGGAGAGATAGAACTACATGAGGATTTTCAAGGGAAAGCTGGACAGGAGGGTTGGGAATTCTCTCAAAGGAAGAGCTTGTGGCTGCAGGGAAGAATATTGAGAGAAGAAGCCTGCTGGACAGAGGATTTTTTGAAGAGTGAAGGGGTTTGCTAAGACTAAATTGAAATTGAAGTATCAAATGAGTGATTGAGGTCTGGACATGGGAACCCTTAAGGGGAAGGCCTGGATTGAAAGGAGGGAGAGAAGGTAGAGATATTTGAAGGGTCTGACTGTGCAAAGAGATAAGGATTCAAAGGGAACTGTTTAGGCGCTTTGTGGGACAATAGGGAAGGCAAAAAATTTTGGGAGAAAAGAGCCTCGTTTGTAGAAGGAGAGGGAAGAAGTTTCAAAGGGACAAGGTGGACAGGGCTAGCAGGAAGATTTTCTCAAAGGAGAAGAGTTTTTGCTGGACAAGGGACAGGGAGGAAGATTTCTCAAAGGAGAAGAGCTTCTGCTTGGACAAGGGACTGGAAGGGAAATTTCTCAAAGGAGAAGAGCTTGTGCAGGAGAAGAAAATTTGAAGTGGCTTGCCTAGGACAAAGGGAGAGGGGAGAGTGGTTGTGTAGTAAAATTTGAGAGAGATAGGCCTTGTGCAGGAGAGAAGCAAATTTGAAGTGGCTTTGTGCAAGACAGTTGGAGAGTTTATGTGTGGTCACTGTTTAGTCTAGAGTTGTTCAGTTTCCCCAAAGAGGTTATAAACTGCAAGGCTTGATATTCTAATGAATGTGATATTTCTCATGAATGAATGTGTGTATTTTGATCTGTGAATAGTGCCAAGGGAAGGACTTTATTTTAGGAGCTCTCAGTCCAATCTATGTAAATGGAACAATTCAGTGATCTGGATGCCTGGGTTTGAGTCTGATTAGAGCACTTTTGGGCTATTCTACAAACACCACCAGACTCAGTTCTATGAGCCCTACCAGATCAAGAAATACAATCCCAAAATTAACAAAACACAAATAGTCTTGCAAAGGTTAACATTAAGCCACGGAACTCAACACAAAAACCCCTCAGGAAAAGCCTACCAATGAGAGCAATTGTAAACAAGTTGCTCTATCAAGAAGGAGATTGCCAACCATACAAGAGTAGAGATAGTGTCAAACTATGTGAAGCTTCAAGGCATTGACAACAAAGAAATTTAAGCACTAGCAGCCAGGTGCACGATGCACTCTTGAGACCAAACAATTCTCGCGACACCGGTATGGAAACCTATTGCACACACACTCTCTCATCAACATTGAGCTCCACCAATTGCTATAATTGTGAGATTTAAACAAGTCTGAGAGCTCCTTCTTGATAAGTATGAAGGTTCAAAAACTCATGAGTGTAGGTAAAGGGACTCTAGGTTGCCCTACAAGGTTCACCATTATGATATGTGACCTATCAAAAACTCTCACTATTTGTGATTGGCACTCAACATCCAAAATATCATCAATAGTAAGGTATGTTAGTTGTTAAATTTTATCACAAGCATGTTGTAAAATCTTGAGGTAAAAGTTTTATCTGTCAAAGACAAAGATGATGTGCATAAGATCCAACTCTAAATACATCCAACAACACTATAGGATCAATCCATGATTGGACTTGATGTGTACTTGCCATCATTCGTGTGTGAATCATCTATCAAAGGGATGTTATCCAAAATGTATGTTGAAGAAATTGCATAATGAACTTGGAAATGTCATAGTATATGTAGCATCTCCAAAATATACTAAAATAGGGATCTTGTAGATCTTGATCTTGTCTAGTGTTGGTATATCCCTAACACGGCCATCCAATAATCACCAAATGAATAGTACTATATCTCTCCAGATCTTGCACTCCCAACAAGGAAATGTTAGATGGTAGGGTCTTCTGGTAACCCTTGATTTCAAACACCAATAATAACTCTAGATACCAATAAGCCAAGTGTGACACATGATATAGAGAGACTCATTTAGCAATCTCATCCATCTCCACATACAATTACCTCTCAATCCATATGCTTGCTTGCAATATCACAGCTAGTCCAACGTTGATCTCACTAAACAGATCCAATAGGCACACTCCTCCCATTGGATATTGCCAAGTGATAAGTGTGGTCTACAAAGGTGACAAGGTAAAAAATTTTGGAGGATCATCATCAAACTAATCCATTGGTAGCAAAAAGGCTCCACTCCAAGTTTGATGCACCAACCTATCTTTAAAATGCTATAAATGCTCATCAAAAATCCACAATAGTACATCCAAGGTAGATGGAACAACTCTACTCATACTCCAAATCTGAGTGATCTTGCCTAGTTCATGAGTATCTTCTAGATGACTATTCTCATCCATTGATTTACTAAGCTAAGTAATTGAATCACCAAAGGCTGATTTTGATGCCATGATCATTGACTATAGTGAGCCAAGACTACTATTACTAAAACATTGAGGTAATTATATACAACTCCTTCACTTGACTACTAACTTGGCCTATAGGAAGTTGTCTCTTTCCAATAGTCAATATTGAAACCAATGGAGTATAACACTGCTCTACCAACTACCACATCATACAACTCTACTATTGTTGCAATGGTATGGGCTCTTATCATAGGATTGTTAGTTGGATGATGAGGTTGAAATTGGCCAATGAGCTTCCTACATGTGAGGTATTATGTGGAATCAATTATAGAGATATCTAGATCTAAAATGAACACCTCTTAACATCGGTCTTTTGTAGCCCAAGACCAAGAATTGTAACCTTCCCCAATATAAAGAGCTATGTACTATAGTTTAATAAGATCCTATGGGGTCTATAGACCATCCCTAAAGGTCCAACCAAACTGAAAATCCCACTCTAGTTGGTCCAATAGAACAACTCCATGTGTAAACCTAGCCGTTCAAATGCAAGTGTAATAAGTGACTCCTCCAATCTAAATTATGGCTTATCACAACCCACTAGTAGTGAAATAGATCTCATGCTCCTCAAGCAAGTTAGCTTCATAAATCACCTCTACACTAGAAGCAAGAAACATACAACCCCTACTTTGACAAAGGATGGTAGCCAACTAGAACACTAGAGTTGGAACAACTCCCAATGTAAACATGTCACTAGTTGAGAATAAAGAGGAGCATAAAATCAATTGAGCCGCTCCAAACATTGTGTAGACAAAGTGTTGATAGAAGTAGGTAGCTAACTAGAGTAAAGTCTATCTATACTCCATCATCACCTACCAAACCTGCACTAGGATGTCTAAGAAGTATGGATGTGCTTTGCAATGCCTTAAACAATATGAAAGATAGTGGAAGTCTGACTTGTCTACTGTGACAACCCGGCAAATATCAATTTTGCGGTAATCAGGTAAGTAAAGTTTGTTCCTATAGAGATACTAGTCAGAAATGTCTAAATACAAAGTCAAATGTCACAATGTAGTTCTTCTTGGTTGCATCTTTAATCTCTCAAGTAGAAACTACACCCAGAAGAGAGTAACAAGCTCACAATCTTGACAACTTGTCACAAATGCACACTCCTTAATCACAACATAGCAAATTCTGTCCAAACAAATCTTGATTGTGATGATTCAGATTCCCTAGAAACAACACTTCATTGCAAAACGACTGTGCCTCAGATTTGTGTTCCACCCCTCCACTGAAGGCACAACTTCCTTGATCAAAATTGCTTCACATCAACTTCATGCTGCACTCACAAATGCAGAATACTACCAACACTACAATTCCTCTCAGATTTGTCAAGGCATTGCTCCAATTGCACTTCACTCAAGATCAAACACATAGAAGATCAAGGCTACGAAATCAAACATCCAACAAACACATTAACTTGCACTTTGAAATTCTCCCAACACTCACAAACATAAATACAAAAAGTTGACACTCGGAATTAAGCTCAAGCAACGAGCACTAAAAACAATACTTCACTTTATCTATCTTCAGAAATATGAATACTGAACAACATAATACTGCAAATGCCACTCTCAAATAGTGAAGCAAAGGACAATTCTAACAAACATACCATTCTACAACAAATCTTCTAACCTACAAATCCAAATTGACAATCCAACCCTTCATATCTGCCTCTTCAAATCTCAAATCTGTTTCTACCCCAATCCAATGTCTACCTCCTCATTGGCTTTCAAACCCAATGATCTTCCTATGACTTCTCCTTCTTTGGTTATATCTAATTCTATTAATTCCTTCACTGCTTATACTACTTCTTCACTATAGACTACAATTAAGGCCATGGGAAATCTATCTACTTCTTTATCTCCTGATCCACTCTTCTCTAATGTCTCAAATAACAAGTCCAAAGACACTTGAATTCCTACTTTTGCAATATTGGACTTCCTCTCCTTTGTCACACTACTCCTAATTCTCTCTAACTTGGACTTGACTAAATCTAATCTGAGATTGACATTCTCTTCTACTTCTAACATCTTATGATCTACTTGCTCCCTTAATTGGATTAGTAAAGTGTTCATATCCACATCTTTGGCTTTCCTCTTCTGAGTTTCCTGCACAAGCAACTTTAACTCGTGTAGACGTGCTTCTTCCAACCTTCCTTCAGCCTCCGTGCTCAAGATTGCTTGCAACTTTCTTGCAACTTCTCCTACTGATTCTGACTCATAACCTCAAGATTGCTCTACCTTCAACTCTTCACGGTACATCTTCAACTCATCTTCATACTCAACAGCGAGCATCTTCTTCTCCTCCGCATACTAAGAACTTTGTAACTCAGCACTTCATACCAGCTCATGCAATCTTTCTTCTTCTTGATGCCTGACTGCCAACTCTCTCTGCCATGCTTGATCCTTATCGGCTGCACTCTTCTTCAAGCTTTCTAACTCCTGCTCCATTATTGCGGCCATCGCCTTCACATGAATACTCTTGATTTGCATATCACTGACCTCCTCTTTCATCTTGGTCAGCAACATTGCCTACTCTTTCAATTCTTTGGCTTGCTTCTGCATTTCTTTACCTCTTGACTCAAAACTCTCTTGCAACTTCTCAAAAGTCTTCTTCTTGAAGACTCCATCCACCCAAAGTTCTTCAACTTCCTCATCTCTTTGGGTTACATGCTCCTGCAAACCCTTCACTTCAACCAACAGATACTTCACCACTTGCAACTCATTCGTCACCTTCATATAATCTTGGGGAATTACCTTATGGTGCTCCTTCAACAGTTCCAACAATGGAGTGACAACCTTTGATAGATATTGTATTCCGCCAAAGTTCTCTTTGTCTTTGGCCCCATCTTTGTACTTTGCCTCTTCCATCGGCTCCTTCTGCCAAAGTCGCAATCTTTGTATCTTCAAAGACACTACTTTTGAGCTTCCTTCTTCCTTACCTATTGAACTTGGCCCTGCAAGGTACTCCTTTTGTCTTTTGGCTCCCTTCTCTTCCACAACTAGGGCTACGCAATGATTAGTCAGTCTTTTCTAGTACATTGTCAATCATTGCATGACAAGCTTCATCCACTCCAACCAATTGCTGAACCCTCACTCTCACTTTTGGATTCCTCACTTTGTAAAGTGAGTTTGTCTTCTTCTGAGTCCTCTCCTTGAGACTCTATCTCCCCTTTAAACTCAGTTTCTGACAATGCTACATTCGCCATCTTCTTACTTTGCAGAACCAGTCTTTGGGTCTTCTATTGTGCTGGAGGTGACTTTGCTTCTTTGGGTTTATTATGCTTCTTCTTCTTCTTTGGGCTTGTGACTTCTTCCATCTTCCATTGTCCCGTCCTCAAGAAGTGATCATCACTGGCTTGCAGGTGTGCCATATATTGTTGCTCTTCTTCATCCACGTCCCGTCTCAAATTAGGATAGAAATGTGACGCCTCTTTGCTATCAGCAAGTTCAACCCAAAGTAGAAGTTTGCTACAAACGGTGCTAAATAATGTGGAGGTGAACTTGTCCTCCAATTGACTACCATTTGTCTTGTTTGTTGGTGAAAACACTTTGCCTAGTTCACCTTCACTCTTGCAACCATTTGGTGGAAAAAGACCGCCTGCTGCATGTTCACATAAGTCATTTGTTTTGGTTTGAACATGGCCATTATTGTCCCCACAATACTTTGTTTAATTGGGTCCCAATAGGACTCCACCTTGTAACCATTTGTTGTGCGTAGAGCAAAGAAAAAATTTTGCATGTCCGTCGTCTCCTCTGCAGCATCACACTTCCAATAGAAGGTGATCCCCATCAGTTCTCCTCCTTCCTTACCCAACACTAACCTCCAATCCAACTCAGTCCATTGAGCCGGATTTCCTCTCTTCTCCTTGACTTTGAGGCTTTCCTCACAATTACTGGCAGCTATCTCTGGCTGACTCCTGGGAAACTGAAATTCCAATTCCATGCTAAGAAAGTAATACAAAGTCTATTCAAGACTTTGATTCTTGCTACAACATCCAACCTACAAATTGCAAAACTTTGCACTGCCAGAGCATTTGTGACCTTCTTTGCCATGATCTGCTCTCTCATTCTTTGGCATTGGAAAACTATTCCTTCTCCTGGACAAGACACTCTAACCCCTTTTGGATTTTGGAAAATTTCACTCTCAATTGGCTTCCTGACATGCATTACTGTAGGATGACTACTCAGAGGGATAGGAAATCTACTTGACATATTCAACTTGTCCCTGTGCAATTGCAACTTTATATTACCCCAAATTGCAGTCATTCTTCACTTGATTTCAAAATCAACTTCCTCTTCTTCTACGTGTTGCTATCTTGTCATTGTCAAGACATGCTTCTTCTGCCTGTGCCATTTCTTGAAGTGTACTTTCTTGCTATGTACCAAGGTTGTTAGACAGTCTTCATATTGGCCTTTGCTTCTCGATCCAAAGACGATGCTCTTTGGACTTCTTTCTTTGTACTCCTCTCCTAAGTACCTCCATCATCGGATCTGAAGTTGACTTCTTAGGATTTCCTCTGAAGACACTCCTATCCATTCCTTCTTTTGCAATTCAGCTTTCTTTGCTTACTTCTTCTCCAAATGCTAATAAATAGAAAAAAAACAAAAAATGTGTGCACCACATCTACCAACCTCCCCTCTTTGTGTGTCTAACTCTACTAATGCTTCTCTAGGCTCAAGAGCACATATTGCACTCTTAGTCATTACAAAGGATGCATCTACTTGTGTTGATCCACACATGAAGTCAAGGACATCTCTATCACCAACATAAGAGGTGGAAGCCTCAACACTTGAATTTGATCTCCTCGAAACTATAACTATGTTAACCAATCTTTGCTCTAGTTGATCAATCAAGCAGCCATGGTTGTATCAAAATTAAGAGCATGGATAGTGCTCCTACCAAGTGGTGGTCCTCTACCACCACCTATATTACCTTGTTGTTCATCAGCCATGGTTGCTTCCATAGTAGCCTTACCACTTTGTAACTTTAAGTGTAAGTCAAAGCATTGGTCACTAGTGTGACCAGATCTATGGCAATGGTCACACTACCTCTAGGTTGTCTAAGGTACTCTTGAGGTATCATGCTCACTACTCTAGGTGTAGTCTCTCTTGTGATGAGGTCCACCACAAGTCCAACAAGCACACAACCACTCATTGGTTATTGTTGACCAAAAAATGAGAGTAAGATCTATGTGCACTAGGTTATTCACTCACTTTATAAGATTGGGGTTTTCCACTTTGCCCTCAAAATCCAACATGGTGTGGTGCACTCTTTTACACTCTAGAAGAACTAAAAATTATGGATGAGGTTCCCTACTAAATCCAAATATTAACATTCTCTCTTCTACCATGTTGAGCACAATGGGCACTACCAAATCAAAGACCACCACCAAAGTTGGTAAGTTAGCCTAAAAATGTAGTACCATGTACTTTATGTCATAACTCCTTGTCTAATATCCTGTACTAGAACTAGACAACATATGCTTATGTAACTCCTTGAGTGAAATTGATAACAGTCTCATGCAAGTGTATGCTTTGGGTAGGCTCTCTCCAATCTTCCATTGGAACTCTTGCAAGCTCTTTAGCTTATCAATCTGCACTCCTTGGTAGTTTTGGCTCAAGCACTAGAAGAACTTCACCATGGAATTAAACCCCAATACTTCACCACCTCTTGCAACTATACCTCTATTCTAGTAGCACCATCTTTGACTGTGCACTTCCACTATATACACCAATGCTACTAGAGTTAAAACTCACAAGTACTCTTGGTGTACCTTTAGAAATTAAGCTTGAAGGGATGGAGATGTAGTTTTAAGGCCAATATTGCCTTCATAGCTCAATCTCCTCCTAGTGTGTTCTAAACTCTTGATATTCATCTATAGGTGGAGCTTCTAAGTACTAGAACACTTCTAAGCATAGAACGGGTACCTCTTTATACCATGAAAGATGTGAATAAAGTCAAGCTCCACATCTACTATAGATCACCAATGATCAAATTCTTGGATGAAATCATCCAAATCAACGATACCCATTGTACCATAATAGACATATGACCTTTGGAGATCCCATAAATCTTATCTATATCCCACAACAACAAAGTGGATAGACAATGTGCACTCTCAATTTGATTAGCTCTCATGTCAAACTTCAAACCAAAATCAATCTAATGCCTCACTAGGACCTTAGATATGAGTTGATACCAAGTGCTATTCCATGCAAACTCCTATATACAATAGAAAAAATCCCCTCTAGAATCCTCATAGGAATCTATTGTGATAATGTACCCCAACCGCAATTGTAACCACCAAGTGTCACCCACCAAGTGCCACTAGCAATTGGGTACCACCAGTAATATTGCCTAAGTACCTCTAATCGTGACAACTATACTACAAGAAAAGGTTACTTATAATTTGCAATCATAATATGCACTCTCATAATCTACAAGTCATCATTTCTTGCCTCATCATCAAAGAGAAACATAAGAAGTCTAATTGATCATCACTCCAACCTCACTATTGAGAGCATAATAGAGCACCAATGCTCTAAATATTTTGGCACCTTACACACACATGGTGCACAAATAGGAAACAAAAAATGGAGTTTGTCCAATCACAAGAAGTCCAAATGGTAACCCTCTATATCACAAATCTAATTGGACTTACTTTTCCATCATGTGGCATTTGACATAATAAGAATATCTCACAAATCCAATTGGACTAAATTTGCCACCATTTGGCATTTGACATAATAGAAATGTTTTTCTACTCCTACACTACCAAGATCACCAAGGATAGGATCAATAGTATTCTCTTAGCCAAAGCAATATAGGTATAAATATAAGTCCACCAATCTTTAAACCAATTAGTGAGAATGTAATAGTTGGCTAAAATACCAATCTAGGAACCAAAGATGTAGGGTTGTGCACAATACCTCATTGCACACAATATTAAGGAGTGTGTTGATTTTGCCAAAAGACTGCCAAACAATCCTCTAAATTGGCTAACCTCATGCTAGCAAGTTTTCTTGCAGCCCTTTCATAGCATCTCTAGCTCACAACCTATTCCTTAATGCCAAATAAGTCCTTCCTTCTTGCAACTTCAAACCTTCTCTAAATATAGCTGACCTTTTCCAAATCAAACAAACTTCCAAATTTGGCCAACCTTTACCAGCTCAAATCTTGATTCAAGATTTCATGAAGGTGTGCACTTCCAAATTTGGCCAATTTGATCTCCTTCTCTACCAAATCCTTCACCAAATTGGGCCAATGTCTCCAATTTGATAGTTGTGGACTTCTAAATTCCTAATTCAAGAGGATGGATTTTCCAATCCAACTTCATTTTAATCTTGACGTAAATTCATGAGCTCCAATCACAAATTCAACCCCTTGTTCTCACCTTCAGCAACTTAGAACCTAACTCAAGAATTTATGAAGGTGGGTGCTTCTAAATCTATCCAATTTGACCTCCTTCTTTGTCAAATCCTCTACCAAATCGGGCCAATTTCCTCAATTTGGGCTTATAGCTATGGATTTCTAAATCATTAATTTTGGAAGATGTATACTCCAATTCAACTCCAACTTTGGTCCTAGCTTAAATTTATAAGCATCAATCATTACTTTGACCCCTCACTCTTAAATCAACCTCTCCAATGAACAAAATTGTACATCTACTCCTCAAATTGACCATAATTTTAGGAAATTAAAAAATGGCTTCCATACAAATTTTGCACAATTGTCAACTTGATTACCAAATATATAGCAAACTCAATAGCGCTTTTGTGTACAATGTACTTAGTTCAAATCAAAATTAAGAAAAAACTATCAAAATTACCATCAATCATACCAAACTTGGAGATACTACCAATGCACATTACAATTTATTTCTCCCCTCACTTCTTCTATGTAATCAATTAATCACAACTCAAATCAAATCTTAATCTAAACACTTGACCCTCAATAAACATTGCAAACACACCATGATTACATTGTCAAGTCACCTACCCTAGCTAAGAGAATCAAGGTGATGTTTGCCAATTTCTGTACATCATAGCCAAGAGCTCAAAAGTTTAATATAGAAAAAGTGAGCTCTCTAGAACTGCACCTCAAGGTATACCTCCCTTGGAGCAGTTAGGATTCAAGCCTTAACATCACATTTGATGGCCCATTTGATGGTGCAAACAATAGCTTCAATTATGTGATCAATAGACTTCACACTATGCCTAACCGCCATTGAGTGGTCATTGAGCAACTACCAATAAAACTATGACTTCTAAGACTAACATTCCAACGGCTTAGCAAATTAGCTTTAGTGTTACAAATGTCATGATATATATAATAGACACTAAATTTGAGTCATTTTGATCTCAAATCTCTAGAAACAAATTAAACACAAAAAATAATTCATTTTTGTGTTTTTTTATACACAGTGCATATCAAATGCTTGTCTTGAGTTTATACACTCTTTATCTTATCTATTATCCTTAGATATAATTTCAATAACAACTTGGTTAAGTTTGCATCACGGATGAGTTCACATTGTGAAGATGAAAACATTTGATCAACATCATAAGACAATTACTTGATTTTAGAAAAATTCATTGATTTTGCAATGATATTCCATCTTGCGCATGAAGTCTACAACAATTTTTTCCAAACTTCTGAACTAAGTCCGCAACATTTGGATAAGTTTGCAAGTTTACATTTGGTTGTCCAAATCAAAGTGTAGACTTAACAAAATGGTTACTGTAACATGAAGCTATCTTCTAATATAAATTTCATCAATAAAGTGGTAACTAAATTTTAGATAATCATAATATCTCCTTCAAGTAGATTAAAAAATGACTTAATTGAACCATGAATCAAATTCTAGATAATTATATTTTTATAGATAATAATTTTATAAAATTACATGCTAAAATAATTAATCTCTTTTATTTTAGGTATTTCTTATATTTTCTTGTTAATGTTGAGAACTCAAAGAGTTTCTCATTGAACATACCTTTGTTTAGCCTATCAAGAATTAAGTCAAGTTTTATAAAAGCTTTATATCAAAATAATCCATAGATTTTTAAATATATTTATATATTCATAAAATTTTTATATGAAAATTTAATCATTTCACTAATATGTTGAAGATTGAATAATCCTCATCTCTTAAACTTTGCTCTTATAGCCCTCACCACTTTTTTATACAAGTCTTCACATAGTAAAGTAAACATATAAATGTTGAGATCGGACTTGAAATTTGTTGACTCAAACATATATATATATATATATGATGTCAGTTTTAGTTATATTAGCTTTGATTAAGGTACTTAAAGGAGGTCAATCGATATTCATATGCTAGGAAACTAGTATTTGAACTAAACAACTAAGTGTCTCAATCCTATGTTATTCATATACTTACAAGAGAGAATAGTAAATATAAAGGATTGAATGTACTTCAATGCTTTAGTTATAAAAATATAATGTATATTCACATTTTAATGGAGTAAGTCTTACTAAAAGTGAGTCATATATAATTGTGTCACTTTTAATTTCTTGGAAATTTGGTTGATAACTACTTTGATTTTGAATTGGTATTAAAGCTTGGTTTGGCAATGCAAAAATAAACATTAGAATTTTTTTGCTTTTCAATTATAAATTGATATTTAGGTTGGAAACTTATATTCTTTTTGTTTAAAGATTAGGATTTTGATCTAAAATTTGGATTTTTTTATTGTAAAAATATTTTTTTATATATAAAATTAAATTTTATCTTGGTGATTTGTTATTTTAGCAAAAAGTTTGATTTTGAATTGGTATTAAAGCTTGGTTTGCCAATGCAAAAATAAAAATTAGAATTTTTTTGCTTTTCAATTATAAATTGATATTTAGGTTGGAAATTTATATTCTTTTTGTTTAAAGATTAGGATTTTGATCTAAAATTTGGATTTTTGTTATTATAAACATATTTTTTATATAAAAACTTAAATTTTATCTTGGTGATTTGTTATTTTAGCTAAAAGTTGGTTAAGCTTTGTTAATTTTGCAACATATCTTCATTGAGTGAAGAACATTTCTACAAAGGGAGAATGAAATGTTGATTCAAATTAGTATTGATAAAAATAAAAAATAAGCCTATTTTCATAGGTTGTACTTGTATGGAATTAGTAATCTAAGTGTTAAGTTGAAGTTTAGTTAACTCTTGATATTATTTTAAGCCTAAAAGTCTTGTTGTTTTGACTCAAATTTTATCAAATAGAACTTAATATAGTTCTATATGCAAAGTTATCCAAGGTTATGATTGGTCAAAGTTGGTTGACCAAGGAGACCTATAAATTCACAAGGAAGAGCACATAAGCTTACTTTTACCTATTTCAAACTCATTTAGCATTATTTGCAATAGTATTATCATACATTTTAGATAAAAAAAAGGATAGGATAATTTAAGCCTCCTAAAAAGTGGCAATTTTTTAAAATAGATGCCACTTTAATCTTTTTTGGGGAATGTCTCAACATGTCATTCCTTTATTTGTATCAATGTCAAAGCGGACCATGCCTTTGCAATAGCAACATGCATTGCAATTAGGCCTACAGATAACATGTCGCAACATCAACAAGCAAGTTTCTTGTGTACAGTGCCAATTATGCATGTTTGATTGTGAAAGCGGCAATGATGTTTGCTAAAAGTAAGCTCAAATAGACTCCATCTGCACTTTCATGCCGCCATATCAGGTTGAGCTATATCACAAACACCTTCAAAATCAGCATGCAACTACCTGGTCTGAGTATTCTTGATTTCCAAATTACAAAAAGAAGAAGTACTTTGTTTGGGCAGAAAGGATAACTTTTAATATGTTTTTCCATGCAACATTCAATTCTTTGCAAATGTCAAGTTGATGCAAAAATTGTGTTTGTAGATTTTTCTTCCACCTTAAAGATGATGTTGTTGATGGAGATGATGAGTTGATATCAAAAGTGAATGTGATGAAGTTGTTCAAGATCAATGAAGGTGTGTGACTTCTTTAGTCATCCTCAAGAATCCATTACGGTTCTAGTTAGTGATTGACCAGATGTCTTCTAGCCTCTCATTTTGTCAAATGGCTGTTGTGATTGAGCAACATCTAGTTTTCACCAAGAACTCCAAATAGGCAAGCCTAAATGATCACATGGTATTCTAGTATGTTAGAGGTATCATTGCAATTGATCTTTGTGTGCAACAATAGTGAGAACCATGACTGGTCATCATGGCAATGTTGTGACTCTCCTTGAAAAAGAAGTGACTCATGATATCTTGCAAACTTGGTCCTCTTTGTAACAATATGGAGTTTAGCGACGAAGTTAGTCGGGCTTACAAAGTAGAGAATAAGACAAAATAGCCTAGAATATTCTAGAAACATCTAAGAAGCTTCTTGGGAAGCTTCCTAACTAGTTAACTTGCGCCCTAAGCATGTAGCTTCTAGAAGGAAGCTTCTAAAAGCTTCTAACTAGCTTAGCTTGCACGCCAAGTAGGCAGCTTCTAGAAGGAAGCTTCTTGAGAAGCTTCCTGGTTAACTTGGCTTGCATTCCAAGAAAGTGGCTTAAGGAAGCTTCTTGAGAAGCTTCAAGGGTCTTGTATGCTACCTATAAATACCAAATCCGAAGCTCATGCTAGGCATTCGGAGTTTATCCTCATTTAAGTGTCCCAATGTGAGTTTCCATTCTCCTATTTCTCTCCTTGGTTTCGGTCTTTTACATTGGTATCAGAGCAGGAATGGGATGGATGGAGTTTATGGACCACCAAATCTACTTCCACCAAACCATTGGGACTTTCATGTCCAGATATTACTAAAGCATCATTTCACACAATTCATCACCTCACGCTTTGGGCAGGATTTTCTACATATGATCACCGTGTTAGAGGAACCCTTGATACTTCCAGTTGTAACTTATGGAGAACGGTGGACGTGTTGTATCTATGTGTTAATCAACTAGATAAATTGAGGGTAGTGGAATAGAGTAGTAGCGATGGCGGCAATACCAAATGTTATCCTTGCAATGCAACAACAAATCGATCATCTTACTCAATTGTTGGATGAATGAGACCAGCAACAACAAGAACAGATAGAGAGAGTGCCAATTTGAGATGGAGAAGATCACATTCACTTTCCAAAACCCAAGGTGTTTGAAGGCAAGAATCTTCCAAGCACAGTGGAGAATTTTGTGTTTGACTACAAACGTTACTTTGAAGCCACCAATCTTCAAGACGAGTGGAAGCAAATTCTCTTGGCTTCTAGCCAATTGGATGGCGTGGCAAAACTTTGGTGGCAATTCCAAGTAGAAAGAGCTGAACAACAAATTGTTGCACCAATTTTGACATGGGCAGAATTCAAAGATGCAATACTTGGTCAATTTCAAACTATAAATGCTACCCGAGCTGCACGAGATAAATTGGCAGAGTTGAGGCAGATTGGCTCAATGAGAAGCTACATCACACAATTTCAGAACATCATCATACGAATTCTAGATATCCAAGAAGGTGAAGTTCTGGATTGATTTGTGCAAGGATTGAAGTCACGAACCAAATTGGAGGTGACCATATGGGAGCCACAAAACATAGAAGAAGCCATGCAATTGGCTGAGCATTTTGATTCCTTGGTTGCGACAACTTGGTCTTGACCTTGACCTACACAAAGCCTACCAGTACACTATGCATGAGTGGAAGAACCGGTACCAATGGAGATTGATGCTATCCAACAAAGACCACTTCGCATAATAGATAGAGAAAGATTACAACAAAATGGAGGTTGCTTTTATTGTCGCCAAGTTGGACATTGCATTGCTGAATGTCCACTTAGGAATGGGTGACCTCAACAAGTTGCCCAGATGGAGTTTGTGGAATAGAATGATCAGGGAAACAAAGAATCCCAGTAGGAGATTTTGAGCCGCCTACTAGGATCTTGATTAGTTCTAATGGGATTGAAGGCTCAACCTATGCAAGTTTGCTTCACTTGCAAGGTACAATATCTAATCGGGGTTGTAGGATTTTGGTTGATTCTAGAAGTTCAAAGAATTGCATGTCTATGCAAGTAGCAAAGGAATTGGGTATTCCTATCAAGCCAGTGTTTGGAAGTAGTTTGATGATGGCAGATGGTAGAAAGGGTTCTACATTCTGCACCTCACATCCTGTTACCTTCAAGATTGGGAAGGAGTATTTGGAGTGTATGAGGTTTGTAGTGGCACCTCTACACTATGATATCATTCTAGGTCTACCTTGGGTTGAACGTCATAAGGTTCAATTTGATTGGACCCAAAGACAAATTCAAGTACAACACCAAGGTAGAAATTTCCGATTAGGTTGTCTTGCACCTCTGAGTAAGACGCCTAAGAATAGTCAGTCCCAAGATGGGAAGTTTGTCTAGAAGGTAGCCATAGAGAAAATCTGGAAGGGAGATGAGTCCCAAGATGGGAAGTTTGCCAAGAAGGCAACCATGGAGCAAGCTTGGAAGAGAGATGAGTCCCTTGAAGGGAAGTTTGTTAATGAAGCGGCCATAGAGCAAGCTTTGGAGGAAGATAAGTCTGTATTCACGGTGTGGATCAAGCCGATTGCACAAGAACAATCTGAGGAGGGCCAAGAGCCTCATCAAGCAATGGTTGGTTGGATAGTTTAGGAGTTTGCAGATGTGTTTCCGGATGATATGCCAAAGGGATTACCCTCCAATCAAGGTATGCCCTTCAAGATCGAGTTATTGCCAGGGAGTACTCTAGTGAGTAGACCAATCTATCGGCTCTCACCAAAGGAGTTGGAGGAGTTGCAAACAACACTTATAGAGTTTTTGGAGAAGGATTTCATACGACATAGTACCTCTCCTTGGGGAGCACCGGTACTATTTGTTCCAAAGAAGGATGGAGAACTTTGTTTCTGTATTGATTACCGTGGACTCAATAAGCAAATCGTGAAGAATACATATCCCTTGCCTTGGATCAATGACCTGCTTGATCAACTAAGTGGAGCATGCTACTTTTCCAAGCTGGATCTTTGTAGCGGCTATTGGCAAATTCCTATTGAAGGAGAGGACATGCAAAAGACTGCCTTTTGCACAAGGTATGGACATTTTGAGTAGAGAATTCTACCTTTTGGACCCACTAATGCTCTAGCAGTCTTCATGGATCAGATGCATCGGGTGTTGGAGGGACTATTGGATTGGTATGTGGTGGTGTTCTTAGATGATATATCTTAAATGTATAGCAGGACAGAGGCAGAACACGTGAATCATGTGCAAGAAGTCCTAAGACGACTACGACAGTGGAAATTTTACTGCAAGAAGTCAAAGTGTGCTTTTTGGCAGAAAGAGGTTACCTTCTTGGGTCATAAGATCTCATCAGAGGGGATCAAGATAGAAGAAGAGAAGATCAAGGCCATTATTGATTGGCCTACCTCAAAAGATGCTACAAAAGTACAAGCATTCAATGGATTGGCCAGTTTTTACCGACGGTTCATCCACTATTATGCTCACATGGCTGCACCATTGACTGATCTCTAGGAAAGAACCTGAGCTTCCAATGGACCACCAAGCATGAAGAAGCATTCCAGAAGTTAAAACATATGGTGTCTTCAAGATCCATTCTTCAACCATATGATCCTCAACTACCTTGTGTGGTTGATTTTGATGCTTCTAACTTTGCAAATGGAGCTGTGTTGCAACAAGAATTTCCAGATGGACTACATCCTATTGCCTTTGTGTCTTGCCAACTAAATATAGCTGAAAGAAATTACTCTACTCAAGATCGGGAACAACTTGCAATGGTATATGCCACCAAGGTAGGAGGCATTATCTCTTGGGGAAACAAGTGATCATGCAAACTGATCATAAGCCATTGTTGCAGACCTTACACTTGGAGCACATGAAGAGTTGGCATCATCAATGGGAAGAGCAACTCCAATTGTTTGACATCAAACTTGAGTACAAACTAGGTCGGTTCCATGTCATCCCTGATGCTCTATCACGACAACCTGATCTGAAGGCTCTTCCTCTCATCACGGCAGCAATTACAACAATGTCCATTGACCCTAAGGTCCGTAATGAATTTCAATCAGCTCTACAACAAGATCCCTTCTTCCAAATGGTACACGGTCGTCTGACAACATGCGACAAGGAGTACAACACCTTCTCCTTCAAGGAAGGCCTTTTATTCCATATAAACCAGATCTATGTTCTAGCCAAAGGTGATCTTCAACTTGTACGCCTTCAAGAAGCCCATGATTTTCCAATAGTTGGTCACATGGGAGTGATCAAGACCTTGGGCACCCTCCAACGCCAATGGTGGTGGCCCAATATAACACAAGATGTTCGGGACTTTGTCCGATCATGTGAGAGTTGCCAACGTAACAAGGCCAGCAACCAGAAGCTGAGTGGACTCCTTCAACCACTTGCCATTCCATCCGCTTGCTGGGAGCATGTGAGCTTGGATCTCATCACATCCTTGCCAAAGACAAAACAAGGACACACCGCCATTTGGTGTTTGTGGATAAGCTTAGTAAGCAAATCCACTTTGCACCAACCTACGATACCGTGGATGCTCCAAACTTATCACAAATCTACTTTGACAATGTCTTCAAGCATCATGGGATGCCATGTGTACTCATCTCCAACCGTGATCCTCAATTTACCGGGAAGTTTTGGCAAGCACTCTTCCAGATACTCGGCACCAAGCTTGCTTTGTCCACGGCCTATCATCCTCAAACATATGGACAAACCAAACACGCAAATTGTACATTGGAGGATATGTTGCAAGCCTTTGTCAATGTCTACCATACCAACTAGGATGAATGTCTTGCAGCTGCAGAATTTGCCTACAACAATTCCAAACAGGCAAGCACCGGATTTTCTCCCTTCTTTCTCATTTTTGGCCAAGATCCGCTTGTTCCAGATTCTCTTCTCACTCCCCCTCCCTCTCAAGTTCCTCATACTTCCACATTCTTGACCACTATATCCCAATCTCTCCAGCAAGCCAAGTCTCACCTCCTTGTTGCTCAGAATTGCCAAAAACAATATGCGGACCACCATTGTCATGATCTCACCTTTGAAGTTGGTGATAAAGTCATGATATCCTCTAGTAACCTCCCTCGCCCACTTGGTACCCAATTTTTTAAACTTGCCCCTAATTGGATAGGACCCTTTGATATCACCCACATTGTCTCTCCTATTGCTTATCGACTTGCCTTGCCTTGTCACATGCGTATCCATCTTGTCTTTCATGTTTCCAAGTTGAAACCCTTTGTTCCTAACCCCTCTTCCTTTTCCTCTCGAGTCCAACCTCTCCCTCTTCCTATCCCTATCAATGGTCATGAGGAGTACAAAGTTGATCATATCCTTGCGCGTCGCCATATTCAACAAGGCCGTTGCCAACATACGGAGTACAAGGTCCTTTGGAAAGGGTATCCCCTTCATGATGCCACATGGGAACTTCTTTCCCACCTCCAAAATGCACAGATGGCCATCAAGGAATTCAAAGCTTCACTGGCAACGAGGACGTCACCAACTAGCGGCGGGGGAATATGTAACAATATGGAGTTTAGCAACGAAGTTAGTCGGGCTTACAAAGTAGAGAATAAGACAAAATAGCCTAGAATATTCTAGAAACATCTAAGAAGCTTCTTGGGAAGCTTCCCAACTAGTTAACTTGCGCCCTAAACATGTAGCTTCTAGAAGCTTCTAACTAGCTTAGCTTGCACACCAAGTAAGCGGCTTCTAGAAGGAAGCTTCTTGAGAAGATTCCTGGTTAACTTGGCTTGCACTCCAAGAAAGTGGCTTAAGGAAGCTTCTTGAGAAGCTTCAAGGGTCTTGTATGCTACATATAAATACCAAAGCCAAAGCTCATGCTAGGCATTTGGAGTTTTCTCTCATTTAAGTGTCCCAATGTGAGTTTCCATTCTCCTATTTCTCTCCTTGGTTTTGGTCTTTTACACTCTTCATCAGATTCATCTAGTCATGAAGCGTATTACCAAGGAGATGGACAATGGCATATTCTACAAGACTACATATGCTTTTTTGGTCCACTTGAGTTCATAGTAGAACCTTATCACTTCAATTGGTGGTACAAGGCACCCAAAGGACACAACTCACTGGGCAACATTAGAGAAAATGATGAATTGGTTGCTCAAGCATCATCCTAAATTGATTGAACACATTGATGATAAGAAACCTATACAGCACCATCAGAAATGTGATGGATCATGTGCATTATAGTGGATCTCTTGTTTGAATGCTCAAACATTACATTGTCTAATTTGTATTCCAAGGATATTATGTTGTCTCAGCAAGCCACAAAAGAAAACAAACTAGTCAAAAGTCTCATCATCATGCTCAAAATCTACCATGAAAGTAGTGACTTAAGCTATCAAGCATTGGACATGTCCAATTAATAAAAATTTGAAAATTGCCACAAATAAACTACGTATGGTACCATCTTTAGGATAAAAGTGGCAAATGGTAGTAATGCCACTTATTATAAGGCTTGGGATAACCGCATGAAACCATATAAGGATAGAACACAATAGGCAAGATAGTACTAATGAGATCATAATGAGAAATTCATCTTATTGCACCTAGGATATCAAAACTATGTAAATCAAATAGCCTACTTGCCATTGGATCATCCACAAAAGCATCACCTAGTATGATTGCTCACTTGTGGATTACCAACCAATGCACATTTTAGAGTAATGGATATATGCTAATAAAAGTAACCTAAAAATAGTAAAGTGAAAGTGATATCTCTTGTTACCCAATATGATAAGCTCTTACCAATATGTTAAACTCTTTAACCATAGCTCCATGTAATTCCAAGGCTATAAGAACAAAGAGGTGCTCTTGGTTGGATACTTCTATACTTGGAGATCTTAGATATTGCCACTCCACTTGTTGCAATTTCATGAGGAAGGTGAATCACTTTATCAGAAACTACAATGCATATAAGATTCATACTACAATATAAATGACTACAACCTGATGTCTTAGGACCATAAAAGTCTACACAAATCCATGTTGTTTGAAATGCATACTAGCACTCTTTAGATGTGAAGTGTTTTTTCTCTTAGTGTGAAGTATCCACTCTTATATGTGATCACAAAAACTATATTTGTCATGAAATCTTGTATAGCTATCTTCTTTCTTCTATGCACCATTTCATATAGATCATTGTTGCATTTAATGTAGTGTTATACTCACAAGTGACCAATAAGAATGTAAATAGATGGACCAAAATTATGAAGAACCTCATACTTCTAGAGAAAGTAACTAGTACAAGTTATATATAATACCATAATGCATGCTTGAACTAGGATCCAATAGTCCAAAGGGAAATTCACCACTTTCAATAATTTTAATTGCATCATGAGAGTCTCATGATGGAGGATCATTCCTAAAAAATTCTTTCTAAAAATTCCTTTTAGAAACGCTTAATTTTGGCAAGAAGAAAATGAAGATTTAGATTTGAGGAGTAAAATACACATATTGAGCTAAAAATTTTCCAAGAAGTTCTCAAGGTAGTGTATTATAGTATTATAAAAAGGTTAAAAATTAAAATTTTGGTTAAATATTTCTAGCTAAATGGTTTTTCAAGGAGGTCCAATTTTTAGGTTTCATCTACTCTTCTTAAGAGCTAATGAAACTCAGATTTGACCTCTACTTGATAAATGGTTCTTGGATTTCATACATTTACCTTATGTGTGTTACATGTTCATGGGATTGATTTTGAATTTCAAGAAACAAAAATTTTTGGTCATATTTCAAGCTAAGTATCAACAAGAGTACAATGTACAATGTACAAATATCTATTACCAAGGACGGAGGTTCTAGGTTGGCAATATAGAAGTTTGATGTCGAATTATACTATGTCCTATGGAAATGTGGATTTAATAATATTATCCAAGCTATAAGTTTGAGAACAAATTTAAAATCAAAAGTGAGTGACATGAAAGATGAACATCAAGGTGATCTAAATGATCATTTGGCAAGTATTGTAGTATAGTATCTCAATCAATGCAAAATAAAGAAAATTAATAAGAATAATAAGGCAAAACAATTCTTAATGTATTAAAGTAAAAATATCCTAACTAAGAGTTGTTTAACCAATATTGTGAAGTAAAAAAGAACACATTGTATAGTTTGCATCTTTTACCATATTATAGATGAACACACTAAAATCACTATAATGGTTGTATGATCTTATTGTATCATGGACATAATTATAGTTGATAAGCAGATTTTTCAGAAGATAGTGGTTACTAAAGATAGTTGTAACTAGCTTAGTTAATTATGAATAAATTTGCTTATAACTAGCTAAACTTAGATCAAGGTTAAAAGTAGCAACTAATCACACTTTAACTAGCCAATGAGAGATAAAAGGAAAATCTAGCAACTAATCAGGCTATAATATTTAAATCTGCTAAAAAGTAAGACTTTTATATTATTTCTTGCAATAAAAGACTAAATTATCCTTTTTAATCCCTTTTATATCGATCAATTTGGAGGTTTGACCACATTGAATACCTACATGATTGATGTAGTACAATATTTTTGACATTGTGTTTGTATCAAGCAAGGAATCTACAATATCCTTTCCTCGGTTATCTAATTTTCTCATAGAATCATTTAAAGCAAAGTGATTAGTCAAAGAAGTTAAGAATCTATTTGTATTATTTTTATTTTTTAGTGTAGAATCTTCTAGAACTTATAAAGCTATTGGATTATTGGATCTTATCATAATAACTTCCTCTTAATATAAATAGAAAAAGTAGGTGAATCATTCACAAGAGATTTTGCATGAATGTGATATATTTACTTTTGAATAACAGATTATCATCTTTCTACCATATTAACTTCCTCTTAGTATATATAGAAAAAGTAGGTGAATCATTCACAAAATAATTTGCATGAATGTGATACATTTACTTTGAATAAAGATATCAATCTTCTACAATGAGTATAATGATGGATTCTACATTGAATTTGGATTCAATCTAGGATTCTCAATGAAAGTAAAACTATCATGAGATAGAGTTGAGTATAAGTTGAGTTTACCATGACTTTAAACAAGACTGGATTTTAGGATGATGAATAAAGGTTTTGATTCCAAGATTTAGAGAGATGTTTATTTGATTTAGAGTGGAATTCTTGTAAAAATCTACTATTGTGTACCATCTTAACCATATGTATGGTTCATCTAGTTTGGCCTAAGATTTTGCAAGCTTGTAGTAAATAATGTAAGCTTTTATCAATTCCAAGATACTTAAAATTTCAACTTAGAATAAATAAGTTATGGGTTGAGTATTGAGTGAATAGGGTACAAATGAGTAAAGGTTCCTTCAAGAGAGTGGTTTTGACAATTGTGAGGGTAAGAGAGTATATTAAAATAATATTAGATGATTATATTAACCTTTTAGCTTCCCTTTCCAAAATTCATATAATAGTTATTGAGATTCATAGACAAAGTGTATTTTTATATAATTTTTATTGCTAATTTATTTGTAACTTTGCTCCATAGATCATGGACTCAACACATGTAAGGTGGTTTTGCTTTCAATCATCTATGGATAAGTATAAGAGCTTAAAATCTACATTTTGCTTCAAAAGTTGATTAGGAGTATTTATAGTGATCCACCTTGACTGCTCTAGAGCCAAAAAAAATTCTTGTTATTTAATTTAGTAATTTGAATATGAAGCATGGTAGAAGGTAGTCAACAAAGACAAACAAATGATGTTAGTCAATAGATGAGCATCTCACAAAGTGAACAATTCTCTCACATGACAAATACTACCCAATTCTATGGGCCAATGGACCAATGGCTAGTGGTTGTATTGTAATAGGGTTTTCTTGGTGGCCTATTGTTCTTACAAAGATCAACACTACAAAGCTCCTTCATTACAAATTGTATCACTAAGAAGTTATATTGACATAAGGTCACTTTGTTACAAAGAGTAGTAAAAATGAAGTTCTATCAATACAAATTTTTGCTACCAATTAAAGGACTACCAAATTCCATGCCAATAAGAAATTCATGCCTCTTGAATCATGTGGTATGGTCATACAAGAGGCAAGACTGTGATGCTAGAGGATGTGCTCTCAACCATTCAATACCAAGCAACATGCATATGTGGCTTGATCATGACCGCTCATCAACCACCACAATGGATAAAGGATGGACTATTTCTAACGTGACTATAAAATCAGGGTCCTATGTTGCAAGGAGAACCTTTCACTTTTCATTTCTCTTTGCAATCAAAGTTTTTTTTGTACTATAGGAAGTCATCACCACTACCAACAAGACTCCCATTTCACTAGCAAAGTGCAAAAACAATTTGAGAGATTGTATAAAAGGGTGTTGGTGACAAAGTAGATTCATGAATTCAAATGATTTTGTGATGGCATGATGAATTGCTAAGGATAGAGAAAAATTCATTAGTAGAACTAGCAAAAAAACCCCTAGAGATTTCCTAATGGGGTTTGTACTATAGGTCAGATTACCTCAAGAGTCAAAAGCTAGAATTCTTGTTATGGGATTGGAGTCTATTGAATGTGTCCTTGCTAGAGGAAATTTGTAATAATATAGACATGAGTACCAAAAGGTTGAAAGCATGTTTGACAATGTGAACAAAGGATCATTGGCAACAAGTACTAGGAGAAGAGTGCTCTTTTTTTGGCCTTATCCACATAGAAACTCCCATGCTCATCAAAGCAAAGACTTGAAGGAGAGGACTGATGACTCATTTGTGGGTAGAAAGTTGAAGAATGGGTACAAAATTGAGGATCTTAAGGACTTGGTTTGATGAGTCATTACCAAAACTATCATGAAATTGTTCAAATCAAAGAGAACATCTTATGTACACCTAATCATGTTATCTTCTTCAGCTCTTGCACAAACAACCTATGAGCTGAGCAAGGATGTTTCAAGAACGTGTCAACAAGCTAATAGACTACATAGTTGAGGGCAAACCCACAATCATAGCCCTCTTCATCATGCATTTCTACATAAGGATGAACCTCTTAAACAAGAAGGAGAAGGAGAAATGCCCCAACCACTTCTACCATCCAACATATTTCAATGAGCACCTTGACCTGCCCAGAGAAATCACAAAGTATCATGAGGGGCAAAGAAGGAGTTTTTCATACCAAAAAAAATTTGTACCCATCACCAAACCCTATAATATGATAATCCTATACAAGAAGGAGACCGGATCCAAGCCCAAGATTAAGGCTTCCAAGAAGCACAAACAAGTGATGCAGATAATAGACATATTGTCTAACAATAGTAGAAATAGAGATGCTTTGAGAAATAATGGGGAACCTTAAGAAAGAGGAGAGGTCAAAAACTCCACCCTACAAATGCATAGGAAGGCAATCTTATTAGAAAATGAGGAACTTGGAAGTGATGACTCCTTCATCGGATCTCGTCACCCAAAAATAATGAGGTAATTATGGGACATAATAACAAGGAAGCATAATTGTTACTCCTTGCAATTGATATGATGTTGTGCGTATTTACATTGCTGTCAACATCATGCACAATAGAAGCACAACTCACACATAAGTCATACATAGACTCTAAAGTGCCATAATAATCAGATTGTTTACCACTCTCAACTCAACTCAACTCAACTCAACTCAGATCAATACTTGATATGTCACTTTATAAACTGCCAACAATTGGGCACTAATTATAGTCAAGCCACACCCACTCCAGCATAAAGAATCCAGGTGACACTTGCTGGCTCTATCCACCATAGCTAGGAAATTGAAGGCTCAACATCAGAGAAGTGAGCTCTCTGGAGCTGCACTTCAAAAGTATACCCCCTGGACTTGAGCTAGATCTGAAACCCTAACGGTCCTGCTGACAACACACTTGATGGTGTGAATGGTGCAAAGTGACGGTGGGCCCCACCGTGAAGTCAGTACCTTGAACACCAAATCTGACCGTCGGAAAGTAGTCTTTGAGAAACTGCTAAAATAACTCTAACTACTATTATTGGAACTCCAGTGTCCGAGCAAGTAGATACGACACTACAAATGGCATGACAGCTGTCGTGCGTATATACATTGCTACACAACATACATCATTGTCAACATCATACACAATAGAAGCACAACTCACACATAAATCATACATAGACTCTAAAGTGCCACAATTGCCTCCCTAGCTGGCGGTTAGGTCCCTCTAACTCTAGATAGCCATCTACTCTATGTATATAGTATACCCTATGATGGGCAAAGATCAGGAGGCCAGGTGCTATGGAGCCCCATCGTTAGTCGCATGTCTGCAATCTATACCATATAAAGAATGAACAAGCTATAGGTCAAGTCCATCTAGGACATAACTATTGTCCCTGAGGAACCACCGTGAGGGGAGGAGTCATACATACCATATGCCATCCTCTCAAACAACTATCACACACTAACATAGTAGCAGCTCCACCAGAAGAGCCACATAACATACACTTCAAGCCTACACGTACAAGTGCCAAGCTCGGGTCCATAGTACCATCAATGTTTGGGAAGTGGCATGGCACACAATTGCACAAATGATCCTTCCAAACAACACCATCACGTCCTTCCAACACAAGGACTCCAGATGGAAAAACCTCACACACTCTCAAGATAGTGTTGCTTGTAGAAACATCAAGTGTTGTCGGTGTTGTCTGCTATAGATAAACATAGTCTCCTGGATGAAATTGATGGATTGAGGGTCTATAACCTCCTCCTTGAATGGTAGCATAACATTAAGTATCTCTATGCTGAGCAATCGCCAATTTCTCAAAGGCCATTGGCATCACTCTCCAAAAGATCTTTGCCTGCTGAGAACATGCGCTCATCCATATATTTGGGTCATCGAAGTCCAAAACTACAGTAGCATCTTGACAAATGGCTACAGGTAAATCTGGATCTTGTCCATAGAGTAGGAAGTAAGGAGAGAAGGATGCTAAGGAGGCTTGCTGGCTGAACCGATAGCCCATGGCCAACCAAGGTAATTAAAGATCCCAATCTCCCAAGTGGACTCTTTGCAAACCATACTTTTGCAATCCTCTCTTCACTATCTGAACCACTCTCTCTGCCAAGCCATCTGCCTCAAGGTGATCTTGGGAGGTAGTACGATGATCAATCAAAGCCTTGTCACACAAGACCTGAAATTCTTCAAGAACTCTATACCTTGATCAGTCAAAACCTTAGTTGGTGCACCAAAATGACTAAGAACTTGATCCAAGAATGAGTAAGTTGTCCCTTCACTAGACTTGTCAAGAAGTGCCACCAACTCTATCTACTTGGAGAAGTGCTCCACCATCACCAAAACATATTGATGATATCTCATAGTCAACGGTAAAGGTCCAGCAAAGTCCAAACTCCAACGGTAATCCAATCCCATGATAGGTAATGGGTGTAACTGTGGCATAGGAGCATTGAATGATGCTCTAACATGGTCATAAACCACACATCTGGCAACAAACTACTGTACCTCGGTCTGCATACCGCGCCACCAATAATGACTCTAGAGTAAGCTATATGTATGTTTTACTCCAAAATGTCCTAGCTCCTCATGAGCATGACAAACCAACTATGGTCTTTGAGATGGAAGTGATACTACTCACACTCTACCATCCTCCCATACATGCAAAAGGTGTCTACCCTCCAATCTGAACCGTCTGGCTTGCTGAAGAACACGGTCTCTCTCCTTGGCCCCAATTGTGCCACCCACAACATCAATGCAAAGATAGTCCATCACTAAGCCATCTTCATGAATGTCTCGCTGACATAATCCAATATCTTCACTCTTTGGATCTACGACCTCCATAACTCCTTCTGTATGCATTGAGAGAGATACCACCAAAGCCTCAAAAAATATAGATAGAAAGGAAGATGCATGCCAACCTGGCACCATCTCCTCATCTGTCTCACCATGCCAACATGCTCCGGTCTGATCTGCTGGCTGGGACATGGGTTTCTACTCAACCTATCTGCATCACGGTTCACCACTACAGGTCTGTGAACAACCGCAAAATCATACTCCTTTAAAATCAAAGCCCATTGTGCAAGCTTCCCTGAAAGCTTGTTGGACTCCATCAACCACTTCAGTGGCTGATGATCAATGATGAGAGTGAAAGGGTTACCAAATAGTTAACATCAGAAATGTGCTACTGCCCAAATGGCTGCCAAGCACTCTCTCTCATATAAACTATACTTTGCCTCCGCTGAATTGTTGGAGCGACTAGCATAGGCCACCACAAACTTCTTCCCCTCATCATCATGCTGGGTGAGCACCGCTCCAAGCTCCAACATGCTCCAATCAGTATGAACCTAAAATGGTCGTCCTCTGATCGGTCTCCTCAAAATAGGAGCATATGTCAACCTCTCCTTGAGCTCTACAAAAGCTCTCTCCTGCTCATCTCCCCAACACCACTCTTGTGTAAGCTTGGTTAGCTTTATCAAGGCCTTGGCAATGGCACTAAATTCTCTAACATAACGGCGATAGAAGTTCACCAACCTAAGGAATGCTTGCACTCTACTCACATCTATAGGCCGAGGAATACATGCACCTTGGTCTGTTGAACACCAAGTCTTCTAGGGTAGATAGTGTGACCCAAATACTCAACCTGCTCGTGGAACAACCTACACTTCCCAAGATGTAATTTGAGTCCATGAGATCTCAACCTCTCAAACACCTCCAACAACTATCTCTCATGCTCCTCCACAGTATTGCTATAGACCAAAATGTCATCAATATAACACTGAGCAAAATCCAATCCAGCTAGGATCCTATCCATGACCCTTTGGAACTCAGTAGGAGCATTCTTCAAACCAAATGGTAAGAACCTCCACTAATATAACACATCCTTGCCATGAGGATCAATAGCCCAAAATGTTGTCTTGGACTTATCCTCCTCCTTGATCGGCAACTGATGATATCCCGCTCAAAGATCCAAAGTACTGAAGACCTTTGCATGCCCAATAGCATCAAAAATCTCCTCCGTTATAGGCATAGCATACCTATCAGCCCTGGTCTATCAGTTGATAGGACGGTAATCTCCACACATCAACCTATCTATGTAGTTGCCATGCATATCCTTCTTGGCTGGCATCACTGTCATTGATGCATACTCTCCATGTGAAATCTCTACCAAACCAACCTCAAAAACTGCAACCGCAGCTGCAAGACATTTATCCCAATTAGTATGATGAATGTTGAGGAAGGCACAAAGCATATCTTCCAAGTTGCAACTTTACACATCTAGCTTGTTCATCAATTTGAGGATGATAGGCCATGGACAAAGCAAGCTTGGTGCCAAGTATCTAGAAGAGTGCTTGCCACAACTTTCTAGTGCAACAAGGATCACGGTCAAAGATGAGTTCATGCAGTTTCCCATGATTCTTGAATATATTGTCAAAGAAGATTTGCAATCAAGGTTGGGGCATCTACTATATCAACCATTCGTGCCAAATGGATTTTCTTACTAAGCTTATCCACAAACACTACAATTGTTGTGTGACCTTGCTTTGTCTTGGGCAAGGAGGTGATGAGATCTAAGCTCACATGTTCCCAATGAGTAGATGGAATGGGGAGTGGTTGAAGGAGTCCACTTGGTTCTTGATTACTAGCCTTATTGCATTAGCAACTCTCACACAATTGGACAAACTCCCAAACATCTTGTGTCATGATGGGCCACCACCATTGTCATTGGAGGGCACTCAAGGTCTTGTCTATACCCATGTGACCAACAATTGGTAAATCATGGGCTTCTTGAAGGCGCAAAAGTTAGAGATCACCTCTAGCTGGAACATAGGTCCGGTCTTCATAGAATAAAAGGTATTCCTTGAAGGAGAAGGTGTTGTACTCCTTATTGCATGTTATAAGATGACCATGTACTATTTGGAAGAAGAGATCTTGTTGTAGAGCTGATCAAAACTCATTTTGGACCTTGGAGTCAATTGACACCGGTGTAATTGCCGCCGTGATGAGAGGAGGAGACTTCAAATTAGGTCATCATTATAGAGCATCAAGGATGACATGGAACCAACTTGGTTTGTACTCAAGTTTGATGTCAAACAATTGGAGTTGCTCCTCCCATCAATGATGTTGACTCTTCATGTGTTCCAAGTGTAAGGTTTGCAACAATGGTTTGTGATTAGTTTGCATGATCACTTGTTTCCCCAAGGGATAATGCCTCCATACCTTGGTGGCATATACCATTGCAATTTTTTTCTAATCTTGAGCAGAGTAATTTCTTTTAGTTGTATCTAGTTGGCAAGACACAAAGGCAACAGGATGTAGTCTATATGGGAATTCTTTTTGCAACATGGCTCCAATTGCAAAGTTAGAAGCATCAAAATCAACCACACAAGGTCATTGAGGATCATATGGTTGAAGAATGGGTCTTGAAGACACCATATGTTTCAACTTTTGGAATGTTTCTTCATGCTTAATGGTCCATTGGAAGCTCAAGTTCTTCCCCAAGATGTTAGTTAATGGTGTAGCCACATGAGCATAATAGTGGATGAACCATCAATAACAATTGACCAATCCATTAAATGCCCATACTTTTGTAGCATCCTTTGGAGTAGGCCAATCAGTAATGGACTTGATTTTCTCCTCTTCTATATTGATCCCTTGTTGATGAGATCTTGTGACCCAAGAAGATAACTTCCTTTTGCCAAAGGCACACTTTGACTTCTTACAATAAAATTTTCATTGTCATAGTCGTCTTAGGACTTCTCACACGTGATTCACATGTTTTGCCTCTATCTTGCTATAGATTAAAATATCATCCAAGAACACCATCACGTACCTATCCAATAGTCCATCCAACACTTGATGCATCTGATCTATGAAGACTACTGGAGCATTAGTGAGCCCAAAAGGTAGAACTCTCCAATCAAAATGCCCATACCTTGTGCAAAAGGCAATCTTTTGCACATCCTCCCTATCAATTGGGATTCTCCAATAGCCGCTATGAAGATCCAACTTGGAGAAGTATCATGTTCTACTTAATTGATCAAGCAAGTCATCAATCCAAGGCAAGAGATATGCATTCTTCATTGTTTTCTTATTGAGTCCACGGTAATTAACATTGAAACAAAGTCTTCCATCCTTCTTTGGGATAAATAGTACCAGTGCTCCCCAAAGAGAGGTATTATGTGTTGTATGAAGTCCTTCTCCAACAACTCCATAAGTGTTGTTTGCAACTCCTCCAACTCTTTTGGCAAGAGCCGATAGATTGGTCTACTCACTAGAGTACTCTTGGCAATAACTCAATCTTGAAGGGCATACCACAATCAAAGGGTAATCCCTTCGGTAGATCATCTAGAAACAAGTCCACAAACTCTTGAACTACCTTATCAACCATTGCTTAATGAGGCTCTTGGCCATCCTCAAATTGTCCTTGTGCAATCGGCTTGACCCACACTACAAAAACAGACTTATCTTCCTCCAAAGCTTTCTCTATGGCTGCTTCACTAACAAACTTCCCATCTAGGGACTCATTTCTCTTCAAAGCTTGCTCCATGGCTGCCTTCTAGGCAAACTTCCCATCTTGGAACTCATCCCCCTTCAAGGCCTGCTCTATGGCTACCTTCTTCACAAACTTCCTATCTAGGGATTGACTATTCTTAAGTGTCTTACTCAAAGGTGCTAGACAACCCAATCAGAAATTTTGACCTTGGTGTTGTACTTGAATTTTTCATCGGGTCCAATCAGATTGAACCTTATAACTTTCAAGGTAAGGTAGTCCTAGAATGACATCATAGCATAGAGGTGCCACTACAAACCTCATACACTCCAAATACTCCTTCCTAATCTTGAAGGTAATAGGATGCAAGGTAAGGAATGCAAAACCCTTTCTACCATCCGTTATTATTAATCTACTTCCAATTACTAGCTTGATAGGAATACACAATTCCTTTACTACTTGTATAGACATGCAATTCTTTGAACTTCCAAAATCAACCAAAATCTTATAGCCTTGATTAGATATCATACCTTGTAAGTGAAGCAAACTTGCATATGTCGAGCCTTCAATCCCATTGGAACTAATCAAGCTCCTAGTAAGCGGTTCAAAATCTCCTACTGGGATTCCTCATTTTCTTGATCATTTGGCTCCACAAACTCCATTTGGGTGACTTGTCAAGGCAACCCATTCCTAAGTGTATATTCAACAATGCAATGTCCAACTTGGCGACAATAAAAACAACCACCATTTTATCACAATCTTTCTCTATTTGTTGTACCGAGTGGTCTCTATTAGATAGCATCAATCTCCATTGGTGTTGGTTCCTCCACCTTGTGCATAGTATACTAGTAGGCCTTGTGTAGGTTGAGGTTGAGACCAAGTTGTTGCAACCAAGGAATCAAAGCGCTCAATCAATTGCATGATTCTTCCATGTTTTTTGGTTCTTGCATGGTCACCTCTAATTTGGTTCATGAGTTCAAGCCCCTCACAAATCAATCTAGAATGTCACCTTCTTGTATATTTAGAATATGCATGATGATGTTTTGAAATTGCATGATGTAGCTCCTTACAAAGCCAATCTGTTTCAACTTTGCCAATTTATCTCATGCGGCTCAGGTGACATTTATAGTTTGAAATTGACCAAGTATTGTATCCTTGAATTATGCTCATGTCAAGATTGCTGCAACAATCTATTTTTTAGCTTGCTCCACTTGGAATCACCACCATATTTTTGCCACACCATCCAATTAGCTAGAAGCCAAGAGAATCTATTTCTGCTCATCTTGAAGATTAGTAGCTTCAAAGTAATGTCCGTACTTTGTGCTTGGAAGATTCTTGCATTCAAACACCTTGGGTTTTGGAAATTGGATTTGATCTTCTCCATCTCAAATTAGTGCTCTCTCTATATGTTCTTGTCATTTTTGGTCTTGTTCATCCAACAATCAAGTAAGGTGCTCGATTTGTTGTTGCATAGCAATGATAATATCTAGTATTGCCACCATGGCTACTACTCTATCCCACTACTCCCAATTTACCTAATTTATTAGCACATAGATGCAACATGTCCACCGTTCTCTATAAGTTACAACCAAAAGTATCAAAGGTTCCTCAGACAAGGTGATCATATGCAAAAAATCCTGCCCAAAGCACGAGGTGATGAATTGTGTAAAATGATGCTTGAATAGTACTTGGACATAAAAATCCCAATGGTTTGGCAAGAGCAGATTTGGTGATCCATAAATTCCATCTATCCCATCCTTGCTCTTATACCAATGTAAAAGACCGAGACCAAGGAGAGAAATAGGAGAATAGAAGTTCACATTGGGACATTTGAATGAGGGAAAACTCCAAATGCTTAGCATGAGCTTTAGCTCTTGTATTTATAAGGATCCTACAAGGCTCTTGAGAAGCTTCTCAAGATGTTCCCTTGAGCCGCTTTCTTGGAGTGCAAGTCAAGTTAATCAAGAAGCTTCTTGTGGTACCCACATTTTTGTTTTTTTCCCTATTTTCGAAGAAGAAGTGTACAGATGAAGTCGTATTGTAACTGTATGGCATCAAAAACCAAAGAATGGTGTCTTTCGGTCAGAAGACAAAGTACTTGTATTGGTCCAGTTAGCATTCAACCCGAAGTAAGGAAACTTTGTCTTGGGGTGCTCAACCAAAGGCAAGGATAGTGTAACAACTTTCCTTTAGGGTTGGACATTCAAGAAGGTACCGCACACAAAAAATGGCTGGCCTATGAGCAGGGGAAAATTGACATTGACAAGAGCATGCAAAAGGTGTGATTTCTTGGTAGAAGCTCAAAGTGAAGAAAGATTGAGAAGATGCACCATTATAAAATTCAAGATTGAGACAAAAAGATGACAAGTAACTTTCCATTGCCATTAAGGAGTCACCTTGAGGGAGATAAGGGAAAAGGGATTGTAGTAAGAGCTTGTGTATCAAGAGGAGGTCAAGGTTGTTAGTCCGAGAGTCGGGTGGAAGAATAGTCACCAACCTAGAGTAGAGGAGAGTAAGATGGGAGGTGGAAAGAAGAACTCAAAATTTGTAGTGAGAAATCATGCAATTTGGAGGTTAGATGTGATTGTAAGAATCAAAGTCTTGAGCAGGCTTTGGACGACATTTTTGGGATGGAATTGGAATCTGAGTTTTCTAGGCTTCATGACCAAAATAATAGAGAGTAAGTATCTGGATGGACCTAAAGCAAAGGGTAAGAGAGGAAATCTGGCTGATGGATAGAGTTGGATTGGAGGTTAGTACTTAGAAGAGAGGTGGGTGAGGAGTAGGGAGCCACATTCTTGAGGAACGGAGAGGTAGTTGAGGAAACCCAAGAAGTACAAGATGCCTTTTCTTCAAAATGCATAAAGAATGGATATAAGGTTGAGAGTTATAAGGACCTTGTTAGGAGAGGCATCATAGGAGCAATGATGGCCATCTTCAAGCCGGAACAAACCACTTCTGTGATGAAACATCAAGCGGTGTTCTTCCATAAGATGTTTGCAAGGGAGCCGATCAATTGGGCAAAGTGCTTCCATCAACGCACATGACAAATGGTGTGGAATTTGTGGGATAAGTCACCTCCACACTACATTGTGCCATTTGCATCCCATTTTTACTTGGGATTGAATCTATCGAATGCGGTGGAACAATACAAGATTGTGTCGCACTTCCATCTTGACATAAGGAGAGATGCTAATGCGGATGAGCAGCAATACATTCTTCAGATCATAAGCAATGACAAGTAGTATACACAGATGGGGCAGAGCGTGAAAATGGTGGTGAATGCTCCAAAGTCAAAGAAGAGGAGTCAACCTGAAATAGAAGTAGCGGCAACGAGACCACGGAAGACCAGAGAAGTGAACCCAAACCTCTTGGTGGTAATAGTGTCATCAAGAGAAGAATTGGAAGGAGAAGTTGAGTACAAGTCTTCTGACTTGTACTCAGAAGAACCCAAACTCACGTTGCAGAGTGGTGAAGCGAGTAGTGAGAGTGAAGATGGAGTGCAGATGCAATCGGTACCAGAGGAAGAGAAAGGAAAGTTGGAGATGGTAGAAGAAGATAATCAGAAGGAAGAAGAGGAAGTTCTAGAGAAAGAGGAAAAGAAGGTTATCATTTACAGAGGTATCCAATCCAAAAGAAACATGATGTATGAGGCGGGGCCAAGCAGAAGAAGAGAAATGGAAAATGAAAGTTCAAGGAGCAAGGAATCAATTCCAATTAGGTGACTTTGGCTAAGGAGAAGAGTGTCCAATGAAGAAGAAGCAAAGAAGAAGAAAAGCCCACAAGCAGAAGGGAACTAGATCGGAGGAGTGGAGTATCTGCAAGAGATTGTCTGTCCATTGTTGATGAAGTTAGAGGAGACAAAGAAGGAAATACAGTCAGAGTATCCGATGTAAAGATTGTATTGCAAGTGTTGGCGTGGTTAGAAGAAGAGAACTTGGAGTTGAAGGAGAGTATAACCCAAGGAGAGGAGCAAAAAGAGGTACTACGAGTAGATGTAGTAGTCCAAAATCAGGTGATTGAGAATTTAAAGAGAGAAGTGGGGAGTAGAGAGAGAATAATAGAGCAAAATGTCATAGCCAAGGAAAGAAAAATAGTTGAGTGTGAAATCTTGAAACAATAGTTTGCTAATTCTCGATTAGAAACCATACATCCTATGGCAAGGGTAGCAAAGAAGGAGCAAGAGCTCAATAGAGTGATGTAGTGTGTAGAAGAGAAGAAGCAACTTCTGGCAAAGAGAATTAATGGTGAGGTATAGAGAAGAAGAAAGACTGAGGGAGTTACTTTGTAATCTGGAAGAGAAGATAGTGTAGAAAGAGAAGGAGAAGGAGAATGTGAAGGCCAAATTTGAGGCAGAGTTGGCAATGTACTGGGAAGACTGGCAGGCAGATTGAGAACATGAGCAAAGAATGAGGCTTGAGCCATTGAAGGAGATAGTAGTGAAGATGAATGTGATGTTGAGTACTGAAGCCAGTGTAAGAATTGAAGAAATGAGATTGCACAAGTTAAGATTGTTGGTGCAAGAGACGAGGAGAAGAAATGTGAAGGATAAGGACTTGAATTTTGTATTGGTTAGCCTCAGAACTTGTGTAGATAGGAAGATATTGGAAGCTGAAGACAATATCACAATTAGATTAGATTTAGTTAAGTTAGAAATAGATAAAATTTGGAAGGATGTAAGAGAAAAACCCAAAGTAGAAGAAGTAGGAGTAAAAATATCTTTGGAGTTGAAATTGGAGGTATTAGAGAAAGATGGGTTGTAAGAAGAAGATGTATGTAGGTTACACATAACAGGAATTGCAGATCAGGAAGAAGAAGTGTTAGAATTGGTAGAAGAGTTAGTAGTTGTGAAACCCGAGGATAGAGTAGTATGTGAGGTTACTTTGGGATTGGAAGCAGAGGAAGAAATAGACATCGGATCGGAGTATTAATAGTTTTGAGATTTGAAGAGGCAGATATGAAGAGGTGCATTGTCATTTTGGATCTACAGGTAGGTAAAGTTGTTGTAGAACGGTATAGTTGTTAGATAACTATTGAAGAACTTGCATATTTAAAGGTGACATTTGCAGAGTGTTGTTGTTTAGTATTCATTATTCCTGAGAATAGATAAAGCTAAGTGTTGATTTTAGTGCTCGTCACTTGAGCTTGATTCTGAGTATCAATGTTGTGTTTGTGTTTGTGTTTGTGATGTTTGGAGAATTTTGAAGAGAAAATCAGTGTGTTTATTGGATGTTGGATTCCTCAACCTTGATCTTCATTCTGTGTGTTTGATCTTGAGTGAAGTGCAATCAAAGCAATGCCTTGATAGATCTAAGAGGAATTGTAGTGTTGGTTGTATTCTACATTTGTGAGTGTAAGGCAGTGTTGATGTGAAGCAATTTTGATCAAGAAGTTGTGCCTTCAGTGGAGGGGTAGAACACAATTCTGAGCAAATTTTTTTTGCAATGAAGTGCTATTTTTGGGAGAGACTGAATCATCACAATCAAGATTGTTTGGAAAGATTTGATGGATTTGTGATTAAATGTGACATTTTTGTGTGACAAGATTGCAAGTCAATGCTTGTTACTCTCTTTTGGGTGTGGTTTCTACTTGAAAGATTAAAAATGTAACCAAGAAGAACTGAGATTGTTATTGTTTGCTTCACATTTGACCAATTCTAAATTGTATCTCTGCAAGAACAAAATTTACTTACTTGATTATTGCAAAAGTGATATTTGCCGGGTTGTCATACTTCTCAAGAAGCTTCCTTCTAGAAGCAGCTTACTTAGCGTGCAAGCTAAGCTAGTTGGAAGTTTCTAGAAGCTACCTACTTGGAGTGCAAGCTAAGCTAGTTGGGAAGTTTACCAAGAAGCTTCCTAGATACTTCTAGAATATTCTAGGCTAATTTGTCTTAGTTGCTACTTAGTTAATCCTACTAAATTCATCACTAAACTCCATATTGTTACAATGGTGAATATTGTGACATCTTTGATGAAAGCCTTGGAGGAGCTCCTACCACTCTACAAAGAACTTAGTGCCATGGTAGATTATCCAATGACATTAGTCCAACACCTCTATAAGGTGGCATAGTTGATGGCCAAGGGAAAAGCCCTCCTCCGCTACACAGGGACAAAGCCAAGGCCCAAAATGAGGAGAAGGATATGGAATTAGAGAAGTTCTAGGAAGACAGGCTCCAATGACAAGAGAAATACAAGGCATTGATTTCACATCTGAAGTCCAAACTTGACACCTACAGTCTTTATGTTTTCCACCAACAAGAGAAGTATAAAGATGACTTGCGTGTACAAGAAGATGAACTGAAGAACCTATGAGCCAAACTCAAAGAGACCCACACCAAGACAACAACAATGGAAAACAAGATACAAGAACCTAAAGATTATAATTGGCCTCTATATTTTTGACCTAACTACAAGTCTAAAATGTCAACAAGAGAAGGAAACGGATCAGCAAATGAAGCTCTTGGTGAACAAATGATCAGGTCTGCTTGCAATGATCAGCATATGGTAACCCAATTACTAAACCAGCTACAATATATGGCCAACAAGAACCTCCAGTGTACAAAGATAAAGGATCTTTAGACCTAGATTAATGCACTAAAAGGGAAAGACCAGCAAATAACCAACTCAAGGCAATGTTTATCAAACTATAAGAGCACACCAATCCAAGTTCATCAAGACTCAGACTAGCTTCAAACAAGTAGTTGACATGTACAAGAAGGAGCTCATAGAGCTAATTTAGATATGTAAAGGGGTAAGCAATTTGTCACAAGTACCTCTAGTTTGCACCAATGAAAGTAACACCACCAACAACTTCAGATGAGACAAGCGGCGGCTAAATTCATCAAAAACAACTAAGTGTCATGTTGTAAGTAGGATAGTGTAGACTTTGTAGTCCAAGACCCTTTGTTCTTGTACATACTTTGTGCATAGTAGTTAAAATACACTGTGAAGAACTTGTATTAGTTAGTAATCAACAAGCAAAAGGTAGATGACAACATAATAAGATGGTTATAGCCATAGCCCACTCTTACTTAAGGATTAGTTTTAGGGTTAGTGGATAAGATGTGATTAGCATTGAGTGCCTTGGATCTAATTAGGAGATCTCTAGCTCATTGTAACTATTGGATTTCTTTGTAACTGAGTAGGAAGCATATAAAGGGCTTAAGCTCAATGACCATCATGTCCATTTGATGCATCCTTCTTTTGTAGTAAGTGAAGTTTAAACCATCAAGACTCTTGGGTCGGAGTATGTGTATTAGTTTGCACTTTGTAAGAGTGGCTACATGCTTAGTTGAATGAGAGTGAGGAATCTTGACATATAAATAGAAGCACTTGAGTGAGGGGAATAATTTGTGTGAAACCTGAGTGTGCAACTCTAAGGGCTCTATAGAGGTCAGAGATGATACAAAGATAGGTTGCCAAATGCTTGGAGTATTGTAAAGTAACAATGCCATGTGGGATTGAGCATTGTAATCATTTCAAACTCCTATGATGTTGTGCCTTTTGGGAAGGGTAAAATATTATGTTGCAATCGTAGTTGTCAAGGTTATTAGACCTTGAGAAGATCTGACTTCTCCCTTAGTTCATATGTTCTATGACAGTATTCATAAGATGCCTCCATAGTATTGAACCTATTCAACAAGAACCCCATGATGTAAATGCAGATCATAGTACTTAGGACTACTTCAACAATAATTGTTTGGAACTCAGCCAAGAAACAAGGAAGGTATAGAAATTATGAGATAAAGTGACATTTGTTACAAATGAACCGTTACTTTTAGGGGTCTTCTAGACTCAGTTTATAGTAAGCATAATCTTTGGTTAGTCATCTTTTTTTAGTGTCTTGGGAGTGGCAACATTACCCTCTTCTAAGAAATGACTTCACCTAAGAGGTTAAACATGAAACAATAGATAGTCATCATGGTGACACCTTTATCTCATTTTTAGTAATTTCCATCATGTATCCTCAAGGGAACGACTTTTTTCTTATTTTTATATAATTAGTACATTGACACTAGGTTGTCACAATATCATATAACTACCAACCAATTTGGTCAATCTTTTGGCATAATTAAAATGCATGCTCTATCTTAAAGAAAAAGCTCTTGCTATAGCACTAGTTCTGTGCTTTTTCTAAACTATTGCACTTCAAAATTATATAAGGTAAAATTATATATAATTATATAATGTAGTTAATGATCTAGTGGTTGGTTTGTTGACTGTTGAAGGCTAAATCAATGAGTAAATAAAATATTTATAATGATTTATAGCTTACTATAAATTTTGGTTCAGTATGATAAAAATAAACCATCCCCTACATATGAAGTGTGATTGCTTTGTTGACTAATTATCTTCAATAAAAGCTAGAATTATCCTCTTGACCATCTGGTTTCTCACCAATATTTCTCAAAGTTATTTGAGGAAGGACAGATGAAAATAAGGTTTTCAAATGATGAGAATATTAGGTCTAATCCAAGTCTAGATCTAGATCTAAAGGAGGAAGAAAAGAAACATGATGAACTAGATCAAAGTTGAACTTGGAGTTTAGAACTAAATCCAAGTTTGGTTCTATATCTAAAGAAGGAAAATAAGTAAACTGATATAAATATGGTAAGACATGCCATATCAAAAAGATTATTGTAGTTAGGATTGTGTTAGATCTGAACACAATGTGTCATGAGTGGAGAAGATGAAGACTATGTCTTATTTACTTCTTCACAAAGTTGAGAAAGTGAATGGATTATGGATTGTATCTTGCTCTCATCATATATGTCATATTCAAGTACACGTGAATATGATATATATATATATATATATATATATATATATATATATATATATATATATATATATATATTTCTCTTATTTCACAAAAATGAATGCTTAATTCTTGATCAGACACAATTAAGTCATGATGATAAATAAGCATCCATGTAAGATTATTGGTATTGGATCCATCAAGATTTAAATTCTCAATGTAAGTGTACTTAGATTGGAAAACATTTGGTAAATGCTTGAAACATGAAAGAATATCCTTTCCCTTGATGAGTCAGATACAAAAGGTTACCATTGGAGCACTTATGATGCCATTTGGAGCATGAGTATGACTCAAGGATCATCCTAAAAGGAAAAGCTAAAAATATTTATTATAAATCTTGGAAAGAAGTAAAACTCTTGGTGAGGCAAATGTATTACATCCAAGGAATTAAGAAACTTTCAACATAAATACCTCTTTCATATTCAAATTTAATCATTTTGGCTATTCTAAAAAAAACCATTTTACTACTTGGAGCTTGGTTAGATAAGTCAGATTTAGCAAGTTAGATTTTTGTAAATATTGTATACTTGTATATTGCAAGCATAAAAGAAGTGTACTTGAATTTTGGGTTCATAGCTTCTAAGATGTTCTTGAGTACAAAAATTTACATGTAGAGATATTTTACTATTGCTTCACATTCTAATAAGCTTCATGACTTATCTTTTATTGATGATTATTCAAGATATCTATAAGTTTATATAATACAAAAAAAATTTCACTTTTAAGAAGTGAAAGCCTCAATGGAGAGTTATATTGGCAAGAATATGAGATAAATGCATGAAATAATACTGGTAAATACGTTTTTTGGTCAATATGTAGTGCTTTGTGCAAATGAAGAGATAACAATCATCTTATGAATTCTATTACTTAAGAGTAAAACAAAACATTTATTGAGTAGTTCAATGAAGATGGTTGGAGCAATCATAGAGTATGGTATGCCAAGCCAATTTACCATATCTTTTGCTTGAAAATGACAAACAATTTAGCTTAGCTTATTTGGTTAACCTTTGTACTTGTGCAATAATCATAGCCGAGTCCTTTGAAACATAAAATCAAATTGCGGGTTTATTACTCTAGGCTTAGAGTGTTTGGAATTGATGCTTATGCACACATTGCATAAAATATAAGGATCTAAGTGCTAAAGAATATGTATTTATTGGATATGAACGTGAACTTTAAGGGATATCCATTAAAGATCTGAGTTGATTAAAAAATAATTTTCAATGAGGACATTCCTGTACAAAGCTTGATCATTGAATAAAGAGAGATAAGGCAGGCTTCTCTTATCAATCAAAATGGAAAATATTTTATCACAAATATTTTTGAGGAAGAGGTTGATCATTATATTTCTTATAATGATATATAAGGAGATGCTCTACATCAAGTGAAGCAAAGAAGGAAGCCAAATTATACTAGTGTGCCACAAATTTACAAGCATATGAATGTTTAACAATTTCAATTGAATATTTGGTGAGAAGATCTACACTTTTTCATTTAGCTCCTAATCAATATGGCACTTAATCTCCTTCCAACCATGTAGATTCAAATTATATATTAGAGTGTGATATGTATTATCATCATTGACAATGGAGATCTACCTTCATTATTTGAAGCTCAAGCTTCTCTTGAGAAATTAGATAAGAATGCAAAAATAAGAAGTTGAATATCCCTTTATGAAAATAAGACATTAGAACTCATTAAGATTAAATAAAAGAGATAGAAAAAAAGTGAATATATAGGACATATGATAGACCTACTATAGAAGCTAAGATTTACAAGGTAGGTTGGTTGCCAAAGTGTTCACATAATTAAAAGGCATGGATTACAATTAAGTCTTCTCATCAATATAGCAATGTATTCTAGCATATGTTTGCTATTTACATTTGTTACCTTTTGTATCTTGGCTTGGATCAAAGAGATTTAGTTGGAAGCTTCTTATATAGATTGCTTGATGAAATGATTTTCAAGCAATAGCCAAAGATATTCATAAAGAAGGGAAAATAACATTTGGTTATGATGTTACTAAAATTCTTATTTTTCTTGAAGAAATGGCTCATTTTCTAGAACAAATGCTTTGATCAATTCATGTACTCACAAGAATTTATAGAGAGCAATATGGTTTTCATTTAAAGCACATAAAGCATGTGGATAATTAATTATCTAGTCATCCTTATACTTTACATAGATTAAATACTTATTGCAACAAAGGATAAGTCCAACTGAAAAACTAAACTTCTAAGCTTAGCCTACACTTTAGCATGAAAGACCTGGATCTAGCTAAGAAAATCTTAGAAGGCTTTGGCTGATGCAAAAGAAATATGTAAAAAAGATACTTGTAATGTTCAACAATGCAAGTGCAAAGAATGTGAGTACTACTTTAGCTATTCACATAAGCCTTTTGTTATTATTTGTCCAATTGATACAAGTAAGAAAGGCTTAATGGTAAAGGTTCCTTATGAATGCAATTGGTAGTCTTGCATATTCCACTGCGTACCCTATCCAAGATATATCTTTATTTTTAGGAAGGTGAGGCTGTATATATCAAAATTGTAGAAGGGTATATTGGAAGGCAATTAATAGGATATTATGTTTCACAAGTGTTGGTAGATATTTTGATGCATAATCACTGCAAAGTAATTGGTTTCTTGCAATATGTTGATCATACATAGCACCTAGACATATTTAGCTATTGTGAAGATATAATTCCACTCTAAGTGGAGGATAAATTAGTTGGAAATGTACCGTCCAAAAGTGCATTTCTTAGTCATGTACCAAATTTAATTCTGTTGTCATAACAAAAGCAATAAAGAACCCTAGTTTATTGAAAAAGTTGGCCAATGAGATGGGTGTCACGCCATTTGTAGTGCCGCATCTAGATGCTCGAACACTGGAGTTCCAGTGATAGTAGTTGGAGTTATTTCAGCAGTTTCTCAGCAACTACTTTCCGACGGTTAGATTTTGTGTTCGGGGTACTGACTTCACGATGGGGCCCACCGCACTTTGCACCGTTTGCACCGTTGAGTGTGCCATCAGCGGGACCGTTAGGGTTTCAAAGCTAGCTCAAGTCTAGGGTGTATAGTTTCAAAGTGAGCTCCAGAGAGCTCACTTCTCTAATGTTGAGCCTTCGAGTTCTTGGCTATGGTGGACAGAGGCTGGCGAGCGTCACTTGGATTCTCTATGCTTGAGTGGGTGTGGCTTGACTGTAATCAGTGCCCAGTTGTTGGCAGTTTATAGAGTGACAGATCAAGTATTGATCTGAGTTGAGTTGAGTTGAGAGTGGTAAGCAATCTGATTACATCAGAGAAGTGAAGTCAAGGGGAAATCGGGTGCAAGAACTGTGGGTGTTGGTGGTATCTCCAAGCTCAGTGGATAATATGTTTCCCTAGTGTGTAGAAGCTCAATCGATTGATACAGATTTGGCAGTTAGGCGGACAATGTGCGGAAGAGCTGGCCAAATTTCGAGCAAAGAAGGAGCAAATTTCAAGCAGTGTTGTGATTTTGAGCTCAAGAGGTGAAGGCAAGACCAATTTGCCGCGAGTTGGGCTCAGAAAGTCAAATTGAAGGTGGAGTTGGGAAGCTCTTCTCATGAATTTGTGATTTGGAAAAACCCGTTTTGTCAATTTGGCTCGAGTGGAAAGTTAGCGGGGGATTTGGCGGACAGCCATCTTTAGGGTTTATGTCAGATTTTACGTCAGATTTTGGTTGGGATTTACGTTAGATTTTGGCCAAAATTGGAGGAGTTTTCACTGTTTGGCCAAATTTGGAGGAGTTTTGCTAGTTTGGAGGACTTTTGCAAATTTGGAGAAGTTTTGCCAATTTTGGAGGAGGTTTGAAGTGGCAACAAGAAAGGCCTCATTTGGCTAAATTTTGGTGTTTCGAGGCTTCGAGGGCCTAGAAGGGCCAGCAAGCTAGCTTGCTGGCGTGAGGCTAGCTAGTTTAGAGTAGCTCTTGGTCATTGGTTGGCAAAATCTGCCTTTCCTGCTAGATTGTGCGCAACAAGGTTTGACCCCTAGATCTCTTGTTCCTAGACTGGTGCCCTAGCCAACTGGCCCACCCTCACTTGTTGTCATAGTGACTATGCCACTGTTATCTATACACATGTAGCTTTGGCTAGGAGAGGTAGTTTGATCCCATTCTTGGTGATCCTAGTAGCTTAGGACTTAGATACCAACTTCTCTTATGTCAAATGCCAAATGGTAGCAGAGTCAGTCCCGTGTTGTGTTATGAGATGGAGGGTTTTTGTTTAGATTTCTTGTGATTGGATCCCCTCCATTCTCTACTTCCTGTTTGTGCACCACGTTTGTGTGAGGTGCCCTGACTTTTGAGCGTTGGTGCTCTGGTGTGCTCTCGGTGGTGAGGCTGGAGTGATGACCAGTCAAACTACCTCCTTTCCTTGGATACCTTATTAGTCACGATTCAAAACATACCTACAATTTGGTACGACGAGGACAAAGGTATAGAATACGTAGATCTGGTGGGCTTTGTTTCTCTCCGGTGAGGCAAGAAGTGATGACCTGCAGACCGTGAGAGTGCGTGTTATGATGGCAGGTTACAAGTTGCCCTTTCCCCTAGTGTAGTTATCTCGGTTAGAGTTACATTAGTGGGTGGTGCTTAGTTAGTATTGGTGCTTGGTGGTGTTGGTATGTGGTGGTGTTGGCACTTGGTGGGGTACTTGCGGTTGCGACTTACGGTTGCCATTGGTGGTTTGGGTTTGCTGTTGTGGTTACTTTGTCACGACGGAGTTCTTTGGAGATTCCAGAGGAGTTAGCCTTGCAATACATAGTGGGTTTACTTGGAGTGGTGCTCGGTATCAACTTGTATCTCAGGTCCCAGTGAGGGAGGAGATTGACTCTGAGTTGGAGTTTGACACAAGAGCTGATTCAGTTGAGAGTGCACTTGGTGTGTCTGCACCGTTGTTGTGGGACATGGACTAGATTTATGGGGCCTCCAAAGGCCCTAGGCGTTACTCTGGTACAGTGGGTACCATTGAGTTGGATGACTTCATCCATGAGTTTGACAGTTGGTGTGATTTGTAGTAGATGCGGAACCCAACTTTGTTCATACCATTCATGGCATGGAAGGGGTTGTTTCAGCACTTGGAAGGTCTATTGATGGATGACTACCATGATTTCAGGAGAGCTCATTTGGATGAGATTGAGTTATGGAGACAGTATTGGTCTCTACACTATGTCTCCATCACTTCAGGCTTGGTGGCCAGGAGTAGATCGGCTATACCTACAAGTTCTAGCTTGAGTAGTGTGGGTGGAGCTAGTGGAGGTGCACTAGTTGGACATAGTGCTACTACGAGTGGAGGTACCGCTGCAGGGGGTGGTGTGGTAATGGGGTTTAACCCCATGGTGGAGTTCTTCCTATGTTTGAGGTAGAACTACCAAGGAGTGCGGATCGACAAGCTGAGGAGCTTGCAGGAGTTCCAGCGGAAGGCTGGAGAGAGCCTACACGAGGCATACACTCGCATGAGGCGGCTGATCAGTTTCACTCAGGGAGTTACTGAGGCAGTCCAATTTTGGTATGGGATACTGGACAGGGAGTTGCAATATAGAGTTCATGATGCTATGTTGTTACATGCTACTTTGCCTACTTTGGCAGTGGTCTTTGGTTTGGCTGAGCGTATTGAGCTCAACATGGTGGAGGAGAGGGTGGTGACATCTGGATTTGGTAGGGAGACCTCATCCATGGCTGTGACTTCTTCTAGAGTGCAGCAGAGTACACCACACCCAGTTGGTTTTCAAGGACAAGGTGGACAGCCTAGATCCTATGGAGCAAGTGGAGGGCCTAGTGGAGTTAGACCCTTACCCTCATTTTCGGGTCAACAGCAGCCAGTGAGTGGTGGTGTTGCTTGTTGGACTTGTGGTGGACCTCACCATAGGAGAGAGTGTACTCAGGGCAGCGGACCTAATACCTTTGGTGCATCATAGTCAGCACAGAGGCACTGTGAGCATTGCCACAGATTTGGTCACACTAGTGACCGGTGTTTTGACCTACACCCGGAGTTACGGAGTGGTAGGGTTGTTATGGCTAGTAGTAGAGGAGCTCTAATTCATGGAGGACGAGGTGGTAGAGGTGGTGGTAGAGGATCTACACCTAGTAGGGGTGCAGTGCCTGCCCTTACTTCTGACACAACTATGGCTACTCGGATTGAGCAGTTAGAGCAGAGATTGGCTAGTATGGCTATTGCTTAGAGGAGATCAGATTCGGGTGCTGAGGCTTCCACCTCATATGTTGGTGATAGAGATGCTTTGGACTTCATGTGCGGAGTAGCACAGGTGGATGCATCTGCAGTAGTGACTAGGAGTGCAGTACGTGCTCTAGAGCCTAGAGGAGCATCAGTGGAGTTGGACCCACAGAGAGGAGAGGTTGGGAGACAGGTCAGACTTCCCCAATCTTTCATACTATCTAAGGCATTACAAATGACATCCATGGTTCATAGATGTCCTAGTGCAGGTGTGGTAGGTGGTGATGGAGTACATGATGGACTACCTGCTAGTCAGCCACCTACTACTACACAGACTGAGTCTAGCATGATGTTGGGGGCGGTTCAGCTGATTATGCGGCATCCTTTGTTTTCAGCCAGTGACATGTTTACATTGGGAGTTGACCCAGCCCCAGTATTTTGGTTGGCTGCCACGTTGTGTGAGAGTAGGGATGGTGCAGTTACTACTACTAGAGCAGAGGTGGTTGGTAGTGGAGCTGACTTGGTTGAGGAGCATGGGATCCGTTCAGCGACCAATGGTTTATGGTAGGCAGTAGCGGCTAGACTGGAGGAGTTGCCAACTAGACCGGCCTTTGAGAGAGCACGGTTTACACCTGGTGTTGTCCTATTGGATAACCAGAGGGGGATTTTTGTTTGGTGGGACCTTCAGGGAAGGTCTATACACCACAGAGAGTCTTGTTAGACTCTAGTGCGTAGCCCCTTATGTTGGGGAAGGCTGTAGTTGTCGGTCTGGAGTTAAGGAAGACCAATGTGGAGAGGTGTCCATTTTAGATCCAGACATCTTTAGGTGGTGGTTCGACACAGTACATCACACGTGGAGAGCTTGTTGTCCAGGTTCAGCCTGGTCATCCAATTGATAGCTCGGTGGTGAGAGCTCAGGCTATTGCGACAATAGCTGAGTCATATGATGTGCTAGTTGGGGGAGCATTGTTATACCCCATGGGTTTCAGCATTGACTATTGGGAGGAGACAACCTCTTATAGACCTGGTTGGCAGTCTGGTGAGGGACGGGTATGTCGTCTACCAGTACGCTTCAGTAGTGGCAGTCTTGGCTCACTACAATCCAGGACCATGGCAGCATCAGTTTTAGCTTTTAGTGGTGTAGTTACTTGGCCTGGTGACTCATTGGAGGGGAACGCCCATGCAGAGGATACTCCAGTACCAAAGGAGATCACTCGGATTTGGAGTACGAGTGGGATTGTTCCATCCACCTTGGATGTTCCATTGTGGAGTTCAAAGGAGGCATTGCAGCAGCATGCAGATCAGTTGGTGCAGCAGGCTTGGAGTGGAGCCTTCGTACCATCAAGAGATGAGTGTGAGGATGAGCCTCTAGAGGCAATTGCTTTGACACCTCTGGATACCACACTCATTGCTTGGCAGTATCCAATAGAGAGGATATGCCTATTGGAGTTGTTTGGTGGGATCAGCACCGGACTAGCTACGGTGTTACAGGCGGGTATACGAGTACAGAGGTACTTGTATGTAGAGAGAGATGAGACTGCTAGGCAAGTCTCTCTACATCATGTGGCACACTTGGCCTATTGGTATCCGGAGTTATTACTGATCTCAGCAGTCAGAGGTTACCAGAAGGCCCTACCATGAGACATTTCCTTACTGGGGGTGCATGACCTAGAGAGACATGGGCCTATTCACTTGGTGATTTCTGGATGGCCATGTTAGGGACATACACGTGCGGGCCGTGGTTTGGGTCTTTAGGATCCTCGTTCTCCAGCTTACCTTTTGGAGAACGTTCCTTTGATGGGTGATTCTTGCACTAGAGTGGTGGTGAGTACACATCAGGTCCATTCTTGGATGGGACTTGTTGTATTGTTAGATGCAGCCAGAGTAGGATCACGGGCTCATCGTCTTCGTCTTTGGTGGACAAACCTCTTATGATGGGATTCAACGACTGGACCACATTCTTGTTGATGATATCTTGGATGTTGGGCGTCGGTCCCAGACAGTGGTAGTGGCTGATAGGTCACCTATGGCAGTGGTGAACCTAGTTGGACAGCCTAGAGCCGCATTTCCCACACTCATGAGTTTCCTAGGCTCTCATGCTTTTTGAGAGGGAGGACCTGCACTTGTTTGGAACTCACAGTTACAGTAGTTGGTGGAGCCGAATGCTGATGAGAGAGAGCGGGCGATGGGTTTTCACACCGGTATTACCGCTGTTCTAGCAGTGTCAGAGGCATCCAAGCATCAGGTGTTAGGTCAGGCTATGGACCTGAACTGTTTGACCTGGATTGTGAGCCTTGGCTTGGCAGAGCAGCGTATGATGCGCTTGATAGGCATCACCACTTGGACACTTGTGAACCATGTGCCTATTGAGACAATTTAGGCACATGTTGGGGGCGATGGACCGAGTGGACATGGTATTCTTGGGACACATCCAGTAGCTACTAGGGAGAGTGGTCTACTTGGAGTCCATCCAGGTGAGCATGGGCTACTTGGATTACACCCTTGGTCCACATGGGATGCAGCTAGAGGACGTGTGGAGCTTGCAGCCAGAGTGGAGGGAGTTTTTCACATAGAGGTTGGGATCTCTTGTGGTCGGGAGTATGACACTATTGCTCCCAAGGGTCCAGTGTAGCAGTCAGTCAGTACGTCTTCTACTCCTACTACAGTTACAGAGGATACTTGGGAGCCAGATCTTGGACCCAAGCTTACTGGAGAGGAAAGACGGAGGGTTTGGAGGTTCTTGATGAGTCACACGAGTTGTTTTGCCTTCAGTATGAAGGATTTGGGTGCTCTAAAGGGACCTGGTATACAGATTGAGCTGACTAGCAACACACCAGTTTTCCGACATCCTTATCGATATAGTGATATGGAGAGGACATTGTTTCAGAGCCGAAGTAGTGACCTTTTTGAGGCTGGTTTGGTGGAGATTTCACATGGAGAGTATGCATCAGCGATAGTGATGCCAGCCAAGAAGGATATGCATGGCAACTATACAGATAGGCGGATGTGTGGAGATTACCGTCCTATCAACCGACAAACTAGGGCTGATTGGTATGCCATGCCTACACCGGAGGAGATTTTTGATGCAATTGGGCATGCAAAGGTCTTCAATACTTTGGATCTTCGAGCGGGATATCATCAGTTGCCGATCAGGGAGGAGGATAAGTCCAAGATAGCATTTTGGGCTATTAATCCTCACGGCAAGGATGTGTTATATCAGTGGAGGTTCTTACCATTTGGGTTAAAGAACACTCTTGTTGAGTTCCAGAGGGTCATGGATAGGATCCTAGCTGGATTGGATTTTGCTTGGTGCTATATTGATGATATTTTGGTTTATAGCACTACTGTGGAGGAGCATGAGCGACAGTTGTTGGAGGTGTTTGAGAGGTTGAGATCTCATGGACTCAAATTACATCTTGGGAAGTGTAGGTTCTTCCATGAGTAGGTTGAGTATTTGGGTCACACTATCTACCCCGGAGGACTTGGTCTTCACCAGACCAAGGTGGAGGCTATTGCACGTATTCCTCGGCCTACGGATGTGAGTAGAGTGCAAGCATTCCTTGGGTTGGCAAACTTCTATTGCCGCTATGTTAGAGGATTTAGTGCCATTGCCAAGGCCTTGATGAAGTTGACCAAGCTTACACAGGAGTGGTGTTGGGGAGATGAGCAGGAGAGAGCTTTTGTAGAGCTCAAGGAGAGGTTGACATCTGCTCCTATTTTGAGGAGACCAATCAGAGGACGACCATTTCAGGTTCATACTGATTGGAGTATGTTGGGGCTTGGAGCGGTGCTCACCCAACATGATGATGAGGGGAAGGAGTTTGTGGTGTAACACCCATTTGTGTATGTGTGTGGTATTGTGATATTTAGCTTGGTATTACAAGTACTTAAGAGATATTATTTATATAGAGATAAAGGATGGTTCTATATTAGTCATGGTTAGCTAAAGTTATTCATAGCTAAGATAGATGGGACCTTACTTTAGAGGAAGTAGAAAAGATGAGCACCACTATTTTGGATTTTAGTGTGTTGACTTGGTATTATTCCTAGGTGTTTGGCTTTGGGGAAAGAGTTGAGAACTCTTGGGCTCGCAAGCCTTTTTGTTTTGGATTCTTCTTTAGTCTAAGGATAGCCCATGTGAAGGAATCCTTGCTTTAGTGGTTGGGTCAAGATAAGTGGAATATGCCCATGTGAATGGATATTCCTTTCTACTTTTTGACTTTACTTGACTTTTAGTCTAGTAACTTGAGTTACTACGGTAATTAGTAACTTTGGTACGTAACTATTTCACAAGTATATAAACAAGGGGTGAGGAGGTACTCATCATCCTTTCATTTGCAACTATCTCTCTCTCATTGAGTTCTCTAGTGAGCAATGTCTTGAGTCTTGGAGTGTTAGCCTTGGAGGAGTAAGATGGAGTTGGGGTTCCTTGCCTTCTTAGTCCATGGTGCGCTACCATAATAGCCATCAGAGGTTCATCCTGAGTGAGAGACAGGCCGGCTCACAGTGGTGGCCTATGCTAGTCGCTCCAACAATTCAGCGGAGGCAAAGTATAGTTCATATGAGGGAGAGTGCTTGGCAGCAGTTTTGGCAGTAGCACATTTCCGATGTTACCTATTTGGTAACCCCTTCACTCTCATCACTGATCATCAGCCGCTGAAGTGGTTGATGGAGTCCGACAAGCTTTCAGGGAAGCTTGCACGATGGGCTCTGATTTTACAGGAGTATGATTTCATGGTTGTTCACAAACCTAGATTGGTGAACCGTGATGCAGATGGGTTGAGTAGAAACCCATGTCCCAGCCAGCAGGATCAAACCGGAGCACGTTGGCATGGTGAGACAAATGAGGAGATGGTGCCAAGTTGGCATGCATCGGCCTATCTGTGTATATTTGCAGAGGCTTTGGTGGTATCTCTCTCAGCGCATACAAGAGGAGTTATTGAGGTCACAGATCCAGAGAGTAAAGATATTGGTATAGTTCAGCGAGACATTCATGATGACATCTTAGTGATGGACTATCTTCGCACTGGTGTTGTGGGTGGCACAGTTGGGGCCAAGGAGAGAGACCGTGTTCTTCAGCGAGCCAGATGGTTCAGATTGGAGGGTAGACACCTTTTGCATGTATAAGAGGATGGTAGAGTGCGAGTAGTACTACTTCCATCACAGAGACCACAGTTGGTCCGTCATGCTCATGAGGAGCTAGGACATTTTGGAGTAAAGCGTATGTGTAGCTTACTCCAGAGTCAGTATTGGTGGCACGGTATGCAGACCAAGGTACAACAGTTTGTTGCCAGATGTATGGTTTGTGACCAAGTTAGAGCATCATTCAATGCTCCTACGCCACAGTTACACCCATTACCTATCATGGGATTGGGTTACCGTTGGAGTTTGGACTTCGCCAGACCTTTACCGCTGATTGTGAGACACCATCGGTATGTTTTGATGATGGTGGAGCACTTCTCTAAGTGGATTGAGTTGGTGGCACTTCTTGACAAGTCTAGTGAAGGGAGAGCTTACTCGTTCCTGGATCGAGTCCTTAGTCATTTTGGTGCACCAGTTGAGGTTTTGACTGATCAGGGTATAAAGTTCTTGGAGGAGTTTCAGGTCTTGTGTGACAAGGCTTTGATTGATCATTGTACTACATCCCGAGATCACCCTGAGGCAAATGGCTTAGTAGAGAGAGTGGTTCAGACGGTGAAGAGAGGATTGCAAAAGTATAGTTTGCAGAGAGGCCACTTGGGAGATTGGGATCTCCAATTATCTTGGTTGGCCATGGGCTATCGGTTCAGCCGGCAAGCCTCCTTAGCATCCTTCTCTCCATACTTTCTACTCCATGGACAAAATCCTGATTTACCAGCAGCCATTGTCGAGATGCTATTGTAGTTTTGGACTTGGATGACTCCGATGTATGGATGAGTGCATGTTCTCAGCGGGCAGAGATCTTTTGGAGAGTGATGCCAATGGCCTTTGAGAACTTGGCGATTGCTCAACATAGAGATACTTTACGCTATGCTACCATTCAAGGAGGAGGTTATAGACCCTCGATCCGTCGATTTCATCCAGGCGACTAAGTATATCTATAGCAGACAGCACCGACGACACTTGATGTTTCTACAAGCCGCACTATCTTGAGAGTATGCGAGGTTTTGCCATCTGGAGTCCTTGTGTTAGAAGGACGTGATGGTGTTGTTTGGAAGGATCATGTGCGCAATTGTGTGCTATGCCACCTTCCAAACATTGATGGTATTATGGACCCAAGCTCGGCACTTGTACGTACAGGCTTGAGGTGTATGTTATGTGGCTCTTCTGGTGGAGCTGCTACTATGTTAGTGTGTGATAGCTGTTCGAGAGGATGGCATATGGCATGTATGACTCCTCCCCTCATGGTGGTTCCTCAGGGACAGTGGTTATGTCCTAGATGTACTTGACCTATAGCTAGTTCATTCTTTATATGGTATCGATTGCAGACAGGCGACTAACCATGGGGCTCCATAGCACCTGGCCTCCTGATTTATGCCCATTAGAGGGTATACCATATACTTAGAGTAGATGGCTATCTGGAGTTAGAGGGACCTAACCGCCAACTAAGGGGGCGATTGTGGCACTTTAGAGTCTATGTATGACTTATGTGTGAGTTGTGCTTCTATAGTGTATGATGTTGAGAGCAATGTATGTTGTGTAGCGATGTATATATGCACGACAGCTGTCACGCCATTTGTAGTGCCGCATCTAGATGCCCGGACACTGGAGTTCCAGTGATAGTGGTTAGAGTTATTTTAGCAATTTCTCATCGACTACTTTCCGACGGTTAGATTCTGTGTTTGGGGTATTGACTTCACGGTGGGGCCCACCGACACTTTGCACCGTCGAGTGTGCCGTCAGCGGGACCGTTAGGGTTTCAAAGCTAGCTCAAGTCCATGGGGTATAGTTTTGAAGTGAGCTCCAGAGAGCTCACTTCTCTGATGTTGAGCCTTCAAGTTCCTGGCTATGGTGGACAAAGGCCGGCGAGCGTCACCTGGATTCTCTATGCTTGAGTGGGTGTGGCTTGACTGTAATTAGTGCCCAGTTGTTGGCAGTTTATAGAGTGACAGATCAAGTATTGATGTGAGTTGAGAGTGGTAAGCAATCTGATTATTGTAGCACTTTAGAGTCTATGTATGACTTATGTGTGAGTTGTGCTTCTATAGTGTATGATATTGACAGTGATGTATGTTGTGTAGCGATGTATATACGCACGACATGGGTCAAAAGATATCTTTATTGTTATACTCATAGAATGCTACATCATAGGGAACTATGTGATAGAGGGTACGACTAAAGTGAACACTTATTATGATAATCAAATTGCACTACATGAAAGGATCTATAATAGGTGAACGATATTGAGATTAGGTACCTTACTCATATGTTGAGTATCGATAAGTAGTAGTGTGTCTATTCAATAAGGAGCTTGATCTGATAAAATTGACGGAAAGCTCAACCTAGTTGATGTGCTAACCAAGGTACTTCCTTTGAAAATTTTATCCACATATTATGCAAAATTGAAAATATTTAATAAGTAACTCAAATAACAATAGCTCTTCTATATATGTACTCTATCTGATGGTAGCTCAAACATGGTTTAGTCCGAGTCAATTCGTGTTCATAGGAGAATGTACTTTTCTATCTTTCATTTTGTGTAAAGTTAAGTAAAAGAATATATGAGTTAGTTAACCTAGGACTAGAGTTAAGGAGGAGATTGTTAGGTTGAATTCGTTAGGATTAAATAAGGGTAACTTCACCACAATTAGATTAACGAGGTTGCACATACTAGGAGAACTAGTACTAAAACTAGGCAGCCAAGCATCTGAATCTCAGTCTTCACTTGCATTCTTGAGACTTTAGAGGAAAGAATAACTTTGCAAACTTGATATAGATCCATGTTTCAGTTGAGCTTCTTATCTTTAGAGAGCGGAGAGTAGTTATGGGGACTTGATGGACATTCGTGTTTTAGTTGGCTTCTTATTTCTATCATTGTCGTTACTCATTGAATCTGAGCATGTAATTCTTGTGCACACTAAACCATACAATAACCTTTATGCATCTCTCTGACTTTGAAACTGTTAAGTTTTATCCTCCGGTGTTCATAATTTCCCACATCTTTGAGATTTACTTCCCAACGTGTAGAAATAAACTCTAGTTACTCAAAAGACACGGAGGTATATGCGTAGTTCTTGTCAACTACTTCCTGGTTACCTTCTCTCGAATGAACAATCAAAAACCTATACAATCTGTTTACAGAGTGTATAAATATAAAAGCGAATAATGAAAAGAAAAAGATAATGAATGTAGAATAATTATGAAATTGAATCAGGGTATCTATTGAAGGCCAAGTGCACTCAACCTCAAGGAAGAATGAAGAACGTCTTCTCTAGCAAGTTCAAAACAATTTCAAAGAGTGCAAAGAACCATCTATGTGCAATCATGAAAGGTTAGCCATTGCTTGAAGAATACATTACATTACATTTCATTTGGGCTAGTTGATTTTGCACGTTTGTCCATCATTTCTCGAAAAGTAGCTAAATCGTCTCTCCTTTTTAAAACTTATAATATTTAAGACTGTATGGTACATATTTATTATCAAGATTTAAAACTTCTTCCTTCAACAAGACCAAGAGCAGATCAATAAGTCTTAAATATTATAAATTTTTAAAAAGGAGAGACGATTTAGCTACTCTTCGAGAAGTGATGAAAAAACGTGCAAAATCAATTAGACCCAAATGAAATGAAATGTAATGTAATGGTATACCTTATCAGATTTACAATATTCCTAAGGCAATGTGAAATACAACATGCGCACCTGATAAAAGAACACGAGTGTATAAAGAAGTCAATAGCAGTTGCTTTCCGGAGCTCGAGGAGTGTATTATAAGATATCATAAGAAGAAAGAGACAACCGGGCGAACAAAAGACGTAGGGTGGGCTCGTTGCTTGGTAAGCTGGGGCCCATGTTGACTATACTTTAGTAATCATTCTTGTTTTCCGCCTTCAAGAGCGTCATGTCAAAAGTAAAGTGTTTGAGTTTGAGCGAGACAAAAAGTTCATGGAAATACATGAAAATACAAAGCGAAGAAGAAATAATAATTAAATTATATTAGAAGCAAAGGTTAATTTCCTTCCTTCTTACTACGCCTTTGGTCATTTTCAGTCGTTGCTGCTGAGTGCGGGAGAAAACCGGAGGGCTTTTGTTTCATGTCCAACCTTTCCGTTCACCTTCTTTCTTTCCATTCTTACGTGCATTCTTATCACATGCGGTTGCCTTTTCTCTTCTTCCGTGCATTGCTTCAGCTTTCCGTCTCTGCATCTTCCACGTCCCCGTCATTCAACCTTCCTTCGGTCTAGTCATCAAACGGATGCAGGGTGAGAGGGCAAACTAAATCTGACACGTTACGAGTGCTGACTTTAAATGACCACATTTCATCGAAAGAGGAAACATCGGATTCCTCCGAAACTTCGTTGAAGGTGGCGGTCCTTACCGGTTGAGAGTTTAACATATAGCAGCAGGACTCTGAAGAGTGTCAAAAGGTTAGAACTCTAGAACAGGTAAATTATGACAGGGGCCGCATTGTATGAACTGATGGGTCCGTGGGAACGGGAACAGCAGCATCGATCCATTTCACCGTAGCACGGGTTCCGTTCGGGCGAAAAGAAGACATAAGTGAAAAGAACCGGAAACTGCAGATTTCCAAACAGATATACGGTACTTGAGTCAAATTACTCCACTGTATAATGCTGCAGTAGAGTCACCACAGTACTCTAAAGGCCGCAAAAGGTAACCACGAAATTACCGACAACCCAGGATGGAGTTTTGACAGCCCGAGGTTTCCCCGTCTCCTTAACGGCCGGCAAGATGTAGGCCTAACCTCAGCTACGTGTACAAGGACGCCTTATCTGTAATTAGTGGATAATCAAGTAAGATGATAAACGATGAAATCTAGGTCCCCAGACCGGTATGGCCACGCTGATAACACACTCGGGCCTCAGAGGAGCGGTTGAAGCGGAGGATCGGGAAAACTAGTGCGTCTGAGTAATTCCGATACAAGAACAAACGGGAACGCAGCTTCCTGTGGAGCTTCGTACGGGAAAAATGATGAATGGAGAATCGAACTACGTACCAGTACCAGTGGCCCTGGCGTCTGCTAGTTCCCGTTTGGCGTCAACTTTGAGATACACTAGTCAATATTTGACTGTAGTGTTTTGCACTGTTTACTGCATATGTACTGTAAAGGAGAAAGAGACATTGTAGAGTCAGCCGGACGGCACGTTTTCTTCCTCCTCTCATCCTTGCGGCCGAACAGCATCTGCGGCACCCACCTACCCTCACTCTCCCTTCCCACAATCTTTCGCTACGTTACCACTTATTTCAATTATTTACTCCAGCTTCTTTACCGATGCTGGCGACCTTGGTAGCCGACCAACCTACCGAACCTGCACGCCGCCCGAGGCGATTTGACCGACACGTATTACACTGCACTTCAGACGCGTCTTCGGGTGAATTTGGCCCAGCTTTCCCTACTTCCGTTGTCTCTGTCATCTCAACAGGTTTAGATTCGGTTCGGCTGTATAGTGCATCTTCCTTCCCATCTACTTCGCATGGACTTTCCGTATCAAACATCTATCTTTCTTCGTAGCCTCTCTACTTAGAACTTTTCTTAAAGACGACGCACTTCAGCAGAACGGATGCGAGCGACATTATTTGCAGTTGTGACGTGACGAGGAATCCGACACTCCTGGCAGATATGTTTGTACTAGCCGCAAAGAATAAAACACAAACCCGGCCCCTTTTAGAATGGCCCGTCCACACTTACACGAGGAACGAAACGCCTAATTATCAGGTTGTCAACAATCCTTATCCTGGGAATTGTTAAGGGACATGGGACTCAAACGGTAACTAAACTCCCAGACTAAACATGTGTGACTAAGACTTAAATCTCACACCCACGCCGGACGGCGAATAGACAACGGACATACACGCGATGCGAGAAAGGAAAACAAGACAATCTTCCGATTTGACATTCGAGGTTCATGTCCTTGGACTGCACATTCGAATCTTTGGAATTTCACTTTTGGGAAAAGCATATCCACAAAGAAAGCCTTCTATGCTGAAGGTTGAACTCTAGGAATGTACTTGTAATCAGCTAGAACCAGCAAAACTTCCAATGTGCACCATAGTCTTGTACGAAGGATTTACAACACAGCCATGTCATGTGCTTGAATATGATTTGAGTCAACATGGGCGGTTGTTGAGGACAGATGTGGAGAGACCACAATTAGAAGGCATGCCTTCACGAATGACTTCGGCCTCAACTTCCCCAAACCCCATCCCCTCCAAGTCTTCCGCGAAAGGCATTTGATTTTCGCGCAAACACGCTGTAATTCTCGAAGCTTTGAATAGTACTATAATATACAACACTAACATCCTAATCTCTGTCCTCAAGAGTGCCTAATCAACAGATTGAATAGGTTCTGGGCAAATCAGGGAAGGTGTAGAAGCGAAAATACATGAATAGCGAGTGACCACCGAGGAAAATTTACTAGCACAAACTATTCAGCTGAGAACTTCTACAAAGGGACTCTTTGGAAAGTTCAGAGAACCCGAATAATGTCAATGCCATAGTAATGATATGTCGACACCGGATCTCCATTCACAGCAGCTGCAAAACAAACCAAATGACTCAGAATCCGGCAGGTCGCCCTCTACAATTTCCTTGAACTAACGAGTTGGTGTTCTACCCCTTTGACCTCTCCCAAACCAAACCAACACTAAACATCGGCCCTCTTCTTCTGAGTCCATGTATTCAATACAGCAACAAGGACATGACGTACAACAAAAGGCACATGATACGTAAGAGGAAGGTGGTAGTGATTAAGCTTAAACAGTCCGCGAGCGACCGCTTTTGCACACCCTACAAAACCTTGCACTCTCTTCAGAATAAGTTATCCCTGGTTGTTACTAACCTTAAGAGGTTAGATCCACAAACGGAGTAACTAGTCCGGGCTTTGGGAACCTGGCATTCCATCGGCTCAGGGTGGGATAAGGTTGCAGGTCTTGCCAGGAAAGAATACTGACATTGCTTGGAGATGGTTTCTGTTGGACTTCCTGAGGACGTATACTACTTTGAGGGTTAGGTTCCAAAATATTATATTCCTTCGAACATGAGAGCTAGATTTTTTCTTGACAATACAGTAATACAGAATATCTTTTCGAAGCACAATTCCGCAAGATTCCAGAATAGCAAATAACATGGTACTGATGACGCAAGAAAACAGGTCAAAGTACAAGTAACACAAAAGAATACTACATGAAAGCGCTTTGAAGCTCTGATTTCACCCATACGTACTCTCTAAATCTTAAGAGGTCTGTACATCTTATGATCTCACGGCAGCTCAAATCCTCAATTGCCCACCGGAAGGAGGCCCCTCGTCTAGATTTCTAAGCCGCATCAAGATAGAATTGCAAGTTCAAAAAGAAAAATATTCTATGCTAATAGAATCGTGCAAGCCTTGCAAGCATAGACCAAGCAACCGGGCGGGCCAAAGTGTGCATTAAATCTGAGGTTGGCACAGGAAACATGATATTAAAGAACGAAAGAAACAGCTCTCTAAGGAGTACCAGCTTCCTATACAAGAAATTTTAGACCCAAGATTCCAGGCTCACGCAGGGAATATCCTTCTCTCCCCATCCCACTGACAATTCCTGATTAAGACCAAGAACACAATCCGACTACTGGACGTGAAACAGCACTTCAAGTTTACTGGCTGATTCCGCAGGTCTGATACTGTATTTAGCGTTAATATTTCTTATATAAAACAATGAATTTTCACGTAAATGTAAATTATGGTATTGGAGAAAAACGCTCATCCTTCTCCTCACACAGCGGGGGCGGGATCCACCCTACCATTCTGTTATCGGCATCACAGAACAGCACGTGGATTCTCAGGCACCCAGTTTATAAAGAGACTCTGTTCATAGAAGTGCATAGTATAGCCTTGCGACCAAAGACCCGGGGACTCTGGCTGAAAGCTGCTTGCAACGGTGATGAGTGCCAAAGGATGAACCAGTGAAGAAGGCAAAAAGAAGGCCAAAACATCGAGAACGTATATCTCGTGGCAAAGCATGAATAAAATGTAGTAGGGTCAGGTCAACGACCCGGAAATCTGACAGAACAACTTGATAGGCCAAAACAACGAAAGCTACAGTGAGTATTAGATGAAACATTGTCAAAAAAAGCTGTAACATTGAGAGTGTTGTTGTCTAAGGCACAGAGTCGGCAAATCACAATAGTTGGACAAAGAAGATCCATGTAAGATTTTGGACTTCCTAATCATTGTTGTGTATCAGAAAGAGAATGTTAAGCTGATTTTTCAAAATAAACCGTGACCCCGAAGGGTGAGCAGCCGAATGGACACAAAACAGATATTAGTAACTACAGGGAGAGGGGGAGAGGGACCTACTTAGTGGGGGATAGATTCCTATCACAAGACACAATAAAAATCATGATGATGCAACTCAACGTCTTCAATTTGGGGGCATTACAGGATCCCACGCAAATCTGCAGGAGCAGGGATTGTGATTCATTCCATAGGCCTGACTGAAAGGAGTCCAGCAGGAACTCAAAGCAAGGGGAAGGGGAAGGGGAAGAGGGGTATCCTTCTTCCTATCACACAACTTTGCTCTCTCCAAAACCTATGAGCTGACGAGTAAAGACTATCCAAAAGACGCTATACACTCAGAGGAGCAAGAAAAGGTTGTGACAGGTTCATTTACAGAGCCATCAAGCACTGAATGTGTGTGCTATAGCCCCTGTTAAACAGAGAGAAGGATACTCCGATCGGGCATACTTTTGAGCTGTTGTGCAAGAAACTTCACAGCTCGCCAGAAACAAAGGAGAAATATATCACCACATCCATCGCCTGACGTGGAGAATATCAAAGCCCATCTGTCACTGAAGACAACGTTCAGAATACAGCCCAATTGACAACGATTATGAAGACAGAGAAAAATGTCTTACCGGTTCCACTGTAAGCTGAAGATTTCGCGCGTGTAACGTTCCAAAGCATTCCACCTTCTATACAAGTGGTCACCACTTAACACACTCATTTACTCATAAATGGAGGACTCAAGAGATCACCTTCACCTTGTACAGAGTCCTCCAATCCATTCGTCTCTCTACTTTCTATCTAACTACGTGACACTACCCCCATGCCGATGAAATCCGTGCAGTATAATCCAACATGTGCATCAGTTCCCTTCAAGCTCAGCATTCCTCGCTCCTCTTCGCTCCCTACTTCCTTCATAGCAGCTTCGGAAATATTCAAACACAGCTTATGCGGCTTCTGCTGGCCGCCCTATAATTGCTGTCAACTCGGCAAAGTAGGGACTCTCTCCCTGGTCCCTCTTTCCATCAGCAACATCCTTGTACTCGGCCATGAGCTTGTCCCACTTCTCTCGACATTGTTTTCCATCTCGTTTGATACCTTGAGCAGCCAGCAGTTCAGCTAACTCTTCCCACAGCGCAGCTCGTCTCGTAGACTTGGTAAAGCGGCTGTCCATCTCTCCTCTTAGCTTAATGAGCTGAAGAACCTCAGCCCTTTTCCAATTCTTGGACCTTCTCTTTGGACCTTGAGGGCCATCTGGACTCCCTACTACAAGTGGCCCGGCAACACCAGGTACAGCAGCACTTACTCGATCGCCGACGAGTTTTTGGGTCAGAACTATCATTGCGTTGTTGAATATCCCGCGTTGAGCTCTTTCTTCAGCCCGCCACTTGTCCTCTTTCTCCTGACGAATTTGCTCTCGTAACTGTTCTTTTCTCTCCATCGAATCGAGCAGCTCTCTAAAGAACCGTTGTTGCCGTGCTATCACTGCCTCTAACAGACTCTGCACAGCGGCGAGGTCGGTAACAGTGATATACTTGGGACCCCTCTTCTTCTTTCTTGAGGGGGCTCTTGCTTCGGCCTCCTCCCCATCGTCATCCTCATCCTTGAAACTATCTCTCCCTCTAGCTCCGCCTCGGTATAGGCCATCTTTGTCAATATCTCTGGCGAATCCATCTACGGCCAACTCTCGACTCAACTCTTTAGAGTAGTCTCTTCCGGGACCTTCTTTGCCACTTCCGAAAGTATCCTTGTCTCTTTCTCTCTCTCGTTTCAGTGACTTCCCGGAGAGCAACGGGTGCAGTTCATCGTAGAATGGATTGTCCTCCCTGTCTTTAACTCCGTCTCGGACTTCTTTGTATCCAGCTGTGAGCTTCTCCCATTTGTCTCGACATTGTTGGGCGTCTCGTGTAATTCTCTCTCGCTGAAGGGCTTCAGCAATCTCGTCCCAGAGCTCGGTTTTCCTCCCACTTTTAGCAAATCTTGGTTCTAAATCCGTTCTCAGTCTGATGAGCTTCAGCGTCTCAGGACGAGTCCAGTTCTTAGACCTCTTCTTGTGCTCCCTTTCGCGTTTCTTGTCCTCCTCGGCGTCAGCATCAGCCTCCCCGGTGGCACCTGAACTTCCATTCTCCGTGACCTTAAGGTCGGGAGATACAGGTGGTTGAGCCGAAAGAGCAAGCACAGTGGACATGGAAAGAGATGGGGCGCCTGGAGGCGGCACATCAAGCCGTTCCGTCGGTGACATGGTTTCCTCCCGTGTGGGAGACGGAGGGAGTCTCTCCCTTAGTGGTTCTGGTGGTGGGGGGGGAAGAGGATCGGGGTGGTAAGGAGCTTCTTCCTCTTCATCCTCCTCACGAGATGACGCATGTCCAGATGCAGGCAACGCATGAAATAGAGGCGTCTGTGGTTGTCGGGCCAGAGGTGGCAGTGGTGTCTGGGAACTGAACATATTCAAACGAGCTGTCACGCCTCAGTATCTTCTTTCTTTCGAGCCTTCTTATACTCTGGCTCAGAAGCAGTTCTGTGAAATATTCGCTAACTCAGAACTGCTTCTACATTACACGAAATTCCTGATATGCCTGCCGTGCACCGAGTTTCCTTAATCCTTGTCCTTTGTCAGCTTACCTCCTCCTACAATCTCGGGTTTCATGTTGTTTTCCCTACTATCTCTACTCTCATGTTTTCCAGCTTCTAATTGTCCTTGAGCAACTTTATAACACAACTAAGAAGCATCTTTTCGGTACCTCGAGTCCTCCCTTGGCACTCGGTTCCCAGCAATAACATATGAAACGAATATCACTGTTTCCCACTCCCTAATAATCCTCTTGCTTACAGCTCTCCTGCCACAGAAAACCCTAGGCAGTATCCAGTCTCACGAGTATCGCGTTCGACGTTTGAAGTACTTCTCATCTCCGAGGGTCGATGCCTTCCGATAGCAGTAGTCCCTTCCTCTCGAACAGTATCTTTGGCGAGACAAGTCTTCAAAAGACTCGAAACCAACAACAAGGCGACAAAAGTGCAGGGAATGATGGCAGAACCCTAGAGGAGCACGCCCTCAAGGACAGGGCACGAGCAGAGCAACTCAGTGACTCAAGTCGAATGATAAACGCAACACCAGTTCATTCCACCAGTGAGTAAAGAGAGTAAGAAAGAAACAACCTAGAACTTCGAATTATCTGAGACAACGAGAAAACAAAGCAGCCAGACAAGGTACGAAAAAAGCACCAGGTTTGGAGAAGGTACACTAGTGAATAAGAGAGACTTGCAACTCGGATGCAGGCGGCAAGTAAGGAAGAAGAGAGAGAGTACAGACGCGGAGAAAGGGAACTTTCAGACAAGCAAAGTGATAAGCGGTTTGGACTGTGGATAGAACAACACGCGAGGGTGCGATAGTGGCAGCCTAGACAGGAAAGTGCAAGACCGAAGGAACGAAACTGCGTTCGACCACGCACAAGGCAGCAGACTAGTGTCTGAGAAGTCAAAGAAAATGGATATATCTGAGCACCCGTTGCCACCAAAATGATGAAGCAGTAGCACCACCACCACCACCACCAGGCCGTCAAAGAGAGACACTATTACTCCCCTTCTCTGTACCCAAACCTCTCTCGTCTCTCTCCAATGTCCAAAAAAAGGAACGAGATAGTCTGCTCCGAAATATACTCTACTCCCCCTTCTTACACCTCCTCCATCCGTTGTCTTCCTCTCTTCTCTCTCTCCCCAAGTAAAAAAGCCCCGGCCAGCCAGAAAACTACTCCCGCTTCAACGTGAAGTCTCCTCACTTTTCTCCCTCTCCCTATCCTCCTTCGATTTAGCTATGTCACAGAAAGCTCGTCGTAAAATCCCCTCCAGCAGGCAGAAACCCCTCTTCTCTACACCAGCCCTCTCGGTCCCTCTCTCCACCAGACGCAGCGCAACAACAGCAGAATAAACATAGAGAGCAGTACACCGCACTCTTACTCTCTCCTTCCCAATCTTCTCGCTCCTCCACTCCAGGGAAGGCTGGCGAGGGAGGGTGGCGGGCTGGGCTGGGCTGGGCTGGGCTGGGTGGGGTCCACTCCCTTTTTTCCTCGCTTCTCAATCTTCTCTCTCCTCCACTCCAGTCAGGGCTGGGGGCAGGAGGGGCAGCCTCTCTTTCGGCTCGGACAGCGGACAAAGAGACAGAGAGAGACGCAGCAGCACGGCAGCATTTGCTCAAGGCCAAACTCCTCTCTCAGACAAGGAAAGACCTTCATCCTTTTCCAATTCTCCATTTAGCGTTGCATGTTTTATGTAAATATACTTGGCGCTTCGATCTTCCATCCCTCGGTTCTGCATGCTTGCTGTCGAACTTCGGAAACGGCGACAGAAACGGACGCGGACGGTGTTCACCATCGGAGCCGACCGTATGTTCACAAAGATCGGACTCTTTTCATAATGCGCAGACGGGTGCGTGAAATCAACGGACTGAAGCCATGGTGCAAGCTCCGGAGCTCCGACGGGAGGAATTGCAGCACTTTCCAATCAGGAAGGAAGGAAGAAACGAAGGATGGGGCCGCACCATACCATGGGTTACGACGAACGCTGCAGTAGCTTGCTCGGTCGATGCGCAGTCAATAACACTGATTGACTTTCCACTTTTTCTACAGGCACATGCCGGTGCCCGAGTCGGTGAATTCTGCTCGGATTAGCGTCCGGGAGGTAACAGCGGTGCTCTATAATTAGATTCAATCAATCAGTCTCCTTGACTTTGGACCGCTACCCTGCCACGTGCCGGTGGCCAGTGGATCCAAGTAGTGCGGATAAACACGAGATCATCTCTAGAATTAGACCGGCGAATTTCGGGGCCAAGAGAAGGTTTAATTATAATTCTGAAAAGACATTCTATCTTACTGGATATGTCAAATATGGAAGACGGATAAGAAAATATTCGAACACGAACAGACATAGTCAGAACACCTACGAACATCACTGTGTTACAAACTCCATTGAGAGTAGAACACAAGGGAAGAAAATAAGGATACTCAATGAAGTTTAATTAGCAGGGGATATCATATACATACGGTTTTTGGCAACAATACAACTACTATCGGGCATCACTCTTACTGGAGTAAAGCAGTAGTCCGTGAAGGGTGTCGCTCCTAACGCTACGGCATATTTCTCATTTATGAATCACTCAGGTCACATGGTATCAAATTGTCAAAAGTACAAACATTATATATAGCTATGCGATTACTTATTCTTATAGTTTATTATTTAGGTTGATTTCTCTTCGACGTGATTGTAAAACATGCAAATACTTGTCATTTTCTGGTGTTATAATTTGCCCTCTAGGTGGCGCATTGTTTTATATGTAGTACGTGAGATACTAGTAACCAGTATGGAGGTAAAATCGTGACGGAATGAGAACTGCCAAACTTTAACAACGGACATGTGATCGTTGATTTATTGTTGGATTTACCGACATGTCAGGTATAAATTCTATAGGCGAGAAAACAGAACGGCCAATGGACTACCCTCGTGATTTTTGAGGGGTAGTTTCATAGTGCAGTGTGTAAAAAATGGTGACAAATGGGATCGTATAAATTAGGTGACTATTTTGAAATGTACATGAACTAGACTGTATAATTCAACTTATAAACTGTGAATCATTCTTAAATCTTTGCCACCTCCGAATTACTGGTAGACATCTATCACATCTTTTATTCTCCATTAATGTTCCACATTGGTAATCTTGACCCATAGATAATGCGTACATGACACGATTATACTGTAATAATGCAAAACTTTTAGTTCCATGTGGAATGGCTTATAGTAATTATACATATTCTATCTGATTCCAATATGAAATAAAAAATTCAATTACAAACAAATAATAATAAGAACTAACTGTAAAAAAATTTCATGTGATCTTGTTTATCGAGAGTACTATAGTGAGCGAGAAACAGGAAGATGCTCTAATTGGTAAAGGACGATTGCGACGAAGAATCTCGCGAGGGACGCGTATGAAGACGCTTCCTCCTTCACATTGGAAGTCTGACAATACTTCTCCCCCGTAAGAGAAACACAGTTTGTGGACAAGTGTGCAGGACATTTGTGATTCTCGTCGCTAGAGGGGAAGGTTACTACATCATTACTGTATGAGAGAGTATCGAACTTCCCGTTGGACCTCTTACTCCCGGAAAGGGACTTGTTTATAGTTGGCGACCTTAGCGAGCACTGATACCCCGCTGTCATCGCGAAGCGAAATCAAGTTTTAAGTAAGATTTGTATTCGATTTTGCTAATATGAGAACCTGCAATCTTTCATCCTCCCGATTATTTCTTTCATCGCTAATACAACATAATGACAATGTCAATGTCTAAGGTTGCAGTGGTTCCTTCTTCATGGACACAGACAGACTCCGACCAGGTTGTGTGCACTGGAGTAGTGAGCCCTGACAAGCGCACATCGCTTTGCTACTACTAATCTGGTGATGCCGTGAAACTTAGGTCAAGCCCGAGAGAATCCTTCCAGGCCGATTCTTCAATGGAAACTGGACTGCAGCAATCAACTTACGCGAAATAGAGGAAAAGCTCCAAACGAACTGCGAACTGGAGGGGAGAGAATTGGCCGACAGATGCATCCATCCCACAAGTTCGGGTCTGACAAGGTTTTATGATCGGACGATTTTAGAGTGCCGAGTGACGGACCGTTTATGGCACAGTGACGTCACAGAAGGATTATAGTGCCGGCCGGAATTACCCACACCTCCACCCTAGGCTTTACCCTCCTCGTGAGCCCGTTTTGGAGGAACCGGTCATGTCACCGGCAAATAGACTTTCAAGGCTACTCTAGGATAACTCTTTTGCCCGTTACTAGATCTTTGCACAAACTTGAAGTTAACTAGGTTTTAAGAATTAAATACCCAGGCTTAAAAGTTCCAAATATGCCCTTATGCGGTTTCAAGTATTTGATGGAAGGAAGCACTGGCTGAATCTCTAGCCTTTTCATGCAATCTTTTGCTACGATTAATACAATCTCTCTCGGTTCCGTGGTCCTCTACTATGAAGTTTTCACTTGTTTTCCAACCGTGTTATAGGCATTGATGAAAGATACAGTAGTCACGTTGTATGTGGCTATGGTATTTAGAATTATGACATTTATCAAATCTATTTACATGCCATAAACTTTTTTTATAGACTTCTTTTAAGTCTAGTAGTTCCCTCATACGTTTCCTTCTCTTTTTTTTCCTTACACAGGCTATTGAAAAGCAGTGTGTAGCCAACGGGGAAGTAGAGAGTGATACAATTGCAACTATTCTCTTGTGGATTGAAAACTATTGAGACATATCTCGTCTTTGGCAAGTTATGTTCCTGAGGATTTTTGTTTATCTCACAAATCGATCTCGGGAAGGACCTCATAGAGACATGGCAAGGGTGACCGACGAAGTTATTATTTATTATTCAAATTAATTGTGACTCTTGGTACATATTGAGCCATGCTTTCCTAGCTAATCTCGATCACCTCCTTTTGAGTGACTGCGCGTACTGACTTATTTACTGTAGGGTACGCATTTGAACTTTGTACTGTGTGTGATAATGTTTCACGCGTTGCAAGTAATTGAATCTCGAAGTTAGGCAACATGTCGCACTGAAGTCACTGTTGCATTTCCGGTCTTTGAACTTAGCAATCATTTCAGAGTTGTTTGCTTTTTGGAATTTTAGCTATCCTAGTCCTGATGTCCGGCCAAGGCAATCCACTGAGATTTGAATACTTTGACCGCACTCTTTGGATGATCATAACATTACTTCGCGACTCCTGCCGACTAGCCAACTAGGAACTCTTGGCTAGGAACGGCTTGTGAATTCTACCAACATTTATGAACTCAGTCTATATCTGGTTCCATCTTTCTGTCTATAAACACATATGATCACACACGTTTGAAACACTAGACTAGGGGTTTCAGATTTAGCTTTTAGCCCGTTCCGTAAATACACGCAAACTAATTTAGTGGTAGTTTGAAAAATATTTATTGGCGGGGCACGGGAGTAGAGTGAGTTTTTATGGGTAAAAGTCGTAAGCCATAAAAAGTTCTATCGATCATTTAAACTGTGAGGCCGTCTGCGTCAACCGTAAAATCTTGTACTGTAAATTTAAAATATAAAAACTTTAAATTTGCACAAAATCTTACAATCAATTTCAATTTCAGGGGACGATTTCATTACTAATAAAAATCTTCTCTATGGCTAACAATAAAATATTTTATGGATGTCCCTAAATGTCTAACCGCATATCTGAAACCCCCTACTGTGTTTATAGTAGTTCCAAACCAAAAAGTGGATACACAAGGGTCGACCTATGGGAAATATTCTTGTACCACACTTGAGCCCCTCAACTTAGGAACCCAAGCTAGAAGCATTCGATGACTTAGTCCATGACAGTGAAAGATATACCTTAAAGTTGATATATAATTTTCCTCTTTGTTTATTCCTTGTACGGATTTATGTGTCATCCCAACCTTGTTTTCACACGTGTCACTTTCACCTCATTTTTGATATACATTCAATCTGATTCAAGATGGGCTAATATAATGAAATTAAGGGGTTTCAGAAATAGTTCGACTAAGCTCACTATATTTTCATATAGTTTTTTATGAAGTGTCGACCACATTGGTATGGGGCGGGTCATAGGAGGATAGGGGTCTATTACGAATTTCTTCCAAGTTCTTTATATTAGCAAATTCCATAGCATGTGGTTCGTAAGAAAAGGATAGGAAGTTTTTCATTCTGTAAAGTATTGATTACAATTTTGGGTTAATAAAGTGTCTAATTTAATTTAAATCTAGTTGCCCCGGAAGCGAAGCAGGAGAGACGGTTTTTCTGTAGACGTAGAGAACGAGAAATTGATTGCGGGTTGGAAAGAGGGGAGTGAATTCTGTTGAAGCACAATCCAATTTCCGCAATTTCGTTGTTTGAAAGGAGCTCTCTACTATTCTTAGCAATCAATTTATTGGCTCGGACTCAGTTTTCTTGGTCAAGAGAGTGTGGATTCACTTGCTTGAGTGGTCTCTCTACATTCCAAAGTCATTTTTCTCGAAGAATCTCTTCAAAGTGTTCACTCTCTACCATGATCAATTTATTTGATCAAAAGCATGTTCGCTTGGTCTAGAGAATGTGGATTTAATTTATTGAGTGGTCTCTCTACATTGAAGAATCTCCTTTGAGTGTTCACTCTACAGACAATATGAAGAGAGTGTGAATTCATAGTATTATTTTGCGGGTGGATTAAAGAATTGAGGAAAATAGAGTAGAGCATGTAGAGATGTAGCACTTGTGTGTGTTAATCTTGTGGAGTCAAGAATTGAGAAAATAGAGTAAAACATACCTAGAGGTAGCACTCATGGAGAACTAATTAGAAACATTAGAAAATATATACAATGGATTATACAATTAGATTTAGAAATATCATTGTATGTACTAGAAGATGAAAAGGGAGATTTAGATATGCTAGAACTATTGATTAGTGGGTGAGAGTATGCACATATGCATTGGTACTTAGAACCCAAAGTTATGGACCCTTGTAGTTAAGAATTTGTGATGAAATATTTTAGAGATCTAGATGTGAAGGCCTTTTGCTAGCTGACTAGAATGGATGGTGATTCCTTTTCAACATTAGTACATCTGATAAAGACTCACCATGTATTTCAAAAGCACTACCGGTAGGAGAAAGCACCAATGTGGATCCAAGTAGATTTGGCCATCACAAAAATGGAGCTTGTGTTGCAAGGGGGTTAAAAATTTGGGGCATTTGTGCGGGTTCAACAATTGCCTTTACTAATCAAGTTTTCATAACCATATTAGATTTGATGAGGATTCAAGTGGCATGGCCTAAGCACAAGGAGAGGAGGAGAATATCCGCAGTTTTTGCACACAAAGGGTTTCCTTGGTTGTGTAGGTTTGGTAGATCATTGTTTCATGTTGTAGCTTGACCCATTGTGGATAGAGAAATCAATTTCAGCCAAAAGTGCTCCTATTCCAAAAATGGCCACGTGATTTGTGATGATAAAAGGAGAACTATACATTTTATAGGAGGTAAGTGTTCAATATCTAGTTCTTCCTCCATTTTTTTTGTTTAATTGATTAGATTTTTTGCACCTTCTTGATTTGATTATTTGCCATGACTTGATTCAAGTTTAGATTTGTTTATTTGCATGAATGCCAAGGTCATATCACAACATGATGTGTATGAAAAAATCATCACTTTGGAATGATTTGCACCAACGAGGTGTATGTCTTACTTTCAAGGCCAAAGAATACCTTTTAGTTTATTTTGGTTATGTACCCATGCATCACCTAGTCTCAACCTTCAAGCAGACTTGAACAAAAAACAAGCAAGAGTTCAGCAAATATTTTGCAAAGGCAAGGGTGATAAATGAGCATTGTATAGGAGTATTGTAAGCTAGATGACATTCTTTGCGGGAGTTGAGAGTGCAACTTAAAGACAATAGTAAAAATGTATATCTGTCAAAGTGGTTTCAATTTGTATTATTTTACATAACTTTTGTATCAATAGGTCAGATGTCTGGTTAGAAGATGATGGCAGATTTCTAGAGGAATTTCAAATAGATTCAGAAATATCTCTTAATGGAATGGAGCTCGGAAGAGGAAAAGTAGGTCAAGGGTGATGCAAAAATACCTTGCTCATAATCTTGAGTATATGGAATAATAACATGTTTCCCCATAATAAAAATTTCCTTCTATTATTCTTCTTCATAATCTAGCATTGTTTTTAGAAGGTGGTCCATTACCTTTTTTATTTACAATTTAGTATTCCAAGTTTAGTAGGTTGTTGCCTATTGATGCTAATTGCTCCCTAAAAAAGGCCTTCTTGATCTATCAATGATTGTTGGTGCCCAAAGGTAATGTAAGAAGGCATTTGGTGATGCTCGGTGTGCACAAGAAGGCATAGGGTAACACATGGTGTACACATGAAAGCATTGAGTGATGCACGGTGTGCACTAGAAGATGCTAAGTGATGCACAATGTACATTGGAAGGTGTTTGTTGGAAAGCTAACAACGGTTGATGCTCAGCAATATCAAGAAAAGGTGCATGTAGATGCTGGTAGGTGTTAGTTGTCACATTGAGTAGTGTGTTTTTCTGTTTAATATTAAAAGTCAGCACATGTTGCCACATGATGCCGCTTGTTGGTGCTCATTCTTGAGGCAACATTGAAGGTGCGCCGATTGGCAATGTGTCATGTTGCATGTTGTCGTTGGTTGTCATTCACAATTTGATAAAAAATCCCAAATTTTGGTTCTTTTGTAACAAACTATGATTTTTTCCTTGTAAGATATAGATTTAGGATTTCATGAGAGTGGCTATATAAAGTCACCCCTTTGCAAAGAAGTCACCATTTCAAAGTTCATTGATTAATTTAGCACTTTAGCAATTTGAAGGAGATCAAGTTTTCACTTCAACAATTTCAAAGGAGTAGAGTAATTTAGGGGTTTTCAAATGGTTTATGCCATTTGATAGATAGGTGTGCCCATTTGAGATAGCACCTTAGAAGAAGGATTGCAACTCAAGGAGTGTAGCTTGGGAGGGCTTCAGTTTTTGGGACCAAGACTACCACTTTGAGAGTAGAAGGAGAGGAGTTCAAGAGAGAAAGGGAAATTTCCAAGAGATCAGGCTTTGGAGAGTATAGAGAGAGCAAGTGAGAGTAAAGTGAAGGAGATCAAGTCCAAAGTGCACATAGAATTTCCCCATGATAGAAATTTAGGGTTATGAGAAGATTGTTGATGGTGAAGATATGATCAATACTCAAGAAGGAGATTGGTTAATTGGTTTTCACAACATTCAACACCCAATCACCTTCATAAAATTAACTTGCATGGATAAACACCACGTCCAACATTTGGTTGCTAGAATAAAGAAGGTTGATCTTGATGTTCTTAGCCTCAAAATAACCCATGGGATACACTACCCATGGCTAGATGTATTCTTTTTTTTATTCTACTTATTTATTGTTTTTTTTTAAGTTTTTGAAACACATTTGAGTTTTTGCTAAATTTTTTGAGTCCAATCATTAGTGCTTACACACATCACCTGGTGCCAATCAGCCCTATTTTATAGCATCTATCATTGTGACCCAATGGCATAGGGCATGTCTTGTAGCATTTGCGGGCATCTACTTGTGTCACCCATACTTAAACCCTAAAACTCTTTTTTGGAAGTCAATTGGCAACTTTTTGTGTTTTCTTTTGTGCTTGCCTTGTTATGTGAGTTGGCTTGTCTTTCACTTAGGATGAACCTCCAATGGCTATTATGGTAGCAAACCATGGACTAAGAAGGAAAGGAATTCCAACTCCATTATACTCCTCCAAGTCTAACACTCCAAGACTCAAACCATTGCTCACTAGAGAACTCAATGAGAAAGAAACTTGCATATGAAAGGATGATGAGTACATCTTCACCTCTAGTTTATATACTTGTGAAATAGTTATGTACTAAAGTTAGTAATTATTGGAGTAACTCAAGTTACTAGGCTAAAAATCAAATAAAGTGTAAAGTTTAAAGGAATATCTATAATCATGGGAATATTCTCCTGAGCATGTGGTGTTATCTTGACCCAACCACTAAGTCAAGGATTCCTTCACATAGGCTATCCTTGGACTATAGAAGAATCTGAAGCAAAAAGGCTTGTGGGTCCAAGAGTTTTCAACTTTTTCCTCAAAGCCAAACATCTAGGAATAATACCTAATCAATATGCTAGAACTCAAAATATTTGTGTTCATCTTTTCCACTTTCTCTCAAGTAAGGTCCTCCCTATCTTAGCTATGACTAACTTTAGCTAATCATGACTAATGTAGAACCATCCTTTATCTTTATATATATATAATATATCTAAAGTACGATATAATACCAAACTAGATATCACAATAACACATACATGCACAAATAGTTGTTACATTTACCCACGAACTAAGATTTCACTTTGTCCTTGGAGTGGAGGTCTCTCTACCTTCTATGATACATCTTTAACTTATCATGGTTAATCCTATCAAAATATCTTTCTCCCAACTCCTTCAAATCATAAGTGTAACTGCCCTACAACTTCTCCATTATGAAAGGTCCAAAGTACTTAGGCAAAATCCTTGTTTTGCACTCTCTTGAATCAAATAGAATCAAACAACATTACTCAATCACCTTCTTTGAAGTGCTCCACCTTGTTCTTGCTTTACCTCTTGTCATAGCTCTCCTTTTCTTTCCTTTGAGCTTGCTCCACTCAAACCATAGCACTTGCACTTGCCTCCTCCAATTCCATGAGTTTGTTATTCCTTAACTTCTCTACATCACCTCCTTGTGCATTCTTCAATCTCTTATGAACAGTTTGGGAGGTAGTAAGATGTAATACAAGTAACTAGACGTATTATATGGAGGTGAAAATTAGCTTGGTAACATCTAGAAGGATGTTGTGTACAATGGGCTAGGTAGATTAGACAGAGGTGTCACCTAAAGAGCACTTCTACTAATAGAGCATAAGCCAAAAATAGCTTAAAAACTTTAGAGCCAATGGAGTCCTAAATGGATGAATTAGGCCTCAAAATGGAAACATTTTTGTCCTTAGGGGAAAGAGGCTTACCTTCTCCTCCCTATGATTTGTCTCATTGAGAGCTTTCCAATGGTACATCACCCACACAATTTTGAGCTCCTTACAAGAAGATTCCCCTAAAGATTCCTTTTGGTCAAACTTGTTTGACCAACTAGATAGGACAAGGAATGACAAATCACCCATCCCAACAACTAATCCAAGGATGGAGCTAGTAGACAAATCACCAATCCATGTATCTGATCCAAGGGTGGAGCTTCCTTTGAGTGGATCCTCTTTGCTATATAATAAAGAGAATGTGCTCATTTGGGGCATTAGAGTATTGAGTGTGAAACTTGTATTCTCTCTTGTATCTCTCTTGGAGAGTTCTCTTGTCCTTGGAGTATTAAAATGGTGTCAGAGCAGGTATTTTAATCCAAGAGAGTGGATCACCCCTTTTGGAAGAACAAAAGCTATTGAAATTGAGTAACTTGAAGGGAGAACATAGTGCAATTGCTAGACTTGGGAAGTGTTTTAGAGAGTGGATGGGATGGAAGCACCAAGTGGACAATTTCTTGCACCTAGCTTCCCATTCTTGAGTCCATTCCACATCAATATCATGTACATCCAACATGAGTAAATAAGAGTATCTCTAGTTTATCACTTTGGAGCAAAATTCATGGACATAATGGTGAATTCACCAAACCCAGTGATTCTACTTATGGTGGTATATGATAGTGAGGGAGATTTGACAATCTACATTCTATTATAATGTTATGGATCTAAATGTACCAAATCCTCATCCTTTCAACATGCAAGTAGAAATCTATTATATATAGTTAGACCACAAGTGATGTTTAGGGATTTTGTAGTCCACAATTTTGGTGAGGAATATTATCAACAAATGATAGCTTTTGAGGTCCCAATGGTAGTCCCTATAGTTTGTGCACCCTCTTGAGTGATTATTCTAACCCTTTATTGCAATAGGAAGTAGCAATTGAACATTGGCCGTGTATAGGAATCATGGATCCGTAGTTGTAGGAGTTGATGCAAGGAATGCAGTGCATGTTGAGCGAGTTTTGGGAAATCATGATGACCATGGAAGAATTGCAAAATCAAATATATATTGTCAAGAATGATCAAGTAATGCAAGAAGGGGAGCCATCTCAACAACCAACACCAACACCAACAATCAAAGTACTTGGAGAGTTATGCATGCCCATGACACCAATTCCAATCAACAACCAAGCCACATTGTTACTACAAATGAAAAAGACATGCAGCATCGAGCCTTAGAAGGAACAATGTTCCATAGGAGTAGTGGAAAATTGGATTTCAAGAATGAATTGACACCTTTGATTGTTCACCACGGAGATCACTGATCATTCTGCAAGTGTGTTTGTATGTGGGTACTTGATTGATAAAGCCCTCACATGGTATGACACTTGGGAATGATCATTGTTGATAGAAGGAAGAGAGGTCACTTAGACAGCCATGCAAGAGGGATTGCATAAGAATTTCCAATCTATGGATCTATGCAAATAGCCCAAACTAGACTTTGGAAGTTGAAGTAGAAGAATAGCATACAAGAGTATGTGAAGGTCTTTTTGGATCTACATGTTGAGATAACCAATATGAGTCCAACCAAAGCTCTTGAAAATTTCAAGAGAGAATTAAAAGAGTGGATTTTCCAAGAGGTAATGGTGCAAAATCCTCAAACTATTTTTGAAGCCATTGCTTGCGCTCAAAGAATAGCAAGGGTGCTTGGAGGAGGTGAAGCAATACACCGATGCAAAACTATTGTGCCAAGATACAACATTTTGGTAAACTAGTTCCTATGGAATTGGGCAACATTTGGTTCTAAGATAAAGGAGCAAGACCTCTCCAAGGACAACAGGGTTGGGTCAAAGAAAGGAGAGAAGGAGTTCCACAAAGAGATGGGGCACAAGAAGAACAACAATGATGTTACAATTGTGGCTGAATTGGGCACATAGCCATCAATTGTTGAGCTCATCATCTTAGAGGCACTCGGCCTCCATACAAGTGAGATTTGAATCACATGGAGGGAAAAATTGAAGTGGAAGATATGGAAACCACATTGAAAAATGAAGATCACCAATAAATATACCATACGGTCTTATTGGCTTGGTGAAGAAGAGTAAAAGTAAGGGGAAAAAGAGGACAAGTGTGCAAAGAAGGAGGAAGATAAACACACAATTAATTGCTATAAATGGAGTGTCAAAAGGTAATCTGATGAGAGTGTTGATAGATCCTAGGGCAATAGAGAATTTATTGTCTTGCTTTCTTGCAATAAGGTTGGAGATGGAACTAGAGAGGGATGAGAAGAACAAAGTAGATTTACCTAATGGTCAGATAGAGAAGAGAAAGGTTATACTCTCTATAGGGGGGTATCAAGAAGCAATCAAGTGGTAAGTGATACAACTAGCTCATTATGATGCAATCTTAGGTATGCCATGGATGGAGCACTACAACCCCCCGGTGGATTAGAGAAAGAAAATAATGAAAACTAGTCAATGGAAGATCTTTGAGGTTAAAGGAAGATCACAAAGGCAAGAGTTGTCTCTATATGTCATACGGACCACTTTATTGGTAAGAAAAATAGATGTTTCATGGGTTTAATAAGAGAAGTCTGGAGTGCCTAACATAATGGACAAATTCCTAAGAAATTGAAAGATTGGTCAATGAGTTCCAAGATATCTTTCTGGATGAATTACTCGTAGGTTTACCACCAAAAACGAGAGTAGATCATAAAATTGAGATATTCCATGGGAAGACACCTCCTTGTAAGGCCCCATATCAATTATCATCTCATGAGTTGGAAGAGTGTAAGGCTCAAATCAAGGCTATGTTGTAGAAATGGTTTATCCAACCCAATATATCACCATATGGGGCTCTTGTATTGTTTGTGAAGAAGAAGGATGGAATAATGCGCATGTGCATTGACTATTGAGGACCAAATCAACAAATGGTGAAGAACAAATATACATTACCTTGCATGGATGACTTGTTTGATCAACTCAATGGGGCAAGGCACTTCACCAAACTTGATTTGCGGAGCGGTTACAACCAAATCAAGATTACAGAAGAAGCCATACACAAAATGGCCTTTCAAACAAGGCATGGTCACTTTGAGCACTCGGTGATGCCATTTGGCCTCACCAATGTTCCAATCACCTTCATGAGTCTGATGAATGTCATATTTCATCCATACTTGGATCATGGCCTTTGAAACAAGGTATGGTCACTTTGAGCACTTGGTGATGCCATTTGGCCTCACCAACGCTCCAACCACTTTCATGAGTCTGATGAATGTCATTTTTCAATTTGTTATCATTTTTCTTGATGACATCTTAGTCTATATTAGGATGCTGATAGAGCACAAGCAACATCTACAAGAAGTCCTCTAGATTCTATGGCAAAATCAATGGTATACCAAAATCTCAAAGTGAAAATATGGCAAATTGAAAGTAGACTACTTAGGGCATAGAGTAAGTGAAAAGGGTATCTAAGTATTAATAGATAAAATAGAGGTCATTCAAAAATGGAATGCTCCAAAAGATTAGAATCAACTCAAGAGTCTCTTGGGATTGACAAGGTTTTATCATCAATTTTCAAGGGCTTCTCCAAAATTGAATAGCCTCTAATAGTACTATTGGGCAAGGGGAAGAAGTAGATATGGGGAACCGCACAAGAATTGGCCTTTTAGGAGTTGAAAGACGCATTACTACATGCATCAATCTTGAAATGGTATGACCCAAAATGTCCAATCAAGGTGGCTACATATGCATTAGGTGTAGCAATAAGAGCAGTCCTACAACAAGAATGGTAGGATGGATGGCACCCAATTGCATATTTCTCTTGTAAGTTATTATCGGCAAAATGCAACTATCATACCACTAAACAAGAAGAGTTGGCCAATGTCCTTGCAATCAAGCATAGGAAGCACTATTTGGATGAGAAGGCATTTGTAGAGACTGACCACAAACCCCTAGTCTACCTCAAGACATAAAAAGATCTTTCTCATTGATAGATTTGGTGGGCAGAGTAAAAACAACAATTCAACATGACAATCAGATATGTGGAAGGCAAGAAGCAACTTGTAGATGCATTTGAATGCCAATGGCAAACAATTTGGTGATGGAAATCAAGATGAACCTTGAATTTTGGCCCAAGATTCTTGCTGCTACAAAGACTGATCCACATATTATAGGTGATCAATCATCCAAAGGCATCACCAACCTCCAAGGACTCACCTTTTGTGATGGTAGGTTGTGGACATGGATCTAAGAACCACCATCCTAGCAGAATGTCATGATTTTGCCATTGCAGGCCATGTTTGAGTGGAGAAGACCTTGGATGTAGTCAAATGCTATTACTATTGGCCCAAGATGAGCAATGATGTGATGGGATATGTTTGAAGTTGCCTACTTTTTCAACAAAATAAGGCTTCTAATCAAGCTCTCACAGAACTCCTCCAACCTTTTCCCACTCCTACACAACATTGGGAACAAGTAAGCATGGATCTGGTTTGTGAATTGGCCAAGACCACCTTTTGGTTTCACTCTATCATAGTCTTTGTCAACCTACTCAGTAAATTGATTCATTTATGTCCTACCACCAAGGATGTGACTACCTTGCAACTAGCTCAATTGTACTTAGATCCAGTCTTTTCCCATCATGGCTTGTCTCGAGTGCTCATCACAAATAGAGGCACTCAAGTCACTAGTTTGTTTTGGAGAACACACTTTGAGTTCTTCAAAACAAAATTGGCTATGTCCATAACTTATTGTCCATAGACTAATGGACAAATAAAGAGGGCAAATTGCACTATTGAGGACATGCTTTGGGCTTTATTTTGGATAAGCAAGAGAGTTGGGACACCTTACTTCCATTGGTGGAAGTTGCTTACAACAATTTAGTGAATGCCTCCATGCAACTCACACCATTCTTCCTCATGTCTAGAGAGAATCCTTTCACACCTTCAAGCTTGATGAAGGTCCATCCAATGGCTACCAACACCTTTGTTTCTAGAATCCAATATGGTGTGGAGCACGCTAAGCATAGGTTGCAGAGTGCCCAAAATTGGCAAAAGCAGTATGCGGATGCACACTGCCAACACATGGAGTTCAATGTAGGAGATCAAGTCTAGTTGTCAACCACTAACCTCAAGTTAGTTGGTCCTCATAAGCTTAGAACTCATTTTATTGGACCTTTCTCCATCTTTCATTGCATCGGTGCCATGGCCTATCACCTTGAGCTACCGCTACATATGAAGATCCACCTAATGTTTCATGTTTCCTTCTTACACCAATATGCTTCCCGACCATCCCACTTCTCTTCCATCTAAGAAAGTTGACCTTGTCCAACCTTGGTTGAGGAGGCGGAGGAGTATAAGGTTGGACACATTATCCAAAAATGCATCCATGGTACTTGCCATCTGTGTGTGGAATATCTGGTCCATTGGAAAACTATACAAGGCAACATGGGAGCCAAAAGTCAACTTGACAAAGGCACCATTGTCAGTTCAATCTTTTCAGCAACAACTTTGCAACAAGGATGTTGCATCTTAAAAGGGTGAGGTCTGTAATACAAGTAGCTAAACATATTATCTAAAGGTGAAAATTAGCTTGGTAACATCTAGAAGGATGTTGTACAATGGACTAGGTAGATCAGATAGAGGTGTCACCAAAAGATACTTCTACTAATAGAGCAAAAGTAAAAAGTAGCCTAAAAACTTTAGAGCCAATTTTGGAGGCCTAAATTGATGAATTAGGCCTCAATAATGAGATAAGTCCTTTCCTCTTAGGGGAAAAAGACTTGCCTTCTCCTCTTTATGATTTGTATTGTCAAGAGCTTTCCAACCATACCTCACCCATGCAATTTTGAGCTCCCTACAAGAAGATTCCCTAAAGATTCCCTTTTGTCAAACCCGTTTGACCAACTAGATAAGACAAGGACTGACATGTCACCCATCCAAACAACTAATCCAAGGATGGAGCTTGCTTACAAATCACCAATCCATGTATCTAATCCAAGGGTGGAGCTTCCTTTGAAGGAATTCTCTTTGCTAAATGATAAAGAGAAGGTGCTCTTTTGGGGCATCGTAGTATTAAGTGTGAAACTTGTGTTTTCTCTCTTGTATCTCTCTTGGAGAGTTCTCTTGTCCTTGGAGTATTACAGAAAATCAAAATGAATAGATAAGGTAGACCCAATACCATATACCAAATAAATTAGAGAATATCCAATAGAAATCTTCATTGTTGTCCCATACTCACACAAAACTACATGAATCCTCTTGTCCTAATGATATTTAGCCCCTTCCATTTATACATCTTTGGCCAACATAGTGCACAAGGTTTGATTGGTTCTCTCTAACAAGCCAATGGAATTTGGCTTATACGATGTAGATACTCTATGTGTGATAGAGAAATGTCGTATCATGGCAATAGTGATGCTCCTTGTAAACTCTCCTCCTTTATTAAAAACCAACTCCAAAGGGCAACCAAACCTAGTGATAATGTGTTCTTAAAGGAATCTATCAATTGCATCTTCATTCTTGTCCCTCAATGGTCTCACCTCAATCCACTTGGTAAGGTAATCAATAAATATCACAATGTATTGATTGTTCCTTAGGGTTCTATTGAGAAGAACTACAACGTCAATTCCCCACTTCTCAAAAGGTTCTAGCAATGGAATTTATCTAAGAGGAGGAGCGGAAGTAGACTTCTTAACAAAAGCTTGACAAACACTACAAGTTTTTCAGTAATCAAGATAATTCTTGAAAATCCCCTTCCAATAGTAACCTATATCTAGAATCTTTAAAGCAATCACCTTTCCTACAAAGTGTCACCCACACACTAAACCTTCAAGAAACTCCTTTATGAATAGGATAGACTCCTCCTTACCAATTGCTCTTTGAAGTAGACAATTTGCTCCTTGGTGGAAAAGAATATCTTCCACCATTGTGTATGGTCTAGATTGGCCACGTGGCCAATCACATACATGTACATAGATTGCTCACATGGCAACATCTCATCCATTAGATCTAGCAGAAAACCTACCCCACTAATGTGGAGATACAAATGATAAGTCATTTTTTTACGGGCTATGAAAACCACAACACAACACCATGGAACCCTATCTCTTCTTCCTTCAAATTGCCCTTGTTCTCTTTAGAATGGCAGTACTCCTCGTTCTCAAAACCAAATGTTGCACAATTCTATAAATATTGGTCCACCAAAGTGTTTTGTTTTGGCCCGATAATGTTGAACTGAGACTACTCCTTCACCTCCTCCAAGCACCCCTACTATTCTTTGAGCACAAGCAATGGCTTCAAAAGCCGTGCAAGGGTTTTGTACCATTACTTCTTGGTGAATTTTCTCCTTTAGTCCTTGTTTGAAATTATCTATAGCTTTTGCTAGTGTAATACAAGCAACTAGACATATAATCTAGAGGTGAAAATTGGCTTGGTAACATCTAGAAGGATGTTGTGTACAATGGCCTAGGTAGTTAAGACAAAGATGTCACCAAAAGAGTACTACTACTAATAGGGCAGAAGCCAAAAATAGCATGAAAACTTTAAAGCCAATTTTGGAGGCCTAAATGGATGAATTAAGCCTCAAAAATGGAAAGACTCCCTCCTCCTTCCTTCAAGGAAAAAATGGCTTCCCTTCTCTCCTTTTTGATTCATCTCATCAAGACTTTCTAATAGTACCTCAACTATGTGATTTTTTAGCTCCCTACAAGAAGATTCTCTAAAGATTATCTTTGGTCAAACCCGTTTGATAACTAGATAGGACAAGGACTCACATGTCACCCATCCAAACAACTGATCCAATGATAGAGCTCATTGACAAGTCACCAATCTATGTATCTGATCCAATGGTGGAGCTTTCTTTGAAGGGATACTCTTTGCTATATAATAAAGAGAAGGTGCTCCTTTGAAGCATCGGAGGATTGAGCGTGAAACTTGTGTTTTCTCTCTTGTATCTCTCTTGGAGAGTTCTCTTGTCTTGGGAGTATTATAATGGTATCAAAGCATGTTTTTTAATCCAAGAGAGTGGACCCCTCTTGGAAGAGCACAAGCTATTGAAATTGAGTAATTTGAGGTGGAGAACATAGTGCAATTGCTAAACTTAGGAAATGCTTTATAGAGCGGATGGGATGGATGCACCAAGAGGACAATTTCCTACACCTAACTTCTCATTCTTGAATCCATTCCATATCAAGAATATGTACATCCAACATGAGTAAATGAGAGTATCTCTAGTTTATCACTTTGGAGCAAAATTCATGGATAGAGTGATGAATTCACCAAACTGGGGGATTCTACCTATGGTGGTATATCACAGAGAGTGGAATCTGATAATCTACATTCTATTATGATGTTATGGATCTGAATGTAAGAATCTTCATCCTTTCAACACACAAGTAGAAATCCATTATGTAGTTAGACTAAAAATGATATTTAAGGATTTTGTAGTCTATAATTTTGGTGAGGAATATTATCAACAAGTGATAACCTCTGAGGTCCCAATGGTAATCCCTATAGTTCATGCACCCTCCCAAGTGATCATTCTAACCCTTTACTGCATGAAGTAGCAATTGAACACCAATCGTGTGTAGGAATCATGGATCCGTAGTTGTAGGATTTGATACAAGTAATGCATTGGATGTTGAACCAGTTTCAAGAAATCAAGATGACCATAGAGGAATTGCAAAATCAAATACAAACTTTCAAGAATGATCAAGTAATGCAAGAAGGGGAGCCATCTCAACAACCAGCCAATAATAAAAGTACCTAAAGAGTTATGCATGCCAATGACACCAATTCCAATCAACAACCAAGCCACATTGTTACTAAAATAAAAAAGACATGCAACATCAAGCTTACAAGGGATAGCATTCCATGGGAGTAGTGGAAAATTAGAGTTCAAGAATGAATCTATACCTTCAATTGTTCATAATGGACATCATTGATCATTTTGTAGGTGTGTTTGCATGTGGGTACTTGACTAATAAAGCCTTCACATGGTATGACGTTTTGGAACAATCATTGTTGGTAGAAGGAGAAAGGTCACTTGGACAGTCATGCAAGGAGGCTGCTCAAGAATTTCCAATCTGTGGATTCTGTACAAATGGCCCAAACCAGACTCTGGAGGTCAAAGCAAAAGCATAGCATAGAATAGTATGTGAAGGCATTTTTGGATCTATAGGTTGCGATAACCAATTTGAGTCTAGCCAAAGCTCTTGATAATTTCAAGAGAGGATTAAAAGAGCGGATTTGCCAAGAAGTAGTGGTGCAAAATCCTTGTATTGTTTTTGAAGCCATTACTTGCGCCCAAAGAATAGCAGGGGCACTTGGAGGAGGTGAAGCAATAACATTGATGCAAAACTATCAGGCCAAGACACACCATATTGGTGGACCAATTCCTATAGAATTGGGAAACATTTAATTCCAAGATAGAGGAGCAAGACCTCTCTAAGGAGAATAGGAATGGGTCAAAGAAAGGAGAGAAGGAGTCCCACAAGGAGAAGGAGCTTGAGCAAAACAACAACAATGTTACAATTGTGGCTAAATTGGGCACATAGCCTTCATTTGTCATGCTCATCATCTTAGAGGCCCTCGGCTTCCATATAAGCAACCTCTAAACCACATGGAGAGGCAGATTGAAGAGGAAGATAAGGAAACCGCATTGAAAAACAAAGTTTGCCAATAAATGTACCTTGTGACCTTATTGGCTTGGTGAAGAAGAGTAAAAGCGGAGGAAGGAAGAGGACAAGTGTGCAAAGAAGGAGGAAGATAAGCACACAATTTAATTTTTGTGAATGGAATGCAAGAAGGAAATCCAATGAGAGTGTTGATAGAACTTGAGGCAATAGAGAATTTCTTGTCTTGCTCTATTGCAATAAGGTTGGGGATAGAACTAGAGAAGGATGAAGTAGAGTTACCTAATGGTTAGACAGAGAAGATTGAGTTACTACCTAGAAAGGTAATACTCTTTGTAGGAGGGTATCGAGAAGCAATCAAGTGGTAATTGATACAACTAGCTTGTTATGATGCAATGTTAGGTATGTCGTGGATGGAGCATTACAACCCTATGGTGGATTGGACAAAGAAAGTAGTGAAAACTAGTCAATGGTAGATCTTTGGGACTAAAGGAAGATCACAAAGGCAAGAGTTGCCTTTGTATGTCATAAGAGCTACATCTATTGCTAAGATAGATAGATGTTTCATGGGTTTAATAAGAGAAGTCTAGAGTGCCTAACACAATGGACAAATTCTTGAGAAATTAAAAGATGTGTTCAATGAGTTCTAAGATGTCTTTTTGGATGAAGTACCTATAGGTTTACCACCAAAAAGGAGAGTAGATCATAAAATTGAGATACTTCCCAAGAAGACACCTCCTTGTAACAACGATCACCTCATGAGTTGGAGGAGTATAAGGCTCAAATCAAGAATATGTTGCAAAAGGGGTTTATTTAACCCAACATATCACCATATGGGGCTCTTATATTGTTTGTGAAGAAAAAAGACAAAACAATGTGCATGTCCATTGACTACTAGGGACTGAATCAACAAACGGTGAAGAACAAATATCCATAACCTTGTATGGATGACTTGTTTGATCAACTCAATCAGGCAAGGCACTTTGCAAAATTTGATTTGTGGAGTGGTTACAACCAAATCAAGATTGCAGAAGAAGACATACACAAAATGGCCTTTTAAACAAGGTTTGGTCACTTTGAGTACTTGGTGATGTTGTTTGGCCTCACCAATGCTCTAGAAACTTTCATGAGTTTGATAAATGACATATTTTGTTGGTATTTTTATATATCTATTTTCATTTTTCTTGATGACATCCTAGTCTATAGGATGCTGATAGAGCACAAGCAACATCTGTGAGAAGTCTTCCAAAGTCTACGACAAAATCAACTGTATCCCAAAATCTCAAAGTGCAAGTGTGGCAAATTTGAAGTAGACTACTTAGGGTATAGAGTAAGTGTAGAGGTATCCAAGTATTAATGGATAAAATTAAGGTCATTGAAAAATAAAGTGCTCCAAAAGATCAAACTCAACTCAAGATTTTCTTGGGATTGATGGGGTTTTATCATCAATTTGTGAGGACTTCTCCAAGATTACACAACCTCTAATAGCACTATTGGGCAAGGAAAAGAGGTGGATATGGGGAACCGCACAAGAATTGGCCTTTCAAGAGTTGAAAGATGCATTATTACATGCACCAAATTTGAAATGCTATGATCCAAAATGTCCAATCAAGATTGCTATAGATGCATCAAGTGTAGCCATAGGAGCAGTCCTACAACAAGAATGGCAAGATAGATGTCACTCAATTGCATATTTCTCTTGTAAGTTGCTATTGATAGAATGCAACTATCACACCACCAAATGAGAAAGTTGGTCATTGTCCTTGTAACTAAGCATTAGAAGCACTATTTAGGTGAGAATGCATTTGTGGTAGAGATGGATAACAAACCTTTAGTTTACCTCAAGACACAAAAAGATCTTTCTTGTCGACAGATTTGGTGGGTAGAGTGGAGACAACAATTCAACATGACAATCAGATATGTGCAAGGCAAGAAGCAACTTGCATATGCATTCACCTACATGCCAATGGCAAACAATTTGGTGAAAAAAAGCAAGATCAACCTTAAATTCTGGGTAAGGATTCTTGCTGCTACAAAAACTGATCCACAAATTGTAGGTGTTCAATCATCCAAAGGCATCACCAGCACCCAAGGACTCACCTTCCATAATGGTAGGTTGTGGATGCCAAATGATATGGATCTAAGAACCACCATCCTAGTGGAATATCATGATTCTGCCATTGTAGGTCATGTTGGAATGGACAAGACCTTGAATGTAGTCAAACGCTATTACTATTGGCCCAAGATGAGCAATGATGTGATGGAATATGTTCCAAGCTGCCTACTTTTTCAATAAAATAAGGCTTCTAATCAAGCTCCCACAAGACTTCTCCAACCTCTCCCCATGCCTTTACAACATTGGGAACATGTATGCATGGATCTGGTTTGTGAATTGCCCAAGACCACCTCCGGGTTTGATTCCATCCTAGTCTTTGTCGACCAACTCAGCAAATGATTCATGTACATCCTACCACCAAGGAAGTGACTGCCCCACAACAAGCTCAATTGTACTTAGATGCAATCTTTTCCATCATGGCTTGTTGCAAGTGCTCATCATAGATAGAGGCACTCAATTCACTAGTTTGTTTTGGAGAACACTCTTTGGGTTCTTCAAAACAAAATTAGCTATCTCCACAACTTACCATCCACAAATTGATTGACAAATAGAGAGGGAAAATTGCACTATTGAGGACATGCTTTGGGGCTTTACTTTGGAGGAGCAAGAGAGTTAGGACACCTTACTCCCATTGGTGGAATTTTCTTACAACAATTCAATGAATGCCTCCACACAAGTCACATTGTTCTTCCTCATGTATGGAGAGCATCCTTTCACACCTTCAAGCTTGATGAAGGTCTGTCCAGTGGCTACCAAGGTTGACATTGTCAAAATTTTTGTTTCTAAAATCCAATAGAGGGTGGAGCATGCTAAGCATAGGTTGTTGATCACCCAAAATTGGCATAAGCAGTATATAGATGCACACTGCCAACATATGGAGTTCAATGTGGGAGATCAAGTCTAGTTGCCAACAACCAACCTCAAGTTAATTGGTCCTCATAAGCTTAGACCTCATTTTATTGGACCTTTCTCCATCCTTCGTTGCATTGGTGTCGTGACCTATCACCTTGAGCTACCACCACATATGAAGATCCACCTAGTTTTTCATGTTTTCTTATTACATTGATATGCCCCACTTCTCTTTTATCCAAGAAATTTGACCTTGTCCAACCCTTGTTGATGAGGTGGAGGAGTATGAGATCAAACGCATTCTCCAGAAATGCATCCGTGACTCACCATCCACATATGGAATATCTGGTCCATTGGAAAGGTTACCTACTATATGAGGCAACATGGGAGCTAACAGCTAATTTGACTAATGCACCAGTGTTAGTTCAATGTTTTGAGCAACAACTTCACAACAAGGACGTTGCATTTTAAAAGGGAAGAGGTATGTAATCAAGAAACTAGACTTACTATCTAGAGGTGAAAATTGGCTTGGTAATATCTAAGAGGATGTTGTGTAAAATGGGCTAGGTAGATCAGATAGAAGTGTCACCAAAAGAGTACTTCTACAAATAGGATAGAAGCCAAAAATAGCCTAAAAACTTTAGAGCCAATTTCTGAGGCATAAACGGATGAATTAGAACTCAAAAATTAAAAGATTCTCCTACCTTTAGAGGTAAAAACTTGCCTTATCCCCTCCTATGATTCATCTCATGAAGAGTTTTCCAATAGTACCTCACCCATTGAGCTCCCTATAGGAAGATTCCTTACAGATTCCCTTTGGTCAAACCTATTTGACTAACTAGATAGGACAAGGATTGACATGTCACCCATCCAAACAACTGATCTGAGGATGGAGCTTGCTCATAGGTCACCAATCCATGTATCTAATCCAAGGGTGGAGCTTACTTTGAGGGGATCCTCTTTGCTATATAATAAAGAGAAGGTGCTCCTTTGGGGCATCAAAGGATTGAGTGTAAAAACTATATTTTCTTGCTTGTATCCCTCTTGGAAAGTTCTCTTATCCTTGGAGTATTATAGTTGGACTCATTGCAATCTATGGAGTCTGTTATTGCAACCTATAGATCAAGGAATACCTCCATGCACTCTTGTACACTATTCTTCTACTTCAACCCCCATAGTCCGATAGGGGCCAACTGCACAGACTCCATGGATTGGAAGTTCTTGAATAGCCCTTCTTGCATGGCCAACCAAGTGACCTCTCTTCCTTTTGCCAACATTGATTGTTCCCAAGCATCATACCATGTGAGTGTTTTATCAATCAAGTACTCACATGCAAACACGCTTGCGGAATGATTGGTGATTTCAATGGTTAACAATCAAAAGTATTGATTCATTCTTGAAATTCAGTTCTCCATTACTCCCATGGACTGCTGTCCTTTATCAGACTCAGTATTGCGTGTCCTCTTCATACGTTAGAACAATGTGAACTCATTGTGGATTGAGGTCAATATCATTGGCATGAGTGACTCTCCATGTACTTCAGTCGCTGGTACTAGGTTGTGGGATGACTCTCCTTTGTGCATTGCCTTATCATTCTTGAAGGTACATACTTGAATTTGCAATGCTTTCATGTTCATCTTGATCTCTCAAAACTCATTCAACATCCCTTGCATTCCTTGCATCAACTCTTGCAATTGCAGATCCATGATTCCTACACAACAACTGCTCAATTTCTACTTCCTACTTCAATAGAGAGTTAATATGATCACCCAAGAAGGTGCGGGTACTATTGGAACCACCATCGGAACTTTAGATGTGATCACTCATTGATAATATTCCTCGTCAAAATTATGGACTACAAAATCCCTAAGCATTACTTTTGGTCTAACCACATAACAGATTTCTACTTGAGTGTTAAAAGGGAGAAGATTTGGTATATTCAAATCCATCACAATATAATAAAAATTTCAAGTCCAACTCCTTATCATAAATCACCACAAGCAAAATCACAGGGTTTGGTGAATTCATCACTATATCCATGAACTCTGCTCCAAAATAGAAAATGAGATATACTCTCACTTGCTCAAACTGGATGTAAATAATATTGATATGGATGGATTCAAGAATAGAAATCCAGGTGCTAGATATTATTCCCTTGGAGCCTCCATCCCATCCTCTTTCTAACACTCTCCTCATCTATTGATTGCACTACGGTTTCTCTCCTCAAAACTTACTCAACCTCAATAGCCCATGTTCTTCCAAGAGGGATGATCCACTCTCTTGGATTGAAACACCTACTTTGATACCATGGTAATCTTTTGAGGATAAGAGACCTTAAGAGAAACACAAGAGAAGAAACATAAGCTTCACACTCAATCCTCCAATTCCCAAAAGAAGCATCTTGACTTTATTTTATAGCAAAGGAGACTCCCCTAAATGAAGCTCCGCCCTTAGATAATAAACATGGATTGGTGACATGTCAGCAAGCTCTACCCTTAGATTAGTTCCATGCATGGGTGACATGTCGGTCTTGATCCTATATGGTTGGCCAAACCATCTTTGATTAGAGGGAATGTTTAGGAAATCTCCTAGTAGGAATCTCCAAATCATGTAGGTGAGGTATTGTTGGAAATCTCTCAATGAGACAAACCTAGGGGAAGGAAGGCCAACCTCTCTTTTGTTGGAGGGAGCAATTTGCACATTTTTTAGGGCTAATTCATCCATTTAGGCCTCCAAAATTGACTAAAGTTTTCAGGTTATTAGCTTTTGCCCTATTAGTAGTACTCTCTTGGTGATACCTCTATTTGATCTATTTATTCCATTATTTATACATCCTTCCATACGTAACCAATTCAATTTTCACCTCTAGATCATATGTCTAGCTATTGGTATTATGATTTCAAGATATTTTTGGCTCATACTCTATTAGTAGAAGTGCTCTTTCTATGACATCTCTATCTTATCTACCTAGCACATCATACCTAACATCCTTCTAGATATTACCAAGTCAATTTTCACCACTAGATAATATATCTTAACTATTGGTATTATAGTTTGGTATTATCCATTCATTTTGGATAGTATGATCTTACTAATCTCTCTTAAAAGGCATCCATTACCTCTACCCCATAATATGCATTTTATCTCAAACATGGAGAAAATTTGTCATCTTTCTTATTCCTCAAGGAATCCTCTTGTAGTGTCAAAAACTAAACTTGTGGGTGAATGATTAATTTCAAAATAATCTAGGAAACCTTACTCCAATGAGAAAATTGAGAAATTGCAATACACACAAGAGAAAGAGAGCGTGGATAAACCAAGAGAATGATCTAGATAGGCAGTGTCCTCTAGTATGTATAAAGATCTAAGAACAAAGCACTATCCACAAAGTGGGGTTTGCCAAAACCTTAGTGTGCTACATAGGTGGCTTTATACATAACTCTGTAACAAAGTGTATTAAGTGTGAATTCAATGCTATACAAGTTCAGCCTATCCAAGAACTAGTTCACACCATAGAGACCTTGGAGTCTCAACACTCCTCCTCAAACTCCTATCAATGCATTGAACTGTAACTAATCTCAGAAAACATCAAATGTATCTCTAGGTAATGCCTTTGTAAAGATGTTAACTACCTGCTCATCTATACCTAGAAAGACAACATCTATCTCACTTGCTAGTACCTTCTCTCTATTGAAGTGATGTTGCACTATAACACCAATTTGTGCATGTGTGTGGTATTGTGATATTTTGCTTGCTTACAAGTACTTGAGAGATGTTATTTATATAGAGATAAAGGATTGTTCTACATTAGTTATGATAAGCTAAAGTTAGTCATAGCTAAGATAGAGGGGACCTTACTTTAGAGGAAGTGGAAAAGATGAGCACCACTATTTTGGATTCTAGTGATGTTTGGCTTTGAAGAAAGAATTGAGAACTCTTGGGCCCACAAGCCTTTTTGTTTTGGATTCTTCTATAGTCCAAGGATAGCTTATGTGAACAAATCCTTGACTTAATGGTTGGGTCGAGATAAGATTACATGCTAGGAGAATATGCCCATGTGAATGGATATTCCTTTCTACTTTTTGACTCTACTTGACATTTAGTCGAGTAACTTGAGTTACTATGGTAATTAGTAACTTTAGTACATAACTATTTCAAAAGTATATAAACAAGGGGTGAGGAGGTACTCATCATCCTTTCATTTGCAACTATCTCTCTCATTTGAGTTCTCTAGTGAACAATGTCTTGAGTCTTGGAGTGTTAGCCTTGGAGGACTATGATGGAATTGAGGTTCCTTGCCTTCTTACCATGGTGTGCTACCATAATAGCCATCAGAGGTTCATCTTGAGTGCAAGACAGGCCGGCTCACATTTTTGGTTCTATTGTCGGGACCTCTCTAGAAGGCAAGATACTGTTACACGTACAATTCTATCTTAGACAGAAGGAGACTATGAGAGCTCACTTGGAGAGAAATTTAGGGGAAGAGAGAGCTGAACTTATGTTAGAGAATTTGGACCCATTTGTATACCCTGTAGTTCATTATGATGTCTTTGAGTTGATTTTTCCATCTTGTACACTTGAGAGGATTTGGAAAGATTGCATGAGGTGGATTGCAGATTTTGGGTAAAATATCAAGTTTGGGATCTGGACTTGAAATTTCTATACATGATAGCTTGGGTTATCCTTCAGTTAGTACACTTGAAATAATTGTAAGAGCTGTTATGCACACAAGGCTAAAAATTTTGAAAGTTGATAGGGTAAACTACTCCCGCAATTGGATGCTCTCTAGAACATTGTACAGAGTCTTCCAGATAGGGAAGAAGAGTCTTAGGAAAGTTTGACTTCAACACTCATTGAGAACTTTCTTCTAGATGAGAGTTATGAGAGATTGATGAGTGAGGTTACCTTTCTCAAACAAAGAGATGGAGAGAAAATGAGAGTCTATGTGGAAAGAGTGGAAAATTTAGAGTCCAGATTTTGCATAGTGTCAAGGAAGGGTAGGGATGATGTGGAGACAACTATGATTGGCATAGGGCCCATGCTCACCAGAATTTTGTGGGAGGATTCAGACCACAAATTAGAAGCAAGGTGAAATATGAGAAACCTTCGTCCAAGGTTGAAGCTATCAAGATTGCAATTTGTATGGAGGAGAGTTTGGAAGGCGATGAGAGTGATTTGGTGGTGAAGGAGGTTTTGAATCCTCCTCAAGGTTACAAGTATGGTGGAACTTCTGATACTTTGATGGCAAGGGTTGCACCACAAGTAATGGTTGCTCTAGTTCTTGCACCTCCACCAAAGGATGCACTTCAAACCATCATAGATCAACTTGTAGATCTCAAGATCAGTGTGGTGCAACTATAGGAGAAGTGAGAGGTGGATCAAAATGTAGGGAGAGGACCTAGGAGTTATGGAAACTATACATATAGAGGAGGCCAACCAGCCAAAAATTTCAATGAGAGAAATTGTTTTGGTTGTGGAGGAAGAGGCCATATCCAAAGGAATTGTCCAAAGTCCACTTCCATGGAAGAAGAGCTTTGAAGGGAGCCAATAGAGGGTAAGAGGGAGGAAGTGAAACCCAAGTGGCTCCTAATCCAAACAAAGGTAAGGGGATATCATCCATAGATGTGGTTGAGAGTAAGTATGAGAAGGAAGAGTGCTCAAACTCCAAGGGTCTTAATTTGGAACTTTTGATACAAGAGAAGAAGATAGCTCGTTTTGTAGAGGATGTTCACTCTTCTCAAGGATTAACTCCAAGCAAGGATAATCCTATGTCTACTAGGAGCACTCACACCTCAACACCATCAACAACAAAGACTCCAAGGAAGAAGTAGGGGATGGAGGACTTCTTGATTTCAAAGCAACAATGGAACTACAATGTGTTGGAGGATGTTGGTAGTCACAAGGCTAACATCACAATGGGCTAATCGATTACTTTGAATCCTACTTTGAGAAAGGAGCTTAGAGGTGGTTTGAGTTCTACAAGGAGCAAGAGGAAGATGAAGGCAAAAGCTCCAATATCAATGAGGGTGGTGGATGCCAAGCCAACACCATAGGAGGCTTGTGAATATGCCTCCAAGATTGATGTGAGAGTGGATGGTCACAACATCAAGGATGCACTGGTTGATGGAGGATAAGTAGTGAATGCCATGTTAGAAAGGTTGATGAAGAAGTTGGGTATGATACCCTCAAGACCTTCAACATTTTTGGTAAGCATGGCAAAACAAAAAACAAGTTTGACTAATAGGGGTGATAGATAAGGTGGTAGTTTTAGTTATGGGAGTTCAAAATCTCAAGACTTTCTAAGTCTTGAAGGATTCAAGCTTTGAATTACTTCTTGGGAAACCATGATTGAGAGCAGCATGCACAACTGATTGATGGCACAAAGGGTACTTGGGGATTGGGCCATCAAACTATAGAGTCATAGTTCATGTGACTAACACCACTAACACTTCACATCCAGATACACCATTTTTTGATTATTAAGAATCAAATTCTGAAGGAGGAGCGTCAAGTGTGGACACAAGCATGGAGGAGGAGACTTCCACAAAGGAGGATGAATCTGAATTGGATTCAGATGTGTATCCCTTGTGTGCTATGGATTTTGCACCTAAGCTAGAGGTTTTGAAGGACCCAAATAAATCACCATTGACACTTGAGGAGGTAGATAGAAGGTTAGCTACCCTCAAGTATGGCCCAAATGTTACCAAGGAAGAGAAGGTGAGATTTGAGGAGATTTTCCGCAAGTTCATCCATGTGTTTGCTTTCAATTACAAGGATTTGAAGAAAGTCACCTTGGAGGAGTACAAGATAGAGGTGGATTCACATGCAAGACCAATCCACCAAAAGCAATGTCGCAATAGCCCACCAATATCTTTGGTTGTGAAGGAGGAGATTGATAAGCTCAAGGAGGTTGGATTTATCTTTGAGGTGGAGAATTCAGAATGGGTGTCTCCAATTGTGATTGTGAAGAAAAATAATGGCAAGCTTTGAGTATGTGTCAATTACAAGAAGCTCAATGTTGTTACCAAGAAGTACTACTACCCATTACCATTCATTGATGAGATTTTGGAGGAGGTGCAGGTCATGAGAGGTATAGTTTTGGAGATGGTTATAGTGGATATAACCAAAAATGAAGATTGCATCGGAGCATCAACACCTCACCACATTCACCACACCTTGGAGAACTTATGCTTTCAAGGTCATGCCTTTTGGTCTTTGCAATGCTCCAGCCACATTCCAACAGTTCATGAACAAGGTATTTAAACCTTTCATTGGGAAATTTGTGAGAGACTTCATTGATGACTTTTGTGTCTATGGGAGCAAGGAGGAGCACTTTGAGCACCTAATCAAGGTCTTGCAACACTTAGATGAGGCAAATGAATCACTCAACCCAGAGAAGTGCATTTTTGGATATGAAGAAGGTCTACTTTTGGGGCACATCATCTCCAAGGATGGAACAGCAGTTGATCTTGAGAAGGTAAGGAAAATCTCAAACCTTCCATTCCCTTCAAGCTTGACAAAGTTACGCCAATTCTTGGGGATGGTTGGGTACTATAGGAGGTTCTTCTTCTTCTTTTCCAACAAAGCTTATGCATTGACCATCTATATGAAGAAGGCTTTAGATAACATGGTGATTTTAGAAGACAAGTAGGCTCTCAAAGCTTTTGAGGAGCTCAAGCAATCCCTTGTGGTAGCTTCACTTCTTGCAAAACCTTATTGGAGTAAGCCTTTCTTTCTCTATACTAATGCTTCTAATGTAGCTATAGGATCCACTCTTAGTCAATTAGACCAAGATGAGCATGATCATCCAATAGCTTATGCTAGTCCGCAAATGGTTTTGGCAAAGAACTACTCTGTCATAGAGAGAGAAGGGTTGGCAATGATCTTTGGTCTCAAGAAGTTTAGACACTACTTGATTAGAAGGAAAGCTACCATTATCACAAATCACAAGGCTTTGAAGTACATCTTCAACAAGCCTAATGTTGAAGGGAGACTAGCAAGGTGGATGATACTCTTGTTTGAGTATGACAACACCATTGAAGATAGGCCAAGAAAGAAACATGCAAATGTTGATTTGTTATCTAGAGCCTATGATCATGATGGAGATGAGCCAATGAATGATTCCTTCTTGGATGAGGAGCTCATGACAATCTTAGTCACTCAAGAGGTTCCAATGGAGTACAAGGAGATTATGGATTTTGTGACAAGAGGTAACTATCCAGAAGGGATGCATGCTAGGGAGAGGAAGGCTCTTGCAGCAAGATCTAGACCTTACACAATGGTGGAGGATATTCTTTTTCACCAAGGAGCAGATGGTCTACTTCAAAGAGCAGTGGGTAAGGAAGAGTCTATCCTACTCATAAAGGAGTTTCATGAAGGTTTAGTATGTGGAGGACATTTTGCAAGAAAAGTGATTGCTTCTAAGGTTCTAGATGCAGGTTACCATTGGAGAGAGATTTTCAAGGATTATCTTGATTACTGCAAAACTTGTCATGTTTGTCAAGCTTTTGCTAGAAAGTCTACATCCACTCCACCACTTAGATCAATTCCATTGCTATGACCTTTTGAGAAGTGGGAAATTGATTTTGTAGGTCCTCTCAATAGAACCCTAAGGAATAATCGGTACATTATGGTATTTACTGATTGCCTTACCAAGTGGGTTGAGGCTAGACCATTGAGGGACAAGAATGAAGATGAAGTTGGTAGATTTCTTTATGAACGCATTATCATTAGGTTTGGATGCCCTTTGGAGTTGGTTTTTGATAGAGGAGGAGAGTTTATAGGAAGCAATACTACAGCTATGCTACAACATTTCTCTATCACACATAGAGTAACTACATCCTATAAGAAAAATTCCAATGGCTTGGCAAAGAGAACCAATCAGACCTTGTGCATGATGTTGGCCAAAGATGCAGAAATGGAGGAGGCTAAACATCATTTGGACAAGAGGATTCATGCAGTTTTGTGCGAGTATAGGACAACCATGAAGACTTCCATTGGATATTCTCCATTTCAATTGGTATATTGTATTGAGTCTATCCTACCTATTCACTTTGATCTTCCTACCTTCCATAGCATTCATAGGACATTGAAGACAGCACAAGAAGGTGATGAAGAGAAGTGAAGGAAGGAACATCTCATGGAGTTGGAAGAGGCAAGAGCAACTGCTATGGTTTGAGTGGAGCAAGCCCAAAGGAAACAAAAGGAGAGCTATGACAAGAGACAAGGCAAGGAGAAGGTGGAGCCTTTCAAAGAAGGTGATTGGGTAATGTCGTTTGATTCTATTTGATTCAAGAGAGTGCAAAAGAAGGTTTTGCCTAAGTACTTTGGACCTTTCATAGTGGAGAAGGTGTGGGGCAATTACACCTATGATCTCAAGGAGTTGGGAGGAAGACACTTTGATAGGATTAACCATGATAATTTGAAGATATATCATAGAAGGTAGAGAGACCTTCACTTTGAGAACAAAATGAAAACTTAGTTTGGAGGTAATGTAACACCCATTTGTGCATGTATGTGGTATTTTGATACTTAGCTTAGTATTATAAGTACTGAGAGATGTTATTTATATAGAGATAAAGGATGGCTCTATATTAGTTATGATTAGCTAAAGTTAGTCATAGCTAAGATAGAGATTACCTTACTTTAGAGGAAGTGGAAAAGATGAGCACCACTATTTTGGATTCTAGTGTGTTGACTTGGTATTATTCCAAGGTGTGTTGACTTGGTATTATTCTAGTGTGTTGACTTTGAGGAAAAAGTTGAGAACTCTTGGGCCCACAAGTCCTTTTGTTTTGGATTCTTCTATAGTCCAAGGATAGCTTATGTGAATGAATCCTTGACTTAGTGGTTGGGTCAAGATAAGATCACATATTAGGAGAGTGTGCCCATGCAAATAGATATTCCTTTCTACTTTTTGACTTTACTTGACTTTTAGTCTAGTAACTTGAGTTACTATGGTAATTAGTAACTTTAATGCGTAACTATTTCACAAGTATATAAACAAGGGGTGAGGAAGTACTCATTGTCCTTTCAACTATCTTTCTCATTTGAGTTCTATAGTGAGCAATGTCTTGAGTCTTGGAATGTTAGCCTTGGAGGAGTATGATGGAGTTGGGGTTCCTTGCCTTCTTAGTCCATGGTGTGCTACCATAATAGCCATCAAAGGTTCATCTTGAGTGAGCGACAAGCCGGCTCATAGCACATCAATGTGTTTTGTCCTAGCATTGAACACAAGATTACTAGCAAGTCTAATACTACTTTTGTTAGCTGCATAGATAACAATTGCACCAAAGACACATACACCAATGTCAACAAGTTACCTTCAAAGCCAAACTACCTCACATGTAATGTTAGTTGCACCTATATACTCTACCTTGCAAGACAATAAGAAAACCATAACTTGCTTCTTTGAGGATGAATTAGTTATTGCATTTCCCAAGTTCAAAGCATAACCAAATGTGGACTGCTTGTTCAAAGTAATACTTGCACAATCTGAATCTATAAGTCCACACAATTTCACATACTTTGTAGCTATATAATGAAGTCCAAACTATATAGTGAACTTCACATACCCCATGTAAAAGGCCAAGGACAGAAACAAGAGAATGGAAGATTGGTGTGAAAGATCACATTGGGACTCTTGAATGAAGGAAAATTGAAATTCCTAGCATTAGCTTAGGCTTTGCTATTTATAAAGAAGCATACAAGGCTCTTGAGAAGTTTTCAAGAAGATTCCTAAAAGCCATCTTCTTAGAGTGCAAGCCAAGCTAACAAGAAAGCTTCTCAACTAGCTTAGCTTGCATGTCAAGTAGGCGGCTTCTTGACATGCAGGCTGAGCTAGTTGAGAAGTTTCCCAAGAACTTCCTACTAGAAGCCACTTATTTTTCATGCAAGCTAAGTTAGCTGGGGAGCTTCCCAAGAAGCTTTTTCCTAGAAGTCACCACTTGGCATGCATAATACCCAATACTTGGAAGGTATTGAGTAGCTTCCTAGATATTTCTAGAATATTCTTATAATCATTGTCTAATTTGGCTTATTTTCTACTTCATTAGTCTTGACTAACTCATTGGTAACCTCCATATTGTTGCATATTCTCCCACCACTAGTTGGTGCCTCGACACCATGGAAGCTTCAAACTCCTAGATGGCCATTGGACATTTTGGAGATGAGAAACAGGCTTCCAAGTGGCATTGAGAAGGAGGATACACTTTCCAAAGGACTTTGTACTCCATATGTTGTTGGTGGCCATGTTGAATGTGGCAACGTGCAAGGATACGATCAACTTTATACTCCCCATGATCATTGATATGGATGGGAGGAAGAGAGGGTTGGACACAAGAGGAAAAGGAAGATAAACTAGAAACAAAGTACTTCAACTAAAAAATATGAAAGACAAGGCAAGGCAAGTTGATAAAAAATAAGAGAAATGATTTGGGTGACATCAAATGGACCTATCCAATTAGGACTAAGTTTACAAACTTGGGTATCAAGTGAGAAGGATAGGTTACTAGAAGAAAGTATGATCTTATCACCAAGTTGAAATGTAAAATCATGATGATTTTGGTCCGCATATTGTTTTTGACAATTTGTAGCAACAAGGAGATGAGATTTGGCTTGTTGTAGGGATTGGGATATAATGGTCAAGAAGATGGAAGTATGAGGGACATGAGATGGATGAGGATCAAGGAGGTGATAATGAACAAGTGGGTCTTGGCCAAAATTAAGGAAGAAGGGAGAAAATTTGGTGCTTACTTATTTGGAATTATTGTAGGTAAACTCAATAATTGCAAGACATTCATCCCAATTGGTATGGTGAATGTTGACAAAGGTATGAAGCATATCATCCAAGGTGTAATTTGTAGATTTGGTTTTTCCATCAGTTTGAGGATGATAGGCCATGGATAAAGCAAGCTTGGTGCCGAGTAGTTGAAAGAGTGCTTGCCAAAATTTTCTAATGAATCAAAGATCACAATCAGAGATAAGTATGCAATGCATCTCATGATCCTTGAAGACATTGTCAAAGTAGATTTAGGCCAATGTTAGAGCATCCACTATATCAAAGGTTGGTGCCAAATGGATTTACTTAGTAAGCTTATTGAAAAACACCATGATTATTATGTGACCTTGCTTTGTCATAGGCAAGGATGTGATGAAATCTACACTCACATGTTCCCATCAAGTAGATGGGATGGAAGGTGGTTGAAGGAGTCCACTTGGTTTCTTGTTGCTAGCATTGTTTCATTAGCAACTCTCACAAGATCAAACTAGCTCTTGAACATCTTGTGCCATGTTGGGCCATCACCATTGGTATTGTAGGGTACCCAAGGTTTTGTCTATACCCATATGACCAATGATTGGTAGCCTATGGGCTTCTTGAAGGCACACAAGTTGTAGATCATCCATGGCTGGAACATAGATATGTGAGCCGGCCTGTCTCTCACTCAGGATGAACCTCTGATGGTTATTATGGTAGTGCACCATGGACTAAGAAGGCAAGGAACCCCAACTCCATCATACTCCTCCAAGGCTAACACTCCAAGACTCAAGACATTGCTCACTAGAGAACTCAATGAGAGAGAGAGATAGTTGCAAATGAAAGGATGATGAGTACCTCCTCACCCCTTGTTTATATACTTGTGAAATAGTTACGTACCAAAGTTACTAATTACCAGAGTAACTCAAGTTACTAGACTAAAAGTCAAGTAAAGTCAAAAATTAGAAAGGAATATCCATTCACATGGGCATATTCCCCTAAGCATGTGGTCTTATCTTGACCCAACCACTAAGTCAAGGATTCCTTCACATGGGCTATCCTTGGACTAAAGAAGAATCCAAAACAAAAAGGCTTGCGGGCCCAAGAGTTCTCAACTCTTTCCTCAAAGCCAAACACCTAGGAATAATACCAAGTCAACACACTAAAGTCCAAAATAGTGGTGCTCATCTTTTCTACTTCCTCTAAAGTAAGGTCCCATCTATCTTAGCTATGACTAACTTTAGCTAACCATGACTAATATAGAACCATCCTTTATCTCTATATAAATAATATCTCTTAAGTACTTGTAATACCAAGCTAAATACAATACCACACACATGCACAAATGGGTGTTACAGATCTGGTTCTCACAAAATAGAATGCCTTCTTTGAAAGAGAAGGTGTTGTATTCCTTATTGTGTTCTGCAAGATGGCATGGTACCATCTTAAAGAAGGAGTCTTGTTGTAAAGTTGTCTTAAACTCAATAGGGACCTGTGAGTCAATTGACACTATCATAATTTCTGCCATGATGAGAGGAAGAGATTTCAAATCAGGTCATCATAATAGGGCATCCGTAATGACATAGAACCTACCAGGTTGTACTCAAGATTGAGGTCAAATAGCTATAGTTTTCCCTCCCATCTATGATGTTGACTTTCATGTGCTCCAAATGTAATATATGCAATAATAGTTTGCGATCTGTTTGCATGATCATTTGTTTTCCCAAGAGATAATGCTCCATACCTTAGTGGCATATACTACTGCTAGTTCTTCTCAATCTCAAGTAGAATAATTCTTTTTTGTGGTTTTTAGTTGGCAAGACACAAAGACAATAGGATGTAACTCATCTAAAGACTCCTGCTACAACATAGCTCCAATGGAAAATTTAGAAGCATCAAAATCAACCACACAAGGTAGTTGAAGATCATATGGTTGAAAAATGGGTCTTGAAGACATCAGACTTTTCAGCTTCTAAAATTTTTCTTTATGCTTGGTGGTCCATTGAAAGATTGAGGTCTTCCCCAAGATCAATCAATGGTGCAGCCACATGAGCACAATAGTGGATGAATTGTTGGTAAAAACTTGCCAATCCATCAAAGGTCTACACCTTTGTGACATCCTTTGGAATAGGCCAATCAATAATGGCCTTGATTTTCTCCTCTTCCATCTTGATCCCCTCTGATGAGATCTTATGACCCAAGAAGGTAACTTCTTTTTCCCACAAAGCACATTTTGAATTCTTGTAGTAAAACTTCCATTGGCATACCCATCTTAGAACTTCTTCCATGTGATTTGTGTGTTTTAAGTATTCTACCTCCATCTTGCTATAGATTAAATATCATCCAAGAACATCACCACATACCAATCTAGTAGCCTATCCAACACCTAATGCATCTAACTTATGAAGATTGTTGGAGCATTAGTGAGCCCAAAAAGTAGAACTCTCCAATCAAAAATACCCATACCTTGTGCAAAAGGTAATCTTTTGCACATCCTCTCTATCAATGAATATATACTAATAGTTGCTTTGGAGATCCAACTTGGAGAAGTACCATGCTCTACTCAATTTATTGAGCAAGTCATCAATTCAAGGCAAGGGATATGCCTTCTTCATTGTTTGTTTATTGATGCTATAGTAATTAATATAAAAGAAAAGTCATCCATCTTTCTTTGAAACAAATGATATTGGTGCTCCCCAAGAAGATGTACTTTGTCATATGAAATCCTTCTCCAACAACTTTGTCAGTGTTGTTTGAAGCTCATCTAGATCCTTTGGTGAGAGCCGATAGATTGGTCTACTCACTAGAGTACTTCTTGGCAATAACTCAATCTTGAAGGGCATACCACAATGATTTGCCAAAGGGTAAACCCTTTGGCAAATCATCCAAAAACACATATGCAAACTCTTGAACTATTTGCTTAAACCATTGCTTGATGAGGCTTTTGGCCTTTGTTAGATTCTCCATGTGTAATTAGCTTGATCTACATCGCTAAAATAGATTTATCTTTCTCTAAAGTTTACCCTATAGTTACTTTATTGATAAACTTTCCATTTTAGGATTGACTATTCTAAGATGTCTTACTCAAAGGTGCTAGAAAACCCAACCAATAATTCCTACCTTGGTATTGTATTTGAATTTGTTATCATGTCCAATCAAATTGAAATTTATGATGTTCAAGCCAAGGCAAACCTTAAATGAAATCATAATATAGAGGTGTCACAACAAACCTTATACACTCCAATACTTCTTTCCAATCTTGAATATAATAAGATATGAGGTACAAAATGTAGAACACTTGTTACTATAGACCATCATAAATCTACTTCCAATTATTGGCTTGATAGGAACACCTAATTCCTTTGCTAATTACATGAACATACAATTCTCTTAACTTCCAACCAAAATCACACAAGAACAATCAAATATTATACCTTACAAGTGAATTAAACTTGCATAGGTCGGCCTTCAATCCCATTGGAACTAATCAAGTTCCTAGTAGATGACTCAAATTCTCCTATTAGGATTCTTTGTTTCCTTAATCATTAAGGTCCACAAACTCCATTTGGGTAATTTTTTGTGATCATTTATTCTTGAGTGGACATTCAACAATGCGATGTCCAATTTAGTGGTAATAAAAGCAACTATTATTTTTTCATAATCTTTCCCTATCTACTATCCCAAGTGATCTCTATTTGATGGCATCAAACTTTATTGATATCAACTCCTTCACCCTTGTGTAGTGTGTTGGCAAGTCTGTGAAGTTCAAGGTAAAAATCAAGTTGTCACAACCAAGGAATAAAAGTGTTCGGCCAACTACATAGCTTCCTCCAAGTGCTTTGGCTCCACATGGTCACTTCCAATTTGGTGTGTGACTTGAAACCCCTCACAAATTGATCCAGAACTTCACATTTCAGTATATTTGGCATTTACGTAATGGTGTTCTGGAATTGAATGATATAGCTTCTTACAAACTTATGCCAACCTATCTCTTGTGGCTTATGTGGCATTTATAGGTTGGAATCACCAATTAATTGCATTCTTGAATTCTTCCCATGTTGAGATCGGTGCAACAAATTGCCATTCAACTCACTCCTCTCAAAACTGCCACCATAGTTTTGCCACTCCATCCAATTGGCTTGAAGCCAAAAGAATCTATCTTTGTTCAACCTGAAGGTTTGTATCTTTAAAATAAATCACAATCAAACACAAAATTCTCCACTACCCTTGGAAGATTCTTGCCTTCAAATACTTTGGGTTTTGGAAACCAGATTTACTCTTCTCTTTCTCAAAATAGTGCTCTTTTTACATGCTCTTGTTGTTGATGCTCTTGTTCTTCCAATAATCAAGTAAGGGGCTTGATTTTTTGTTGCATAGCAATGATAACTTTGGGCACTGCTACCATAGCTACTACTCTATCAAACTACTTACAATTCATTTAAGTTAACACATAGAAATACATCCATTGCTCTTCATAAGTTACAATCAAAAGTACCAAGGGTTCATCAGACAAGGTGATCACATTCAAAACATTCTACCCAAAGCGTGAGATAATGATTATATGAAATGATGCTTGGATAGTACATGGATACAAAAATCCCAATGGTTTAGCAAAAGTGGATTTGGTGGTCCATAAATTCTATCCATACTATTCTTGCTCCAATACCAATGTAAAAGACTAAGGAGAGAAATAGGAGAATGAAAGATCAAAGTGAAAGATCACAGTGGGACTCTTGAATGAAGGAAAATCCAAATGCCTAGCATGAGCTTAGGCTTTGCTATTTATAGGGAAGCATACAAGGCTCTTGAGAAGTTTCTCAAGAAGCTTCTTGAAAGACACCTTCTTAGAGTGCAAGCCAAGCTAATAATGAAGCTTCTCACGAAGCTTCTTTCTAGAAGCCGCCTACTTGAAATGCAAGCTAGCTACTTGAGAAGTTTCCCAAGAAGCTTCCTTCTAGAAGCCACTTACTTGGCATGCAACTTAAGTTAGTCAGGAAGTTTCCCAAGAAGCTTCTTCTTAGAAGTCACCACTTGGTATGCATAATACCTAATACTTGGAAGGTATCAAGTAGCTTCCTAGATACTTCTAGAATATTCTTATAATTCTTTGCCAATTAGGCCCATTAGTCTCAACTAACTTATTGGTAACCTCCATATTGTTACACCTCATAATTCTCCAAATTGCATCAAGATTTGACTCCCAAGGAGTCTACATGAACTGACTCACAAGTTGTGACAACCCGACAAATATCACTTTTGCGGTAATTGGGTAAGTAAAGTTTGTTCCCGTAGAGTTACTAGTCAGAAATGTCCAAATATGAAGTCAAATGTCACAATGTAGCTCTTCTTGGTTGCATCTTTAATCTCTCATATAGAAACCACACCTAAAAGAGAGTAACAAGCACTGATTTGCAATCTCATCATGACAATTTGTCACACTTAATCACAACTCCATCAAATCTTTCCAAACAATCTTGATTGTGATGATTCAGGCTCTCCCAAAATGGCACCTCACTGCAAAACAACTTCACCTCAGAATTGTGTTCAACTCCTCCATTGAAGGCACAACTGCATCAATCATAATTGCTTCACATCAACTTCACGCTACACTCACAAATGCAAAATACTACCAACACTACAATTCCTCTCAGATCTTTCAAGGCATTGCTTTGATTGCACTTCACTCAAGATCAAACACATAGAGTAAAGATCAAGGCTACGGAATCTAACATCCAACAAGCACACTAACTTGCACTTCAAGTTTCTCCACACACTCACAAACACAAGCACAATATTGATACTCGGAATCAAGCTCAAGCAACAAGCACTACTTCACAGCACTTCACATTATTTTTTCTCAAAAATAATGAGCATTGAACAACATTTTTCTGCAAATGACAGTTCTAACAACAATATCGTTCTACAATAACTCTTCTAACCTGTAGATCCAAAATAATAATGCACCTCTTCATATCTACCTCTTCAAATCTCAAATCTGTTACTACTCCGATCCGATGTCAACCTTCTCATTGGATGTCAAACCCGATGATCTCTCTGTAATTTCCCCATCCTTGGGTCTCTCTAATTCTACTCCTAACTCTTCTATTTCTACAATTTCTTCACTACAATCTACAATTGAGGTCTTAGGTAATCACTCTAACTATTTATCTCTTGACCCACTCCTCTCTAAAATTTTAGAGAACAACTCCGAGGACACTTGTACTCCTACTTCTACAACTTTGGGTCTTCGTACTTCTTCTACCTCACTACAAAGTTTAGCTAACTCCGTCCTAACAAGATCTAGTCTGAGACACACATTGTCCCCTACCTCTAACATCTTCCTATCTACTCGATCTCACAGACGAATTAAGAGATTATTCAACTTCGTGTCCTTTGCCTTCCTCTTGTGCGTCTCCTACACTAATAACTTCAGCTCATGCAATCTTGCCTCTTTGAGTTTACATTCAACTTCCATGCTTAGCATGGCCTTGATTCCATTGACAACTCCTTCTACTTCATTAGCTTCTTCTACAACCATAAGCTTCTCCTTCTTCGTTTCTTCCTCCAATTCACTACAATACATTTGGAGCTCATCTTCAAATTCAGCCTTCAATGCCTCCTTCTCCCTCCAATTCATAGAGAGTTGCTCCTCTGCTACTTGCACCAATCCTCGCAATTGATCTTCTTCTTTACTGTGCCCCCATAACTCACATTGCCAGGCTTGATCTTTCTCCGCCACCTTCTTCTTGAGACTCTCCAACTCTTGCTCCATCACCACAATAATTGCTTTGGAGTGTATTGACTCTACCCACACATCTGCAAGTTCTCCTTTCAACATTGCAACCATTGCGGTCATCCCTTTTGCCTCCTTGCAACTCTTCACTAATTCCTCCCTTGTCACCTCAAAGTGCTTACTCCAAAGAACCTCCTCAACCCAAAGTTCTTTGACTTCCATCTCCACCCTCCTCTCGTAAATCTGGATGAAAGTGCAAGCGCATTTGACTTTGTTCTTCCAAAGTCAGCAAGTTCAACCCAAAATAAAAGTTTGCTGTGAATGGCACAAAGTAATGTGGTGGCATATCCATTCTCCATCCCCAAATCATCTACCTTACTCTCTGATGCAGATATTTCACCCAATCTATTGCCCCTCCCGCAAACATTTGGTGAAAGAACACCGCATGTTGCGTAGTAACATAGGTGGTTTGCTCTAGCTTGAACATTGCCATCATTGTGCTTACTATCCCTCCCTGCTCGGGGTCTCTATAACTGTCCACCTTATACACATTCTTAGTGTGCGGTCGATTGAACAAATTCCTCACTTTGGCAGTCTCTTCTGAAGCATCACATTTCCAATAGAAGGTGGTACCTCCTACCTCTCTCGCTTCTCTTCCCAACACTGCTCTCCGATCTGCCTCCATCCATTGAGCAAGATTCCCTCTCTTCTCCTTGTGCTTTGGTCCATCCTTGCAATTGCTTGCTGCAATTTCTACCATGAAACCTAGAAAACAAAAGTTCCAGTTCCAGGCCAGGAACGTGATACGAAGTCTTGTCAAGACTTCAATCAGCACTATTACTTCTAATCTACAAATTGCAGGCCTCCTCACCGCACTCTGCTTACTCATTTTTGGGATCATTGTGTACTTCCTCACCTTCTTCTTGTGGAAGATCGTCCCCGAGATCCTAACCCACTCCTCTTCCTACGGATTTGCAATTTTTATTACTTTGGGTCAACTCTGAATAGGAATTGGGTAGCGACTGGATATTGCTCTACTTCCTCATGCAACTTGTAATTTTATAGTCATGCACCAATCTGTCACTCTTCAGTTGCTCCTCCTCTCCAATCTCTGATTCGGTGAAGTTGTTGCCTATCACTATCAAGAAGTTCTTGATCCCGAGGTCATTACTTTCTTCCCTTGTACTTTCTTGATTGCGCTGACTCTGACAAAGTTTGTTATAGGTTCTTTGGATCCACTCACGCCACCCAATATGAAGTCTCTCCTTCTTCTTCTTTGTATTTGTGTCTTCAGTTTTACTTTGCGTCTTGACCCAAGGTCATCTTCTTATTTCTTCCCATATTATCTTTCTTTAGGCTCTAACCCCATACTTCTTCTTCAAATGCTAACAAAATAGAAAAAAAAAACAAAAAATGTGGGTACCACACAAGTCTAATAGTGGGGCTCAAGTTTGGCCCAGTGATAGTGAGGTAGATTGAACTCCCCATCATCCATTTATACATAATAGGATCTTCAAGCAACTTCCTCTCAATAGGACTCAACTTTAAATTCTGTTCTTATGGTGTGGAGATTGGCTTGCATGCTATCATACCATACATCACAAGCATGTCAATAGCATACTCTTGTTACAACAAACACATAGCTTCACCATTGTTGGTGAACTCAAATGCAAGAGAGTATCTTAACTGTCCCAAGTCCTTCATCTTGAACTCATCCTACAACCTATGCTTAATCTACTAAATTTGCTTCTCACAACTCCCACTCAAAATCAAATCATCCCCATAGATTGTAATGACAATGAAATAGCTTGATGTACTTGGCACATAGAGTGAGAAGTTTGAATCACATACTCTTAACTCAAGTTCCTATAAAATTGAAGTGATTTTACCGTATTAAGCTCTAGGAGCTTGCTTGAGTTCATATAAGGCCTTTTGCAACATACACACTCAAGCTAACAAACTTGGGTCTTCATACCCAGGTGGCTGCACCATGCACACCTCTTCTTGAAGATCTACATTCAAGAAGGCATTCTTCATATCCATCTAATGCAACTTCCATTGCTTACTAGTTGTTGTTGCTACATTGTTTGAATAGTAGCCGTCTTAGTAGTAGGACTAATTGTCTCATCATAATCAATTTCATGCTCTTGTGCATAACCCTTGATGACCAACCTGGCCTTGTATCTACTCACAAAACCATCCTAGTTCCACTTGATCTTGTACACTCATATGCAGCCAATTACCTTCTTACTAGGTAGTAATCTCACTTACTCCCAAGTTTTTTGTTGGCTTAGGGTAGCAATCTCCTCATCAATGGTTGCCACTCATTGCTTGTTTTTCAATGCATCTTGAAAATTATTCAGCTCTTCTTCTTGGTGCATGTTCACAACATATGCATGATGAGAGGCAAGGAAACCTTCATGCATGAACCTTTGAATTAGATGTTTGAATGTGCTTGAATGTCAAGGCAATCGGTCCACTATAAAACCATGAGTGCTACCTCCTACATTTTCCACTTCACTTCTAGCATCTCTAGGGCAATCTAAAATATGAGCATTAGAAACTGCACTAGTGCTAGGTTTTGGGTCAAACAATGGTCTATAGTGCACTTGGCTAGACCATGGACATTGCACATTTGATGCTTTTGTCACTCCACTACCTTCAATAGTGGATTCTATTTTTTGATCAACAGGCTTCCCCTCATCATGCAATTAAGGAGTAGGAACAAGCTTGGGTGGCATATACCAAGCCTTTTGCTCATCAAGTACAATCTCCCAAGAAACATATAGTTTTTGCGTACAAGGATCATAACATCTATAGCCCTTTGCTGGAGAGCATAGCCTAAGAATACATAGTGCATAGCTTTGGGATTGAGCTTGTTGCTTCTCATCTAGAATGTGCATAAAACACACACAACCAATAATTTTTAGATGGGAAAGATCAAGCTCATTGCTTATAAACACCTCTATTGTGGTGCAAGAAGGAATTGCAATGGATGAATATATGTTTATCAGGTAAATTGCACACATAATGGCTTTTGCCTAGTAGATTTTAGGCATATGAGTATCATTAAACATAGCACATGCAGCCTTGGCTATATGATGGTTCTTGCATTTTGCAACTCTATTTTGTTGTGGATTGTAACTATAGCTATATTGGCATTGGATGCCATGGTGTTGCAAAATGTTAAGAATTCTATGGATATATATTCACCACCTCGATCTGACTTGAATTTCAGAATATGGTGTCCATATTGCTTACTTACAAGGGTCTCAAACCCATGGAAATTGAAAACATCTCAGATTTCTGCTGCAAGAAATACAACCAAGTGAATCTAAAGAAATCATCTATGAACGACACAAAGTATGTAGAACTATTCAAGTTGGATGTGAAAGATGTCTATACATCATCCTGCACCAAATCAAGTACTTTAGTGGCACATTTTCCTTGGTGATTGAAGAGCTTCCTAGCCTATTTTCAAACTAACAAGCAAGCCAAAACTTTGCACAATCACTACATGTAAATTGCAAAAAACTTGTAACTATAGTAGTGTTTGTCAGAATCCTCAACTTTGGGACATTCATGTGGCTAAGGTGCCTATGCCAAATCTCCATATCAGTCACTTGTGGTCCACTCTATCCATACATTGCTGCTAGAATCCAAGGCATTGTGATGTCTAGTTTGAACAATCTACCACATCTAGTCCTTGTAGCTATCATTGTCTACTTAGCTATACTCTAAATCACACAACCATTGGGATTGAAAAAAATTTAACTTGAATACTTGAATACCTTGATTCTACCAATTGGCCAATTGAGAGAAGATTTTGAGGGTTGGTATGAAGAAAACATCATATAATGCTAAGATCTTAGACTTCAAGGAAATAACATGCACTTATGAGTGATCTAATGTTGAATGTCATTGCCTATAACAACAATAGTAAGATGTTAAATTGGTTTAGGGTTGGTTAAATTTAAATTGGTTTAGGGTTGGTTAGGATTAAGTTGGTTAAATTGAACCAATATTCATGATTTTTCATGTGACTTTTGCCTCCAAAATCAATTTACCACTCCATAATAGGCAACATTGTGTTCCCATGACATAAGTCATTGTCAATAGACTCTCTTCTTCAAGATCATCGTAGTACTTAAAATCATAGGCTGCAAAATTTTGTTGGGCAATATAGCCTTGACAATATTATTGTATTGTTGTTGTTACCACTTGTGACATTCACAGGCATAGTGGCCTTTTGCACCAGAATGGTTACACTATCCAAGGGGAATGTAGTCTTTGCTCTTGTTCAAATCTTGACTTTATTGTGGTTGGGCAAATTCGTGGGTCAAGTAATTATTTGGAGGTTGATTTTGAGTGTCCATGAAAACCTCCACCACTACCATTATGTTAAAAACTCCCATGTCCGAAGATACATCCACAGCCTCTAACTCTTCTTGGACCTACATATAGAGCCTGAACTTGCTACTCTGAATTTGAGGAAGATAGTTGGTTTCTTATCAATCCCATTTCTTCACTCACCAACATGAGGGTCAGATCTTGTAATGAAGGTAAAGTCTCACACACAACAATCAATATCTGAAAAGATTGGTACTCAAGACCCAATCCTTGTAAGGTAATCATGGTCAGACCATTTTCCACAATACTTCCAATGCTATTGAGTTGGTCAACAATACCCCTGGATAGAATGTACTCATTCATTGATTCTAACCCTATCTTGATAACATTGAGCTTATGTTTCAATTGCAACTTGTGTGCCTTGGTAGATGTCTCAAACAACTTCCCAAGCGCCTGCCATGCTTGTGGATCTTTGCATCTTGAACACCACACATAGAGGCAGGAATGGAAATTGTAAGGTAATGCAAGAATCGGTTGGCTTGCTTCTTCCATTTTCTCACCTTTAGGCTCTTATTATCTCCTTCTGGTTTCATATCCTCCCTTATGACAATCTCCCATAGTTCTTGTCCCATAAGAGAATATTTCATGTACCATTTCCATAAAGCATAATTGCCCTTATCAAGCTTCTTTCCTATAATGGAGCTCACATTGAATTCATCTATGGTTGATCTATACTCAAAAAGGAAAGTGAACTTCTCAATTGTCTACTCCAATAGAGCATAAACCCCTCACACACAATATCAACTCTACTCCCAATTTTGCACCGCTTTGAACATGCATGTCTATCAACCCTAAAAGAAAGACAAGAAAGTCAAGAATGTATCACTAAACACAAGAAAAACACTTGTTCAAAGGTCAATAGATTGAAAATAGACCTTTGCAATGGTGATTGAAGGCAAAACATGCAAAGAAACATCAAGAAAATTAGGAATTTCAAAGTTTGAAGGAAAAAATCAAAGTAACCCCTTAAAATATAAAATGATTTGTTGTAATTTGCCTCTTCTATGCCCTCCTTCCTTATCACTATTGTTATTTCTTACATAAGAATCTAAGGAGGTTCTATTTGGAAGATATTGACCTTTGAAGAATCAATCATCAAAACCTCAGATTGTGCTAGAGCTTGGTGGGAAACTAAATTCAAGCCTTCTCAACAAGATCACCCCAAAAGGCCTTATTAATGTCATTCTTTTCAAAAAAAAAATTGTCTTGGCCCTGAAAAACACGATGGAAGTTTTGTCAACGTAGACTATCCGCACTTCTCTTTGTTGTTGTATGACTAATGGAACTCTAAGTTCAATAGCACATCCTGCTGCTGCACCATAATGAGGATTGTTGCCTCCAAGCTGCACTCTTTTGCTCATCTTGCACTAGCATACATGTAGGGCACTCTATGCTCTCTATGTGACAATATGGAATTGAGCGACAAAGTTAGTAGGGCTAACAAAGTAGCAAATAAGACAAATTAGCCTAGAATATTCCAAAAGTATCTAGGAAGCTTCTTGGGAGGCTTCTCGGCTTGCTTAACTTGCACCTCAAGTAAGTAGCTTCTAGAAGGAAGCTTTTAGAAGCTTCCAACTAGCTTAGCTTGCACTCCAAGTAGGTGGCTTCTAGAATGAAGCTTCTTGGTTAACTTGGCTTGCACTCTAAGAAAGTGGCTTGAGGAAGCTTCTTGAGAAGCTTTCAAGGGCCTTGTATGCTACCTATAAATACCAAAGCCAAAGCTCATGCTAGGCATTTGGAGTTTTCCCTCATTCCAACGACCCAAGGTGAGCTTCCAATCTTCTATTTCTCTCCTTGGTCTTGGTCTTTTACATTGGTATCAGAGTAGGAATGGGAGGGATGGAATTTATGGACCACCAAATCCACTTTTTCCAAACCATTGGGATTTTCATGCCCAAATATTACTATAGTATTGTTTCACACAATTCATCACCTCGCGCTTTGGGTAGGATTTTTTGCATATGATCACCTTGTTTGGGAACCCTTGATACTTCCGGTTGTAACTTATGGAGAACGGTGGACATGTTGCATCTATGTGTTAATCAATTAGATAAATTGAAAGTAGTGGGATAGAGTAGTAGCTATGGCGGCAATACCAAATGTTATCCTTGCAATGTAGCAACAAATCAAGCACCTTACTTGATTGTTGGATGAATGAGACCAGCAACGACAAGAACATATAGAGAAAGTGCTAGTTTGAGATGGAAAAGATTGCATTCAATTTCCAAAATCCAAGGTGTTTGAAGGCAAGAATCTTTTGGGCACAATGGAGAATTTTGTCTTTGACTGCGAACATTACTTTGAAGCCACCAATCTTCAAGATGAACGGAAACAGATTCTCTTGGCTTCTAGCCAATTGGATGGGGTGGCAAACTTTGGTGGCAATTCTGAGTGGAGCAAGCTGAACGACAAATTGTTGTGCCAATCTTGACATGGGCAAAATTCAAGGATGCAATACTTGGTCAATTTCAAACTATAAATGACACCCAAGATGCATAAGATAAATTGGTGGAGTTTAAACAGATTGACTCAATATGGACCTACACACACAATTTCAAAACATCATCATGCAAATTTCATATATACAAGAAGGTGAAGTTATGGATTGATTTGTGCAAGGATTGAAGTCATGAACCAAATTGGAGGTGACCACGTGGGAACCACAAAATGTAGAAGAAGCCATGCAATTGGCTTAGCGCTTTGATTCCTTGGTTGCGACAACTTGCTCTTGACCTCGACCTACACAAAGCTTACTAGTAAACTACACACGGGTGGAAGAACTAGCACCAATGGAGATTAATGTTATCCAACAAAGACCACTTGGTATAGCGGATAGAGAAAAATTGTGACAAAATGGAGGTTGTTTTTATTGTTGCCAAGTTGGACATCACATTGCTGAATGTCCACTTAGGAATGGTTGACCTCAACAAGTTGCCCAGATGGAGTTTGTGGAACAAAATGATCATGGAAACAAGGAATCCCAGTATGAGATTTTGAGCCACCTACTTGGAGCTTGATTAGTTCTAATGGGATTGAAGGCTCAACCTATGCAAGTTTGCTTCATTTGCAAGGTACGATATCTAATTGGGGTTGTAGGATTTTGATTGATTTTGGAAGTTAAAAAATTGCATGTCTATGCAAGCAACAAAAGAATTAGGTATTCCTATCAAGCCAATGATTGGAAGGAGATTGATGATGGCGAATGGTAGAAAGTTATGCTTTTCATACCTCATATCTTGTTACTTTTAAGATTGGGAAGGAGTATTTGGAGTGTATGAGGTTTGTAGTGGTATCTCTACACTATGATGTCATTCTAGGACTACCTTGGCTTGAACGTCATAAGGTTCAATTTGATTGGACCCAATGACAAATTCAAGTGCAACACGAAGGTATGAATTTCCGATTAGGTTGTCTGGCATCTTTAAGTAAGACACCTAAGAAAAGTCAGTCCCAAGATGGGAATTTTATTAAAGGTAGCCATAGAGCATGCCTTGAAGACAAAGAAGCCCCAAGATGGGAAGTTTGCCAGGAAGGCAACCATGGAGTAAGATTTGAAGAGAAATGAGTCCTTAGATGGAAAGTTTTTTAGTGAAGCAACCATAGAGCAAGTTTTGGAGGAAGATAAGTTTATTTTTGCGGTGTGGATCAAGCCGATTGCACAAGGACAATCTGAGGAGAGCCAAGAGCCTCATCAAGCAATGGTTGATCAGATAGTTTAGGAGTTTGCGGATGTGTTTTTGGATGATCTGCCAAAGGGATTACCCTCCGATTGTGGTATGCCCTTCAAGATTGAGTTGTTACTAGGGAGTACTCCAATGAGTAGACCAATCTATCGGCTCTCACCAAAGGAGTTGGAGGAGTTGCAAACAACGCTTATGGAGTTGTTGGAGAAGGACTTCATACAACATAGTACCTCTCCTTGTGGAGCACCGATACTATTTGTTCCAAAGAAGGATGGAGGACTTTGTTTCTGTATTGATTATCGTGGGCTCAATAGCAAACAATGAAGAATTCATATCCCTTGCATCGGATTGATGACTTGCTTGATCAATTGAGTGGACCACAATACTTTTCCAAGCTGGATCTTTGCAATGGCTATTGGCAAATCTCCATTGATGGGGAAGATGTGCAAAAGATGGCCTTTTGCACAAGGTATGGGCATTTTGAGTGGAGAGTTCTACCTTTTGGGCTCACTAATGCTCTAGCAGTCTTCATGAAACAGATGCATCAAGGATTGGATGGACTATTGGATTGGTACATGGTGGTGTTCTTGGATGATATCTTAATCTATAGCAAGACAAAGACATAACACGTGAATCATGTGCCACAAGTCCTAAGACAACTATAACAATGGAAATTTTACTACAAGAAATCAAAGTGTGCCTTTTGGCAAAAGGAAGTTACCTTCTTGGAGCACAAGATCTCATCGGAGGGGATCAAGATGGAAGAGAAGAAAATCAAGGCCATTATTGATTGGTCTACTCCAAAGGATGTTATAGACGTATGGGCATTTAATGGATTGGCCTTTTTTTTTACCAATGATTCATCTATTATTATGCTCATGTGGCTGCATCATTGACTGATCTCTTGGGGAAGAACTTGAGCTTCCAATGGACCACCAAGCACAATAAGCATTCCAAAAGTTGAAACATATGGTGTCTTCAAGACCTATTCTTCAACTATATGATCTTTAGCTACCTTGTGTGGTTGATTTTGATGTTTCTAACCTTGCAAGTGGAGCCCTGTTGCAACAAGAATTCCCAGATGGACTACATCCCATTGCCTTTGTGTCTCGCCGACTCAATATAGTTGAAAGAAACTACTCTATTGGAGATCAAGAACAACTTGCAATGGTATATGCCACCAAGGTATGGAGGCATTACCTCTTGGGGAAACAAGTGATCATGCAAACTACTCACAAACCATTGTTGCAAACCTTACACTTGGAACACACAAAGAGTCAAGATCATCGATGGGAGGAACAACTCCAATTGTTTGACATTGAACTTGAGTACAAACCAGGTTGGTTCCACATCATCCCTAATGCTTTATAAAGATGACCTGATTTGAAGTCTCTTCCTCTCATCACAGTGACAATTACAAGTGACAATTACAACGGGTTCAATTGACTCCAAGGTCCAAAACAAGATTCAATCAGCTCTACAACAAGATCCCTTCTTCCAAATGGTACATGGTTACCCTACAACATGTAACAAGGAATACAACACCTTCTCTATCAAGGAGGGTCTTCTATTCCATGAGAACCGGATCTATGTTCTAGCCAAAGGTGATCTTTGACTTGTGTGCCTTCAAGAAGCCCATGATTTACGCATAACTTGTCACATGAGTGTGGACAAGACCTTGGGTACCCTCCAATGCCAATGGTGGTGGCCCAACATGACATGAGATGTTCAAGAATTTGTCCAATCGTGTGAGAGTTGTCAATGCAACAAGGCTAGCCACCAAAAGCCGAGTGGACTCCTTCAACCACTTTCCATTCCATCCATTTGATGGGAGCATGTGAGTTTCTCATCACATCCTTGCCCAAGGCAAAGCAAGGACACACAGAAATCATGGTATTTATGGATAAGCTTAGTAATCAAATCCACTTGGCACCAACTTGTGATATTGTAGATGCTCCGACCTTAGTGCAAATCTACTTTGACAATGTCTTCAAGCATCATAGGATGCCACATGTACTCATCTTCAACCGCGATCCTCAATTTATTGGGAAGTTTTGGCAAACACTCTTCTAGATACTCGGCACCAAGTTTTCTTTATCCATGGCCTATCATCCTTAAATTGATGGACAAACCAAACGTGCAAATCATACATTGGAAGATATAAAACAATGCATTTGTCAATGTCCACTATACCAATTGAGATGAATGTCTTACAGCTATAGAATTTGCCTACAACAATTCCAAATTAGCAAGCATTGGATTTTCTCCTTTCTTTCTCAATTTTGGCCAAGATCCGCTTGTTCCAAATTCTCTTTTTGCTCTCCCTCTATCTCAGGTTCCTCATACTTCAACATTCTTGACCACTATATCCCAATCTCTCCAACAAGCCAAATCTCGCCTCCCTGTTGCTCAAAATCATCAAAAACAATATGCGGACCACCATTGTCATGATCTTACCTTTGAAGTTAGTGATAAAGTCATGTTATCCTCTAGTAATCTCCCTCTCCCCTTGATACCCAAGTTTTTAAACTTGCCCTAATTGGATAGGACCTTTTGATGTCACCCAAATTGCCTCTCCTATTGCTTATCAACTTGCCTTGCCTTGTCATATGTGTATCCATCTTGTCTTTCATGTTTCCAAGTTGAAACCCTTTATTCCTAACCCCTCTTCCTTTTCTCCTTGAGTCCAACCTCCCCCTCCTCCTATCCCTATCAATGATCATGAGGAGTATGTGGTGCCCACATTTTTTTGTTTTTCTTTGTTTATTAATGTTTGAGGGAAGAAGTAAGCACGGAAAGCCAAATTGCAAAAGAAGAATGGACGGAAGTGACTTCGGAGGACATCCAAAGAAGGCGACATTGGATCCGATGATGGAGGTACTCAGAAGAAGGGTATAATGGAAAAAATTCCAAAGAGCACCGTCTTTGAGTCGGAAGACGCAGGTGATACGAAGACCGTCTAACAACCTTGGTACGTGGCAAGAAAGTACACTTCAAGAAATGGTAGAGGCAGAAGAAGCATGTCTTGACAGTGACCGGACATCAACACACAGAAGAGAGGAGGTCGAATTTGAAATCAACTGAAGAATGATTGCAATTTGGAGTAATATAAGATTGTGCTTGCATAGGGACAAGTTGAATATGCCAAGTAAATTTCCAATCCTATTGAGTAGTCCTCTTGTAGTAATGCATGTCCGGAAGCCAATTGAGAGTGAAATTTTCCAAAATCTAGAAGGAGTTAGAGTGTCTCATCCAGGAGAGTGCATTGTATTTCAGTGTTGTAGAACGCGAGAGCAGATCATGGCAAAGAAGGTCACAAATGCACAAGTGGAGTGAAGTTTCACAATTTGTAGGTTAGATGTAGTAGCCAGAATTGAAGTCTTGAATAGACTTTGTATTACGTTTTTAGCATGGAACTTGAATTTCAGTTTCCTAGGAGTGATGGTAGAGATAGCTGCCAATAATTGTGAGGAGAGTCCCAAAGTTGAAGGGAAGAGAGGAAATCCGGCTAGATGGACTGAGTCGGATTGGAGGTTAGTATTGGGGAAGGAAGTAGGAGAGCCAAGGGAGATCACCTTCTATTGGAAGTGTGATGTTGCATAAGAGACGGCGGAAATCTGAAACTTGTTCTTTCCTCCAAGAACCACGAATGGCTACAAGGTGGAGTCCTATCAGGATCCGATTAGGAGAAGTATTGTGGAGGCAATGATGGCCATGTTCAAGCCAAAAAAAACAATGTATATGAACATGCAGCAAGCGGTCTTCTCCCACCAAAAGTTTGCAGGGATTAAGGTGAATTGGGCAAAGTGTTTTCACCATCGAATGAGGCAGATGGTGATCAATTGGCAAACAAGTTCTCCTCCTTATTATTTTGCACCATTTGTAGTGCATTTCTACTTTGGGTTGAACTTGTTGACAGTAGAGGAGCGGCATTGCATGGTGTTCCGTTTCTATCCTGACTTAAGACGAGAAGCGGACGAAGAAGAGCGACAGTATATGATACACCTGCAAGCCAATGACAATCATTTCTTGAAGACAGGACAATGGAAGATAGAAGAAGTCACAAGTCCAAAGACGAAGAAGCGCAATAAAACCGAAGAAGCAAAGTCACCTCCAGCTCAAAGGAAGACTCAAAGACTGGTTGTGCAGAATAAGAAGATGGTGAGAGAAGCATCATTGGAGTCAGAGTCTGAAGAAGAAACCGAGTCGCAAGAAGGTTAATCCGAAGAAGATGAACTTACCTTAAAAAGTGAGGAGTCTGGAAGTGATAGTGATGGAGAACCCAAGTTCAGCAATTGGTGGTGGTCAGTGAAGCTTATCATGCAATGATTGATAGAGTATCCGGAATAATGAGTCATTGCGTAGCCATGGTGGTGAATAAGCAAAGACCAGAGGAAAAGGAGGAGTATCCTGCAAGGCCGAGTTCAATCATTAAAGAAGAAGAAAGTTCAAATACAATGTCTCCGAAGATACGAAGATCATGACTTTGGATGAAGGAGCCGATGAAGGAGTCAAAGACTAAAGACAAAGACGGTGACAAAGAAAAAGATAGCTTTGGTGGGATACTATATTCGACAAAAGTGGTCACCCCGTTGTTGGAGCTATTAAAGGAGCATCGGAATGTAATTCCCCAAGATTGTTGGAAGGAGATGAATGAGTTGCAGGTGGTGAAGCATCTGTTGAGAGAAGTGAAGAGGTTGCAGGAGCAAAAAGTCCAAAGAAATGACAAAATTGGAGAACTTTGGAAAGAGGGAGTCTTGAAGAAGAAGGCTTTCGAGATGTTACAAGAGAGCTACGAGTCAATAGAGAAAGAACTGCAGCGGCAAGCCGGAGAATTGAAGGAGCAGGCGATGTGGCTAAGCAAAATGAAGGAGGAAGTGAGTGATGTGTGCATCAAGAATATTCATTTGAAGGCGACGGTAGCAATAATTGAGCAGGAGTTGGACAGCTTGAAGAAGATTGCCGTGGGGAAGGATCAAGCATGGCAGAGATAGTTAGCAGCCAAGCATGAAGAAGAAGGATGATTACAAAAGCTGGTCTGAAGTGCTTAGTTACAGAGTACACAGTATAGGGAGGAGAAGATGCTTGCTATTGAGTACAAAGACAAGTTGAAGATGTATCGTGAAGAGTTGAAGGTAGAGCATTCTTGAGGATATGAGTCAAAATCAATAGGAGAAGTTGCAGGGAAGTTGAGAGCAATCTTGAGCACAGAGGCTGAAGGGAGATTGGAAGAAGCCAATCTATATGAGTTGAAGTTCCTTGTGCAAGAAACTCAGAAGAGAAAAGCCAAAGATGTGGATATGAACACGTTGTTGATCCAATTGAGGGAGCGTGTAGACCAGAAGATGTTAGAAGTAGAAGACAATGTTAGTCTCAGATTAGATTTAGTCAATTCGGAGTTAGAGAAAATAAGGAATAGTATGACAGCGGAGAGGAAGTCCGATGTTGCAGAAGTAGGAATTCAGGTGTCATCGGACTTATTATTAGAGACATTAGAGAGGAGTGGGTCAGGAGATAAAGAAGTAGATGGAGTAACCCTGAGCTCAATTGTAGTTCCTAGTATAGAAGTAGTAGAAATAGTGTAGGAATTGGTAGAATTAGCTATACTCGAAGAAGGAGAAGTAGTAGGAAGATCATCAGGCTTGGAAGCCAATGATGAAGTAGACATTGGATCGGTGTAAGTAACATATTTTGAGATAGGAAGAGGCACATATGAAGAGATGGATTATCAGTTTAGATCTACAAGTAGGAAGAGATGTTAGGAAGCGGTGCATAGGTAGGAAGAACTGCCGTTTGCTTCAGTATTTAAGGGGAGCAATTGCAGTACTATGTTGTTCAGTATTCATATTTCTAAAGATAGATAAAGCAAAGTGTTGTTTTCAGTGCTCGTCGCTTGAGCTTAATTCCAATTGTCAATTTTGTGTTTGTGTTGGTGAGTGTGTGGAGAATTCCAAAGTGCAAGTCAGTGTGTCTATGGATGTTGGATTTTGCAGCCTTGATTTTCATTCTGTGTGTTTGATCTTGAGTGAAGTGCATTGGAGCAATGCCTTGACAGGTATGAGAAGAATTGTAGTGTTGGTAGTATTTTGCATTTGTGAGTGCAACACAAAGTTGATGTGAAGTAATTTCAATTGAGGAAGTTGTGCCTTCAGTGGAGGGGTGGAACACAATTTTGAGGTGAAATTGTTCTTCGCAGTGAAGTGTCATCTTTGGGAGAATCTGAATCATCACAATCAAGAGTTGTTTGGGCAGAATTTGCTATGTTGTGATTATGTGTGTGTGTATTCGTGACAAGTTATCAAGATTGTGAGCTTGTTACTCTCTTCTGGGTGTATTTTCTACCTGAGAGATTAAAGAAGCAATCAAGAAGAACTACAAGTTACTGTTTGACTTTGTATTTGACCAATTCTGAATTGTATCTCTGTGGGAACGAACTTTACTTACTCGATTACCACAAAAATGAGATTTGTCGGGTTGTCACATAATACAAAGTTGATCATATCCTTGCGTGTCGTCACATTCAACAAGGCCGTCGATAACATACGGAGTAAAAGGTCCTTTGGAAAGGGTATCCCCTTCATGATGCCACATGGAAACCTCTTTCTCACCTCTAGAATGCACAGACTGCCATCCAAGAGTTCAAAGCTTCACTGGCAACAAGGACTTCACCAACCAGCAATGGGTGAATATGTAATAATATGGAGTTTAACAACAAAGTTAGTAGTGCAAACAAAGTAGCAAATAAGACAAATTAGCCTAGAATATTCTAGAAGCACCTAGGAAGCTTCTTGGGCACCTTCTCGGCTAGCTTAGCTTGCACCTCAAGTAAGTAGCTTCTAGAAGCTTCCAACTAGCTTAGCTTGCATGCCAAGTAGGCGGCTTCTAGAAGGAAGCTTCTTGAGAAGCTTCTTGAGAAGCTTATAAGTTAACTTGGCTTGCACTCTAAGAAAGCAGCTCAAAAAGGTTTCTCAAGGGCCTTGTATGCTACCTATAAATACCAAAGCCAAAGCTCATGCTAGGCATTCGGAGTTTTCACTCATTCCAACGTCCCAATATGAGCTTCCATTCTCCTATTTATCTCCTCGATCTTGGTCTTTTACTCTATATCTCTTTGATACCATGATGAAAAAACTCACAATACACACAAGAGAGAGAATGTGAATAAACCAAGAGAATGATTTGGGATGCAATGCCCCTTAGTATATATATAGATATGAAAAGTGCTACACATAGAGTAAGGCAAAACAAGAACCTAGTGTGTCACATAGGCGGCAACTTTCTAACTAATTGTGTAACAAGTATTAAGTACATATGTACTAAATGTGAATGCAGTGTTGTACAAATTCAGTCTAAACAAAAATAGGTGGGAACTAGTTCACACCTATAAAGAGCTTGGAGTCTAAACAAAAATTGAATCACCTCCTTTTCATCAAAGTGATTTGGTTCAAATCCTAAATGCTACAAATAATGTTGCATATGAAGCTTTACCAAAAGCTCCAAATAGATTTAAATGTTGTGTATAGTATTTAATCATTCCACTTACATGACAAAGAGATAAAATATAATAACATGTATTCTATAATGTATGAAAACTTTAAAAGGTAATATATAAGAAGAAGTGAAAACTAGTTATTTCATTTAAATAGCACAATTTATATAAGCAAATGATAAGTACTTTTATATTCATTTAAAATTAAACTCTTTTTGTAAGTGATGAATGACCTATGTTTCCATATAAATTATTTTCCACATGGATGTAAAGTAAGATAAAATATAATAGTATCTTATAACTTGGATCTGAACTTACATAACTATCAAGATAAAATCTTGAATTTATTTACCATGAGATTAAGCTAAATAAATTTATCTTTTGTATCCTATTATTGCTCTTACATATTTGGTGACTTGAGTTCCCTTCTTGTCTTTTGATAATTAAAAGCACAAATAAATTTATTGTGGTAAATTTACCTTCTTTATGATCTTTTACTTAGATGTTATTGAGTGCATATTTATTTCTTAGTGGTTTTAGAGCAAGCATTTGCAAAGATCAAATTTTCCAAGAAAGTTTTCTCATTATTTGCTTGACATTAGAATCTTAACCAACCACACCAAAATATAAGCATATTTTGTATTCTTCTTGGACCTTTAAACTTATGGCTCATGGACAAGGAAGAAAATTAGTTTAGTGAGCTTCTTATGATACATCTAGGTTTTACCTTTGACAACTCTCCGCCATACATTATCAAACTTCAAATGTTTGATATCTCACTCTTTGAACCTAATCTTTGTTGTCTAACTCTTTGCATACCATCATTTTGCAACTAACTATATATTGGATATATCAACCAATGGTTTCAAATATAAATAAGCAAGCTTGAAGCTTATTAATATGCTATTCATACATGATATATCAAAAAAGAGAATCAAACAACATGTACTAAATAAGAATAAGTTAGTAAAGTAGTATTATTCTTTGAATCTCTATCATTTCATTTTCATTTTGAACATAATTCATTAATAAGCCAAGAATATCTCATGAGAATAATTTTTCAAGATTTATCTCCTTCACTCCAAAATACTAATATGAATTCACATTTGACCCATGAGTAAAATAAATAAATTACCAATTTTAGCTCAATTGGAATGAACTACAAATAGTGAATTTTACATCAAAGATAAACCATGGATATCTTTTGAACAAATTATTTCAAAAAATTATACTTATAAATCTCAATTGAAACATGTTTGTTTTCATGTGTAATTTTCTTATAATCTACAATAGTCTATTGTATACTAGAAAGTTATTCAAAGAAAATTGTATAGCATTATCCTAATTGTAAGAGTACTCTTAGACAAAGAGTACACCTATTACTCAAAGTAAAATTTGAGGAAAATTTATTTTATTTATGCATTAATTTTTATCACTATTTTTGTGAAAATAATAGAAAACTACTTTGAGTAAATTTATCGCATGGAGCATAAGAGGATGCTTTAACAACTTTCTTTAAATTTAATTTATGTAGTAATTACATCACATTGAAATTTCACACACAGTTAGTGAACTCTCTAACCTAAGGTTGGACATAAATCCAACAAGCTAAACATATGTAATATATTATCCTACTAATCCTAATTGATATCAAAATCAAATGGTTATTATTTTATATTTGATACATTTGAATTTACCATATATTCTATGCACTAAAATAAATTATGGATTTTACTCTATTTTATTTTGAATATTTTATGCAGCTATATTATATAGAGTTACATATGTCTCTTGGAATATTTTGAATATTTATTTGCGGTTATATTATATAAAGTTCCATATGTCTCTTGGTACATGAAAATTTATTTAAAATTCAAAATGGTTATATACTCATCTTGGTTCAAATAATACTCACAATCACAACATAATTAATACAAATTTATTTTTTTATGTTAGGTCTATTGTCGTGCGTATATATATCGCCACACAACATGCATCGTTGTCAACATCAAACACTATAGAAGTACAACTCACACATAAGTCATACATAGACTATAAAGTGCCACAATAATCAGATTGCTTACCACTCTCAACTCAACTCAACTCATATCAGTACTTGATCTGTCATTCTATAAACTGCCAACAACTGGGCACTAATTACAGTCAAGCCACACCCACTCAAGCATAGAGAATCCAGGTGATGCTCACCGGCCTCTGTCCACCATAGCCAGGAACTCAAAGGCTCAACATCAGAAAAGTGAGTTCTCTAGAGCTCACTTCGAAACCATACCCCATGGACTCGAGCTAGCACTGAAACCCTAACGGTCCTGCTGATGGCACACTCAATGGTGCAAACGGTGCAAAGTGATGGTAGGCCCTACCATGAAGTCAGTACCCCAAACACCAAATCTGACCATCAGAAAGTAGTCTCTGAGATACTGCTGAAATAACTCTAACTACTATCATTGGAACTCCAGTGTCCAAGCATCTAGATGCGGCACTACAAATGGCGTGATAGCTGTCGTGCGTATATACATCGCTACACAACATACATCGCTGTCAACATCATACACTATAGAAGCACAACTCACACATAAGTCATACATAGACTCTAAAGTGCCACAATCGCCCCCCTAGCTGGTGGTTAGGTCCCTCTAACTCCAGATAGCCATCTACTCTAAGTATATGGTATACCCTCTAATGGGCAAAGATCAGGAGGCCGGGGGCTATGGAGCCCCATCATTAGTCACTTGTCTGCAATCTATACCATATAAAGAATGAACTAGCTATAGGTCAAGTACATCTAGGACATAACCATTGTCCCTGAGGAACCACCGTGAGGGGAGGAGTCATACATGCCATATGCCATCCTCTCGAACAGCTATCACACACTAACATAGTAGCAGCTCCACCAAAAGAGCCACATAACATACACCTCAAGCCTGCACGTACAAGTGCCAAGCTTGGGTCCATAGTACCATCAATGTTTGGAAGGTGGCATAGCGCACAATTGCGCACATGATCCTTCCAAACAACACCATCACGTCCTTCTAACACAAGGACTCCAGATGGCAAAACCTCACGCACTCTCAAGATAGTGCGGCCTGTAGAAACATCAAGTGTCGTTGGTGTTGTCTGCTGTAGATATACATAGTCACCTAGATGAAATCGACGGATTGAGGGTCTATAACCTCCTCCTCAAATGGTAGCAGAGCGTAAAGTATCTCTATGCTGAGCAATCGCCAAGTTCTCAAAGGCCCGCTGAGAACATGGGCTCATCCATACATCAGGGTCATCCAAGTCCAAAACTATAGTAGCATCTCGACAAATGGCTGTAGGTAAATTTGGATCTCGTCCATAGAGTAGAAAGTATGGAGAGAAGGATGCTAAGGAGACTTACCGGCTGAACCGATAGCTCATGGCCAACCAAGGTAATTGGAGATCCCAATCTCCCAAGTGGCCTCTCTGCAAACCATACTTTTGCAATCCTCTCTTCACCGCTCTCTCTGCTAAGCCATCTACCTCAGAGTGATCTCGGGATGTAGAACGATGATCAATCAAAGCCTTGTCACACAAGACCTGAAACTCCCCTAAGAACTCTATACCCTGATCAGTCAAAACCTTAGCTGGTGCACCAAAATGACTAAGAACTCAATCCAGGAATGATTAAGCTATCCCTTCACTAGACTTTTCAGGAAGTGCCACCAACTCAATTCACTTGGAGAAGTGCTCCACTATCACCAAAACATACTGATGATGTCTCACAATCAGCGGTAAAGGTCCGGCGAAGTCCAAACTCCAACGGTAACCCAATCCCATGATAGGTAATGGGTGTAACTGTGGCATAGGAGCATTGAATGATGCTCTAACTCGGTCACAAACCACACATTTGGCAACAAACTGTTGTACCTTGGTCTGCATACCGCGCCACCAATAATGACTCTGGAGTAAGCTATATGTACGCTTTACTCCAAAATGTCCTAGCTCCTCATGAGCATGACGGACCAACTATGGTCTTTGTGATGGAAGTGGTACTACTCACACTCTACCATCCTCCCAAACACGCAAAAGGTGTCTACCCTCCAATCTGAACCGTCTGGCTTGCTGAAGAACACGGTCTCTCTCCTTGGCCCCGATGTACCAAACTCAGGAGGTACAGCCTCAAGTGAGCACATCGTATCAAGGTCTGAGGTTTGGACCTAGACGGTATAACCCCAATGCTCCTCCACGAAGACCACCGATGAACAACCAGAATCACCCTCAGAATGTTACGCCCGGAGCCTGTTATAATTGTGGCTTGATGGGACATTGGTCTCCAAATTGTCCCGAGCCAAGAAGGCAAAGTGGGTATGTTCCCCTGTGCGGAAATTGTAAAGGATCGGGGCATACGGGCAACCAATGCCCTCACCCACCAAACCCAAAGCCACATGTAAAATATGTACAGACCCCCGCTGAGCGTGCAGCACTTCAGCCAAAGGCGGATACGAATGTAAATTGCATTACTCTTGAGGAAGAAAGACCTCAAGAAGGGAGTCCGGCCTTAGAAGGAGAATGGCCGGATCTTGAAATTTTGAAAGTTGAGACACGCTCCAGCAAGAAGAAGCGTGATCCCAAAGAACTGAGTACGACCTCGTTGTCTTCCCAAAAGGCAAAGAGACTACGCCCAAAAGCCATTCTTTTGGCCAAGGAGGAAAAGATCCTCGTAAAAGCTAAAGCTAAAGCTAAAGCTAAAGCCTTGCAGAAAGAATTAAAGGAGGCATTACTCAAGACTCGGGACCTGAGTTTGGAAGAGGAGACAAAGACAAAGTCTCCAATTTTTTTGGCGGACATCCAATCCGAAGTAAAGGGTCTGATCCAAGCCGAGGTGGGCCAACCCGAGGAACCTTGGGTTAAGGCCATCAGCAAGCCCGTCACCATTTTGAAGCATCCTGAAGTCAAGAGGGAACATGGAGAGACCTCGGACCCAAAGCCGAAGACGAAGACGGTCAAATTGGGAGGAGTTCCCCAATATGATATTGTAGCCTATCTGGCCACCACAAATGCTAACGTTACATTTAAGCAATTGTGAGAAGATAACAAGCTGTTACAAGAGACAGCTTAATTCGGCCCTCAAGAAGGTGAGGTCGATGTCAAAGAAGGACCTGCCTGCTATTTATCGTATTAAACAAGAAGATTTGGGATCTCCCGAGGTAGACGTGGAGATTGTAGGGTGCATGATCACATTGATACCTATTGACTCTGGGTCCGGTGTGAATGTCATGACCAAAGATACTGCGAATCAACTCGGGTATCATACGTTTGAACCAACACCTCAAGTTTTGAAGTTTGCAGGCCAAACTAGGAGACGGCCCTTGGGCATGCTGTCTAACATTACCACAATCATTGGAGGGGTACCCTTCAAGTTGAATTACATTGTGTTGCGGCCAGTGACAAAAGCTGGTTACCCTCTGTTGATCGGCAGACCCAAGTTGTACAGTGCCCAAGTTGTAGTGGATTGGCATCAGCAGAAGTTAAGATTCAAGGACATTTTGTCCAAAGATCAGAAGCTGGTGATTGTGAGTTGGACAAAGGTTCCCCATCTTGGGGAAACAAGTTCGTCGGAAGAAGAGGACAAATCCGAAGACTCATCATCTTCGTCTTCAGACAAATCCGAAGACAAAGTCCAAGTTAATTACTTGGAATGCTACGAGGTAGAGGTTGACGACAAAGATCCCTATGACCTCGCCTCGGGTGAACCTGACTTGGAGGAAGGGGGTTTGATGGCCGCTTGCCTCGGGTTAAGCCGAGTAAGCTACGTTGAAGGAGTCATCAACCCCGATGACTGTCAAGAGGTGTTACTAACTAAAGGAAAAATTTTAAAAATCTTGAAGACAATTACTTCGGAGGAGTTGGCAGGATACACTGCCCTGTTTATAGAGTTCTAGGATGTATTTGCCTGGTCGATTGATCAAATGCCGGGTATTCCACGAGAATTTGGAGAACACCAGATTGATTTGGTTGAAGGTGTAGTTCCGGTTTGGCAGCGACAATACCGCCTGAACCCGAAGTACTCGCTTTTGGTGAAAGATGAAATCAACAAGTACTTAGGGGCCAAAATCATCTTCCCTATCTTAAGTAGTGAATGGGTCTCCCCCATTGTCATTGTCCCGAAGAAGAAAATAGGGAAGATCCGAGTGTGCCAAGACTTCCGAAAGTTGAACGCAGTTACAAGGAAAGATCATCATCCCTTGCCTTTTATCGATACAATTTTAGATCAGGTAGCTGGGCATCCTTGTTATAGTTTTTTTGATGGATTTTCAACGTACAATCAAGTATCCATTCAAGAAGAAGACAAGGATAAAACTACGTTCACGACCGATTGGGGCACTTTTGCTTACAATCAAATGCCCTTTAGGTTGTGTAATGCTCCCGCTACTTTCCAGCGGATGATGAATTTGATCTTCAAGGATTTCCTATGCAAATTTGTGGAAGTTTTTATTGATGACTTTTGTGTGTTTGGGCAAAGAGATGTACATTTAGATTACCTTCACCAAACGTTTGAAAGGTGTCGTTTTGCCGGCTTGTCATTACACCCGGAGAAATGCTTCTTCGCAATGAAGGAGGGAATTCTTCTAGGGCATCGGGTATCAAGCCGAGGTATTGAAGTCGATGTTGAGAAGGTTAAAATAATCACAGCTTTGGAATCCCCGAAGAACATCTAGGAGCTGAGAGCCTTCTTGGGACATGTCGGATATTACAGACGCTTCGTGTCAAACTATGTAGTGCTTGCTGCACCACTTACAAAGCTTCTGAAGAAATCCAAAGACTATCTATGGGAAGTAAATCAAGAAGAAGCTTTCTAGGTGTTGAAGAAGAAACTGGTTGAAGCACCAGTCATGAGGGCCCCGAGTTGGGACGTCCCTTTTCATGTGTATGTGGACACTTTGTCCATGGCCATCAGGGTTGTCTTAAGTCAGAAGGACGAGAAGAAGAAGGACTACCCGGTGTATTATGCCAACCGACAACTTTCAGTTTTTGAAAAGAACTATTCGATGACTGAAAGAGAAGCACTCGGAATGGTGTATGCCTGCAAGAAATTTTGTCATTACTTGTTGGGGTATGAGTTTGTCTTCTATGTTGACCATTATGCATTGCAACATCTAGTCAAGAAGGCAGATTTATTGGGACAAATTGCAAGATGGATCTTGTTATTACAAGAGTTCACGTATACTGTACAAGTAAGGAAGGGAGCTTCGCATTCAAATGCGGACTTCCTGTCTAGGTTAGAAACTCAAGACCAAGAGTGGGAAATTGACAATCGGTTCCCTGACAAAGAGTTGAATCACTTATCAGCAATGCAAAGTACAAGGTATGCAGATGAATATAATTATTTGAATACTCTCCATTGTCCTGGGGGGATGGACCCGGAACAGCGGGCAGTCTTTCTCAGGAAAATGGGGCCGTACCAGCTTAAACACAGCATTTTATTTAAGATGGGCGAAGACGAAGTACTTCGGCGATGCTTGGAGTCATACAAAGTAGGAGGAGTCATTGAGTCTTTACACTCCGAGGCATCGGGAGGACACTATGCTCTGAAGAATACTGTAAAGAAAATTCTGTTGGCAGGGTATTGGTGGCCTACAATGTACAAATATGTACATGCTCATATCCGAAGTTGTGATGTGTGTCAGAGAACGGGGAAGCCGACGGCTACTTCTCAATGGACTTTGAGACCAATTTTGCCTTTGGCCCCATTTGAGAAATGGGGGATTGATTTTGTGGGTCCCATTCAACCAGTGACCCGAGTCACAAGAAAGCCCTACATTTTGGTTTACACTGACTATGCTACCAAGATGGTTGAAGCGGAAGCAACTCGTAGAGATGATGCTGAAACTGTGGCAGAATTTTTCTTTCGAAACATCATCTCCCAATATGGGTGTCCTCTAGAATTGGTCAGTGACCGAGGAACACATTTTTTGAACTCTATAATGGAGGCGTTAACCAAGTACTTTCAGATTAAACATTGGAAGACGATTCCTTATAACCCAAAAGCAAATGGCTTAACAAAAAAAGCGAATGGGTTACTTTGTAAAATTTTGAATAAGGTGACTGTCAATTATGCCTATGACTGGGATAAAAAATTACCAGCCGCGTTGTGGGCATATCAAACAACAGAGAAGATTACAACCAAACAAACTCCATACTTCTTGACATATGGCTTGCATCCCATACTGCCAGTTGAATTTGAATTCCGTGGGTTCTGTGCAAAGAACAAATGTCGGAAGAGGAAAGTCAGGATCTTTGGATTCATCAACTAATGTGGTTAGAAGAGAAAAGAGACAATGCAATGCAAACCACGAAAGAAGTACAAGCACAGAGGAAAGTCAGGCACAATCAAAGAATCAAACCTGTGACTGTACGAGAAGGGGATTTGGTTTTGTTATATGACAATCTCCAAATATTTTTTCCAGGCAAGTTGCATTTGAGATGGATGGGTCCCTATCGAGTTCTTCATCTTTACAAAAATGGATCCATGCAACTCGTCGATTTGGAAGGTAATCCTTTTGCCACTCGAGTAAACGGGTGGAGAGTTTGGAGATATTGGACCATAGACTCGGAACTTTCTAAGACACCCGAGGTCTATGTTTGCGGGGACGCTCACATTTGAGGGAGGAGGTATGTGGTACCCACATTTTTTGTTTTTTTCAAAATAAAGGAGAAGAAGTGTATAGAGAAGTTGGATTGCGCCTGTATGGCCAAAGAAGGCAAAGAAAATTGTCTTCAGGATGAAACCCGAAGTAAAGTGACTTCGGGTCATAAGGCAAAGTACTCGGAAATGCCCTGTCAATATACAATACAAAGTAGATTGTCTTCGGATTGGGGGGAGCTCAACTCGAGGCAAAGACAGTCTAACTACCTTTCGTCGGGGCAAGAAATTCAAGAAGGGGCCATTTCAAAACTGGCGGCTCATACGCGCGAAGGTTGATTGACAGTGACAGGTGCATGCCGGAGGTGTGACAGAGTCATATTGGAGACTTGTACTTGGGAAGGAGGCGGGTTCAAAGCAGGGAGCCACGTTCTTGGTGAAAGGAGAGATAGCCCAAGAAACGTAGGAGGTGAGAGATGCCTTCTTGTCGAAGAGAACAAAGAATGGGTACAAGGTAGAAAGTTACAAGATCCTGTCAAGAGAGGAATTGTGAGTGCTTTGATGGCAATCCTGAAGCTTATCCATGCTATGGCGAGTGTAGCATCAAAGGATCAAGAGCTCGATCGAGTGATGGAGAGTATGGAGGAGAAGAAGCAACTCTAGCAAAGAGAGTTGTCTACGCGGTATAGAGAAGAAGAGAGATTACAAGAGTTACTTCGTAATCAAGAAGAGAAAGTTATACAGAAGGAGAAAGAGAAGGAAGTGGTGAAAGCCGAGTTCGAGGAAGAGTTGGCAATGTACCGAGAGGAATGGCGTGCAAATCGTGAACGAGAACGGAAGACAAGATTGGAGCCATTGAAGGAGATAGTCCTCAGGGTGAACGCAATGTTAAGTACAGAAGCCAACGATCAAATTGAAGAAGCGCGACTGCACAAGTTGAAGTTGTTGGTACAAGAGACGAGGCAAAGACAAGCAAAGGACACGGAGATGATGCCTTGTTAATAAAACTAAGAACTTGTGTAGACAAAAAGGTGTTAGAAGTAGAGGATAACATTTCAATTAGATTAGACTTAGTGAAAATAGAGTTAGAAAAGCTTCGGAAAGATGTTAAGGCAAAACCCAAAGTAGATAACATAGGAGTCCAAATGTCTTTGGAGTTACCCTCAGGGACATTAGAGAAGAGTGGGTCGGGAGATAAGGAGTTAGATAGATTACCCACTAGTGAAATTTCATATCAAGAAAGAGAATTACTGAAATTGGTAGAAGAAGTAGAAGATGTGAAACCCGAGGAAAAGATAGTAGGAAGTAAGATTACTTCGGGTTTGGGTTTGAAAGCCAAAGAAGAAGTAGACATCGGATCGGAGTAGTAACAGATTTGAGATTTGAAGAGGCAAATATGAAGAGGTGCATTGTTATTTCGGATCTGCAGGTTAGAACAATTGTGGTAGAACGGTATAGTTGTTAGAACTGTTGATTGCTTCACTATTTAAGAGTGGCATTTGCAGGAAAATGTTGTTCAGTGCTCATTATTTTTGAGAATAGATAAAGCGAAGTGCTGTGAAGTAGTGCTCGTCGCTTGAGCTTGATTCCGAGTATCAGCTTTGTGATTGTGTTTGTGAATGTTTGGAGAAATTTGAAGTGCAAGTCAGAGTGCTTGTTGGATGTTGGATTCCACAACCTTGATCTTCATTTTGTGTGTTTGATCCTGAGTGAAGTGCAATTGAAGCAATGCCTTGACAAATCTGAGAGGAATTGTAGTGTTGGTAGTATTCTGCATTTGTGAGTGCAATGCGAAGTTGATGTGAAGCAATTTCAATCAAGGAAGTTGTGCCTTCAGTGGAAGGGTAGAACACAATTCTGAGGCAAAGTCGTTTTGCACTGAAGTGCCATTTTTGGGAGAGCCTGAATCATCACAATCAAGATTGTTTAGAAAGAATTGAAGGAGTTGTGATTAAGAAGTGTGAATTTCTGACAAGACTACAAGTCAGTGCTTGTTACTCTCTTCTGGGTGTGGTTTCTACCTGAGAGATTAAAGAAGAACTCAAGAAGAACTACATGTTACTTTTTGACCTTGTATTTGAACATTTCTGACTTGTATCTCTGCGGGAACAAACTTTACTTACCCAATTACCGCAAAAGTGATATTTGTTGGGTTGTCACAGTCCCTGACATGGCCATCTAGAAATCACCAAGTGAATAGGCCCATGTCTCTCTAGGTCATGCGCCCCTAGTAAGGAAATGTCTCCTAGTAGGGCCTTTTGGTAACCTATGACCGCTGACATCAGTAATAACTCTGAATACCAATAGGCCAAGTGTGCCACATGATGTAGAGAGACTCGCCTAGAAATCTCATCTCTCTCTACATATAAGTACCTCTGTACTCGTATACCCGCCTGTAACACCGCATCTAGTCCGGTGTTAATCCCACCAAACAACTCCAAAAGGCATATCCCCTCTACTGGATACTGCCAAGCAATGAGTGTGGTATCTTGAGGTGTCAAAGCAATCGCCTTAGGAGGCTCATCCTCACACTCATCTCCTGATGGTATGAAGGCTCCACTCCAAGCCTGCTGCACCAACTAATCTGCATGCTACTGCAATGCCTCCTCTGAACTCCACAATGGAACATCCAAGGAAGATGGAACAATCCCACTCGTACTCCAAAGCCGAGTGATCTCCTCTGGTACAAGAGTATCCTCTACATGGGCGTTCCACTCCAACAACTCACCAGGCCAAGTAACTGCACCGCTGAAAGCTAAAACTGATGCTACCATGGTCCCGGACTGTAGTGAGCCAAGACTGCCACTATTGAAGTGTACTGGTAGGCGACATACCCGTCCCTCACCAGACTGCCAACCAGGTCTATAAGAGGTTGTCTCCTCCCAATAGTCAATGTTGAAACCCATAGGGTATAACATTGCTCCCCCAACTAGCACATCATATGACTCAGCTATTGTTGCAATAGCCTGAGCTCTCACCACCGAGCTATCAGTCGGATGACCAGGCTGAACCTGGACAACAAGCTCCCCACGTGTGATGTACTGTGTCAAACCACCACCTAGAGATGTCTGGATCTGAAATGGACACCTCTCCACATCAGTCTTCCGTAATTCCAGACCGACAATTGCAGCCTTCTCCAACATAAGGAGTTATGCACCAGAGTCTAACAAGACTCTCTGTGGTGTATAGACCTTCCCTCCAGGTCCCACCAAACAAAAAATCCCCCTCTGGTTATCCAATAGGACAACACCAGGTGTAAACCGCGCTCTCTCAAAGGTCGGTCTAGCTGGCAACTCCTCCAGTCTAGCCGTTGCTGCCTGCCATAAACCACTGGTCACTGAACGGATCCCATGCTCCTCAACCAAGTCAACTCTGTGAGCCGGCCTGTCTCTCACTCAGGATGAACCTCTGATGGCTATTATGGTAGCGCACCATGGACTAAGAAGGCAAAGAACCCAAACTCCATCATACTCCTCCAAGGCTAACACTCCAAGACTCAAGACATTGCTCACTAGAGAACTCAATGAGAGAGAGATAGTTGCAAATGAAAGGATGATGAGTACTTCCTCACCCCTTGTTTATATACTTGTGAAATAGTTACGTACCAAAGTTACTAATTACCAGAGTAACTCAAGTTACTAGACTAAAAGTCAAGTAAAGTCAAAAATTAGAAAGGAATATCCATTCACATGGGCATATTCCCCTAAGCATGTGGTCTTATCTTGACCCAACCACTAAGTCAAGGATTCCTTCACATGGGCTATCCTTGGACTAAAGAAGAATCCAAAACAAAAAGGCTTGCGGGCCCAAGAGTTCTCAACTCTTTCCTCAAAGCCAAACACCTAGGAATAATACCAAGTCAACACACTAAAGTCCAAAATAGTGGTGCTCATCTTTTCTACTTCCTCTAAAGTAAGGTCCCCTCTATCTTAGCTATGACTAACTTTAGCTAACCATGACTAATATAGAACCATCCTTTATCTCTATATAAATAATATCTCTTAAGTACCTATAATACCAAGCTAAATATCACAATACCACACACATGCACAAATGGGTGTTACAGATCCACTACCAACCACCTCTGCTCTAGTAGTAGGAACTGCACCGTCCCTACTCTCACACAATGTGGCAGCCAACCGGAATACTGGGGCTGGGTCAACTTCCAATGTAAACATGTCACTAGCTGAAAATAAAGGATGCCGCATAATCAGTTGAGCCACCCCCAACATCATGCTAGACTTAGTCTGTGTAGTAGTAGGTGGCTGACTCTCCAGCCTTCCGCTTGCAAGCTCCTTAGCTTGTCAGTCCGCACTCCTTGGTAGTTCTGTCTCAAACATAGGAAGAACTCCACCATGGGGTTAAACCCTAGTACCACACCACCTCATGCAGTGGTACCTCCACTCGTAGTAGCACTATCTCCAACTAGTGCACCTCCACTAGCTCCATCCACACTACTTGAGCTAGAACTCGTAGGTACAGCCGATCTACTCCTTGCCACCAAGCCTGAAGTGATGGAGACATAGTGTGGAGACCAATATTGTCTCCATAACTCAATCTCCTCCAAATGAGCTCTCCTAAAATCATGGTAGTCATCCATCGGTGGACACTCTAAGTGCTGAAACAACCCCTTCTATGCCATGAAGGGTGTGAAAAAAGTTGGGTTCCGCATCTGCTGCAAATCACACCAACTATCAAACTCCTGGATGAAGTCATCCAACTCAATGGTACCCACTGTACCAGAGTAACGCCTAGGACCTTTGGAGGCCCCATAAATCTTGTCCATGTCCCACAACAACGGTGCAGACACACCAAGTGCACTCTCAACTGAATCAGCTCCTGTGTCAAGCTCCAACTCAGAGTCAATCTCCTCCCTCACTGGGACCTGAGATACATGCTGACACTGAGCACCACTCCAAGTAAACCCAATGCGTATTATAGGGCTAACTCCTATGGAATCTCCAAAGAACTTCGTCGTGACAAAGTAACCACACCAACAAACCCGAACCACCAACTGTAACCACAAGTCGCAACCGCAAGTACCCCACCAAGTGCCAACACCACCACATGCCGACACCACCAAGTGCCAATACCAACTAAGCACCACCCACTAATGTTACTCTAACCGAGATAACTACACTAGGGGAAAGGCAACCTATAACCTGCCATCATAACACGCACTCTCATGGTCTGCAGGTCATCACTTCTTGCCTCACCAAAGAGAAACAAAGATAGTCTGACTGGTCATCACTCTAGCCTTACCACCAAGAGCACACCAGAGCATCAACGCTCAAAAGTCAGGGCACCTCACACAAACGTGGTGCACAAACAGGAAGTAGAGAATGGAGGGGGTCCAATCACAAGAAATCTAAACAAAAACCCTCCATCTCATAACACAACACGGGACTGACTCTGCCACCATTTGGCATTTGACATAAGAGGAGTTCGTATCTAAGTCCTAAGCTACCAGGATCACCAAGAATGGGATCAAACTGCCTCTCCTAGCCAAAGCTACATGTGTATAGATAATAGTGGCATAGTCACTAGGACAACAAGTGAGGGTGGACTAGTTGGCTAGGGCACAAGTCTAGGAACAAGAGATCTAGAAGTTAAACCCTGTTGCGCACAATCTAGTAGGAAAGGCAGATTTTGCCAACCAATGACCAAGATCTACTCTAAACTAGCTAGCCTCACGCCAGCAAGCTGGCTTGCTGGCCCTTCTAGGCCTTTGTAGCCTCTCATAGCCCACAACCCTATGCCTCAAAACGCCAAAATTCAGCCAAATGGGGCCTTTCTTGTTGCCACTTTGAACCTCCTCCAAAATTGGCAAAACTCCTCCAAATCTGGCCAAACAGCAAAAACTCCTCCAATTCTGGCCAAACAGCAAAAACTCCTCCAATTCTGGCCAAAATCTGACGGATAAACCCTAAAGATGGCTATCTGCCAAATCTCCCGCTAACTTTCCACTCGAGCCAAATTGACAAAATGGGTTTTTCCAAATCACAATTTCATGAGAAGAGCTTCCCAACTCCACCTTCAATTTGACTTTCCGAGCCCAACTCAAAGCAAATTGGTCCTGCTTTCACCTCTTGAGCTCAAAATCACAACATTGCTCAAAAATTGCTCCTTCTTTGCTTGAAATTTGGCCAGTGCTTCCGCACACCGTCCGCCTAACTGCCAAATCTGCATCAATCGATTGATCTTCTACACGCTAGGGAAACACAGAACTTGAATCGAGCTACCAACGATCCACGGAGCTTGGAGATACCACCAACACTCACAGTTCCTGCACCCGATTTCCCCCTTACTTCACTTCTCTGATGTAATCAGATTGCTTACCACTCTCAACTCAACTCAACTCATATCAGTACTTGATCTGTCATTCTATAAACTACCAACAAATGGGCACTGATTACAGTCAAGCCACACCCACTCAAGCATAGAGAATCCAGGTGACGCTTGCCGGCCTCTGTCCACCATAGCCAAGAACTCGAAGGCTCAACATCAGAGAAGTGAGCTCTCTGGAGCTCAATTCAAAACCATACTCCTTGGACTCGAGCTAGAACTGAAACCCTAATAGTCCCACTGACGGCACACTCAACGGTGCAAACGGTGCAAAGTGACGGTGGGCCCTACCGTGAAGTGAGTACCCCAAACACCAAATCTGACCGTTGGAAAGTAGTCTCTGAAATACTACTGAAATAACTCTAACTACTATCACTGGAACTCCAGTGTCCGAGCATCTAGATACGGCACTACAAATGGTGTGACACTATCCGTATTACTAGATGTTTCAAATCTATGATATTATTTGTGAATCTTTTGCTTACTTATCTTATAAAAAATGAAGAGAAATTCAACAAAACCCATTTATATATGTTTGACAAATCTATACAAAATTAGTATCCAATATTAAACAAATGCTTCATCAAATATAAAAAATGAGATATAAGCTCACCAACTTTAAAAAACAATATAAAGAAATTTGGTGCACACCTCCTGCAAAATTTGCACCTTTGTTTTGTTTTCTCTTTTCTTAACAAGATACAATGGAGTTATTTTATATGTCTAATAGAAGAACCTCTTGTTTGGGTATTATTTGGATCCATCTTTGTATAGGTCAATGTACAAAGAATTGAGTCATACAGATTTTATAATACAAAGAGAGAGCCAGAAAGAAATCAGGTGCAAAGATTGGTTCAAACCAAATAAAGTCAAGTATGAAGACTTTTTGGAGCCAAAAATCTTCAAGATCAAAGATTGCATGCAGATTTGAGTGCTATTGCTTAGACAAAGAACCACATCCAAGGACCATTAACACACACAAAAGAGTTCTCACATGAGGACAATGATAGCTTGACCAATAAGGATAGTTGCTCAAAGAACATTGATTATAAAAATGAGTGTCAACTGAGTAAACTTTTTATGAGCACTCTAAAGGATACACTAGAATCCTTGGAATTTTAGAGTTAGGTCTTCTTTGCAACCATAGTGTCCTTGATAAGAAGATGGTTTGAGCAAGACAAGCAACAAAGAAGATCCTAGAGGTGATCTTCTATTACCTAGGAGGACAAATGTGCAATGAGACCCGTAAGTGCTTTACTCCAGAACAAGCATATGACATTCTAGCTATGGAATTGGGACCATAAATTATCTATCATTGTCCAAAAGACAAGGAGTAGGAGAGAGAGAGAAAGGACAACCAAAGATCTTGGAAGAATCCACAATCCTCTCATCTTTTGCACAATGATTAGTGAACTAAGCTCCCAATTCCATATCAAGTATGCCATATGCTTGCTTTGGAGTAAATCACTCCTTGCTCTCATTGAAAATCTCAAGAGTGATGTAGCTAACCCTAAGGGATTACTGTGGAGATAAAATTTGTAGACATGGGAGAGCAGTTTAATGCAAAAAATTTAAAATCCTTCATAAAGAAGTAATCTGCCAATAACAATTGATGTGTCTCCAACTGTAAGGATCAAGCCCAAAGGTTATTTTTTGCAAGCAATAATAAATTTATTCTGCCCAAAGAGAACTACAATCCTAACAACTAACCAAGCCATTTTCTTCATGCAAGTACACCAAGGAGAATTTGTGACCTAGGCCCATATGTTCTATTTGCAATCTTGGTTAATAGAAAAGGAATTTTAGGAGGATTGAGGAGCCACTTACCTTGCCTTATTTTCACTTTACTTCTAAATGGGGCTTAACTTGCTAAGGGAAGAGGAGAAGAAGAGAATTTTCCAAGCTATTTTCATTTGGAGGAGAACTTGTTGTCTAGCCAAAAAGAAGGGAAAAAATCTAAGCACACTCAAATGTAGATACAAAATGTTGGAAGGTTTGTAAAATTAAAATAAGTTGAATTCATCACACCAAAGAAGAGGCCATCACACCAAAGAAGGTAAAGAATTATTCACAAGTGAAAAGTCTTTCTTAGTGTGAAGAAGAAGAAGAAATCAAAAAAGAGAGTGAAGAAGAAGAAGATGAAGAAACCGCTCTCACCAAAGAGACCAAATTCAATTTGAAGAGGGAAGAGGAGGGTGGAGATGTAGAGTTCACAAAATAAGTTAGATTGGCTTGCTACTCAAACAAAGATAGAGATCAAGAAAATCAAGAAGATCTTCAAATTGAAGGTCATACTAATCCAGGACAAGCATACCTTAAACCCAAAGAACAAGAAGCAAAATAAGATAAGGTAGCTATAGAAGAAGTAGTGGAAGTCCCAATAGTAAAGCACCACAAAGACAAAGGTGTAGTAATTGAATTACTAACACCACCAATTATTGATGGAGTGGAATTTTGTAATTTATTCTATTGGGCCATATTATGATTCTTATAAATAATTCTTCATCAATATCAAGAAGGTTAGTCCAAAGGTGGTGGATTACACTTTGTTTGTAAAAAGATTTCATACAAAAAAATATGCAATACAGGCAAAGATGGCCAAGTAGAAGGAGGACATCAAGAAAACTTGAAACATGTATAAGGAGAAATGCAAGAAAACGAATACACTACTACAAGAAAAATACAAAATTAAGAAAACACCTTGCTAATGTGGAGCAAAAGCTCTTCCAAAAGACATCCAAAAACTGGAAGAGGACCTAAGAGCTCTTTGGCTTGAACAAAAGTAAAAGCAAAAGAAACAAGGGTACAAAGACAAGTTGCATAGCAAGGATGCAAAGTGATGAGCATGAAAGGTGAGCTAGAGGTAGAAAGGTAAGGATTGTTACCCTAGAGTTGCAAATGACCAAATACATGAAGGAGGCAGCCATACAACTAAAAGTCACAAGCAAAGAATTGAAGAAAGATAAGGAGAAGAGTGCAAGAAATCATCCAAAGATGGTGAAGGAAATAACAACCAAATTTAGTGCGTTGGTGACCAATCTTAAAGAAGAAAGTGTGAAGATCATCAAGGACTTTGAAGATCTTTGGGACAACCTTGTGGACATCAAAGAGGAAGCAATGGTAGATAGGATTATGAAGACAAAAATACATGAATTTACTAGAAGTGATGATCTAGCCAAAGAAGCTTTGTCTTTGCTTCTATTAAATACTATCAACACTATATTTATTTCCCGAGATACATCAAGGCATTGCTTCTTTGAAACTACCATGGATCCCACACCCTATTACAAGTACTAGTGATCCATCATACTTTGTCACTTGGGTGACTACTATAAAGATTCCTTAGAATCACTCAACAAATATATGAAACCAATACTTGTACATAAAGCAACGCAACAAAGAGATTTTAGCTCTTTCACTTGATTCATCCTTGAATGACTAAATACCTTATCTACATTTAACTAAAGTATTAAATAATGCTTCCAACTTAGAAGCAAAGGAATTTGATGGTTGAGGCAATGAAAAGATCTATCAAGTTTGCACTTCCTTGTATTTGAATGAAACATTTGACATTTTGTCATCCTATCTTATATTATATTGCTAATATGTACACTAATTTCTATCCATGTATCTTGTGGAAGCTATCAATCATTCCTTGAAGAAACTCCCTACTTTTTTGTTTTGAAACATTCTTCCTACTCCAAAGATTTTAAATACAAAAAGCTTCTACAACTACAAAGAACTTGTTTTTGAAGTTTCTTCAGTACAAGACTATTAAAGAACTATCTTTAACTCTAATTTCTCTCAAGATGCGTTGAATCCTCTTCTTATTTTTTGCAATTTCTAATACTATTGTATCATAGGTTTCATGGAATTTTCTATCTACATTTTCACTTGGTTTAAGGGATCATTGGTCCATCCTCAAGGTTTTGTAAAATTCATTGCTAAGGTTTGAATTTGTAACTTTATAATTAGAACTTATCTAGAGTGACTGTGATCCTTTGTTATTTCTATTTTTTGTAGTTCATGTACATTGTAATAATATGGAGCTAGGAAAGAATCAATATCAGCTAATGGTTAGTAGAATTAGTTAGGAAGCTTCTTGGTCTTATTTCTTAGAAGTGTCAAGGAGGCTTCTTGGTGAGAAGCTTCTAGGAACTTCTTGAGGTTTGAGTAACTTATACACCAAGTTAAAAATTGTCATGTTATGGTTTGCATAGCCAATAAAAAGGAAGGTAGTGATACTTATCTCCAAATGTTGCATTAGATTATATGAAAGATGTTGAACTACTGTCATGCAAGTAATCTATGTACATTAAAGTAATTAGCCACATGGATTACAATCTTGTCCTTTCAAAGTCTTTGATGTATATAGGTGGTAGAGACTTGATATACAAGGGGAAAAAGGTGTTAAGTCTTACAAGTCTTGAGTGGGAAGAGTACATTAGAGTGAGAGCTGTAGCAAACAATAGGAGCTAGAGCATCTAAGAAGAGTTTGAACCCAAGATGTTCCATGCACTTGATTTGCCACTCCCAAATCCTTTTCTCATTAAGCTTTAGATTTTGCACCGTTATCACTTTTGAGCTTGGATGGTAGCACATTTTGGGCCTATTTTTATGAAGTTAGTGATGGAAACGGCAGGTTATATTATCCTTCTTGTGCCTATTTAATGGACATGTATGGGACTTGATAATTTAGGTGCTCTTTTAAAACAAAAGGGACTTAATTTCACCCAAGGCCCTCAAGATGGAGTTACGGGGTCCATGTGTCAAAAGTAGAAATAAAAATTTGACAAAAGTGCAAGAAATTGATTCCACTATGTGAAGGCTATAGTTTTCAATATTTAAGGAAGTTAGGGCAAGGAACTTGTAGAACCAAGACAACTTTTAAAGAGAAGAGAATACAAGCTATCATTTGAAAATAAGAATCACAGATTGAGCTGTAACAATATGGAGTTTATAGACAAGTTAGTCAAGACTAATAAAGTAGAAAACAGGCCAAATTAGCCAAAATTATATAAGTATTCTAGAAGTATCTAGGAAGATACTTGGTATCTTCCAAATATTTCATATTATGTATACCAAGTGGTAATTTCTAGGTGGAATCTTACCAATTAGTTTAGCCTGCACTTTAAAAAGGAGGCTCTTAAGAAGCTTCCCAAGATGCTTCTCAAGAGCTTTCTTAGGTCATAAGGTCTCATTAAAAGGGATCAAGATAGAAGACAAGAAAATCAAGGCCCTTATTGATTGGCTTACTCTAAAAAAATGGCATAAAAGTGTAGGCATTTAATGGATTGGCAAGTTTTTACTAATGGTTAATCCACCTCTATGCTCATGTAGCTGCATCATTCCAATCTCTTGGAGAAGACCTCAAGCTTTCAATAGATCACCAAACACAAAGAAGCATTCCAAAAGCTGAAACATATGGGGTCTTCAAGATCCATTCTTCAACCACATAATCCTCAACTATCTTGTGTGGTTGATTTTGATGCTTCTAAATTTACCATTGGAGTTGTGTTGCAACAAGAATATCTAGATGGGTTACATCCCATTGCCTTTGTCTCTCACCGACTAAACACCAAAAAAAGGAACTACTTTGCTTGAGATCAAGAACAACTAGCAATGGTATATACCACGAAGGTATGGTGGCATTATCTCTTAGGGAAGCAAGTGATTATGCAAACCAATCACAAACTCTTCTTGTAGATATTAAATTTGGAGCACATGAAGAGTCGACATCATCAATTGGAGGAATAACTATAGTATTTTGACATCAAACTTGGTAGGTTCTATGTCATCCTTGATGCCCTATCCCAAGGACTTGATTTGAAGACTCTTCCTCTCATTACAATGGAAAGTACAATAGTGTCAATTGACTCAAAAGTCAAAATTAAGTTAAGGACCACTTTATAACATGATATTCTTTCAAATGATACAAGGTTGTCTTGCAGCACATGACAAAGAATAAAACACATTTTACTTCATAGAAGGTGTTTTATTCAATGAGAATTGGATCTATATTCTAACCAAGGGTGATCTATGAATTGTGTGCCTTCAAGAAGCCCATGACTTACCAATCATTGGTCACATGGGTGTAGATAAGACCTTGAGTACCCTACAATACCAATGGTGGTGGCTCAACATAGTACAAGAGGTATGGATTCTCTCCTTTCTTCCGTAATATTGGCCAAGACCTACTTGTTCTAGATTCCCTTCTTTCTCCTCCTCTATCTCATGTCCCTTGTACTTCCACCTTCTTGACCATAATATCTCAATCCCTACAACAAGCCAAATCTCATCTCCTTGTTGCTCAAAATGGTCAAAAAAAATACATGAGGATCAATATTGTTATGATCTCACCTTTCAACTTGGTGATAAGGTCATGCTTTCTTCTAGTAACCTACCACTCCCACTTGCTACCCAAGTTTGTAAACTTACTCTTAATTGGAAAGGTCTATTTGATGTCATCCAATCATTTCTCATGTTGCTTATCAACTTGCCTTACTTTGTCATATGCAAATCCACCTTGTTTTTCATATTTCCAAGTTGAAAGACTCTATTTCTAATCCATCTTCCTTTTCCTCTTGTGTCCAACCTTCTCCTCCTCCCATCGCCATCAACAATTATGAAGAGTATGAAGTTGATTTTATCCTTGCACATCACACCATTCAACATGACTGCCAACAACATACCAAGTAGAAAGTCCTTTAGAAAGGGTATCCTCTTCATGATGCCACTTGGAACTTCATGATGCCACAGTATCCCACTCCATAATGCATAAATGGCCATCTAGGAGTTTGAAGCTTCCATGGTAATGAAAGCGTCACCAATTAGCAATAGGAGAATATGTAACAATGTGGAGTTTAAAGATGGGTTAGCCAATAATTAAAAGGATATTCTAGAAGCTACTTGGTACCTTTCAAGTATCAAGTAATGTGTATGCAAAGTAGTGACTTCTAGGAAGAAGCTTCTAATTAGCTTAACTGGCACTCTAAGAATGCAGCTTAGGAAGTTTCCTAAGAGCCTTGTATGTTCCCTATAAATACCAAGACCCAAGCTCATGCTAAGCATTTGTAGTTTCACTCATTCAAGAGTCCCAATGTGATCTTCTATTCTCCAGTTTTCCTCCTTTGTCTTGTTTATGAGTAAACTATCAATGAGATATGATCAATTGATTTAAAGGAGGTCAAATTCATACATAGATACACAAACATGAAAATTCTAAGAGTTTTGTTATAGCTTCTCTAAATTTGGTAATAGGGTTGGAAAGTAGACAAAAAATTGGTTGAATTAAGGTAAAGAAATTTTAAGTTTTAATTTGAACTTGAATTTGATCTAATCAATTGAAGTTGGAATATTTGAAATTAGGGTGTTTGGAAGGAGATTATAATCAAGTTTGAGATTTTGGTCACTTCTCTAGTTCAAGTTTGAATTAACCTATGAATATTTCTATTCTTTTTGGTGCTTAGATCTTGTATCTCTATGCAAAGTTCTCATGTGAATTCAACTAGAGAATTCAACAACTTTGGTCAAGTGTACCTAGGTCTATAGAGCTCACAAGTTACCACATTTTGTGAATTGATCAATATCTAAGTTTAGGGATAGAATTAAGTTTGGGATAGAATTAAGCAATTAAAATTAAAAAATATTTTAAAAAGAACCAAAAAATCTATTATATAAATTTTTGTTTGCTTTTGGTGTATAAAAAGTGAGATTTAGTACAATAAACTCTATTTGAAATACTATCATAAGTTGAGTGGAGCAATTTTATGTCCAACTATAATTGAATTTTCAATCTTTAATTTGAATTCATCAATAAAAGGATTTTACATTCTAAATTATTCCATGTTCTTAAACATGAATCCTTGGGCTAAAAATTGGCTAAAAATTGTGCAAGAATAAGGACTTGAATCTAATTGAGTGTTTCAAAATTGAGTTCGGAATAACAAATATATAGCCAAGTTTTAGACCTTGTCAAAAAATCTGTAGTGATGAAATTAAGACTTGCTTTATATCATTTGGAAATATTTTTCACATGCTTCACATTATGTCCTAGAACAACTAAATCAAAGTTATAGAGAAAAATTTATCCCTAAATGAATCTTGTAGAATTTTCTCCGTCAAAAGGTATAGAATTTCCCTATTTGGAGTATAGATTGGATATAAACTTGGAGTATAGATTGAGAGAAGCTCTTGGACAGAGCAAGGAAGCTTTGAAGCATATTTATAGCACAAGCACGGGGAGCTTTTGCTAAGGTTTTCTCCATGCTTGCATGTTTGATTGTATGCCCAATTTGCTTGGATTGGTGTATGTACCAGTTCTTTCTTTCTAGCCATGTTGTGTATTTCTCCTTGGTTATGTTAGAAATGATAACCAAACCAATAGATCAGGAGTGTGTGTTGTGATGACGAGTTAGATTACGTGTTATTCTTCTACCCAACAAAAGAAATACTAGAAACAAGGGTAGAAGGTTCCAAGGGTTGGGCAAACAAGAAGACTCAAATTATTAAGACATCCTATTTTTAGGCTCCATAGTTAAGCGTCCAATGTGTTCCTAGAGAGAAAAATTTCAAAGTACAACAATGATTAGCTTAGCTTATATGCCAAGGAGATATCTAGCTTGACTTGTACCAAGAAAGGTAGCTTCTAAAAGGAACCTTTCTTAGAAGCTTCTTCGGAGTCTTGTACTTAGCTTCCTTAAAAATACCAAAGCCAAATTGTATGTTGAGCATTTAGAGCTTCACTCAATTGAGATTATTCAATGTGAACTTCCATTTGATATTCCATTCTCCTTTTTCTCTACTTGATATTTTACATGGTATAAGAGCACAAATGGGAGGGATGGAATCTATGGAACATCAAATCAGTTTACCCTAAACTTTTTGAACTTTTGCGTTCATGTACTACCAAAGCACCATTTCCCACATTTCATCACTTCTTGCTTTGGCCAAGGTTTTTGGAATGTAGTCACCTTGTTTGATGAACCATTGTCCTTTTGATTATAACTTACCAAGAGTAATGGATGTACTATATTTACATGTCAACCTAGATAATTGCAAGAAGGTAGTATGGTACAATAGTAGTAAAAGTGAAGATGCACAAATTTATCATTGCTATGTAGCAACAAATCATGCATCTTAATCAACTATTGGATGAGAGAGATTGTGATGATCAACAACATAAGAATTAGAGAGAGAAATCTTTTAAGAGTGAGAAGATTGAGTTTAATTCCCAAAACCAAAGATATTTCCATGCAAGAACTTACTAGGTGTAATAGAGAATTTTCTATTTTATTCTGGATGTTATTTTGAAGACACCAATCTTCTAGATGATTGGAATCAAATCTCCTTGTCTTCAAGTCAACTAAATGAAGCAGAAAAATATGGTGATGATTCTAATTGGAGTAGATGCAAAAGCAATTTGTTGCTCTAATTTCAAATGAGAAGACTTCAAGAGTGCAATCATTGGGAGATCCCAAGCCATGAATGTTGCATGAGATTTATTGGTGGAATTAAGACAATTTGGTTTTGTGAAAACTTACATTTCTCAATTCCAAAATATCATGATTATTATTTTAGGTACACAAGAAGGAAAACCTCTTAAATAGTTTATGAGAAGCTAAAAATTATGCACCAAATTGGAAGTTACACTATATGAATCCAAAAATCTAGAAGTTATGCAAATGGTTAAGCAATTTGATTCCTTGGTAGCTACAACATGGTCTTGACCTAGAATTCCATAAAACTTGCAAAAACCTAAGCATTGGTGGATGAACAAACATCCATAGGGATTGATGTCATCCCATAGAGACCACTTGGCATGGTAGACTAAGAGTTGCTAGAACAAAATGGTTGTTGTTTTTTAGTTATGCACCTTTCATTGCTTAATTTCCAAGCAAGAATGGAAAACCTTGACCAATTGCACAAGTGGAATTATTTGAATGTAATGATCAATGAAACAAAGGGTCCAAGTAAAAGATATGCTTTCATTTATAAAGAGCTTGATTACTTCCAATAGGATTGAATGCAAACCTTGCAAGTTTGATCCACTTTTGAGATATCATATCTAATTGTGATTGTAGAATTTTGATTGATTGTGGAGGTTTTTAGAATTGTATATCCATGCAACTAGCAAAGGAATTAAGTTTTCTCATAAAACCAATATAAAGTGGCAAATTGATGATGGTGGATGTTAGGAAGAGGTATGAATTATAAACCTCACAACTTTTTGCATTAAAGATTGGGAAAGAGCTTTTTGAATGCATGAGATTTATAATAACCTACTGACACTTTAATATCATTTTGTAATTGTCATAAGATAGAATAAGATAAAGCTGAAATGCATAATACTTTGATGGTCCAAAGGAGCACTCTGACTTTATTATATAGTAGAGAAAAATCCTTCCAAGAGAACTTCGCCCTTAGATTAGAAACATGGATTGGAGATAAGTGAACCCTAGTTCCATTGGGTTGGTCAAACAAGTTTGGCCAATAGGAATCTTTTGGGAATCTTTTAGAAAAACTAGAATTAGAATGGAAGTGGTACCATGGGAAAATTCTTGATTAAAAAGACTATGGGGTATAGAAGAAATGCCATTCTTCTTGAAGGAGAGTAAAATTTCATGTATTTAGGCTTAATTCTTTTGTTCAGGCCTCCAAAATTGGCTCCAAAGTTTTTTGTGTGTTTTTGGCCTATTAGTGGAAGTCTTCTTTTGGTGACACCTCTATCCACTTGCCTTAAACCATCATGTTAACATCTCAAAAGACATTACCAAGCCAATTTGCAACTTTAGTTAATTTGTTTAGCTAATGGTATCATACATTCTATGTCTTCCTTGACTAGAGTGTCATTTTGTTCAAATTCATTAGACCAAATGATAAAAATTCAAGAAGAACACCAAGATAGAATTATTGATTAGGTTTTTTGGCAACTCTAAGGAAGTCACTTGAGAGTAATCAATCCCAAGATAGAAAGTTTGTTAATATAATGTCTACAGAGTAAATTTTGGATGAAGATATTTCTAATATTTATGATTTGGATCAAACCTATTGCATAAGGAGGCTCTAATTAGGAAAAGAAGCCTCAAAAAGAAATGGTTCATCAAATAGAACAAGAGTTTGTAGATATGTTTCAAGATGATCTTCCAAAAAGGTTACACTTTGATTGATGTATGCTTTCCAAGATCAAGCTATTGCAAAGTAGTACTCCAATGAGTAGACCGATCTATGAGCTCTCATTGAAGTAGCTAGAAAACCTTTCAGTAACATTAATCCAATTTTTGGAGAAGGATTTCATAAAACATAACACATCTCCTTTAGAAATACTATAAATCTTTGTATCAAAGAAGGATGTAAAGCTTTTGATTTTATATTGATCACCATGATCTTAATAAATTGTGAAAATTCCATATCCCTTTCCTCAAAATGATGACTTATGAGATCAATTAAGTAGAGCATAAAACTTCTCAAAATTAAATTTTTGAAATAGCTATTGGAAAATTTCAATTGATGTGAAAGATATGCATAAGACTACCTTTTGTACAAGGTATGGGCATTTTGGATTGAGAGTTTTACTTTTTAGGCTCAAAAATACTCATGATGCTCAATAATAATAGTCTTCTTGGACCAAATATACCAGTTTTTGGAGGGGATATTACATCAATAATTGGTTATGTTTTTAGATGATATTTTAATTTAAGGGGAATCTTAAGAAAACTAAGATAATGGAAATTATATGTAAAAGTTCCAAGTGTGGATTTTGGCAAAAAAAAGTTACCTTCTTGAGCCACAAGGTTTCAATAGAGTGGATCAAGATGAAAGAGGAGAAAATAAAGGCCATTAGAAATTGGCCTACTCCTAAGGATGCCAAAGAAATTCAAGGATTCAATGGATTGGCAAGTTTTTACCAACTTTTCATCTACTACTACGCTCATGTCCCTACCCCATTAATGGATCTCTTGGAGAAGACAACAAGCTTCAAATGGACCACCAATCAAGATGAAGCATTCAAGAGACTTACAAAGAAAGCGTCTTCATGAACCATCTTCCAACCATGTGATCTTAAACTGCCTTTGTGGTTGATTTTGATACTTCTACTTTGCAATTATATTTTTATTGCAACAAGAATTCCCATATGAATTGCATTCCATTGTCTTTGCATCCAAAAAACTAAATGTAGGTAAAAGGAATTATTCTTCTTAGATCAAGAAAAAATTGCAATGGTATACATAATGAAGGTGTGGAGAAAGTATTGTTTGGGAAAATAAGTGAGGATGCAAACCAATCACAAACCCTTGTTATAGACATAATATTTGAAGCACATGAAAAGTCTGCATCATTGATAGAAGGAACAACTACAATTTTTTGATATAAAAACAACAAAAGTTCCTTGTGATTCATATTGCCATGACACCTTTCATTCAAGAATGGCCTTCTAATTTATGAGAATGAAATCTACATTCTAGCTATGAGAGATCTAAAACATGTGCAACTTCAATAAGTGCAAGATTTATAAATTGATGGGCATATGGGTACAGACAATACATTGAGTATCCTACAACACTAATAGTAGTGGGAAAACATGGCACACAAGGTTCAAGCTTTTGTCCCATCTTGTGCAAGTTTCCAATGCCACAAGATAGGCAACCAAAATTTGGGTAGACTACTTCAACCACTACCAATTTCAACTCCCCAATCAGAACATGTAGCTTAGATCTCATCACATCCTTGCCAAAGATAGACCAAGTTCATACAACAATCATGGTTTTTCTTTTTAAAGCTCAACAAGATAATTCATTTGGTGCCTATCATGGATACAACAGATGCTCTAATGTTGGCCAATATTTACTTTGATATAACCTTTGTAAAAGACCAAAGGGAGAAATAGGAAAAGTGAAATGGAAGAGTGAAATATCACATTGGGATTCTTGAATGAAGTAAATTTTGAATGCTTAGCATGAGCTTGGCTTTGGAATTTATAGGGAACATATAAGGCTCTTGAGAAGCTTCTCAAGAAATTTCCTAAAAGTTGCCTTCTTAGAGCGCAAGTTAAGCTAACCAAGAAACTTCTCAAGGAGGTTCCTTCTAGAAACTATCTATTTGGCATGCAAGTTAAGTTAGTTATGAAGCTTCTTGATAATTTTCCTTCTAAATGCCACCTACTTGGCATGCAAGCTAAGCTAGCCAAGAAAATTCCCAGGAAACTTCCTCCTCGAAGTTGCCTACTTGGCATATATATTATATGATACATGGAAAGTACCAAGAAGCGTCTTAAATACTTCTAGAATATTCTTATAATTCTTGGCTAATTTGGCATATTTTATACTAAGTTAGTCTTGACTATCTTGTTGTAAACTCCATATTGTTAAAATCTTCAAGAACCAAGGTATGCCATGTGTTCTCATATTTAATTGTAATACTTGATTTATTGGAAATTTTTGGCAAATGCCCTTCAAACTACACAATACCAAGCTTGCATTGTCTACTTACTATCATCCAAAAATTGATGTGCAAGCCAAATGAGGTAATCACACCTTTTTTTTCCTTTTTCAGTGTTCATGACGCCAACTTGATTACTTGTCTTACAATTATGGAGTTTGTCTATAATAAATCTAAGAAGGCAAGTGTAATACCAATAGCTAGAAATATGATCTAAAGGTGAAATTTGATTTGGTAAAATTTGGAATGATTCTATACATGATGGAATAAATAGATCAGATAGAGGTATCACCAAATCAATACTTCTACTAATAGGGCAGAAATCAAAACACTTGAAAACCTTAAAACCAATAGCTAAACATATGATCTAGAGGTGAAATTTGGTTTGGTAACATCTGGAATGATATTATACATGATGGAATAAATAGATCAAAAAGAAGTATCACCAAAAGGGTACTTCTACTAATAGGGCAGAAACCAAAATATACCTGAAACCTTTAGAGGTAATTTTGATGGCCTAAATGGATGAATTAGGCCTCAAAAATATGTTGATTCCCCCTACCTCTAAAGTAGAGTAGGCTAAGGAAGGGAAGGCTCCCTTCCCCCCCCCCCTTAGTTGTCTCATCAAGAGCTTTCCAATCGTACCTCATCCATATGATTCAAAGATTCCTACAAGAAGATTCCCTAAAGATTCCCTTTAGTCAACACTAGTTTGACCAACCAAATAGGACCAGATCTAACATGTCACCCATGCATGTATCTAATATGAGCATGGAGATCAATGACATGTCACAAATCCATGTATCTGATCCAAGGACTATGCTTCCATTGAGTGCCTCTACTTTGCTATATAATAAAGCAAAGGTGCTCCTTTGGGGCATCAAAGTTTGAGTGTGAAACTTTTGTTCTCTCTTCTATGTTTCTCTACTATCCTCCAAACATTACAGCAAGTAGCATAATTTCTTGCTTCTTCCTCAATTATGGGCAAGATCATCTTGTTCTCAATTCTCTCCTTACTCAACCACCATCTCATGTCACTCATACTTCCACCTTCTTTGTCACATTATTTGCATCCTTACACCAAGCCAAGTCTCATCTTCTCATTACTCAAATTTGGCAAAAGCAATATGCTACAAAAAATCATCATGATCTTACTTCCAAATAAGCAATAAGATCATGCTTTCTTCCATTAGAATTCCTCTCCCATTTGAGACGTAAGTTCATAAACTTGCTCTATGTTAGATAGGTATATATTTAATATTATTCAAAAAAATTCTCTTGTTGCCTACAAACTTACACTTCCTAGTCACATGAGAATCCATCTTGCCTTCTATGTTTCAAAATTAAAAACTTTTCTTTCTTACCCATCTTCCTTTCCTGTTCATGAGAATCCATTGTGTCTTCTATGTTTCAAAATTAGAACCTTTTGTTTCTTACACATCTTCCTTTCCTACTCATAGGAAACCTCTTCTTCTTCTTCCAATCCTTGTTAACTGTTGTAATGAATAAAATATCAACTATATTCTTACCCAAAGGGATATCCAACATGTTAGTCAATAACATATTGAGTGGAAGATCTCTAGAAAGGCGATCTTCTTTTCAATGCTACCTAGGAACCTCTTACTCATCTCCAAAATGCTCAAATGGCCATACAAGTATATAAACACTCCATTGTGACAAAGAGATTACCAACTAACAATGGAAATATGTTATTATATGGAATTAGCATACAAGTTAGCAATAGCTAAGGAGTTAGTAGAGCCAATTAGGAAGCTTCTAGGAAGCCTCTTAGTCAAATATCCTAGAAGAGTATAGGAAGCTTCTTGGTGGGAAGCTTCTAAGAACTTCCCAAGCTTTGAGTAACTTATACACTAAGTTAAATGGTTAACTTAACTTTTATGCCAAGAAGATGGCTAGCTTAACTTGCACTTCAAGAAAGGCAGTCTCTAGATGGAACCTTCCTTGGAAACTTATTGGGGATATTGTACTTAGATTCTTTATAGATACCAAAGCCAAAGCTCATACTAGATATTTTGAGTTTCTCTCAATTGATAGTTTTTAATGGGACTTTCAATTCTTATCTTCTATTCTCTTGTTTCTCTCCTTAGTTTTTTACATTGGTAATGCTATTACTCTCTTCTATAAGTGGGTTTTTCCCAAGAAGTTAAACAAGTTATAGTAGAGAATTTCAAGGTGTGACGCTTTTCTTCAAATTTAGCCATTTTCTACCTATATCATTTTAGGAATGACAAGTTCCTTACCAAAAATTTATATATATTTTTTGACACTAGATTTTCACAAGAAACATAAATAGTTGTTTGAATATCAACTTCAAAGAATGTTTGATAATAAAGGGAAAATTGCATAACTTTATGAAGAGTGAAGGACAATGAGCAAGACCTACTTACCTATGTGAATGCCCATTTCCATAGAGTTTAAAAGTATATAATTAACAAATAATATAATTTTTTCTAACTTTGTAAACTCTTCTATATCATCATCCCTATAGAGGAAAATGCAAGATATGATTTAACAATTGGAAAATTTTGAAGCTCTCTTTCTTCATACATTATACTGTAGTATTCTTGATTAGTATTTATGATATACAATAACTTACAACATATTTAGCAAAATTATTGAATTCTCACCAAAATCTCCTCAATCAACTTACATATGTATTTCAAATGCACTTTTGCAATATTGCAATCTATTTAAAATATTATTATCCAAAACTATATATGCAACTAAATTTTATAATCTCTACAATTTAGATCCAATATCTTGTTCAATACGCAAGAATAATGCAAATAACCCTCTATGGATACTCATGCAACCAATTTAGAACTAAAATTCTTATGTCATAACTTAGGCATACATAATACTTCTTCAAGATGAGCTCCAAGGCATGAATCATCATAAGGTAATTCTACTTCTTTATATACTTAAATTACTACAAAAGGGTTATCATCATACTTCATCCAGATTGATCATATGGTTAAGAATAAAAACACAACTAAACACTCCATAAAGACTTCACCTAAAAGTCTTGATATTTTATGCATAACTTCAATCACAAGTCACAATAGAGTTCATAAAAAACGTTATACTTAATACAAGTTACTTTTGATTTCACTTGATTTTCTCCTTAACCACCATTTTCACTATTTGGTTTACTTCACTATTTACTTTACTTGCTCATATTCTTAATTGTAAAGTAGCTCTAATTTAAGTTTATAGTTGTCCACATTTTTAGTCATAATGTACATGTTATATAATTATTCAACCTATACAACTAGGAATGATGTAATAGTTTTACAAGTTGAGTGTCCTCACATTGCTTTATACAATGGATATCTTTCCCATTGGAAAATTTCCTTAATCTTTTGATGCTTATGAATACATGTACTTTTGGAAGATTTCTTTGACCTTGTTTTCCTTGTGGCCTTTCTTTGACCATGGCAATATAGAAATGATTAATAACTACTTGTTAATTGCAATGAATAAATTTTATACTTTCTAGAGTGAGATACATAAACTACGAGATGTTTTTTCATATGAGTTTGCAACTCAAACCAAGCAATAAGCTAATGTGCCAATTTGTATCATGATGATAACAGACCAGTGTTCCATGATTAACCTTTAATTTTCCCACTAAAGTCAGATTAGTAATAAATAGTATACTTAGTAATCTATCTTTAACTCCAAATCATGCCTATATGCAATGCTATTTTTATCTTGCAAATTTATATACAATTAACATTGGAATATTGATTTACTATCTTGTACAATGACCAACTTCTGAATTTCATATCAAACTCTTTGATGGATTTGAGCACTAAATCCTCAATCATGATAAAGGAAGAGGTATAGTCAAAATTTCAATAAACATTAATAAAAGAGTGTTACTTGGTTGAAACACTCACAAACTTATTATATGGAAATCTAACAAGAGGTAATAAGAAATTGCATGCTTCTTGTTCCTCTATAATGAATAAATGTAACATAGCTTTGATGGTTATATTTGCTCTTTCTATTTACTTATCACACCTAGGTGTGATAAGTAATGGATATTTTTTAACTTTGTTAACTCAATTAAAATTACCCAAAATATACTTTAAAACTAGGTTCCTCTTTTGGTAAAGGTTAAATTGTAAGAAGATAGCATATCTTTAGATCCAAACCAACTTTGAAGCAACAATATCCTTATTATAGGTTCAATGTGTATCATATTATTAAAATTACAACCAAAGGTAGCTAAACATCAGGCCGATGATGGTATTAGGTAGCTCCAAGTTTATAGTCAGTGATCCCATTATTGCTACAAGATAAGGAAAAGTTGTAATGAGCTTATATGCTTTTTTTGTATTACTTATTTGGTTTACACTGCAAGCAACTCCTTTTATACATGGCTATCTCTTCTTGCATCATTGGCTAAATGGCTACCTCTTCTTATATCTTTGGCTAAAAGTAGGTTTGTTATAGAACTTCTATTGTGTTCAAGCACAAACATAACCTGCAAATAAATACAATGCAAAGCTTCTCTCTTGTTCAAGAGATACCTATAATAAATGTTTGTACACCATGTGTCAAATGGAAGGGAAAGTTGGTACTAAGCTAAGAGAAATACCTTACTCACTTCCCAAATCACTCATTCATTCTCTCATTCCAAAGCACCTGGAGAATGTCTCATTGCATCACTATGATCAACATAAGTGATCATTCACTCACATATAGATCCTTAGTAATTAGAGATTATTCCAAAATCAAGAACATAGCAAAAAATCACTCTCATAACTCTTAAGAAAAAGATCTCCCTTCCCTTGTCAAATGTAGTTAGTACTCATAAAGCCTCGCTCCTTGCACTCAATCTTTGCTCTATGCTCATTGAAAATGGATGTCTTTGTTGTACTACATCCTTTTTTATATACTCACAAATTTACAACGGTAACTTGTAACGTGTCTTAGTAATTGGGTAACATCCATACTTTACCTAAATTGTCCTAAGTAAGGAATATAATATCATGGATGGGTTTTTAGTCTATGTAGGTTTTTAACCTCATTATTTTAGCCTACACCTTACTTTGGAAGTTTTCCAGCATAATCCCCTAAAATCTATTACTTTTAACTAAAAATTAACTACAAAATACAATATATTTGAAGGTCAAGTCAAATCTACCTAACTTGGCCTATCTTCATCATCATAGATCACCTAACCTAGCCATACCAATAGGATCTTGACATCTCTTATACACAAAGTCAATTTTACCATACAAAGTCCAAGATTACACTATTATATAATCTAATCTAATATTTACTAAATGGCTAATTCTACAATAAAATTTTCTTAATATGTCACATCCTAATATAATCTAATTTCAAATTCACCAGAAGGTCCAAATGGATAATTATATTTTAAGTTATGTGAACTTAGGAAGAGTGATTACTATATTTAGCTAGTTATAACTAACTCAATACCACCAAAATACTACTAGGGACTAATGTGCACCTATGAGTATTATAAACCAATAAATGCCAAGTTACTCAATAGATGTCTCAAAGTATCAAAGGTTTATATTTTCCTCTACACATATGCAATTTTCTTGTTGAATTTTCATAACCATTTTTCACATTAGAAAAATCTCTTTAGTGTATGTAAATGCAACAAAGTTTTATGATGTATCTTAACTACAAACTCTTGTCTTCAAATAATGCTTTTATTACTTGGTACCAAATATAGTGGCAAACTACTTCATATTGTTTTTTTATTGATCTACTTTGCTAAATATAATCTTTGATTGAACAATCCAATTATGAACCATTCATCATCATACTCTTATTGAAGAAACAATACCAATTGTTGATTAAAATCCATTTATAGCATGCTTTATTGGCTTACATAGTCAAACCACTTGTGAAAAGATACAATCAATAATATATCCGTCAAAGCTTTATTGGCCTACATGGATCAAGCCACTTGAGAAAAGGTGCAATCAATAATATATCCTTCAAAGCTTTATTAGCTTACATGGATCAGACCACTTGGGAAAAGTGCAATCAATAATATATCTTTCGAAGCTTGGAATGAAAGTTATTACACACTTTCAAAGTTGGCCTTTGCCCGAGAACGAGGTTAACACTTTTGTAAAGGATTTGACAAGTCTAAAATAAATTATTGTTAGTTATAGAAAACTATTTAATGAGTCTGATCTTCAAGTTTACTCTACTTTTGGATAAGTCTTAACTTAATGTTATGACTTAAATGCTTTTTCCACTCACTATATAGCCTAAGCAATCAATTTTTGATCTACAAGATCCATAGTTTGAAGCTTTCATAGAGCTCATTGTCTCTTAGAACAAAAATCACTCATGTAAGATAAATTTATGATCCTTTGAAGTTTGACTATAATATATCATCTATAAATAAAATGATAGATTTATTAAATTATGTTCAAACTTATTGTTAATGAATTCCATAAAACTAGTTGCTACATTAGTTTGATCAAATGATATCATCATACTCAAAATAGCCAGACCTTGTGTAGAAAGAACACTTTAGAATATCCTCATTTGGAGTCCAAATTTGATTACATCTAATTTATAAATCTAACATATTGAAGAACTTAGTGCCTTGAATCTTTTGAAATGAATTATTTCAAACAAATTATCCATCTTAGATAAAGGATAATTATCAATGATAGTTGTTCCTTGTACATCATCCTTACAAAATACAATAGCACACTTCTCTATGACGGTAGACCAATTTCTATGTGATCTGAGAATATATCTTTAAATTCCTCTATTATATTTTCTCTTGATTCTTTTAGGTACATTGACATATCCTTGGTGGTAACTATGATTCTTATTAACCTTATAAGACATATATTTATAATCATGGATTGTAGTTTCTACTAATAAAAGAGGCAAGTTTTAACTACATGGGGTCACTTCTATCTCCATAAATAATCTTTAAAATTTTCTTCACCACTCTTTTTCTCTTAACAACCTCACGATTATATTGAATCATCTAAAGCATTCTTGTAGTTACATGATAACAATCAAAAATTATCATTTCCCATTCAATTTCCTTGTATTTGCATGTATTACATCTCATATCTCTATAAAAGGTCTTGGTTTGCTTATTTGCAAATTTACCTCTTCATTGTTATCTTTCTCTAATGTTTGTCTTATATTTGCAACAACTGATATCTTATGAAAGGAAATAAAATTTTTCTCATGAATTAATTAGAATTCTCTCCTTCATTTTTTTAAAACTTTATTTTTATAACAAAGAATAGGTTCTATTTCCTTTTTAATCAATGAGCTTTTACCTATCTTGATTTGCCTTCCACTTTTTCTCTTTCTAATGAAAGCAATCATTCAATGAGTTCAAGTTACTAGTGGTATTTTTACAATCATTATATTTATTCATTGCATTTATATTACCCTCATCCTAACTATTTTGTTTTTTATGCAAATGATTGAAAGATTAAAAACTTGGGTATTGTGTTTGCCAAACTCAATATTGTGCTACAAGATGCCTAAATCTTCCATAATGATAATATATCCTAGTCTCTATTGATGCTTGTCCTTTGTAACCATGTGCAATTAGTTCATGCTTCTTAAGTACAATGGCTTGTTGATTGTGCATCTTAAAATTACCTATTTCTCCAATATAATACTCAAGTTCATTGTTTGTATTTTTCATTCTCCAACTCTATAAGTGCATGACCATTTGACATATCTTGTGTTAATCCTCCCCTGAAAAGATAATTGGATGGTTTTTAGGCTAGTTAATGAACTAATTCACAATCTATAGCTCTCCCATGAGTATCTCTCCTTGGACTTGTTCTTAATTCCTTATAAAAAAATAATTTTTTTCTCATATCTATAAATAATATAAGTCTAAAGATAAAAAAATTTGTTTTTTTTATTTTTAATAATTTTTATTTTTAAGCAAGCCAAAAATAGCTACACTAGAGATATATCATGCAAAAAATATTTAAATGAGCATACTTATATTATCTATAGAAGCACAAAGGTAGGGTAGATGGAAGCAAAGTCATCTCTCCAGTATTATAAATGTCTAGCTCTTTTTGCATTGTTCCAATTTTCAATACCTCATCATCTTTAGCAAAAGTACTCATCTTGTATTGTTCCAATTTACAATCCTTTGTCATCTTTAGCAAAGGTACTTGTTGCTTTAGATTTCAATTATTTCTTATTATCCAACTCTTGATTTTGTTGGAGGTTTGATAGTGATGTCTCATCATAATCCAATATACCTCTAGAGCCTTAACACTCAATATACTTTGTATCAATCCTTTGATGTTAGATTGACTCTCTTCTAAACCTTATATAAATCTCCTACTTTTTTATATAATTTTGTCTATGAAAAACAAGCTTTACATGATCAAATTTTCCATTTTCTTGCCCTTTATTTTGGAATCAATAGAACATAGCAATTTCAATTACTACACTTCCACATAAAATTGCAATCATTATAAAGGGTTAGCATGAAAATCAAAAATTTCATAGTACTCTTCATGAAATATTTTCATTGAATCCTTCCATTTTATTCTTTAAATACAATGATAATAAATGATCATGCATATAAACTTAGATATTTGAATAAAAATTGTAAGTAGAATGAAAACATAATTAAAGCTCTATGTCGATTCATTCTTTACACTTAAAACTTACTATAATTAATTAGACATATCCTTAATATAAGTAATAAGTGGAAGCACCCTTCAATTAGGAGACTCTATCAGCTGGATCATAAAGTTCATTCCAAATATTGCATCAAATTTTATCTTACTATATGCTTTTCTAGAAACTAAATTTAAACTAACTACAAAATAAGTTATTTAACTATAAAAATAGTTAAATAAGAGCTAATAGTCAGCAATAGTACATATTCCTTGGTATAATTTATACCCTTTGTATCTTTTATCAAATTTGAACACAAAGGCCAAAATTAAAATTCACGTTGTATAATAATATATTCCTTCTACATTGATTTACTTGCGACTGAATGATCATTCTAAGCCTTTTTAGTCATTTTCTCACTTCCTTTGACACTCTATGATATACTCCTTTTATCTTGCTCCACTTACAATTGAATGATCTTTGCAAAACTTGATAATGAACCTCTGCACTTTCTTAAATATTCAAGGTGTATCACTTCCTTGTTGTTTCAAGAGTGAGGATTTGATATCAATGAAAGGAAAATAAGTTTTGATACTATTATAACTTGGACATACAAAAATAAATCTTCCAAATGAACTAAAAAATTGATATAGCACTTGAGATAAATCTAACCTTTTTATTTACTAGAAAGCTAACACAAAGGCTAATCGTCATTCTTTACAAGGTTGATGGCATATAGAATAAACACAACTAAACATGATAAACAATGTCACAATAGTGAAACAATTTACCCATAATTCTTGATGTTCTATGCTCATTTTCATCACATAAAATGTCTTGATCCACTCTGCTTAACTCCCCTTGCAAGTTACAATTGACTTCACCAAGACTTTGATTTATAGCTTCAATTACAAGTTACTCTTGACATGTCTCTACTTAGCTTTACTCATGATTTTCCACTAATGACTTACAAGCCAATATCCTTGACTATATGAGATCTTTAACTAACAAAAGATTATTATATACCTACCTTGATAATCAAAATACTCAAATGTTGACAATTTTGGTCTCATTAAGATTCTTAAATAATAATTAGTTCAGATTTATACTTGCATGCCTTATAAGATTTTACTGTTTGGTAAATATATTTTATCTTCTCTCAATGACATATTTGCTATCTTCTTTCAATATTAACAAAGTTTTACATAATTACCCTTTTAGTGAAAGATAATGAATAAGAAGAAACACTTGCAAGTAGAGTCTTTTACTAGTCGTGTAGTTAACAAAGCACTTGGGAGTGAAAAATTTCACTAATAAAGGAGTAGTGGGAGATTTATGGGCAAATTCTTTAACTGCTCAAGTAGTTTATATAGACTAAGAAGTTAACAGTAACTTAGTATGCAAAGACCTGCAAATAAAGTCCTTGACTACTCAAGTAGGTATAAAAGACTAAGAGATAAAGCCTTTCATTAGTGTGTTAGTTAAGTATGATAGTTTTGTTTTTTTATTTGACATATCACTAATCTGAGCGAGGAATGAATTTTTACTATTATGATTGCATCGTAATATATAGTGCAATCACCCTGAAACTTATCTTATCCAAATTTGTGAGGCATGACAATTGGCTTTTGTGGTTGTATTAGTACATATAAGATGAGGGAGGGATCTTTTCATATATCTCACCTTGGGAGTTGATATGGAAACATCTTTGTATGTATTTAAAAACACTTTGTAGGGCAAAAAGTATTCATATGTTAGGAATTGCATATTTTCTTCTTTATTTATATTAAGTAACATGAGAGGTAGTCTCATGATAAGAATTTAAGTATCTTAACTATTTTAATGCTTGTAAGTAAACATAATGAAGTAACAAGTACATAAGAATTTTAGAAAGGTAAGTATTGTTCTTTAAACCTTAAAATATACTTTATTGATGTAAGATTTTAAAGAACTATCTACACATCTCAAGATTAAAAAAATCTAGATTGAATTAATGCATTTTATGCTTTTATTAAATATAACAGTAAACCAAACGGATTTAGTTGAATTTAATCAAAAAATACTAGAATCTCTTAAGACACTATAGAAGATACATGGAAAAATTCATGGAAAATATTTAGAAGTAAGTAGGATCCTTCTTAGCAGCTGAGTAAGCTATAAACGTACCCTAGAGCCTCTCTTTAGATAATATAACTTGGAAAAAAGGTAAATTGGGGTAGGAAGATGAAACTAACTTTGAGGAGAAGCAAGCTTGTACGTAGTTAATTGTAAGTATCAAAACCTTTGACAACCTTTGATATATGGAGATGATGAAATAAATCCTCTTTTTTTATCTCTTCTCTAAATCCTCTTTTTCTCTTGAATTACAAAATAAGAATTTGGTGGATAGAATCTATGGTATTCTTGAATAATAGTCTCCAAATCATTTGGATTTTGCATCCATACAATTCATAAGTATTATTTTCATCAATTCATAATATTTTTTATGAATTTGAGTATTTTATATGTTTCATTCTTTTTATATTACCCTTAAGTCATATGTACCTTTCTTGAGTTTGATAGACAATTATTGGCAATGGTAGGCATGTGCTATTGTTATTTTGACTAAGAAATTGGTTTCTTTTTACTCCAATGTAAAGAGTTATATGATAGATAATATAAAAAATAATCTGATTTAGGTTATACAATAATATATACAGCACCTCATTTGAATATTAAAAGCTAAAACTCAACCACAACATGCAGAAGAGTAAAATCGTAAGAAGAAGAATTTGCATTTATATTTCCAAACCGAATCATTTGATAGGAAAATAATTGTAGGTGGAGTAGAAAAAATGTCTTGAAATAATATTTTGAATAATATTTATGTTTGACCTACATAGAAGATAATCCACACCAGTAATATTTTATGCAATAACTATAATTTATTGCAAAAGAGAAGTTCATAAATTATACTCATAAAGAGAAGTTCATTATGATGGGCAATAGAAAGAAGGGACTTGCCTATTGTACACTTTATCCAGTCCTTCACCAAATCAAATATGAGCTTATGGAATGAATGATTCATATGTATAAATCTTCAAAATGATATTATTTAGAATTCGTTGGTTTGAATATCATTGTTCTTAAGTCGATCAAGAAAAAAAAACACATTAAAGTTACTATACAAGGTACAGTTCTATGTTTGGAATGTTTAGCATCTTTGGTAAGTAAATCTTCTATTATAATATACAATATGGAAAACAAGTACCTTACTATAGTTGCTATCAAGTACACTTTGAAAGAGGAGATATAAGTAACTACAATGTCTATAAACCAAAGATGGATGTATAAAATTTAGAGTCTATATTTGATTTTACAAGAACTTGAACAAATATTTGTATAACATTACTAAGGGTTTAATTTTTTAATAGAGAGACTATTTAAAAAACCTTTTAAAACTTTAAAACGTCAAAATTCTATGTTTCTAGATTTCTCTACACATCATCTCCATAGGAATTAGAAATAATTTAGAGGATATTGTCAATGTTTATAAGAAAGGATATTATCTAACAAAGAACATTTTGTTGAGAAGGACATACCATTTGTATTCTAAAGCAAAATGGTTGTATTGACTATTTTGGATTGAACGAGCAAACAATGAAGATTTATAATTGCTTGCATCACATGCATAATTTGTTGGGTTGATTGGTTTAAGGTAATATTTTAATCAAGTTGGACCTTCAGAGTGTGAAGTAGAAAATACTTATTTCATTAGGAAATATCTTCAACATTACTTGTTGCATAAAATCTGGACATCCTAGAAATACATTCATTCCTTTTGGCCTTGTCAGTATCATGAATTATTTAAGGATCATAAGCATCGTGCATTTAATATATTTTTAAATAAACATATTATGGTTTTTAAGATAATATATTCATATATATATCTTAATAAATAAAAAATGTGGTCATATTAATAGATTTTTGAGACCCTTGTGCAAGTACAAAAAATATTTGTATGAACCAAAATACTATTTAAAAAAAATGAAACTACCTTATAAGAGTCAAAATATTTGATTTGATTTGCAGAGTGAGGATGAAAATATCAAGGGTATTATGGATTTGTAAACTCTAAGAGATTCCAATGTCTTATGAAGATTTAATATGTCAGGAAGCTTGTATTGATGGTTAAAATAATATCATACATGTTGTAGTACCACTTACCAATCGTAAAGTAGAATAATAAAATTCTATTAAGAGATAAGTAACATTTTTCTTTTGAACAACTTAAGGACTAAGTGTTAATAATACATCTAATCCTACTACATCAAAATCCTATGTTACCTTCAGCTAGTATTGGTGCTTCTTACTTTGTTATTGTAATTGTGCTATTGGAAGTGTTTATCTATCATTCAAACCTAATTGGCTTTGTTTCAAAGAGATTAATTATGCTTAGAAAAAATATAATAATTATGATTTGGAAAACCTATAAATAGTATATGTTGCCAAAAATTGGTATTATTATCCTGTTTTTAATCATTCAAATCTAAAACTAAATATTTTTCTCCAAACTATTATTCATGTACATTTCATATTAAGAACATATGAGCTCTATTTGATCATATCTTTCCCTAAAATTACTCAAGTTAGATCATAATTGCTGAATATGTAGACTAATTGAGTAAAAACATATTGTCATATTTGAAACATTAGATTCTTCTTAACTAGCCAACCTCTACTTTGATGGAATTTTTTGTCATCACAATATCTTAAGGTATTAATTACTTATTTTGATCTCTACTTTGCCAATTAGTTTTGGTTAATATGGCTCAAGATATTGAATATCATATTATCCATCGTGTGATCCATACCACTTGTTAGTAAATGGTCAAATTGAATGTTTCAATTGTAACTTGAAAGATATACTTCATACATATATAAATTTGTGCACTATAAAATAGGCTTACTTTACTTCTATTGTTATATGTACTTACAAAAACTCAAAGAAATCAAGTATTAAGTTCTCCTTTGCCATGTTTGTTCACTCAAATCTTCTAATGGTCCTAGAACTATCACTTTCTTCTTCCTTTCAAGAACCATTATCTTCCTTGAGTTTGGGTTCTTGTAAGTGCAACAATTAGATCTTATTGGCTTATTGCCAAAGTTATCAAAGACAATATATTGATACATTTTATTATGATTGATTTGTTTTAGTTGGTAACAAACCTATGCTGTTTAATTATGATGTTCAATTATATGTTGATACTCTCTAATTGAAAAATCATTTATTTTTTCTTTGAGTTGTTTTATATATTTATCAAATTCATCTTTGTAATTGTATTTTCAATCATCTTGGCTTCTGATTTCAAGATCCAAACCTTTCTTGTTAGATCTATCTTTTTTTAATTTAAAAATAAGCCCTCCTCTCACATAGTCAACAATGAGTATCACCAAGATAATGAAATTGATTGAATCGTTACCAAGATTAAGGCTAATCATATACATATATAACATATGGAGCACAAAAGTCTTTGGAAGTATTGTAAACTTCATAATGATGTCATTTGAGGAGCTTTGTATTATATTTACAATTTAGAAGATTTCATCCTTTGTTTAAAAGCAAAGCATGTAGCAGGTATATTATCAACTAGTCTGATTGAAATGTATGATTATACAATACTATACCAAGTTAGTAACTTATTCATGCTATAAAAAAATCTGGAAAAACTTCAATAAGTACACAAAATGCATTATAAAGAAATATCTAGAAAGTACCTAAAACTTTCCTTGTGATTGAATAACCTAGTAAGGTAATAGGAGGCTTTCTTATAGACTTTGGGTATAAGATGTCGAAGATATTTCCTAAGGATTGAGCTACTTGCTAGAAAAATAGCTTGGTTAAGAAGCTAACAATTAACTTAGCACAAGATGAAAGATTATTCCTAAATCAATGATAATTAATAAAGTCTTAGATTTATCTTTTGTGTGTGGAGATATTTGAATTGCATTCAAAATTTATTGTTGCTTCATATTTCCTTTAATCCTCTGTTCTTGTTCTATTTATGTTGTTCTTCTAGATTTTTCACTTTTTTCTAAAATATGGTGATCATTCTCTCATTGATAGTTTTTCCTATTGACATAGATTATATGCTTAATAGATATAATAAAGAAAATATGATGATTAGATTGATAAAGATTTAGTCTTCATACAACATATTTTCTTGTATATTGGTATCTATGCATGATACAAATGAAGATTATTTTTTTCCAAAAGTTACGAATAGGTGGATATAGAGATTACTATATTGGAGGGCTATGCTATAAATTATAACTTTCTAAAACTTATCCATTTTGATTTCCATTGATTTCTGATTTATATGTCTGAAGGAATATGTATGGATGCAAATGTAATGCATATTTGAATGTTGTAATATGTATGTAGCTCATACAAACTTCTTTTTTAAATAGGTATCTTTTTTTAGCTTATAGAATATTTTGCAAAATAAAATGTTGTCAAGCATCATATGCACAACACACACTTTGGTTAGGACTTAAAGGATACAAAATATATCTCTTTTTTACCTTCTTGTATGCAGAACACTTGTGCACAAACACACTTGGTCACGGACTTAAAAATGTATTACTATGTTTTTTTTCAACTTTTCTTCTATGCATAGACACTCTTTGGCATAGACTTAAAAGTATAAAGTAGATTTTTGTTTCTTTTTATTTTCTTCTATGTACAAACACTCATTGGCATGGACTCAAAGGTACAAGATAGATTGTTATTTTTTCTTCCATGCACAAAGACACTTGGACATGGACTTAAAAAGTACAAACTTCATTGTTGTTATCTTTACTTTTCTTCTATGTACAAACTGCAAACACACATTGACCCAAAATTATATACTATATTCTTGTTTTTTATTATACTTTACTAACTTATTAAACAGTTCTCTTTTCTCTATTCAAAATTATATATTTAAATTTTAAATATTATGATCTTAACAAGTTCATACATTTCTCTCGTGAGTTTTGCTGTTTTATCAATATATGAGTAGCTTGAATATTTTCCTCAATATGTACATAGTTTTCTTTTGCCTTGATGGGGTGATTGTAAAGCTTATATTAGCTTCTAAGATAATCACTTGATGCTACATTAGAAGTAACCTTCACATAAGGAAAACTTCATATGTGGACTTTAAGGAGTTTGATAGGATGTACTCAAAGAAGATAGAGCTGGACATAAGAAAAGCATGCAAGTTTATTATCTTACTACTTTATGTGGAATAGCTTGTTGCATGTTCCTAGATATGTCATCACTTCATAAGAAAAATAGGAGATCTACAATTGATATAATTTAGATCTCCTATTGTTCTTATAAAGGGATGATATGTATAGAACATGCAACAAGCGATTCCACACAAAGTGGCAAGATGGGAAGGTGAACAGGTTGTTCCTTTTAATAAGAGGAAGATGGTATGGTGATAAGATATGTAGATTTCTTGTAATCCTTATAAGAGAAAAATGAGCTATAACACCCATTTGTGCATTTGTGTTGTATTGTGATATTTATTTTGGTATTACAAATACTTGAGAGATATTATTTATATAGAGATAAAGGATGGTTCTAAATTAGTCATAGCTAAGATAGAGTGGATCTTAATTTAGAGGAAGTGGAAAAGATGAGCACCACTATTTTGGATTTTATTGTATTGACTTGGTATTATTCATTAGGAGTAGTTCAAGTGCTACAATTCTAGAGGACATCTTTGTTAGTAGTAGTGCTAAATGAATTATGCACATTCTTAAATACTACACCTAATTAAAATATATAAACATGTAATATAAGGGAAATTATATTTGCATATTTTCACCCATCCAAAGCTCATATTTCTTTGGCAAGTTTTGTCAATCAAGGTTGAGATTTCACCTTTGCTACGGAGGATGCTTGTAGTAAATCCCTATTGAATGCAATTGTTTTTTATTGCTTGCATAAGCAACTCCTTGGATTCAAACATTGCATAAAAAGGCATATTGCTAACAATAAGTGGTAAATTGTAGGTGTGATGCGGCATAAAAATATAATGTCTCATAAGATAATTTTTGTTAGTTTAGTTCAATTCAATAATTGATGAACTTATTTTCAATGATAATTTAAATAGGTGGTTGGCTTTGAAGAAAGAACCAAGAACTCTTGGACCCATAAACCTTTTTATTTTGGATTCTTCTATAGTCCAAGGATAGCACATGGGAGGAATCCTTCACTTAGAGTGGTTGGGTCAAGATAAGACTATATGCTTAGGGAAATATTTTAATGATGATGGATATTGCTTTAGACTTTTTGACTTTATTTGACTTTTAGCCTAGTAACTTGAGTTACTCCAGTGATTAGTAACTTTGGTGCATAACTATAATAACTAAATACATAATTTAGGCATGACTAAATACTCATTATCCTTTCATTTACAACTACCTCTCTCTCGTTGAGTTCTCTAGTAAGCAACAGTTTGAGTCTTGGAGTGTTAACCTTGGAGGAGTATGATGGAGTTGGGGTTCTTGGCCTTCTCAGTCCATGGTGCGCTACCATAATAGCCATCAGAGGTTCATCATGAGTGAGAGACATGCGGGCTCACATATATATAGAAACTAAATTGTAGGAAGTAGCTTCACTTTAGTAATGGACTATACTAGCTTTCAAGTGAACACTAGTTCCAAGTACATTCAAGTAGAATGACAAGTTGAAATCCCAAAGCCTTGAAACTAGTGAATTTTTTAGATATATGCAATAGCAAATCAATAATGCTTTGTTAAAAGGAGATAAAATCATTAAACCTTGAAAAGTTTGTATTGAGCCTACAAGTAAGTTTCAGTTTTGAAATGGAATAATTTTTGTGCAAAAATTATTATGACATTGAACTCTTGCCTTCATAAATTTTTTATTAATATGGTGGATCCAAAATCTGACTCGGTGTCACAAAGAATTTTATATAATAGATCCTTATATATATATATAAAGGTGTTGTAAATTTTAAGGTATTTAGACCCTCTATCTGCATTATTTATGAGCTTTTTACATGCTAGTTTGAATGTATTATAGACATACTTTTTAGCAACCAATGACAATATGATCAAAAGTTCTCTCTTCAGATAAATCTCACTTACAAGGTAAAGCAATAGCAATAATGTTTTGTGGAAAAGATTCTCAAACAATATAGGATCTTAAGAATAAACTATCTACAAAGAGAGTAAACAAAGATGTTACCACCAGAGAAAACTGTAATTCTAGACAAAAATGTATTCCAAATTGCAGAGAACTAAGTGAAGGGTCAAGTCTTTAGCATGAAAATTGAAAATAAATAGCAAATTTTTTTACATACCCTTAAAGATTGTCTTAAGTAGATAGGGCTTTTGTATTCTTACCCATATTATCAAGTGCAAAGGACTTGACCTTTAATGAGATGTGGAAATAATATAAGTATTAGGTCCTTATGAGATTGTTACTTTTGTTTTATAAGAAATTGAGAAGAAGCAATGAAAGTATAATCTCTTCAATGCATACAAAAGTAATTGCATGAGCATAACATATCTTTGGGAAATTTCTACCAAGTACCTTCTAATATGCAATTCCATTGTTTTGTATATTTCTAGATTTGACTCAATTTGACTAATGGTACTCTTACTTAAAGAGAGGATGTATAAGTGAAGAAGAAGTTGTCAATTGTGAGACCTAAGACCTATGGCCAGAAGCAAAAGGAAGAGGATATTGGAAGAGAAAATTTCAGACCATACCAATGTCTTGTATACTCCAACTTCCATTTTCTAGCGTGCTAATACCATAACAAGGAAGAAGATTGTAGATGGGGTTTTCAAAGGAACTACATAGAAAGAGATGTACCGTTATGGATAAGTACTACTATTTCCAATTACTCTAATTGATATGAAGGAATTTTTGGAGCTCAAGTGCTTTGCATCCCATGTACTTACATCTTTTTATCACTTTATATCCGTTACACCTTTGTTGTTATAGACAATCCTTTTGATACAATATGAAGGAATGCTAGTATGATAACACCAAACACTTCTTCTAAGAGTACAAGATAAATATGGTGTCCAACTTAAAAGGAATTATTAGATATTTAGGATATTATTTTTTCACAACGTAGTATTGATGAAGTAAGTGGTACAATATCAATTTACTATAGTGATTGATGTGGTAAGTTTTGCATTTCTTTTTATTGGTGATTACATTCTCACTGATATGACTTGCAATTTGTTAGTATTACTAATTAATTGTATTTGAACTTATCTCTTATGTGGAGACAAGTCAGAATTTTACCTTTTTGATAGATTATGTATCAAATTGAAATGTGTTCTTCCAAGTACAACTATAAGAGCATTATGTGCAATTTTGATACTCATTCTTAATTTGTTAGTATTTATGAGATGCTATTAGATGAATGCACTAGAATGTACTTGTAAGCTTTGCTTCACTTTTATGTTTGAGTGCTATTTTTTATACTTCTTTTGCAAACCTTATTCTCATAATAGATTTAAATGTATTTTAACTCATGTTTTTATATAAATATGAAAATTTTGCCAATATGGTAGAATTTATATTAACCAAGTCTATGATTACATTAAATACTAGATAAAAGAAATTACTTCATTATGGATAACTGTAATTTAAAAATTGACAAGAATAATGTAGAATAGTTTCTTCTAGTATAATTTGAGGTATTAATTTTAGCACATAAGTTAAGACATTTTAATGAATGTGGAGGAAAAAGATCTAAGCTTTGATGTTCTTTTTGATCACTGTATTGTATATGAAATACTTTATTTAGGATAAAGTGCCTCTTTGCTATAATGGGTGTAGCATGGTAAAAAGGAGTAGCCATAGACTTGGATAGATGTTGTTGCACTTAGATTCTTAGCAATTATTTATAATAAAGGATGATTCTTACCAAGGTTTCAAAAAGGATCACATTGCAATACTGAAGTATATCAATATCAATGGAAGCAAAATCCAAATAGTAGATATAATTGTCAAAGCAAATAAAAATAATTTAGTGTACATTGTAATTATATCTCCACATAACCATTATTTTATTTAGAAACTCACATTGCCACTTTTAAAAGACAAGGAAAAAGGAAATAAGGAGAATAAGAGTATATTATAATTCCTTTAAGATAACACACATCCAGAAGTTCAAGATGCAGTGAAGATAAAGTGATGCCATGAGATGGGAGGATTATTTATACATGAAAATCAATCTTTTCATTCTTACTAGAATATAGAATAATTTTCTTCATTTCTATAAGTAAATTTTAGTGCATATATCATTTATTTAATCTTATTAAGATCAATTATTTTATTAATAAATAATTATGTATTAAATGTAACTATAAAATGATCCAACTTGATTCAATAGCTTATGATATGGTGATAGAAGTAAAATTTAAATTACCAAATATACGTTTTATTTCCATAATTATGTATATTTTCATAGTTTGTATGGTCCTTTTGAATTTCTGCCAAACTCACGAACAGATCCAAAACTAGTCTCTCGGAGTTTTCCGCGAGTTTGCACAGGGAACTGCTGTCGCTTAGAGAAATTTCTCATCCTGATCAAAGGTATGGGCACCGTTTTTTCTCGAAGATCTCTCATCATTTATCGTCTGTTTTCCTTGAAGATACCCATCGGAACCTCGTGTTTGACCCAGATTCACCACAGTATTTTAGTCTCCGTCACGTGGGAGCTTTTCTCAAACTCGCTTTTATTTACTTTGTGGACAACGTTAATACATGGTGTATAAAACTGAAGTCAACGGAAGAAAACCTGGTCGTGGACTCACGGGCGTTCATGTTCTTGACCACATCTTCACACCAGGTATATAATATTCTATCTATTGGAGAATCCAGGAATAACTTTTTGTGAGATGCTTCATACTTTACGACCTCTTGCGGACTTTATATTGTACAGTTTATTACTTCTAGATACAAAACTGCCGAGAGATCAGAGTGTTGAAATGGTCGATATATCCAAAAGTTAGTCATGTGCCTTTACCTAAGCGTTTAAAGAAAATACAAGAACAAGTATAAAATACCTTGTAAGATGGATTTGGGACGGAGATGGTATATGAGAATTTACGACAAAGTGGTTGTTGTACAATTTCGGGTTTGCGCCAACCTACAATCACAAACGCTATCATACTTACAATGCAGGAAAACAAGGAGGTTTGTCATTTATGCAGAACTTCTAAATATTTTGATGGGATCCTCTATATCCTTTTTACTTTAAGTATAAAATATATTTCATGTAAGTAATAAAATTAAAAAACAATGATGTTTTAAGTTAGAACAAGGAGCAAAGAATCTTAAGTGATAAGGGAAGGAAGTTTTAGAATGGTAGTATTCTCTCCCGTGTTAAGAAATCTTCAGAAGACGACATATACAATTCTTCAAATCATATTAGGATAAATTACAAAATGGAACTATTTTCAAGTTGTAATAATAAAATACAAACTTGAGAACGTTATATATAACATAATTCTCCCTTGGAGCAAGAGACTATACGAAGAAACTTCGTCCATTAATCGTCATAATGTAATGTAATAGGAAAAGAGATTAGTTATTGAATAAATGGTGCATTGTCGGTGGGAATATGCATACACATACTAAAATCTATAAATGAGAATGAGATTTGAATTTTTAGTAGTACTTGAGTACCAATGTTCTTAATTAAGATGGCACTGGAATTCTAAGGTATTTCATTAAGGTATTGGGTCGTTGCGTTTTTAAGGTCATGGTTTGCTAAATGCAAATCAAATTTCACAAATAATCTCGATCACTTCCCCACGTTTTAAGGGCTTGCAGTTTTTGAGACTTGTGGCCACAAAGGGAGCTATTGTATCAAATATATCAGTGGAAAATTATTTTTTGGTTTAGTCTTCTTTCTAATGATCTCTAATACTTCCCATGTTTTGAAGGTCTGCCATATTTTAGACTTGTGGCCGATAAGAGAGCTATTGTATAAAATATATCAGTAGAAAACAATTTTACTTGTTTGGTATTCCTAAGTCTATTTAGTGTCCTCCTAACTTTATATATTCTTATTTTCTGGGCTTTGCGTTGCTTCTCTTGAGGTACTTAGTCTTTAGTTGTTGCTCTAATTACATATTATCCTTCATGGTATACTATTTGGTGTTATCTTTTATCTTTTATCTTTTATCTTACCATAGGTATTTCATTCTATTTTCCCTCAAGCAAATAAATCCTTGCCCAATATAGAGCTATTTAATAATTTTAAATTGAAGTTATGTAGAGCGTTAATCCTAAAAGCAGTTCAATCAAGAAACTAATCAAGTTTATATTTTAATGATAAAAAGGGAAATTCTAATTGAATGACTATTTGCTAATCTGAATAAATAAATAAATTTTTGTATAAAGTTAAGCGTCTGAACTAAAATTAGATCACTACGCGTCTAATCTAAAAGTCCATGGTATCAGATTATAGAAGGAGTTCTGATTATTGTAATCACGTCAATGAAGAAATCCATCTTATGTTAAAACTGGAAAGCTAGTGTTTTCCTTGATAGTCTACTTAGACGTAATCGATGACAACTAATCAAACTTATAGACTACAGTAATAAGGATTACATACGGGTTCCATGAGAGGGAAGGAACTGATGTCGTCAACTCTACCGACAGGAAATCCCAACGTCCAGTAGATACGCCATTCTTCTCGTGCCGTAAGTTTCTGTCGCTAAGTAAGGCTCCTCAATACTGAATCTTTTTGGACCTTCGGCATGCTTGCGGACATTCGGCCATCGTTGTCAGTTTCCACCAACTCGTACCCAATCACTCTACCCCTCGTCAATCTCTCGCTTTCTAAATCCAAAAGTGATGCCAAAACAAATCGACAGGTTTATGGAGACGTGGTCGCGAGGGAAAAGAACGAGATAGTTTGTGTGGTACTGGAGACAATGACGTCCAGACTTGGCAATGATTCGTGTTGAGCCACTGTTCTGTTTCTCCAGATGCTTTGGTGGACGGAAAGATAGTAAGGAAATCAGCGAAGCGAAGTTGACTTGTATCACCACAAGATTACCTCTAGTAAACAGAGTCTCTGGCTCGAGATTTCAGAGTTGGCATTGATTCCTGTTGAGCCAGTGTCCTGTTTCTTCAGATGCTACGGTGGACGGCAAGATAGTAAGGAAAATAGCGAAGCGAATTTGAGTTGTATCATTATAAGACCACCTAACGTAAGTAAAGTTTCTGGCTCGTGACTGGGCACCGTAAAGGCGTTCAACAGAGAGCTCTGTAACAAAATTCGTGAGTATACGATGCGATGCTTCTCATTTAGTGAACGAGTCTGGAATCTGATCCTAACACCCGGTCCTGCTCGTGGGAGTTCATCAGTGCTTTGCGGTAGGAAGAGTCATTATGGCAATAGCACCGAATGATCAGTCCTATATATAGAATGTTCCCTCCTTCCAATTTAGTATTTAGACCATCGGATGTTGATTTCGTAGACATGCTTGTGGGAGTTCATCGGTGCTATGGGGTAGGCAGAGTCATTAGGATGACAATAGCAGCGAGTGATCAGTCCTATATATAGAATGTTGCTTCCTTCCAATTTAGTATTTAGACCATCGGATGTTGATTTAGTAGAACGTAGCCCTGCTTGCTAGAATTCCATGACTGAAGTAGGAGCTCGACAGGGAGTTGCGGGCAACTAGAACATCGTTGGTTCAACCTGTCGATTGAAAATAGGTTCGATACATTACCAGGGGCACTGGCGTGACGGGCCTCCTTCAATTTTCGGTGGAGAATCTGTTTCTCTGGTACTGCGGTGTCAAAGCATTTAGTTCTGGAGCTTGAACATGGATCCCATGATCATCAGCAATAAAGTGTATAGCCCACCGAAGTATGGCCAACATGTCCTCAAGCCTGTACAGGTCCTTATCAATCCCCTGCATACTTTATAGAGAAGGTTTGCTGAAAAAGTTAAGTCATTGGCGACTTGATCATTTAATTTGTAAAATGTTTCTCTATGCCCTTGTGCCACGGCTGTATTGCTTTGCCGTTCTAGGTGACAGCGCCACTGGAAGGGAAGAGAAAGGAAAGACGAATAATGGATCTTTCTGGTAGAGGATGAACTAAATATCTTCGTGTCAACAATTCAAGTAGCTTGTTCCCTCGGCCAACTTTTCTCTCACAATCTAGGGACGAGATGTCCACGACCATACACCTCTGGAATTCTTGCTACTTCTTCCTTGCCGGGGATAACTCCTTCACCATGATTGGTTTGTAGTTTCTTCTCTCAGCGCAACATTCAGAATCCACCAAGGTACCACAATTTGTATTTTCACGGTTGCCTGTTGATTCTATTCATTAGGGATCCACCTTAGCGGTACTCGAGCTACATTGTACTTTGTCTCACCAACTAGACAGTTTTTTCTCTGAAAGCAAGCCCATCCTTGCCACTTTGCTTTCTTTTTTCCTTTTTTTTTGGGTCAAGAGCCCAACTGCAAATCCTTTACAAGCATCAAACTGAATAAATTTTTTTTTTTTATACTTCCCGACTCCTCTAGATATTGATTTGTGATTTTCCATGGGTTCCTAGTTCTCTGTTCAGTCTCTTCCTTAACTGACCTAATTACTCAACCTGATTTATACCGTTCTCACGTACTAGACATTCTGAAAACCAGGCATTTCGTGCCTAGAGACCATTTTCTGATTTTCTCTTGTGGCATTTCCTCCCCTTCAAGTTGTGGTCCTCAGAAGTCAGTTGGAAGGAATGACCAGAGAACCGATTAGAGAGGAGTTGTTAAATCTTCAAAGTAACATCCTCCCACTTCTAGAAGTTGTTGCTGTCAGGATTCACATACAGATCTACATTGTTGGTAATTTCCTCTGTGTGTGCTTATGCCATTTGATATTGTACTCCATAAAAGTCCTGTGCAGTCCGTACTCATCTCTGTAGAGCCTCCACCTCTTGTCCACGTTCCACATCTGTTTTCATCTTCAACTCTCGGATGTGGTGGACAAGGCAGGAGTCCACCCAGTGAGCTACAGTTCGGATGCTGGGATGATTATTGAGGTTCGCCAATTTCTTTTCACCAGGGAGTCTCTACGGGCTTGTTTTATTATCTGAAGGTCCTCCTGTTTCCTACACTAGGTACACGTTTTCTTTCGACACGGAGACAGGACGCCAACACCTATTTATAAGGCAGCCCTAGACAAAGGTCTTTGGGCAAGCCGTTTGCAGGAGATTTCTGCTGATATTCCAGTCCGAACCGACTACGAACATCAGGTTCATCCGTGGGGTCAACTGACAAAGAAAGGTTGTGCTAATCTACATGATATAATAGATCAGTTCCATTTGCTATTGTTTGCTATTGAATATCGTCCGCGGATTATACAGACCACAAATTGGTTGACCTGTTCGCCTGAGTTAAGTAGCTGGTCCAAGTAGGTGGAAGGAAATAGACATGTTCAATATTTGACGATCTGTAATCTAAGCCTAATCGAGGAATTGTTGTGGAATTGAGAGCAGGAAAGGAGCAAGCTCTACAACTCGGACAATGGCTGCAGCAGGTTTATCTGGAACCTTTAAAGATATTCGAAGACTTGCCATCAAGGGTCCAGTTTCGTTCTACTAATTATCAGCGAACTCACATGACTGGTACCACACTTCTTCTCAAATCAGCTTAGTAGTCCAACCGGATTCTCGACAGTCGACTAATTGAAGCCACGATACTAAAGTGATACGCGATCATGTATGTGGAAACTCATAGTATTCTGTTTGTTTATTGTGTGTAGGATTGTACGTTCTAGAAGGTCTTTTGGGTTCCAAAGAAGTAGCAGAATCCATTCCTGTCATTATTCGTGCCAAGGAACGCGAAAATCTTGGCGAGAACGGCAGTCACGCCAGGTTTATTTCTCTACCTTAAGATTTAATCACAGGACCATCTGATTACAGGTGTCTCTCTCTCGATTGACTGCTAGGAAAATAAGGTACTAACCTTGGGCAGTTCCTTCCTCTTTCCAAACTTGGAGTCTGTGAAATTCTGACTTTTAGACCTGCTTTTTAGTCTAAGAATCAAGCGTCGGGCTACCCAATTTGGTCATAAGTATGGATTCTTCTTTCTGCAAACCTCCGAGATTGCGCATTTATAAGTGGAAATCAGAGGTTACAAGTTTATGCCAATGTAGGATGGTACACGATAAAATCCGAACTCTCAACCAGGAAATCCATTTTCTCTGATATGCTGGATAAGAATTTTTGCACAAAAGCAGACGAGCTCAAATTTGAGAATTCTTGCAGGGTTAATTATGTGCAATGAGCATTGTGCCATGTTAGTTTCATAAAATCGTAACTGTGTTATTTTCCACCTAGAATCTGAGTGATATTACTTACAAATACAGCCTCTAATGGATCCGGAGTTCGTTGTTGCATTTCTTAGATTCAGATATCGCTTAGCTATAGTCAATCATGTGTGTCTTTTGGAAGATAGAGTTTGTCCTGTTTCTTGATTGTGTATGGAATTGAGCACTGCTGCTTGTATTCTTATGTATGTTTACTGCCTATGAAGTAAAGCGTGTCTTTTCTAGTAAAAGCTCACATGGATGAAGCTATGAAGTCAGTGCTACAACCTGATGGCACATTCAGGCCGAGCGAGACAAACATTCTCTTGGAGGTTTGTATCATTCTATTTGAACAATCATCAATGTTATACAGCAGATATTCCTTTGTCACCTGATCTAGAGAAAACTGTTCGGTAAGATAATTTCGAGAGGTATTTCAACCTTAGGTGTAACATTTCCACTGTTTGTCTCGCAGAAAGTGAAGGTTGGTATAGGACATTACCTGGGTCTACCGTCTGACAATGTGCTCAACTGGTTCACGATGATACTGGTATGTGGAGCTCTGTTTCCCTGCCTTTGGTACAATTCTGATAAATCGTGTATCACCATATTTCTGGACATGTAGCTGTTACTCCTTTTGTTTACTCGAGAAACTTGTTCTGCCGAGGGGACGAACGTTAAACTCTCGGTCGACTAGGGTTGCCATTCTGCAGATATGGGCTGCATATAATGATCGAAGCTGAGGGATGTCTCATTCTTAAGGAACCACTCAGGCTGGTCTTCTGCATCTGCCCATTGTTTAGGACCTTCATTTCAGGGACAAAAGCTTTTCACAAGGTCTTTCAGATTGAACAAGTTATCCATCGAAAAATTGTTACAATGTTTTTTGACTTGAATTTGCAGGTAGCGGATGCATTATATTGTGGGAAGATGCACGGTGACCTTCTACCAGAACTGGTGGCAGAGAAGGACCTTTATGCTTTGAGAGATTCCGTGGGAAATGAGATAATGGCGGTTTTCAAGGTAAGATGACGCTCAAGGCCTTACGTTTTCCCAAATGGCCAAATGGTTTATCCATAATCGAAGTTCCGTTGCGCAGTGGTATCAAAATATAAGAAAAGGCCAATTTTTTTGCAGCCAGGGAGGATGTTATTGTCATTTTCAGTATGTGAGTAAAGAGTTAACTAGAGTCGCTCTAATAAGTAGGCAAGAAAGAGCTACTTACAGAGTAACAAAAGCTACTGGCACTTTCCGTTCTACGACTAGTGTTTATGAGATTTGCTTTCTCAGTAGTCGATTATTTGAGCAAACCGCTTGATTACATGATGACCGCTCATCCATCATCTCACTAAAGAGACTCTACAAACAAACTAGATCTCAGATGATATGACGAACGGAAATTGCGAGTTTCTGATGAAATTGAAACAAGACCAACACGACTAGATGAAATTACCAGAAACCGATCGCAAACTTATCACTTCAATCATGAACAGGATAAGGTCCCCATGCGAATGGGAATTGGTCGACTGACGAGAGAAATTGCGGAATCTATAAGTCACCGTGCAGAAGAGTCACCTGACGAACTTCCTGCTCTTCAACTTTACTCGGGCCACGATACTACACTCATGCCCTTGTCAGGTGAAAACCCAATAGAAAAGTCAATTCTGATCATCTATGTTTTGTTGCCTTCACGTCTCCTCAGAAATGACTGGTAAATGTGCTTTCTCTTATTTTTAAAGTGAGAACAGAGTCCTTCCTCTACTGTGATATAGGATGATGGCCTGTTGAAGTAGTTCACATATCTACGTGTTTTTACTGAGGTTTAACAGCTCCACAATAGCAAGCTACAAATGCCTCCCGACCTTCTTGAGTGAGAATGGAGATTCCGGCGACCATGCCTTACTTAACCAAACTTAACCAGAGATTGGTATAGCTGCGCAAATGATCTGACTTTCTACTTTACCCATGTTTATCTTGCAGCTGCTTTGGGGGCACCATTGAAGGATTGGCCTGGCTATTGTGCAAATATTATCATCGAGTTGTTGAGAAGTGCTGGTCCATCAAAAGAATTCTTTGTCCGTGTTTTATACGACGGAGACGCAGTGCCTCTGACTCTGTTCAGTAGTTCAAGCCACGAAGCCAAGGTTGTTCTTACCCTAGAGGAGTTTCTGCAGCAACTTGCGTACTCAAGTATTTCTGAAGAAGAGTTCCAGCTTTTCTGTAGTGGAATGGGAAACGTTGATAGATATGAGAAATTGCGGACAGAAGACGCTTAGGGACACACGAATCATGTGCAGATTACACCAAATGTGCAAACCAGGAAGGTGTTTTAGGTGAATAACCTCATCAAATGATCCTTTTAAAACCGTTGGTAACAGAAGCCTGTGACCGACCCTGAGGTCTATATCTGGCGATCATTGCAGTTGGATGTTCAAATGTGACCTGTAAACGCTGGTAGATCTTTATTTGAAAGAAGCGGTTTACTGCACCCTGCTCAAAGAATTGAGAAAGCCAATACTGGACTCTTCCCAAAGGTGAAATCACCTCGTAGAAGTTCGTGTGGCAGTTTCATCTGTCCGGTTTCCAGGGTAACAGTGGTTGAGCTTGTTGATATTAATCTGGAACTGTATCAAAGAAGGGCCCAATTGTGTTGGCAACTTGGTCTGTTATCCTAATGTAATGATCGGAGGGAGGGTTTCGAATAATGGGTGCTTGAGATCGTGAACCTAGTGCACGAGAGGAGCAAACCTCACTGGCAATCAAACGTGGATTACGTCCATACTCCAGTGAACGTGATTATGCAGAAAATTAACAGAACAAATCTGTTTCCATCTCAAGAGCATCAAAGAATTCTACTTGTAGTTCGCAGCACTTGCATCAAATATGAAGGCAGATACTGTCATGAGCACGTCGTCACACCTTAATCGCGGGAAATCTCCCAGTTTCCTGGTCCTTGTTTTCTTCGAGGGATGGAAGTACGGACACGTAATATGGAGAAGGGTTGAGAGGAAAACAGGGTCGCGGCTCGGGAAACTTCAGAACTCTCACCCGGGAGACCAAGGGTATATAACACGAGTCTGGATCCATTGAGGTCACATGGGTGGACTCAGAAACACAGAAGTAATTTATAGAGCCCGCGTAATTGGCTCTCTGTTTTAGCTATAGCACGACAGCCGTTTTAGAATCGACCTTACATGTATTACGCTTCCAAAACTAGCGCGAGCTATCAAGTTCCAGGTCATTGATCGAAAGGTTTAGTCATGTGTCAGTGATGAGAGTTGATACATGACGAAGTTCGAATATCAGGTGACAGCTCAAGCTTATCAACTGCAAGTCTTTATCAGCTAAGTTTCACCTCTCAAGCGCAATGTTTATATCCTGGGATTGAGACATGATCCGAATAGAATTGGCGGAGGTTTGGCGCGTTGGCACTGCGGAGAGAAACGAATTGCATGGAATGGAAGGATCGAGGGAGGCGAACTGTGTGGATCACACCTGGAAGGAGTTCCCTTTTTGGAGGGCGACTAGACGAAAATTTGCTGCCGATAGCACTTTCTTCTCTGCGGGTAACCTTGAGCGCGAGTTGCAGGCCAAGCAGGTTACAAGCTTGCCATTAGATTATATCTGTCTTCCGTTGGTTTCCAGCAAGTTACAAAATGTTTATACGAAATCCTAACTACTGAGCACTGCAACGAAGTATGAAGGGATTTGAGACAACCGGTGCTCACAGAGTTCGGAGGCTTTTGTTTTCTGTGACAACTGAATGGTAGATAAGCAGAGTCCGTTAGGATTCCTTCGAATTCGATTGCTCTTGCCGATGAAATTTGCATTAGAAGTAATGTCGTCGGGATTGAGCTCCTTCCAACAGAAAAGTACTCGTTGATAAGAAATGCCAAGACTTCCAGGGGAGAATTTGATCCAGCCCGAGAACACGCTCAATCAGAAGATCTGCAGCGAAATAATCTTTGCTCTGCTCGTACTGAGGGATACTAATCGGAAGCTTTGTAGGCCATCACCTTGCGGATGCAAATGTTTTTCTAATTCATTTTGTGCAGATTGTAAGATTAAACAATGTTAAATCACCTGCATGAATTCTTGATAGGGGAGAGATGTATTGCGAAATTCCAGAGTTTACAGAGCACCTCCTCCTTCTTGGTTCCTTGTAAGCGAAAAAGTGTGTTTAGAGGTTTTGGTTCACTTTCTTTTGTTAAGAAACCACTTTCGATTCTGCAGTAAGCTCTAGAGTGGTTTTGTTCTCACCACCATCGAGCTAGTGCTCTCTTCCTGAGAAGTTAGATTGAACAGCATTTTCTAATACAAGAGCACTGAGGGTTTCAGAATTTTATAGAACCCCCAACTCTTTCCTGTTGAAGGTTCTTTATATGAATTATGTTTGCGGGACCCTCACGATCTTTTCGAAACTTGGCTTCTCTGAGCATGTTAATCTTATTCTCCAGAAGAAATTTTTTATTCTTTAGTATCCACCAGTATCAGCCCAGCGTTCATCGTGTCACTAAATTCAGAGAAGATGCCAGAATTTCATGAACTTGAGACTGCTTACAGGCTTCCTTGAACATCACGGAGGAAGAGAAGTTTGTCATCAGTCGTCTTGAAGAGGAACAAACTCAGTAAGTTGCTGGATATTCGTTTGACATCTCTTGTATTAGGGAGTGTTATGACGTGCTTCCATTAAATTAGATTTCTCTTTACTTCCGGTCTTGTTTGTCCACTTTCCAAATTCCATACAACCGCTTGATACCTCTGAATCTGTATCTGATTACAGGCAAGTCAGCTGCCCTATTGTTGGTTGCGGGGCAATTTTGAAATCGGTGGCAGATTTGGAAAGTCATTATGCTGTTAGACACACAGCGACATGCTCTGTCTGTTCACACGTATATCCAACAACGAGGCTGCTGAACCTACACGTCTCCGAAACTCATGATTCATTTTTTCAAGCCAAAGTCGCGCGCAACTACCCGATGGTTAGTCTTGCTTGCTTTCCGCATGCCATTCAAGCCTTATATGTATGAGTACTCACATCCCGGTAGTGCATTGTAATTTCGAGCTGAAAAAAAGAACTACAACATCATTGTTACTGTGGGGCTCATAAACTCTTCAAACACCAACCTATCAGTAGCTCAGCAGGGCTTTGTTCAAAAAACGATTGAGACTAAGTGCCAAGTGCTAAGATTTGATGACTAGCTTTCTGATGGACGTCGACCTTGATACCGTCTATACTACTCTGCTGATTGCTCCGATCGCACCTTACATTCCAAAAAGTTGGAGGCTACAGAAATATGATGGCTGGTTGAAAACTCATACTTCCGCTTCTTACTTCATAGAAAGGAACCCGTGTTAGCATCTTTTAAAGGGGGTTAGGTAGCACTGGTTGTAATACTGGTATGCAACGATGTAGAAAAGAACCATTTTAGCAGATTCTCTCTTGAAATTATGCGTGTTAGAATATCTCTTGAATCTACTATCGGGTGTGTCTTTTCTACCTCCTAGCTGGTTTGAACAACAGATTGACAGTTAAGTGGTTAATTATGTTCTTCTAGTAAGAGCACCGTTCTCTTTGTACGGTTGATTGATGCTGATTTATTTGTTTAATGTTACAGTACGAGTGCTTAGTGGAGAGTTGCCCAGGCCGATTCCAGAGTGACGGCCGACGACTACAGCATTTGGTGGATCGACATCATTTTCCAAAGACCTTCCGGTTCCACTCGTCCAAACACCTATCAAAAAAACATCGGCAGCGGCAGAAACAACACGCTTACAAGCAACCGCAACCTTCTCTTTCCGAGAAGAGATTAGGAAACTCGAAGCCGAAGCAAAAAAGACCTAGCTCAGTGGCAGAGGTACCTTCTGTTTCAGATGTCCAGAAAGCGAGGGAGAGACAGGAGGATCCAGGCAAGTCTTGTCTTGATACACCAGCTGATGCCGGAGCCATGGATGTGGATAGTCTAACTGAAGCAGTTTCCAGGCTTAGTACAGCATCTACACTTGAAGACAGCATGCCTGCTGTGGTAAGTTTTGGTCGCAGGCGCAACCGGGCCTGTACCGTACAGCCAACTGTTCATAGACAGAAGCACATTGATGAAACAAGGGCAAGGGAAACGACCACCTCCAGGACTAGTTGTTAAGGTATGGTAGTTCGATGGCGTATGAGTTTCTTCCTTGTGTTGTTTAAAACATTGCTTGCAGTCTATACTCGAGAAAAAGCCTCCTGTAGGTGGAGGATACGTATCAAAACACTGTAAATTATCAGCGTGCCTCCTTGAAGATAAATTCAGACTTGTACTGTGAAATCAAGGGAGTGGTAATTACAGTATCGTACACCTACCGAGGCACTCGAAGCAACGTATGGGCCACAATTGGGAAAAAAGTACATGAGTTGCAGAACGGATGTGCTAACATACAGTTGCAAATGACAAGCCGTACTTGAAACAACGCAAACAGTGACCATTCGCTGTGGAGAGATCCTTGATTCTAGTTGACCTAAGACCAGTGTACTAAGTAAATCGTTACGTTCCCAAATTCATTGGCAGAGTGGAAGTGGCGACTAGTTTTAAGTAGCAAGAGCCAATCTTAAATGGAAGAATTGGCGCGACATTTCCGTACAGGTATAATCCCATCTTAAGTGGAAGAATTGGCGGGTAACGTTTCCGTAAAGGTATAATCCCTGCGACATGGCTATACTGCAAGTTCCTCAGCCTCGTTGGCGTGTTTGCCACTTTCTTCACCAAAGCTAGGCGCCTTGGGGATTAGGCCAAGAATCTTGAACATATTTTGGTCTGCATCGTAGTCGTTATTTGGTGTAGTGAGCAATTTTTCGCCTGTAAAGATGGAATTTGCACCTGCTAAAAAGCACAGAGCTTGTTCGGGCTGAGAGAAGCGAACCCGACCCGCAGATAAACGAATCATAGCTTTGGGCATCACAATGCGTGCGGTGGCAATCATCCGTACCATTTCCCAGATTTCCACGGGCTGCGAATACAAATCAACCGCATGAGTGAGTTCAGAGTTCTTGAATGATACATAGAACAAGACGAAATATTCATGTCAGCTTGGTAACCCGGATCTAGAATTGTCACGTTTGCAAGTAGTAATCCTAGTGGAACTGATAATTTGAGACATACCTTTTGATTCTCCAAAGGAGTCCCTTTGACTGCTAAGAGAGCATTGATTGGGACACTTTCTGGGTGCTCCGGAAGTGTAGCTAAAGTGTAAAGCAGTCCCACTCTATCTTCTGCTTGCTCCCCCATTCCAATAATACCACCTGCGAAACAGTCAGAGTGATAGTGAGCCGAAGGACAAAGGTAAGCTGAAAATCCTCACAATCACAGTGTAGCTTCAACTTGAACATTGAGAAGTCCAGAATTCACTAAGCTGTACTCCAGCTTGCTAGAGAAGTTATCTTCCAGATCACCACCTGAGCAGACACTGATTCCTGCATCCCGTACGAGCTCCAAAGTCTGGAGCCGTTCATCGTAGCTTCTTGTGGTGATGACTTTCGGGTAGTATTCCCTTGATGTATCTAAATTGTGATTGTAAGCTGTTAAACCTGCATCTTTTAGTTGCTCTGCCTGCTTCTTCTCCAGCATTCCCAAAGTGCAGCACACCTCCATTCCCATTCCTCTGTACAACCAGTGATGTAAAACACTTCAATGTCTGCTCAAGTTCGAAAATACAGCTGTGAGGTGTACTGCAATCGTAACTAAGCTCATGAGGACGTCTTTGTATGAGATGAGACGTGAGAAAGTGGGGAACATGTAAGTTCCTCGAAGGGTTTGATTGAAGCTTCATCCCTCGGAGCTGAGAGCATATGCAGATGCGAGCACTTCAACTAATTCCACAACCAATTTGCAGTAATCATTGGATAACAGAAACATAAGAAGCCTTGGTACCTGATTTCCTTAACATAGGTCAGAATTTGGTTGAAGTTTGTCTTCCTCCCCACTGTATCTCGCCATGCAGCACCCATACAAAACCTTGTGCTCCCTGCATCCTTAGCCTGTTGCTCAAACATTAAGTAATTCCCAACATAAAGGAGACTCTGTTCAAACAATCCTTGGGCCTCTCTGCTACCGATAAACCAAGCCATCATTTTCCATATATCCTCGAGTAAAATGAACCACGAGGAGCAGATCAGACGTGGATTTGATTGGATACTGCAGATATCAATGTCAAATGTGAGAGGACCTACCTTTTTGGCTGCGGTCAAAACTGCGTCTTCGCTTAACAATTTGTGCGCCTTGACTTCAGTATTGTAGCGAGATGACTGAGGACAGTAAGAACAATCTTCTGAACAGCCACCAGTTTTGATTGAGAGGAGTGTGCACTGCTGGACCTCCCTGAACCTATGAGCATGTCTATGGACTTGTGCCTGCACGATCAGAGAATCCCGGTTGACGAATTTGCATGCCAAGTACGGAAAAGAAAGACCTGAAACAGTCCTCATGTTCAAGTGCTACCGTGGTATCCGAGTACATAATGAGAATTGTTCGCAATGCTCTAAAGAACTTCTAAAGATGTCTATCCTTTGCCGCTGAAGTACAATGCTACTATTCGATCTTTCATAAATTACCCCGTTAGACTACAGTGAGTACTTCAGCAAAATCACGCAAATTGGCTGGTGAGGATCTCTCCGGACGATAAAAGAGCGAAGCTGAGATATTGCTTCAATGAACGGATGATATTTAAGAGCCTCCATACGCAGTCGTCCGATCTAGGAGTTATTCGGCATAAAATACAAGACATCAGTTCGGGTAATTGTAAAGTACTCTGATCACCAGGTCTCCTAAAACTTGTACATCTACAGCTAATTTGCTGATGATAACTAAGAAGACAGCCATTACAAGGGGATTTCTCCCAGATTCTGGCTTTCGGCATGAAACCCGTGAGATAGAAGTTCGAGCGAAGGAATTACCCCGTAGAAGAGGAGGTCTAAGAGAGGAGAGTCATAGATAGTCTGAATCTCTTCTCGCAGCCAGTTGTTTCTTGGGCCGTCTCTGATTGCATTGGCCGCCGCGATAGTGGCAGCAGAGACGTACGAGAGAGGAGCTGAAGCAGCAGCAGCAGCAGCAGCAGCAGCAGCTGCTGCTGCTGCAAAAGGCGAACTGGGTGAATCTTGAGAAACAAAGGAGGTCTCAGCAGATGGTTCGCCAGATGATGTTGACGTTGAAATGCATCGCAATGAGCAGGACAAACTTCGACAGACCCCAGTTCCGCAATTTCGACCCCCTGAAGATAATGTCGGCCAAATTTCCCTTGGCAAATGCTGCCGCACTGCCCTCCTCAGCGCCATTTTCAATCCTCTGATCACTTTCACCGCAATAATAGTATGCTTCTCTTCCCACGAGCGCTCGCACTACTGCTCAGACGAGGGTAGTCCGGAGGAAGCGAGACTTGCTCTATGAACTTCGTTAAGGACCATGAAAAGAGAGCCGTACAACAGCTCCGCATCTTTCTCTTCGTTTTTCTGAGTAGTTTGTCTTCCAATGCTGCGAGCCACCAACCACCACCAAGGTCTGCGAGGAAACAGATGCAAGGGGGCAAATTAGAAATCCTCCCTCTGTTTGCTTCGGGATCGCTACTCTACTGCGTTAACACTGCGTACTCAGTTTCTTCATCTATCAGGACCACTTACTCACCCACGGTCGAACACCTTTGGTTACTTCTTGGTTTTCTTTCTCCCATTGTGTGATGATGATTTATCAGAGTATACCGATATGCTATGTACTGCTTGTATTCTGGTCCAGGCAATCTTTTCAATCCCTTACCCCGCCACAAATGACAAGGGCGACCGCGTAGAAAACATGAAGGAATGTCAAAGTTCACAAATGTCAAAGTTGTCATTCCATTGGAATAAAAAGAGATTGTTTGTCCAGTTTCATTCGTATATGTGTTGTAACTATACCGGTTCTAAGGGTCGAGAATTCCAAATCAGAAAACTATTACATCTTGGTGTCGTATCAGAATCGAGGTAATATACCCAAAGGAAAAGGAACACAAGGTACCAAGAGATGAAAGGGAGAACGAACAAGGAGCAAGGTCCAGTGGGAAAAAGGCTAAAACACTATGCAAATCTGTGGCACCGCAGTAAAACAAAGAAGACATAAACAAAACAAATCTAATGATGATCGGTATGATATAGATATTTGGTAGAAGGAAAGGGAGGGTCCAAGACATGACGAGAGCTACTACTAATGTTGTCTATCAATGGACTTTCTGTGTACGGCCATAAAATACACCAAAGGAAAAGGAGAATATGAATACAAACGCATCGAAAACGCGCAAATGAAAAGAAAGAGCACAAGACTCTAGGTAAAAGGGCACATAGGCAGAGAGAATAAAGCACTATGTAGAGTAAGCTACACAGGATATAAACATAAGTAGCCTGGGCGATATAAAATCCCATAACTGAACAGTGTGATAAAGATCGTCTGAGGGTCCAATGACAGAGTGCTGTAAAGTGATCGAGATTTTTATTTTTTTAATTTGAGATGAGCATGGTTGGACTCTCCTCTACAATAAACTTTGTGTTGTTCCAAAGTGACCGAGATTCTTTATTTGAAATATGAGGTGAACATGATTGGACTCTCCTCCATAATGAACTTCGTGCTGTCCCAAAGTGATGGAGGTTTTTTTTAAATTTTAAATACGAGGTGAGCATAGTTGTACTCTCTTCTGCAATGAACTTCACTTTTGTCCCAATTTGATACCTCTCTAAAGAGACAACCAAATTGGGATAAAAATATGCACGAATCTCTGTAGGTATCGTAAAATAAGATTGCTGTGGTGTATAGGTTAGGGTTTTGAATATAATAGTTTTGTATAATAGTTTTAGGATGATCAAGTTCTTGCCAATAACTTTGCTTGTAATGGTTTTCGTTCTCGTCAGATCAAATATATTACGTTTTTTATCTATGTAAATATGGATATTCACTCTCGTATGCCAAGGAAGGAGGTGGTCCAACCATCGTTTAATCTATACTTGGGATCGAGTAGACACTATATCTCTCGAGTAGTAATATAGTTATAGATTTTACCTCTTGCAGGCGCTCATTATATTAGTATTACAAGAGGGAACAGATCCGAAAATTCATATCTTGTTAATATATGACAGTTTTATATACAAATTATTGAGACAAGCATGTAATCGTTCTATCTTCATTACAGAGATGACGGATCTTTAAACAGCACTACATTGCCCCTTGTTGATTATTTAGAAAAGTCAACAATCTAAACAGTTTTAAGTCTAAATCTAAAGTGTAATAAGTCTTCCATAGTTGAAACAACCCATTGTGGGATCAGTAGCCACATGTTTCTAGACATAGAACGAGAGTTCAGGACATAGACTGAGAGTAGTTACGATGGTGTTGATATTTGTTCGGCGCTCGATCGTTTTTGATACATTATTTTCTGTTAACGGGTCAAACTCTTATGTCTTTCAGTCGTCACTTTGGATTGATCCATTGCTCCGACCGTCTCCATTACAAAATGCAGCTGTCGAAGGCAAGGAGGAATGGAACCAATAATAAAAGTTGAGTGAGAATTCACTTTTTCAATCATTCCTAAGTAAGACATTAGAGTAAGCAACTCATATTCTATCAACGAGGGGTTGTTTTGTCCATTGGGTTTATGGACTTACTAATTGTTGTTTTTCTAAGTATCGACTTGGATGCTCTTTATATCACAGAATATCCACTTTAAAGCTACTTATATGAAGAGCATCTCAGTAATTGATAATCAAGAAACAAAAGAAAAGAGATCTCTCATTATAGTATGCGATTGCTCGTAAGCTTTAAAGGACATCATATAGACCACTTTACGCTTTAGTGAAAGTTTGATGCGATACTGATGATTGCTGGAGTAATAGGACAGAAATATAAAAGTTGCTTTCACACATGACTACGTTTACTCTTTCCCTGTTCTTTCCAAGATCCAAGTTCTCGTTCCTTCCAACAGTCCAATAAATTGTCAAATAAAGAATATTCTTATTGCAAAGATACAAATCCTTCTTCTTTGAAACATTTTACTTTCTTATGCCATGAAGTTAGTGAGTTCCTTAGCCTTACATGTCATACCATTTGTAGCATTGCACCTAGATTGCTCAGACTCTAGAGTAGTATTGTTGGTAGTCAGTAGTATTTCATAGTTACTCATAGACTACTTGTTGACCGTCAAACTTTGTGTTCGGGGTATTGACTACATGGTGGAGCACACCATCACTTGCACTATTTGCATTTTGGGGTGTGCCGTTAGCAGGACCATTAGTGTTGGAGACCAAGAGGGTATACTTCTGAAGTGCAGCTATAGAGAGCTCACTTCTCTAATGTTGAGCCTTCGAGTTCTTGGCTATGGTGGATCGAGGCCGGCGAATGTCACTAAGATTCCCTTAGCTAGAGTGGGTGTGGCTTGACTATAATCAATACGTAGTTGTTGGTAGATTATTGAGTGACCAATCAAATATTGATCTGATTCAGTGTGATTTGAATTGTATAAAAAAACTGATTATATCATAGAAGTGAGGTCAAGGGGAAATCAAGTGTAGGAATTGAGGATGTTTGTACTATCTCCAAGCCTTGTTGATCGTTGGTAGCTTGATTGAGGTTCAGATTTTCCCTAGGAGTGATTGTGTGCAGAAGGTCTTTAAATTGATGCACATTTGGCAATGAGGTAGACAATGTGCGGAAGTGCTGGCCAAAATTTCACAAAGAAGACAATCAATTTCAACCAATCTGTTCATTTTGAGCTCAACATGTGAAAGCAAGACCAATTTGGTGCAAGTTGAGCTCAAAAAGTTAAATTGAAGGTGGATTTTGGAACCCATCCATATGACTTTATGATTTGTAGACCCATCCTTTCAATTTAGCTCCAATAAAGAGTTAGCAAAGGATTTGGCAATCAACCAACTTTAGGGATTTACGTCAAATTTTTGGCTCGAGTTGGAGGAGTTTGGCAAGAAATGATGGGTTGCAAATTGTGAGAGTACGTGTTGTGATGGTAGGTTACATGTTGCCCTTTCTCCTAGTGTAGTTGTTGTAGTTAGAGCTAGATTAGTCGGTGACGTTTAGTTGGTGGTGTTGGCACTTGGTGGAATACTTGCGGTGGTCCTCATTGCGAGTTGCAATTTTTTATTACTTTGTCACAATGGATTTCTTTGGAGATTCCAAAGGAGATAGTTGTGTAGTACGTTGTGGGTTTACTCAAAGTGATACTCGATATTAGCTTGTATCTCAAGTCCAATGAAAGAAGAGATTGATTCTTAGTTGGAGTTTGACATAAGAGCTGATTCAATTGAGAGTACACTTGGTGTGTCCACACCGTTGTTGTGGGACATGGATGAGATTTATGGAGCCTCCAAAGACCCAAGGTGTTACTCTGGTACAATGTGTATCATTGAGTTGGATGACTTCATCTAGGAGTTTGATAGTTGGTGTGATTTGCAATGGATGCGGAACTCAACTTTGTTCACACTCTTCATGGCATGGAAGAGGTTGTTTCAACACTTGGAGGGTATGCCATTGAATGACTACCATGAGTTCAAGAGAGCTCACTTGGAGGAGATTGAGCTATGGAGACAATATTGGTCTCTAAACTATATCTCCATTACTTCAAGCTTAGTTTTTAGGGGTAGAGCAGAAATATCCATGAGTTCTAGCTCTAGTAGCGTTGGTGGATCTCTTGGAGATGGTGCTACTATGCAAGTGGAGGTACTACTATAGGAGGTGGTATAGTATTGGGGTTTAACCCTATGGTGGAGTTCTTCCAATGTTTGAGGCAAAACTACCAAGGAGTGCGGACTAACAAGCTAAGAAGCTTGAAAGAGTTCCAATGGAAGGTTGGAAAGAGCCTATGCAAGGCATACACTAGCATGAGACGGTTGATCAATTTTACTCATGGAGTTATTGAGGCCCAAGCAGTTCAATTTTGGTATAAGATATTGGATAGGGAGCTATGATGTAGAGTTCATGATGCTACATTGTTACAAGCTACTTCACCTACTTTGGCAGTAGTCTTTGGTTTGGCTGAGCATATTGAGCTCAACATAGTGGAGGAGAGAGTGGTGACATCTGGATTTGGTAGGGAGACCTCATCCACAATTATTACTTCTTCCAAAGTGCACCAGAGTGCACCATGCCATGTTGGTTTTTTAGGACAAGATGGATATCCCAAATCCTATGAAGCAAGTGGAAGGCCTAGTGTAGTTAGACCCTTACCTTTATTTTTGGGTCAACTACAGCCAGTGAGAAGTGGTGTTACTTTTTAGACTTGTCCATGGACCTCACCATAGGAGAGAGTGTATTTAGGGCATCAGACTTGATACCTCTAGTGCATCACAACTAACACAAAGATAGTGTGAGCATTGCCATAGATTTAGTCGCACCAATGACCAATGTTGTGATCTACACCTAGAGTTACGAAGTGGTAGGGCTACTATGGCAGGTGGTAGAAGAGCTTCAGGTCATGGAGGACAAGGTGGTGGTAGGGGATCTACACCTAGTAGGAATGTAGTACTACCTTTACTTCCAATACAAGCATGGCTACTCGGATTCAACAATTGGAGCAAAGATTGGCTAGCATGGCCATAGCTCAAAGAAGATCAGATTTAAGTGTAGAGGCTTCTATCTCATATGCGGGTGATAGAGATGTCTTAGACTTCATGAGTTGAGTGAAGCAATACAGGTGGATGCATCTACCGCAATGACTAGAAGTGCAGTACATGCTCCATAGCCTAGAGGAGCATTGATGGAGTTGGACCCACAAAGAAGAGAGGCTGGTAGAGAGGTCAGACTTCCCTAGTCTTTTACACTCTCAAAGGCACTATAGACAACATCCATTGCTCCTAAATATCATAGTGTAGTTGTGGTAGGTGGTGATAGGGTGCATGATGGAATACCTACTAGTTAGTCACCTACTTGTACATAGACTAAGTCTAGCACAATGTTGGGGGGCGACTCAATTGATTATACGCTTTTTATTATTCTCAACCATGATATGTTTAAATTGGAAGTTGACCCAGCCCCACTGTTCTGGTTGGTTTCCATGCTTTGTAAGAGTAAGGATGATTTGTTTCATATTACTATAGCAGAGGTGGTTGATATTGGAGTCAACTTGGTTGAGGAGCATGGAATTCACTCAACAACTAGTGGTTTATGGTAGGCAGCAACAACTAGATTGGAGGAGTTACCAACTAGACCGGCCTTTAAGCAAGCATGGTTTACACTTGGAGTTGTCTTATTGGACAACTAGAGGGAGATTTTTTGTTTGGTGGGACCTTCAAGGAAGGTCTATACACCACAAAAGGTCTTACTAGACTTTGGTGTGTAGCCTCTTATGTTGGGGAAGGCTAAAGTTGTCAATCTAGGGTTACAAAAGACCAATATGGAGAGATGTTCATTTTAGATCCAAACATCTCTAGGGGTGGTTCTACATAGTACATCACATGTAGAGAGCTTGTTGTTTAGATTCAACCTGGTCATTTGACTAATAGCTCTATGGTGAGACCTCATGTCATTCAATCGTGGCTGAGTCGTATGATATGTTAGTTGGAGGAGCAATGTTATACCCCATGGTTCCAATATTAACTATTGGGAGGAGAAAACCTCCTATAGGTTGGCAGTCAAGTGAGGGGTGGGTATGTTACCTACCAGTACACTTTAGTAGTGGCAGTCTTGGCTCACTACAATCAAGAACCATGGCAACATCAATTTCAACTTTCAATGGTTCTATTACTTGGCATGATGACTTATTGGAGGGGAATGTCCATATGGAGGATACTCCAATACTAGAGGAGATCACTTAGATTTGGAGTATGAGTGGGATTGTTCTATCCACCTGGGATGTTACATTGTGGAGTTCAAAGGAGGCATTGTAGTAGCATGCAGATCAATTGGTGCAACAAGCTTGGAGTGGAGCCTTTGTACCACCAAGAGACTAGTGTGAGGATGAGCCTCTAGAGTTGATTACCTTGACACATTTGGATACCACACTCATTGCTTGGTAATATCTAATAGAGAGAGTATGTCTATTAGAGTTCTTTGGTGGGATTAGCATTGGACTAGTTATGGTACTACAAGTGAGTATACAAGTACAAAGGTACTTGTATGTGGAGAGAGATGAGACTATTAGGCTAGTCTCTCTACATCATGTGGCACACTTGGCATATTGGTATCCTCAATTATTATTGATGTCGGCAATTAGGGATTTCTAAAAGACCCTACTAGTAGACATTCTCTTATTGGGAGTGTAGGATTTGGAGAGACATGGTCCCATTCATTTGGCGATTTTTGGATGGCCATGTTAGGGATATACACGCATTGGCCAAGGTCTAGGTCTTCAAGATCTCCATTTTGGTGTGTTTTGGGAGATGTTACATATACTACAACATACAATATCTCTAGGTTCATCAGTCCATTTTTCTAACTTACATTTTGGAGAATGTTCCTTTGATGGGTGATTCTTGCACCCGAGTGGTGGCGAGTACATGTCAGGTCCATTCTTGGATGGGACCTGCCATGTTGTTAGATGCAACTAGAGTGGTAACATGGGCTCATCATCTTCATCTTTGGTGAACAAACCTCTTACCTAGAGAGGTTCTATAGCACGCTTATGATCGGATTCAACAACTTGACCACCTTGTTGTTGATGAGATTTTGGATGTTGGATGCCAATCTCAGACAGTGGTAGTGGTTGATAGGTCATCTATGGCAATGGTGAACCTAGCTAGATAGCATCAAACCATCATGGTTCACCATTCAGGTCTATGAATAATCATGCCAGGTTAGCATGCATATGCCTTTCTCTATGTACTTTTTAAGGCTTTTGTGGTATCTCTCTTAGCTCATATAGGAGGAGTTATTGAAGTCATAGATCCAAAGAGTAGAGATAGTAGTACAATTCAACAAGACATTCATGATGATGTCTTAGTGATGGACCATCTTTGCACTGGTGTTGTGTGGCTTAGTTGGGGCCAAGGAGAGAGATCATGTCCTTCAGCAAGCTAGGCAATTTAGATAGGAGGGAAAACACCTTCTTTGTGTATGGGAGGATGGTAGAGTGCAAGTAGTACCACCTCCGTCTTAGAGACCACAATTGGTCCATCATGCTTATGAGGAGCTAGGACATTTTGGAATAAAGCGTACATATAGCTTACTCTAAATTCATTATTGGTGACATGACATGTATACCAATGTACAACCATTTGTTGCTAGATGTGTGGTTTGTGACCAAGTTAGAACATCATTTAATGCTCTTATGCCATAATTACACCCATGATCTATCATTAGATTGGATTACCATTGGAGTTTGGACTTCATTGGACCTTTATCATTGATTGTGAGACATCATTGGTACATTTTGGTGATGGTGGAGCACTTCTCCAGGTGGATTGAGTTGGTGGCACTTCCTAACAAGTCCAATGAAAAGAAGGCTTACTTTTTCTTGAATTGGGTTTGTAGTCATTTAAGTGCATCAACTTAGGTGTTGATTGATCAAGGTACAAATTCTTGGAGGAGTTTTAGGTCCTATGTTACAAGGCTTTGATTGATCATCAAACTACCTCCCAAGATCACCTTGAGGTAGATAGCTTAATAGAGAGAGTGGTTTAGACAATGAAGAGAGGATTATGGAGGTATGGTTAGTAGAGAAAGCCACTTGGGAGATTAGGATCTCCAATTACTCTCGTTAGCCATGGTGTAACAATATAGAGTTTAGCGACGTAGTTAGTAAGGCTAACAAAGTAGATAATAAGCCAAATTAGCCCAAAATATTCTAGAAGCATCTAGGAAGCCTCTTGGGAAGCTTCTCAACTAGTTTAACTTGCACTCCAAGTAGGTAGCTTCTAGATGGAAGCTTCTAGAAGCTTCCAACTAGCTTAGCTTGCATGCCAAGTAGGCAACTTCTAGAAGGAACCTTCTTGAGAAGCTTCTTGGTTAACTTGGCTTGCACTCTAAGAAAGCGGCTCAAGGAAGCTTCTTGAGAAGCTTCTCAAGGGCCTTGTATGCTACCTATAAATACCAAAGTTGAAGCTCATGCTAGGCATTTGGAGTTTTCACACATTCAAGTATCCCAATGTGAGTTTCCATTCTCCTATTTCTCTCCTCAATCTTGATCTTTTACATTGGTATCAAAGCAAAAATGGGATAAATGGAATTTATGGACCACCAAATCCACTTCTACCAAACCATTGGGATTTTTGTGTCCAAGTACTACCCAAGCATAGTTTCACGCAATTCATCACCTCACACTTTGGACAAGATTTTTTGCATATTATCACCATATTTGAGGAACCCTTGGTGCTTCCGGTGGTAACTTATGGAGAACAATGGACGTGTTGCTTCTATGTATTAATAAATTAGATAGATTAGGTGTGGCATAATAAGGTAGCAACCATGGTAGCAATGTCCGATGTTATCCTTGTTATGCAGCAACAAATCAAGCACCTTACTCAATTGTTGGATGAACAAGATCTTTGACGACAAGAGCACATAGATAGAGTACCAATTTGAGAAGGAGAAGATCAAATCAAATTCCCTAAACCCAAGGTATTTGAAGGCAAGAATATTCTGAGTGCAGTGGAGAATTTTGTGTTTGATTGTGAATGTTATTTTGAAGCTACCAATCTATAAGACAAGCAAAAATAGATTCTCTTGGCTTCTAGCCAATTGGATGGAGTAGCAAATCTATGGGGGAGATTTTGAGTGGAGCAAGCTAAATGACAAATTTTTGCACAATCTTGACATGTGAAAAATTCAAGAGTGCAATAATTAATTGGTTCTAAGCTATAAATGCTACACAAGCTGCACTGGATAGGTTGGCAGAATTGAAACATATTGGTTTTGTAAGAAGTTAAATCACACAATTCCAAAACACCATCATGCAAATTATAGGTATCTTGGAAAGTGAAGCTCTGGATCAATTTGTGAGGGGCTTGAAGTCAAGAACCAAATTAGAGATAACCAAGCAAGAGCCACAACACTTGGAGGAAGCCATGCAGTTGGCCCAACATTTTGATTCCTTGGTTGCAACAACTTGGTCTTGACCTTGACCTCCATAAAACCTACCAATACACTACACACATGTGGAGGAGTCGGCACCAATAGAGTTGATGCCATTCAACAAAGACCACTTAGCATTATAGATAGAGAGAAATTGTGATAAAATGGTGGTTGTTTTTATTGTTACTAATTGAGACATCACATTGCTGAATGTCCACTCAAGAATAAGCAACCTCAACAAGTTGCCCAGATGGAGTTTGTGGAGCAGAATGATCAAGGAAATGAGGAATCCTAGTAGGAAATATTGAGCCGCCTACTTGGAGCTTGATTAGTTCCAATGGATTGAAGGTTTGACCTATGCAAGTTTGCTTCACTTGCAAGGTACAATATCTAATTGGGGTTGTAAGATTTTGGTTGATTCCGGAAGTTCAAAGAATTGCATGTCTATGCAAGTAGCAAAGGAATTGGGTTTTCTTATCAAGCCAATAATTGGAAGTAGATTGATGATGGCGGATGGTAGAAAGGGTTTTGCATTTTGTACCTTGCATCCTATTACCTTCAAGATTGGGAAGGAGTATTTGGAGTGTATGAGGTTTGTAATGGCACCTCTACACTATGATACTATTCTAGGTCTACCTTAGCTTGAATGCATAAGGTTCAATTTGATTGGACCCCATGACAAATTCAAGTACAACACCAAGGTAGGAATTTTTTATTAGGTTTTCTGGTACCTTTGAGTAAGACACCTAAGAATAGTCAGTCCCAAGGTGGGAAGTTTGTTGAGAAGGTAGCCATAGAGAAAGCTTTGAAGGGAGATGACTCCCAAGATGGAAAGTTTGCCAAGAAGGCAACCATGGAGCAAGCTTTGAGAAGAGATGAATCTTTAGATGGGAAGTTTGTAAGTGAAGCAACCATAAAGCAAGCTTTGGAGGAAGATAAGTGTGTATTCAGGGTGTGGATCAAGTTGATTGCACAATGACAATTTGAGGAGGGTCAAGAGCCTCATAAAGCAATGGTTGATGAGATAGTTCAGGAGTTTGTGGACGTGTTTTTGGATGGTATGCCAAAGAAATTACCCTCCGATTTGTGGTATGCCCTTCAAGATTGAGTTATTGCCCATGAGTACTCCAATGAGTAGACCAATCTATTGGCTCTCACCAAAAGAGTTGGAGGAGTTGCAAAAAACCCTTACGGAGTTGTTGGAGAAGGATTTCATATGCCATAGTACCTCTCCTTGGGGAGCATCAGTACAATTTGTTCCAAAGAAGGATGGATAACTTCATTTCTACATTGATTACCATGGGCTCAATAAGAAAATAGTGAAGAATACATATCCCTTGCCTTGGATCAATGACTTGCTTGATCAACTGAGTAGAGCATGATAATTTTCCAAGTTGGATCTTTGCAACGACTATTGGAAAATCTCTATTGATAGGGAAGATGTGCAAAAGATTTCCTTTTGCACAAGGTATGGATATTTTGAGTAGAGAGTTCTACCTTTCGGGCTCACTAATGCTCTAGTAATCTTCATGGATTAGATGCATTAGGTGTTGGATGGACTATTAGATTGGTATGTGGTGGCGTTCTTGGATGATATCTTAATTTGTAGCAAGATAGAGATAAAACATGTGAATCACATGTGAGAAGTCGTCATACAACTACAATAATGGAAATTTTATTGTAAGAAATTGAAGTGTGCCTTTTGGCAAAAGGAGTTCACCTTCTTGGGTCATAAGATCTCATTGGAAGGGACCAAGATGGAAGAGGAGAAAATCAAGGCCATTACTAATTGGCCTACTCCAAAGGATGCTACAAAAGTATGGACACGTAATGGATTGGCCAGTTTTTACCAACAGTTCATCCATTATTATGCTCATGTGGTTGTACCATTGATTGACCTCTTGTGGAAGAACTTGAGCTTCCAATGGACCACTGAGCATGAAGAAGCATTCCAAAATTTGAAACATATGGTGTCTTCAAGACCCATCCTTCAACCTTATGGTTCTTAGCTACCTTGTGTGGTTGATTTGGATGCTTATAAATTTTCAATTGGAGCAGTGTTGCAATAGGAATTCCCGGATGGACTACATCTCATTGCCTTTGTATCTTGCCAACTAAATATAGTTGAAAGAAATTACTCTACTCAAGATTGAGAACAACTTGCAATGGTATATGCCACCAAGGTATGGAAGCATTATCTCTTAAGGAAACAAGTGATCATGCAAACTTATCATAAACCATTATTGTAGACCTTACACTTGGAACACATGAAGAGTAGATATCATCAATAGGAGAAATAACTCCAATTGTTTGACATCAAACTTGAGTACAAACTAGGTTGGTTCTATGTCATCCCTAATGTTCTATCACAATGACCTAATTTGAAGTCTCTTCCTCTCATCACAGCGGGAATTACGATGGTGACAAATGAATCCAAGGTCTAAAATGAGTTTTGGTCAACTCTACAACAAGATCTCTTCTTCCAAATGGTACATGGTTGTCTTACATCATGTGGCAAGGAGTACAACACATTCTTCTTCAAGGAAGGCCTTCTATTTCATGAGGACCAAATCTATGTTCCAACCAAAGATGATCTCTGACTTGTGCATCTTAAAGAAGCCCATGATTTACCAATAGCTAGTCACATGGATGTAGACAAGACCTTGGGTACCCTCCAATACCAATGGTGGTGGCCCAACATGACACAAGATTTTTGAGAGTTTGTCCAATTTTGTGAAAGCTGCCAATGCAACAAGGCTTGCAACCAAAAGCCAAATGGACTCCTCCAACCACTCCCTATTCCATCCACTCAATGGGAACACGTGAGCTTGGATCTCATCACATCCTTGCCCAAGACAAAGCAAGGACACACAACAATCATGGTGTTTGTGGATAAGCTTAGTAAGCAAATCCATTTGGCACCAACCGTTGATACCGTAGATGCTCCAACCTTAGCGCAAATCTACTTCAACAATATCTTCAAGCATCATGGGATACCATATGTACTCATCTCCAACCTTGATCCTTGATTTATTAGGGAGTTTTGGCAAGCACTCTTCCAGATATTTGACACCAAGTTTGCTTTGTCCACATCCTATCATCCTCAAACTAATGGACAAACAAAATGTGCAAATTGTACCTTGGAGGATATTTTGCATGTCTTTGACAATGTTCACCATACCAATTGGGATGAATGTCTTATAGTTTCAAAATTTGCCTACAACAATTCCAAATAGGCAAGCATCGGATTTTCTCCTTTCTTTCTCAATTTTGGCCAAGATCTGCTTGTCCCAGATTCTCTTCTTGCTCCTCCTCCATCTCAAGTCCCTCATACTTCAACCTTCTTGACCACCATCTCCAAATCTCTCCAACAAGCCAAATCTCCCCTCCTTGTTGCTCAGAATCATCAAAAACAAAATGAAGACTACCATCGTCGTGATCTCACCTTTGAAGTTGGTGATAAAGTTATGTTATCCTCTAGTAATCTACCCCTCCCACTTGATACCCAAGTTTGTAAACTTGCCTCTAATTGGATAGAACCCTTTGATTTCACCCAAATTGTCTCTCTTGTTGCTTATCAACTTGCCTTGCCTTGTCATATGTGCATCCATCTTGTCTTTCATGTTTCCAAGTTGGAACCCTTTGTTCCTAACCCCTCTTCTTTTTCCTCTTGAGTCCTACCTCCTCTTCATGTCCTTATCAATGATCATGAGAAGTACAAAGTTGATCATATCCTTGCACGTTGCCACATTCAACGAGGCCGTCAACAAGGCCATAAACAACATACGGAGTACAAGATCCTTTAGAAAGGGTATCTCCTTCATGATGCCACATGGGAACCTCTTTCTCACCTCCAGAATGCAAAAATAGCCATCCAAGATTTTGAAGCTTCAATGGTGACGAGTACGTCACCAACTAGCGGTGGAGGAATATGTAACAATATAGAGTTTAGTGACGTAGTTAGTAAGGCTAACAAAATAGATAATAAGCCAATTAACCCAGAATATTCTAGAAGCATCTAGAAAGCTTCTTAGGAAGCTTCTTGACTAGCTTAACTTGCACTCCAAGCAGGTAAATTCTAGATGGAAGCTTCTAGAAGCTTTTTGGGAAGCTTCCTGACTAGCTTAACTTGCACCTCAAGTAGGTAGCTTCTAGATAGAAGCTTCTAGAAGCTTCCAACTAGCTTAGCTTGCACGCCAAGTAAGCAGCTTCTAGAAGGAAGCTTCTAAAGGGCCTTGTATGCTACCTATAAATACCAAATCCAAAGCTCATGTTAGGTATTTGGAGTTTTCCCACATTCAAGTATCCCAATGTGAGTTTCCATTCTCCTATTTCTCTCCTCGGTCTTGATCCTTTACACATGGGCTATAGGTTTAGCCGGCAAGCCTCCTTAGCATCCTTCTCTCCTTAATTTTTACTCTATGGACAAGATCTAGATTTACCTACAGCCATTCATCAAGATGCTACTATGGTTTTGGACTTGGATGATTTAGATGTATGGATGAGTGCATGTTCTCAATGGGCAAAGATCTTTTGAAGAGTGATGCCGATGGCCTTTGAGAACTTGGCAATTACTCAGCACAGGGATACCTTATGCTATGGTACTATTTGCGGAGGAGGTTATAGATCCTTGATCCATTGATTTCATCCATGTGATTATATATATCTACAATAAACAATACCGTCACTTGATGTTTCTACAAGCCACACTATCTTGAGAGTGTGTAAGGTTTTGCCATCTAGAGTCCTTGTGTTGGAAGGACATGATGGTGTTGTTTGGAAGGATCATGTGTGCAATTGTGCACCATGTCACCTCCTAAATATTGATGGTACTATGGACCTAAGCTTGGCACTTGTATGTGCAAGCTTGCAATGTATGTTATGCGGCTCTTTTGGTGGAGCTAATATTATATTAGTGTGTGATAGTTGTTTGAGAGGATGGCATATGGCATGTATGACTCTTCCTCTCACTGTGGTTCCTCAAAGATAGTGGTTAGATCCTAGATGTACTTTATGTATAGTTAGTTCATCCTTTATGTGGTATAGATTGCAGACAAGCGACTAACAATGAGGCTCGGTAGCTCGACCTCTTGATCTCTGCCTACCATAAGGTATATTATATACTTGGAGTATATGGCTATCTATAGTTAGAGGGATCTAACCATCAACTAGGGGGCAATTGTGATACTTTAGAGTCCATGTATGACTTATGTGTGAGTTGTGTTTTTATAGTGTGTGATGATGATTGTGATGTATGTTGTATATCAATGTATATATGCACAATAATTTTCATGCCATTTGTAGCATCGCACCTAGATTTTTAGACTCTAGAGTAGTATTGTTGGTAGTCAGGAGTATTTTGGTAGTTACTCATAGACTATTTGTTGACGGTCAGATTTCATGTTTGGGTACTAACTACATGGTGGGGCCTACCATCACTTGCACCATTTGCACCGTCAGGTGTGCCATCAATGGGACCATTAGGGTTGGAGACCAAGGGTATACATTAAAAGTGCAACTCTAGAGAGCTTACTTCTTTGATGTTAATCCTTCAAGTTCTTAGCTATGGTGGACATAGGTTGGTAAGCATCACTTGGATTCTCTTAGCTAAAGTAGGTATGGCTTGATTATAATCAGTGCACATTTTTTAGCACATTATTAAGTGGTAGATCAAATACTAATATGATTGAGTGTGATTTGAGATGTATAAAAAACTGATTATTGTGGCACTTTAGAGTCCATGTATGACTTATGTGTGAGTTATGTTTCTATAGTGTGTGATATTGACAACAATGTATGTTGTGTAGCAATGTATATATGCACAACAAACATCATAAAACTCTTTAGGAATCTTGGTATAAAAACCAAAAGTGTAACTCTTGACTCATCTCTATATACAAAACTAAACAATTAGAGATCATAATTGTAAGAAGGAAAAAAAGTTCTCTTTACATTACTTTATGGAAATTTGTAATAAAAAGGTATAGAACAAGTAAGGGAATTTAAGTTCCCATAATAGAATAGAAAGCTTGATTTTATGGAACACGTAAGGGAATTTTGAAGTTCCCATAACAAAAGAGAGAGCTCAATTTTACATATACGATTGTGTTGAAATATATACCTTTACAAATGATGTTGTGGTAAAATGAAAAGGGATACTTAGAAATGACATGGACTATTGTACTTAATCCTCTTTTGGACAAGTCTTCTTTGAGAATTATGACTTCCTCACATCACACTAGGTTGTACTACACTTTGCATTTTAAATGTACCATAAAACACCTAAAATCTCTATTTACCATGCCATTTCTTAAGAGTTTTGGAGTTTGAATTTTGGATCTAGTGTAAAACCCTTCTAACTTTAGAAGCTTAAGTAGTTCACATGAATGTTATTTTGCATAGATACATTGCCACAACTTACATAGCTATCAAGATCATTGCATTCCATCGCGTCACCCTAATGATATTGCTTACATTGTAATTGATCATTGGCATGATCATTCACCGTGATCATTAGCCTTAACACAAAATCTGGTAGCCGCCATGCAACCTCTAAGCAACTCCTGATATAATTACGACTACAAAGACTAATACTCCAACACCTAAGAAAACTACCTTTGATGTTGCAAATATCGGGACAATTTCTCTTAAATTATTGTAGAAGTGAATGATTGACTCTTTGAATAGATGGATAAAAAAGATTGTTTCTTAAGATGTGAATTGATGATGAATTGGATGGGTTCTTGTATCAATCATTTTATGGATTTGTATGAGATACATAAATATGTTAAGTCTTATTATAGATAAAGGGAATTGATATTTCCACCTCTTATTTTTGTACATCCACACACCCTCCAATTTGAGAGTTGCTTCCATTGACCGTGAAATCTAAGTTCACTTGTCTTTGCACTTTGGATATATATATATATATATTCATTAGATAATTAGATATGTTCATACTAATTTTCATATTTAGAAATCAAACTTCTTAAATTCTACAATAGTGAGAAGGTCCTAAAGTGTGAAGTTATTTATAAAGGTAGAAAATTATTATTAAAACTTCCATAAATTATGTATTTATATAATATTATACAAGTATAAAATATATTTAAGTTCTATTAAAAACATTTGCTATTTTTTCTTCAAAAAGAAGCATCTAAGCCAAACTTATCCTTACAACTTATTTGTATGATAATTATTTCCCATAATATAGGATATTTATCTTCTATACAATGAGTAATGAGTGGAACTTGTATTCCTGTTAATTCATGTTTAACATATCTCATGGATATGTTGAACATGTTTCAATATAAACCAATAAAAAATGTTGCAAAATTCCACAATTTTCTTCAAACTAGAACTTGAGATGTGGTCAAAACTTTGAATATAATAACTTTGACTATAATCTCCATCTAGACACTTTTGTTTTAAGTCTTCAAATTTCAGTCTTATCATATCAGATTCAAGATCAATTTAAATGAAGGATTTCTTAAACATAACATAACCAAAATATTTTCTACTCTCTAATCCCATTAACAAATTGTTAAAATATTTTATATAAAATTCTTAATTCTTCAGAGTGTTTGCTTTGGTATATAGTTGACTCTACTTGCTTCAATTGATTATATCTTAACCATAAATTAATCAAATGTTGTATTTCATGTATCTTCATTATAGCCTATCTGCTCCTGTTTCCAAAGATTGTTCTTGCTCCACAAATAGCCCACTTGAACTCTCCGAAACATTACAAACCCTTAACTCAACTTGGTTGGACCTAATTCTTGTACCTTAGACTCTTGTCCTTTTTCCTTTTTACATATGTACCTCCAAAATCCACTTTTAAAGCTATTGAGTAGAAAGTGTATTCTTCTCCTTTTAAAAAAGGATGTATACAATTAAATCCTAAACTTGTCTATAAGTAAAGATAGGAAGGATAAAAGTATCTAGATTATCCATCACAAATGTTATGAACTTAGGACCAAAGTAAGCTCCCATCCAAACCCAAAAGTAATCACATTGTGTAAATTGAGACTTAATGTGAAAAAAGGTTTGGGAGAAGTAGATCAAGAGCACACAAAACATTTCTCCAATCAAGCTCACCACTCATATGTTCTAACATCAATGCTTTACTACCACTCAAGGCTCATGGTGTATAAATTGAAGCTTAATGTGAAAGAGGGTTAGGAGAGGTAGATCAAGAGCAACAAAAAAGCTCTCCAATCAAGCTTGCCACTTAGATGTTCTAAATTCCATACTTGATTACTGTTCAAGGCTTGTAAGACTAAAATTGTAACAATATGGAGTTTACATACGAGTTAGTCAAGACTAACAAAGTAGCAAATAAGCCAAGAATTATAGGAATGTTCTAGAAGTATCTAGGAAGCTATTTGGTATCTTCCAAGTATTGGGTAATGTGAATGCCAAGTATGCAACGTCTAGGAGGAAGCTTCTTGAGAAGCTTCTTAGTTAGCTTAGCTTGCATTCTAAGAAGACTGCTTTTAAGAAACTTCTTGAGAAAACTTCCCAAGAGCCTTGTATGTTTCTTATAAATACCAAAGCCCAAGCTGATGCTAGGCATTTGGAGGTTCACTTATTCAAGAGTCCCAATGTGATCTTTCATTCTAGTATTCCATTCTCCAATTTCTCTCCTCAATCTTTTACAAACATCCACCCTCTCTACTAAGTCTACATCATCTATATATAGTAATATACTAGATGAAATAAGACCATAACCAATCAATCAAATGTACATACATGCAATTCATCAACCTATACGATCCATTGTATAGTATATTATAACTTTACAAGGATAAAAAACAATAGAATAAAATAAAAGTCATTAAGCAGGCAAACATAACACTACACTATGCATATTGGGTTTAGGGTTTCTTTTGTGCATCACTAAAGCTATCATTTGTATTTAAGTAAAGTTGTATGTATCATTAGTGCTTGGTTTCTTGATTTCTCTCTAGGTGAAGATATGCCTTGAGTTGAGTTGAAGTTTTATAAAGCTTATTTCTTTTGAGTTGAACTTTGCAAGATTGTAATTATGATAGAAAGAGTTTAAAAGTGAAACTTAAGATTCTTGATTGTTAGAATTGGTTTTGCTTAAATGATGTATCTGGATTCACTATTAGAGTACGTACATTTTTTTAGTATTTAATCAATATAATACTTTAGAGTTTAGAGTTATGAGTGTATAAAGTATTTATAATTTTTGATTATTGTGGTACTTTAGAATCTATCTGCAATTTCTTACATTAGTTGTATTGTATGGTATATAAAGTTGGCATATATATATATATATTATAGTGGTGTATATATGCACAAATTTATAACTATTTAAATGTGCAAACATTGTTAGTCATAATCTTATGAAAATAATTGATTAGAAAGAGAAAAATACTAAATTGCAAAAATGGAGATCTAATAATTTTACATTGATTTGTTGCATCAATTTGTCTTCCTTTTGGGTAATGTTTTGAGTACAATAGAAATACTAAGAGAAGAAACACAAGGTTTCATTCCTCAATACTCTGATGTCTCAAAAGAGTACATTGTCTTAATTATATAACAAAGAAGATCACCTCAAAGAGAGCTACACCTTTGGATTAAATAGATGGATTGGTGATATGTTAGTGGACTCCACTCTTAGATTAGATGTATGGATTGGTGATATGTAGATCCTTGTCCTATTTGGTTAGTAACACAAGTTTGACCAAAGTGAATCTTTGGAGAATCTTCTTGTAAGAAGCTTAGAATATCATAGATGAGGTATTATTTGAAGATCTTGATGAGACAAACAAAAGAGGAGAAACAATTCTATTTCCCTTGAAAGTGTGTAATAGTTTATTTTTGAGGTCTAATTCTTTTGTTTAGCCATCCAAAATCGGTTCTAAAGTTTTCAAGGTGTTAGGTCTCTACTTTATTATTGGAATTACTTTTTTGATGACATATTTTTTTTATTTACTTAGGCCATCATGTATAAAATTATTAAAGATATTACTAAGCAAATTTCCACCTAACCTAAGCAAATTAACTAATGATATTACATTTTGATATGCAAAGAAAAGTTTATTATTGGAATTACATTTTTGATGACACATCTTTTTTATCTACTTAGACTCTTGTGTAGAGAATCTTTAAAGATATTACGAAGCAAGTTTCTAGATCTAGATAATCTGTCTAGCAAATAGTATTACGTTTCGATATGCAAGGAAAAGTTTTATACAAATGTTCATTTTGTAAAGCATCGGATCCCAATCAAGTTCCAATTCGGCCCATTCTTCCGATGAATTACTTTGTGTAGGTTAGTTTACAAAGATCCATGTTTCATAAGTCAAGACAACAAATTAGCACAAATTTAAATGTAACAAATAGTCTTCTTCACACTAATTCTTTTCAGTTAGCTAAAAGTACTTGCAGTCATTCCAAAGCTATCTGAAAGTAATTTACATTTTTAATCATTATTATAATATTTTTATTCACTAAAATTATTGTATTTTATTCATTATTAATTCATCCGAGGTTGATAAGCTAGATTTACGTAAATTATCATGCAGTTTTATTTACTTCATTAGATTTAGATGTCGCATCACATAGCTAACCAAATCATTTACCTTGTGTTAAACTTATCACAAAATCATGCTAACGTACCTGCTAACTTAATCCTGAGACTAAAACGAGTTTTCTCTTTGAGCTCCTCGGTGAAACCGTCTACAACTGGAAAGATGATCCGTTACCAATTTCATTACGTTACAAACACTAATGGCTTTGAAACGCACGGATTCATCTGCCGTATACACTGACTTTAGAATGGGAAATTTTCATACATATGGACGACAGTCCCGGCATGCACATGTTGAGATAATTGTTGAGTCTACTTATACTTCTATCCTAATGTTACTTGGATCACTGCCTGTAGTAAAGCTCTCGTTCCGCCTTCATTCAGTTTTGTAACTTCCATGTACTATCTGATGGCTAGGAAAATATGTTCTCAATAGACATGAAATGGTCAGTCAGAAATCAGTCAACTTAACTCTAGAAACAAGCATTATATCAACACTCAGTGATAACTTCAATATTCTAGAGATGAATTGAATTAGTAGATTATCAACATGTTTAGTATGTCTACTTGGTTGTTATTGTGTAGGCCTCCAATCTAAATGCTTTTGTGAACTTCTGTGTATTCGAGAGAGATACTATTGTAACACATTAGTTTTAGCTTTTAGCTTGTCGAAATCTGAAATGTGATCATTGTCCGGCAGAAAGTCCGGCAGCAGATTGCAGGCGGCAACGGAGGTTATGACGGAGTACTGTACGCAGGTTCCAGCCGTACGGCTGGGTTCGGAGACCATGCGTTTACGTCATAAAAGCACGGGTATCCGTTGCTCTCCAAACCTAACAACGGATACAGTACAGTACGATACTGCACAACATGAACACGTAGGCAGAATATAGATCCTACCGACATGTCAGATTTGACAAGGGTTGCGGGCCCAGCATCTCTCCCGCCATCAGTTTCCCGCGTTTTGGACGTTGCTCAACGTTTAGTCTCGCAGTTCTGTCGAGGCCTCACTCCTGTGCACCCCCAGCAACACTCTCTTCCCTGTCGACAGGAGCAAGCGAGATGAATGAAGAAGCAGGGCTTAGAGTGTTCGAGTTGTGTTGGCTCGACAAGCCTGCCAATTTACAGATCTCGTCGGTGAGGACCACGCAAGAATGTGCCGTCTATGAGTAGCCCCTTGATCAGATTTACAACGAAGAGTTTGGACTCGGTGGAGCAACTCAGCGGTTCCTTTTGCCTACTCCCTTGATTCCACTCTAAGAACTTGCGCCACCGGAGCTGCTTTTGGGTGTCATTCTAAACAAAGATTATGGTGCACATTGCATTCTCAATCGTGTCCACTGTAGAGCTCGAAGGCAACCCTCTGTTGGTGGAGAAGCTGATCAGTTTGACAATGGTTTCTTCTGCCTTTCCTACTGATAGAGAGTCTTTGTTCGAGGCTCTTGTTCACCGAATCGCACTATTGCTCCGGATTGGATGAGACTGTCGCTTCTCCACCCATTCGAAGTGATCAAGAATATCTAAGCCATCGTTCACTCAGGAGAATAAAATGTCATTCCAGGAGGTGAGTCTCGATTTAGAGACTGGGACTACTAAAGTCAATTCAGGTAAGCAAAAGTCGGGGTGTGCCAGTCCTCGTCTTTCTCCTAAAAGAGAAGGCCTGAGGGGTGGAATAATCAAGTCTTGTTCAGGAGAAGAAGACAGAATCTGTGTGGGAGATTCTTGTTGCCAAGAAGTTTTTACTCCGGGCTCCGAGCTACACTTGCACACCAGAAAGCGTCAACGGGATGTATCCGGTACTTCTACGTTCCTTTGCTTCTCCTTTAGTAATTTATTTGTCTGTTTTCTTTTGGCCCGCAGCAATTGCTGTCAATTTGAAGCCAGATTCTCTTGTAGCTTGTTGCTTCGTTGGTATGTGTGTGAAGCTATCTTGATATGTTTTCTGAATTGTTGTTGCAGATGGAACGGACCAGAATGCCGATCGTTTTGCAGGCAATTCATCGCCCGTAGATATTGACATCAGTAACAGTGTAGGAACTTGCTTGAAAATACAACCAAGGAGGCTTACATTCGACAATGTATCATGTCTATATAAAACTGTTAATGGCCAGAAGCTGGTTAACAGCGATGCAGTTCCGAGTCCAAGAGAGAAGAGAAAGGCCATGGCTTCTCCTCGCAGGGAGCCTAGAACCAAAAGTTTGCGGAGTGAGCAAGAAGAGAATCTGGCAAGTGGCAATGCACTGTCCGTCAGGGTAACGCGGCAGAGTACTACCGTGATAGAACAATTCACACCTGCAGTAGCTGAAAGCTTTAACATGCTATCGACGGACAAGGACGATATACAAGTGGTTAACAAGCGTCTTAGTGGAAGAAATTTAATCAAGGATTTAGAGAAGACGTCGACGAAGGATACCTCTGACCTAGAGGAGGAGCCGTCAACAGAACGGGGACAGAGGTCAAGGGGCACGACACGGCAATGGAACTCTGTAGCTGCCAAAGTGAATGGTATTCTCTCACAGGAAGTTAAGATTGATACTGGTAGAGCAAACAAAGCGCAGATTCAAGCTGCCTTCAAATTAGGATCTTCGGACCTTGCTGATGATCGTCCGAAGATAATTACTAGCGCACCAGTCGAGGAGGAGGCTGTTTCCAATGCACCACTGAAAACTTGCGAGGAATGTTCTAGGAAGGACGTAGCTGACGCTTCGAAACCTTTTGAACAAGTCGAGGGGTTGCAAAAGGCTCAATCAGATGACACACCCAAGAAAAGGCCTGTGGGAAGGCCAAGGAAACGACCAGTGGTAATAGCAACAGAAGTGAAGGTCAGTGCCCTGGACAGGGATCATCCTGAACCAGGATCAGCTGCCGCTGATGAGAATGGAAAAGGAAGAACCACTAGTGCCTTGGTTGATAGTCCGGATAAAGGGTTGAAGAGATCAAGGGGCAGGCCTAGGAAAGTCCGAGGGGACCCTTGTCAATTACCTGATGTTACCAATCCAGCTGTTTCTTTCAAGGAGACATCATTCAGGGAACATCCCGAGATGCAGCAAAAGATATCAACTGAGAACTTGTTGGGAACGCCACTCAGTGCACGTCGAATGTCTGAAAATAGTGATTCAATACGACCAATTGCTCTGGACAAAGAGGACTCTCGGAAAGAACTGCCAGGTGCCACACCTGATGCAGTAGATACAACCTTGAAGAGATCAAGGGGCAGACCAAGGAAAGCTCAAACCGTCAAAACTGAGGAGATTAAGGATATCTGTCCAAATTCGCTTGATACAAAGTTCAAAGCATCACAGGAGGAACAGTCGACAATTCAAACGACAGGGCTTACTGTGACGGCAGACAGAGAAGAGTTGAACCAACCCTTGGGTCCAGGTCAAAATTCCTCTCCTGTACAATATCCGCCCAATCCCACTTTGTGTGCAGTAGCTGAGGAAGAGCATAAGGGCAATAAATTAGTGTCCAGTATCATCTCCAGCAGAGTCGAGGTAGCAACCAAACGAGTTGGTAGACCGAGCAAAGCAGGGGGCAAGAGAGTGGTGAAACCTCGACGGAACCAAGGTGCGGAAGATGGAAATGAGAAATCGGGTACTAAACGGCCTGGCAGACCTAGAAAATGCCTCGCTGAATATGGAGTAGATGGATTGAAGCCAGGTCAAAATTGTCCTCCAATTTATAATCCGCTCAATCCCACGTTGTGTGCAGTAGCTGAACAGCATAAATCAGTGTCGAGTATCACTGTCAGCAGGGCCGAGGCAGCAACCAAACGAGTTGGCAGACCTAGCAAAGGAGGTGACAAGAAAGTGGTCAAACCTCGACGAAGCCAAGATATGGAAGATAGAAGAGAGAACTCGGGACTCAAAAAACGGCCAGGCAGACCTAGGAAATTCCCCGCTGAATATGGAGTGGAAGCATTGAAGCATGTTCCGGAAACGCAAGGGGAAAGAGTTCAGGTTGTTTCCAATTTTGCAGCATCATTGCGTGAGACTTCATCGAATAATCGTGCGATCACTTCAAGTCAAACGAAAGTCGAGACAAACACTAAGAAAGCCGTCAGCCGACGCGGCCGACCTAGGAAAGAATTGGTGGGAACAAATAAAACTGGACTGAAGGAAATCCTTGGGAAAGCTGCCGGAAGAAGGAGACCGGCTGACGGCCAGAGTAAGTCCGGAGTAAAGGTCACAGGTGCCCCAGCTAAGGAGATTGCGGGACGGCATTATCTCACGAAAGTGCTCTTTGATGGTGTAGAATTTCGGGTAGGTGAGGACGTTTACGTAAGGAAATCTGAGTGCAGCTGTTCTGAATCAGAAACAGAGGTGGAAGAGTGCCAAGTTTGTGGGAAGGTGGATAACAATACTCTTATTGAATGTGACAAATGTTTGTCTGGATTCCACTTGACCTGCTTGGTTCCACATCTGGAGGAGGTACCAGAGGATGATTGGGTATGCTCCTACTGTGAGAACGGTGAGGACCCTCCTCTTAAGTTAGGAAACAAAAATGGGAAGCAGCGTTCGGCTCGGGAGATGCTTCTGGCTGGTGGACTATGGGCTGCGCGGATCGAGAAGTAAGTTCTTCCCTGGAGAACGGGTTAGATTGTTCCTCAAGGGCTGAAGATGTCAGAAAGTGGACAACAATTTCAGTTCGTCGGTTTAGTAACTTGAAGTTTGAGGGTAATCAAGATTTTGTTGGCTTCCTACGTTAACACCTATTCTGGTTATTGGCTTGTGAGGTTACATAGTCTCATGGTTCAAGATGAGATGATGTACGCAGGATTTGGAAGGAGGGCGATGATTCTTACTGGTTCAGAGCACGCTGGTTTGTGGTTCCTGAGGAAACATCCATGGGGAGACAAAAGCACACTGGCAGTAGAGAGGTTTTCCGTTCCAATCAAACTGATAACAACGGGGTACTTCACCGTCCCATCTCTTGTTTTCTTCTAGCAAGACATCGCAGCAGCCCCTTTCTGTTCGACAACCACTAATGGAGTTCCACTGAGTAAACTTCCCTTTCCGCAGATGGAGTCAATTCTTCGACATTGCTACGTCATGAGTCCCGACGATTACAAGAAGTCAGCTCATGAGGGAGATGATGTTTTCTTCTGCGAGTATGAGTACAATGAAAGGTGGTGCAGGTTCAAGCGCATTGACTACGAGAATGTAATGTGTCCCATCATCACACTTAATGGGATTATAATGAATAAGTTTTAAGGGCAAATTCTAAACAAGTTCTAAGCATATTCTATCTTTGGTGTATGTAAACTTTGGTGCGACATTGAGAGTGTGATACAGAGTTCAGATTAAATGCTGAGCTTTTGTTACTTCAGCATGCTGTTAACTGTATTTTGGGTTCTTCGAGAGTTCGGTTCAAGCGCCTTCATCCTCCTGAGTAACTTTACTGACATTTACCGTGTCAGACGCTGCAGGCCAGGGTTGATGATAGTGACGACGAAGCCTACGAGCCTTCTGATGAATCGGAAGACGAGGGATTTGACGGGAAGGAAGATGGAACTCGTAAATGGAGACCTGAAAAAGAGAGGCCCAAACAAATGAGTACCTTAAAAGCTGCTGTAAGGATCTGAACACTTTCATACCTCTCGTTACAGTTTCTATGATCAACATATTTCTTTTAGGTTGGACGGCGACAGAATCTCTTACTTTTCGATGGAAGCATCGGCCCGCTTAGCATTGGAGCATTTGTAGCAGGCCAGCATGGATGAGATTTTTCCACCACATAAACACTTCTGCTTGTTATCACATTAACTCTCGTTCTCCGCACACACACATTGGGCCGCTGACATTGCTTATTCCTAATTATATGCAGAACAAGCGCCAGAGCTTTTCTGGTGGTATCGAGCAGGTGGGGGCGAAACAAATTATTGACCGGCCAAAGAAGGGTCCCCAAACTGACTTCGACAAAGCCAAGTCTGCACTGACGTTATCTGCGGTTCCACCCTCCATGCCCTGCAGGGAGACGTAAGTAATGTAGTAGAAGCGGCTTTCTCCGCTTATCATAGTTAAAGTGGTTTGACGCAGATTCTCCTCGATCTACTCTTCTTCGACGTTGGAACATAATGAGCAACTTAACTCTTGAATGTTCTTTGGTTTACGCTCTTGAATCTGCAGGGAGAGGAAAGAAGTATCTGCGTTTCTGAAAGATGCAGTAGCAGCTGGGGAGCAATGTTTGGGACGTTGTCTATATATCAGCGGAGTACCAGGTACTGGTAAGGTAAGTTGTAAAGAGATTCATTCTCTGCATGTCACTTTCGTACCGACTATTAAAACCTCCATGTAACCTTGAAATTGGACTGCCGAAGTAATTTAAGAGCACGCTAAGTCCATGGTAGTGTGCGATCTATTAGAACCTAACTCAGTTGGGAGTGGATTACAACAAGGTCACTTCAAGGTCATATCAAAGTGAAAGGGTTTATCAGACCGAATTAGTTGAAACTGGTTTCTGATCTCTTTGCCTTATGGTGCTCACCACTGTGTCATCCATGTCCATAGACAGCCACAGTACGGGAGGTGATCAAAGAGTTAGAGAGCAAGGTGGATGCCGGGGAGCTTCCTGCCTTTCGGTTTCTTGAGATTAACGGGCTTCGTCTTCCATCTCCAGATCACCTATACACGGTAAGAGGACAGCGAATTGAATTCCTGGTACTTTTCTTAATAAAGTTCTGAGTAGCTGGAATTGCGTCGATGGCCCACGAGTTGATATGACGGAGTCGAATATGGTTGCAAGTGGTCCTGAGTGTTTTCGGGAGGCTTCTGATAATGTATTCCTCCTCTTCCTCAGGTTCTTCATGAGGCTTTCACAGGTCAGCATCTGGGCTGGAGAAAAGCTCTTGAATGTCTTGACAATCGTTTTGCAAATGCGAAGCGCTTGAGCGGAGCCGATGCTCGGCCCTGTGTCCTTCTCATCGACGAGCTGGACGTGCTGGTGAATCGCAGTCAATCTGTAAGTACTTCCATTGTAACATAGGACTTTCGGTCATCACGCTATTTCATTCCAAAGCGTTCTTTTGGGTAAGTGTCTTTTGGAGAAATGTTGGAGAAACCCATAAACCCTTATGCATGCTTACCTCTAATATGTAAGTCTTTGCGTGTTATGGAACTGATAGCCATACTATGTCAGAGTCAGTCAGTCCTGTCAGGCGGGGGTATGGAACCAGGGTGTCTACAACGGGTTCTGTATTTCATTACGTAGTATTATACTGTTACGAGGAATTCACTCTTCGCATCTGGTTCTAATGTGATGTCTTGTCCACTCTCATGTGGGTTAGAACGATGTTCTAAGGAACGAGCTCCATGTCATACACTCAATATTATACTGTCACACTGAATGGGTGTGCTTTTGCGTCCTATTGCACCATAGCATCACACTATACACACGGTATGGTCGTTGCTTAGATTCGCATGTGCTTAGTTTGCGTAGGGTCTGTCGCCAGTGGGTGTGGATCTCCCGTCCTACAAACAACGCCTGCTCAAAGTATACGCAACCGTATGATTGCACGTCCTACAGACTTTGCTCCCATTATTCAGATAGATATACATACGTTTGAACCAAATATTGTTACCAGCGGGTTTACCAACATGTTTACTACGGGTTCTATATTTCATTACCTAATACGTATGAACCAAATATTCTTCTTTAAGTAAAGGTGTGTGCAGCCTCAAGGTCTGAACGGAGGGGAAAACTCCACTATGACAATGAAAAGAGAAATGTCTACTAAAGGTTCTTCTCCTTGGAGAGGGCTTCTGGTGGAGGCTGTGGCATATTGATTCCATGGGTCTTCGTATTAATATATCAGGGTTGCTTGAAACGACAGGTCCTATATAACATCTTCGATTGGCCAAGCCGCCTCCACGCTCGACTCGTCGTAATAGGTATGCTACTTTGTAACTTTACTCTCTTAACCTTTGCTTGGTGGAGTTTTCGTTATTTGGAGATGCTCAGAGTCACAGTTCGGTCAACTCGATTTGAGGACCCTTGAAGGTTTGCTTTTCGCATCGAATGAGGAGATAAGATTTATTGTGACTGTGATTCTCTACTTTCTGCAGGAATTGCCAATACCATGGACTTACCAGAGCGCATGTTACCACGGATAGCAAGCCGTATGGGAATGAAGAGGATTTCGTTTAGTCCTTATTCTCATAAACAGCTAGAAGAGATCATCGCCGCCCGCCTGGAGGGAGTACGAATTTTTGACAAACAAGCCGCCGAATTCGCGTCACGCAAGGTATTATCCCGGTCCTTCTTCATACCAGACGAGCTTCCTGTCACCACCGGATCTAACAAACTGGCTGGGATGATTTCTAGCTCATTTAATTGTCCATTCACGCTGCCTTGACATCCGCATAGCTCTCATACATTCTTTCTTTTCCAGGTTGCAGCAGTATCTGGGGATATTCGAAGAGCCCTAGAGCTCTGCAGAAGAGCTGTTGAACTCGCCGAAGCCCGTGCTGCAGGAAGTATGTCATCTAATCCCGGTGCAGATATTCAAGGCCGTAATGGTCACGATCCAAACCAAGGATCTAATTCGGGTATGTCCAGTTCCTCGAAGTGCCTGCCTATCGACGCTTTGGTCTCCACTGCCTAACCTGGCTTTGGAGTTTCGGAGTCGGTAGTTGAGATGCCGATTAGTGGTAGAATCAGGTGTTTCTGACAGTCCAGTTTTAAGGGGAAGGAAGGTACTTGTATAATGTTTCAGGAATTGAAACAGCGGTAGGACTGCGAACTTATAATGAATTTCGATCTATGAAACCTGAGGAAACGCTCCCATCCTTTTATGCATTTTCTCTTTGTTGGCTTCGATATGTTTGCTGTACTTGGCGAGAGCCTGAGAAAAAAATAGAAGAGTCTGTGGTCTTTAGGGCTCAACAGTGCTTGACAGCTAGATTTGACCAGTAGAAGTCAGGAAAAAGAAATGGGAACTGAGAAGTGTGGAAGACTTAAGAGATATGTGGTTTTTAGAGGACAAGGTTGATTTGTGTGCGAATAGTTATTTCGTTAAATGGACGATTCATGTGAATCAGCGTTACCAACTGTACTGCAGCCATGTTTGAAGATTTTGTCTGTGTCTCTGCTTCACTCGCTACCCTTGTTTCGGTACGTGGCAAGGTGTCCTGGTGTGCTCATGACACGCCTTTGTCGTTCAGATCCTCAAGTATCTCAAGCAGTCAGACATTCGGTTACTATGGCAGATGTTGACGCCGCAATAAGTCAACTTTTTGAAGCTCCCCAGATTCAGGTATTCTGTCATTGAATCTCCAAGCCCCATGTGGGGATGGTTTTCAAGCTGCTGCACCTGCGATGATCCACTCTTATGCACATGGAATCCTGTTAGGTTTTTGATGCCAGTATACTGACGAATCCTGTTGAGGATGCTACTTGAGGATGCTACTATGATCTCTCTCCTGAGTTTTTAAGTCAAGAGTTTCTTGACGACTGAAGTCTTCATTCGTTCACGGATAAGTTGTTTATTGCTTTCGAAAAATTCAATTATCCTTTTTGGATTGTCCGTTACTGACGAATTCTCTCTTTTTCCCCGATAGATGATGCAAAGGTCCTCCAAGCTCGCAAAAATTTTTTTAGTTGCGATGGTTTGTGAACAACGAAGAAGCTCTCTTGTCGAGACTACTTTCAAGCAGGTGGGGTATTGGAATTATTGATCTCCCGATCCACGCTTGCCTCTTCCTCCAAACCATAGGTTTAGAACCATTGCGCATGCCTATTTGGATCAGTTTTAAGGTTCAATCTGGTGTACGATACGCGCAGATGTTGAATTCTTTTGTTTGTGGACTGTTTTGCACAGTACTCTGAAGTTGCAGCCTAAGATCTCTTCTATTTCAAGTTATACTTCCATCTGCACTTCATCTGTCGGTTCCGCTTGCTTCAATATACATATTCATTGACGAGCATGTTGAATACGTTCAACAGGTAGCAGCTACATGTTCCGAGTTGTGTGCTAATAACGGGGAGGACTCGCCGGATTTTGACACACTTTTGGCCGTTGGGTGAGTTTACACTTTCGTGCTTTTCTTGTGAACTTTTTACTACTACCCGCTTTTCCTGACGTTCCCTTTGGTTCTTCATTGTTAAAGGTGTTGGCTGGGCCAATGGTTTTCGTAATCAATGGAACGGGCCCTAATCCTCATTTCGCTTTATAGCAAATTATGCCCTTTATTGTGGTCGAACAAAACTGGAATAAAGTATGTTTGGGCTACTGTTTCATAAAGTTGGATACCAGACATTGAAAAGCGAAGAGCTCTTTCAATACATGCATATAGTGCCTAATTACGTTGTGAACTACGCAGCTGTAAACTCGGAGCGTTGCGGATCGTCCTATGTGAACCTGGAGCCCGACATAAACTCCAAAAACTGCAGCTAAATTTTCCTTGGTAAAGCACATTCTTTTGCCTCAATACAAATTACAGCATTCAGAACCAAATCAGGGCAGTGTAAAGCAAGTTTCATTCTCACAAATTGTGTTGCTGCTTGTGACGGCTGATCCTCGATTTCTCGACTGCAGTGATGATGTCACATTCGCCTTGAAAAAGGACGAACTAGTTCCTTGGCTAGTAAAGTATCTTTAAATGCGAGTCGTCAAGTACATCACCGGAGGCAGTATGTACACCTCATTCTTATACGTCCTGGACCTGATTATACTGCCTCCGCTCCTCTCAAGGTAAAATATTTTGTCCAAAAGCGAAGATGTATTTCCTCCCTGGAATTTGCACAAAAATGCGTATGTTAAGATGTATTTCTGCAAAAGTCTTTTGACTCTATCACAGTTGCTACTCCATAGTTGTTGAAGCTCCTACAGTTATATCCCCAGACCTGGACTTACGCGGGAATCTAGACAACTTTTCTTCTTTCATGACCGTTTGTATGCTGGAAGTTCTAAAAAGTTTGTCTACTGTATGGGGCAGGAATATTTTGCTTGCTTGGACTATCCTACTCTTGCCAAGCTGTGAAAGTGGAGGTGAGAGAATTGAATTCATGGTTCGACTCATGGTTTCGACTCGTGGTTCTTGGGGAGTTACAGAATGCGTATAATAGTTACAGTAGCAGTATCAGTACCAGTTACAATATGAGTATTAGCTCCTTGTATGATACTTATTTGGCTCAGTATCCATTTACGAGTGCCCAATTATCGACTAGTTCGGAATACACGGCGATGATGCACCTGTCCCCCTTCTGCCAGCCTTTTCATTCCGTACTTCAATTATTTGCTCAACCCAGAAACATGCTGGCCTCCTGTATAGGGGGACTAAAGTCTTCTTTCTGAGAGAGTCAAGATGCTTTCAGAAGCATTCTGTAAATAACCAATTTGTTAATACTCATTCTAATAAGCAGATATGCCTGAAAGGGCATCCAGCTTTGCAATCCTCATACTGAATTCTCGACTTATTATACCAGCCCATTGAGAATAGTGGGCACAAAGGAATCTGGGCTAGTTGTCGTAGACTTCGTGGCCTCGACTCTTCAAGTTCGATGGATAAGCCTTAGATGAAAGGACATGTGGATAAGCTGTCGATTTTAGTGAGATCTGAATGAGAAGCTTCCAAGAGCAAAGTATGGTGGATATTCATTTGGTTTATGTTCAGAATACAAATGAGGCTTTGAATGCGGGAGTCTTTTAAGAAGAATCGTTTCTTTCTTCGTCACACCCAGAAGAAACACAACCATATCTTACACGGGATTCCAGAAGTTTAACACGTTGTTGGAAGGAATTTTGTTAAAAGTGGTGGACGAGTAAAAAACCATACCTTGTAAGCTTATGATCATTAGAGATGCCGATCTTGAAGAGATATGTCACTGTAGCATCCTGGTTGTATACGGATAATTGAGTAATCCTAATTGCATGTAGCTAAATCGGACAGATTTCGGAGCTTTGTAATTGATTCCAAGCCATTACAACAACATTAGAGGTGACCATTTAATGTATTGTAATGGCTTGGCTTGACTTTCTTACTTTTATGGGCAGAGCATAGAGATTCGTACAAGTTACAAGTTTTAACAGATACCCATCAAATTTTATTTCCAAAATTGAAAGCTCCTGCAATACTGGCTACGGGTGACAAAAAGCCCTTTACGGGATAGAGAGGTCTCGGTTTGGGATAGATAGGTCTCAGTTTCATACTTGAGGGACTTCATTATGACCACTTAGTAGCAAATTGGATTAGATTAGATCTAAGTGAGAACTAAACATATCATGCCAAGTAGTTCAAGTAGTTAACAGATGTCTACATGTAGATATATCTGTTCGTTTGTTTGACAACACATGCTTTTTATGAAATAGATTTCATTTTCTGTTTGCAAATTCGTTAGTCAGTCTGCTATCATTTTATTGCCATTTCATTTGCATTTAATGAGTTCTAGATCCCCCGTTCCTCGAACTGCTTCTGTCCTCATATCTCCAATATCATGTCGACTGGATGTGAAGAGAGATTCTAGCACATTGGGTTTAGATTATATGTCAATGCAAACTAAACATATCATGATGCAATGTGGAGTTGAAAGAGATATGCTATGAATTATCATGTGAAATTTTTCCCTCTCACATTTTCTATGGTTTGAATAGTGCTCTTTTCTTCACAGTGGTGTTTGAATGAGAGAATGAATAAACATGCCACCTATCCCCAAAAATTTAAACATGCCACCTATCCCCAAAAATTTGCTTGTGCGACATTAGCTACTAAATATGCACGAGAAAATTGAAATCCAAGTCTCAAGAGTGGAATTGTAAGTAGTGATGTTCCAATTCCATGCCTCAATTCTATGAGTATAGATGAACAACTGCAATCCACATTTGCTCCCATTCTCCTCTTTGATTTCAAGAGCTCCTCAAGAAAATGACAACTTTAGTTCCCATTTCAACTATCACTAGCAAAGGGTGCTTCCGTTCTCCGTCCATGGTCACTAGCAAAAGAGCAAAGGATGATGAAGATAGATTGAGGATGATTCCTCAGCATTTTGCATTGATATAGGATTATTTGCATGATTCAGTCAAATTCATAGTGAGAACAATAGAAAAACCTATGTAGAAGTCACATATGAACTCTAAATTGCCACAATAATCAGATCAGTTCACACTCAACTCAGATCATAAACTCCACTCTCAACTCCATAAATTGCCAACAACGTGCACTAATTACACTATCAAGCCACACACACTCTAGCTAAGAGACTCCAAGTGATACTTTTTGGTCTTTGTCTTCCATAACTAAGAGCTCGAAGGCTCAACATTAGAGAAAAGAACTCTCTCGAGCTGGACTTCAAAGGTATACCCCTCTGGTTGGACTTAGAATTCCAACCCTAATGACACGGTTCATAGCACATCTAATGGTGCAAATGGTATAACAAATGGTAGCTTTAACACAAAATTTGGTGTGATAAATAGTTCTAACAAAAAAATTGGCTACCACTAAGTAGTCTTTGGGTAATTATTGGTAAAACTCTAACTGCCAAGGCTAACACTCCAAGGTCCGAGGAAACTAGCTTTAGCATTGCAAATGTTGTGAATTTTTTTATACATCACTACACAACATACATTGAGGTCAACATCATATATTATAGAAGCATATCTCATATAGAAGTCACACATGACTTCTATAGTGCCACAATTGCCTCCCCAGCTAGCGGTTAGGTCCTTCTAACTCAAGATAGCCCTCTTCTCCAAGTATGTGATATGCCCTATGGTGGGCAAACATCAGGAGGTTGGGTACTATTGAGCCCAATTGTTAGTTGCTTATTTGCAATCTATACAACCTAAGGAGTGAACTAGTTATAATTTGAGTATATTGAGGACATAACCATTGTATTTGAGGAACTGCTGTGAGGGGAGGAGTCAAACATACCATAAACCATCTCCCCAAATAGCTATCACACACCAATATAGTAGTGGCTCTACCAAAAGAGCAACATAACATATACCGCAAGCTTGCACATATAGCTATTAAGTTTGGGTCCATAGTGCCATCAATGTTTGGGAAGTGGTATGATACAAAATTGTGCATATGATCCTTCTAAACAACACCATCATGTTGTTCCAACATAAGGACTTTGAAAGGAAAAATCTTGTGCATTCTCAAGATAGTGCGGCCTATAGTCACATCAAGTATCATTGGTATAGTTTGCTCTAGATATACGTAATTACTTGGATGAAATCAATGGATAAAGGGTCTATAACCTCCTCCTTGAATAGTAGCATAGTGTAAGGTATCCCTATGTTGATCCTAATCTTCCAAGTGACCTCTACAAACCATACTTAGGCAATCCTCTCTTTATTGTCTAAACCACTCTCTTTGCTAACCTTGGGGTGATCTCAAGAGATAGTACAATGATCAATCTTGCCACATAAGACCAAAAACTCTCCCAAGAACTTTGTACCCTAATTGATCAAGACCTTACTTGGTGCACAAAAATGATTAAGAACACTATCCAAGAATGAGTAAGTTGTCCCTTCATTGGACTTGTTATGAAGTGCCACCAACTCAATGCACTTGGAGAAGTGCTCCACCATAACCAAAACATATTGATGATATCTCATAGTCATAAAATAAAATAAAGTCCAAAACACAACTCCATGATAAGTAATGGGTGTAATTGTGGCATAGGACCATCAAATGATGCTCTAACTTGATCACACATCACACATCTTGCAACAAACTACTATACATTTATTTGCATACCGCATCACCAATAATGACTCTAGAGTAAGCTATATGTCCACTTTGCTCCAAAATGTCCTAGCTCTTCATGAGCATGACGTACCAATTGGGGTCTTTGAGATAGAAGGTGCACTACTTGCACTCTATGATCCTCTTGTACCTGAAGAAGTCTGACCTCCAATCTAAACTTTGTGGCTCATTGAAGAACACAATGTCTCTCCTTGGGGCACCAACTATGCCATCCACAACACTAGTGCAAAAATAGTCCATCACTAAGACATCATCATGAATGTATCATTGACTTATACTAATATCTCCACCTTTGGGTCTAAGGCCTCAACAAACTCTCTTGTTTGTACTAAGAAAGATACCACCAAAGTCTCAAAAAATATACATAGAAAGGTAGATGTATGCCAACTTGACATCATCTTCTCATCTATCTTACCATGCAAGCATTCTCCAATTTGATTCTATTGGTTGGTACATGGGTTTCTACTCAACCCATAGGAATCATGGTTCACCATTCTAAATTTGTGGATAATTGTGAAATCATACTCTTGTAAAATTAGAGTCCATTATGCAAGTTTCCTTACAAGCTTGTTGGACTAAATCAAACATTTCAATGATTGCTGATAAATTATGAGAGCAAAGGGGTTACCAAATAGGTAACATCAAAAGTGTGCTATTGCCTACACTCTCTCTCATATGAACTATACTTTGCCTCCGTTGAACTATTGGAATGACTAGCATAGGCCACCACAAACTCTTTCTCCTCATCATCCTAATGGTTGAGCACTACTCCAAGCTACAACATACTCCAATTAGATTGAATTTGGCATGTGCATCCTTTGATTGGTCTCTTAAGAATAGAAGATGTCAATCTCTCCTTGAGCTCTATAAAAGCTGTCTCTTGCTTATCTCTCCAACACCACACTTCTATAAGCTTGGTCAAATTTATCAAGGCCTTGGCAATGGTGCTTAATCCTCTAATATATCAACTATAGAAGTTTTTCAACCCAAGGAATGCATGCCTTGGTCTACTCAACACCAAGTCCATTGAGTGTAATGTTCCAAGGACAAGAGAAATTCCAAAGAGAAACATAGAAGAAACAAAGGCTTCATTCCTCAATAATTTGATGCTCCAAAGGAGCACATGGTTATTATTATATAGACAAGAGAATCCACTCAAAGGGAGCTACGCCCTTAGATCAGATACATGGATTTGTGACATGTCAACAAGCTCCACCATCAGATTATCTGTATGGATTGGTGACATGTTGATTTTTGTCCTATTTGGTTAGTCAAATAGCTTTGACTAAAGGGAATCTTTGGAGAAGCTTCCTATATGAAGCTCAGAATAGCATGGGTGTGGTATTATTGGAAAGCTCTCAATGAGAAAAATATGGAGGAGAAAGCAATCCCCTTTTTACCAAAGGGAGTAAGAATTTAAATTTTTTTGAGGCCTAATCCATACATTAGGCCTCCAAAATTGGCTCTAAAGTTTTCAAGGTGTTTTTCACCTCTACCTTATTAGTGAAATACTATTTTGGTGACACTCTGATTTGATCTACTAGACCATCATATATAACATCCCTAAAGATATTACCAAGCTAATTCCATCTCTAGATAATATGTTTACCTAATGGTACACTAGGGTAGATAATATGACCCAAATACTCAACCTACTCATGGAAGAATATACACTTCCCAAGATGTAATTTGAGTCCATGAGATTTCAATCTCTCAAACACATCCAACAAATGTCTCTCATGCTCCTCTATAATAGGGTCATAGGTCAAAATGTCATCAATATAGCACCAAGAAAATCCAATCTTGCTAGGATCCTGTCCATGACTCTTTGGAACTTGGCAAGAATATTTTTTAACCCAAATGGTAAGAATTGCCATTAATACAATACATCTTTACCATGAGGATCATTAGCCCAAAATGTTACCTTGGCTTGTCTCCCTCCTTGATCGGTAGTTGATGATTTCCTACTCAAAGTTCCAAAGTATTGAAGACCTTTGCATGCTCAATTGCATCAAAGATCTTCTTTCATATAAGGATAACATACCAATTACTCCTAGATTATCAATTGATGGGACGGTAATCTCCACATATCCACCTATTAGTGTAGTCTCCATGGATATCTTTCTTGGCTATCATCAATGTAGTTGAAGCATACTCTCCAAGCGAAATCTCCACTAAACCAACCTCAAAAAGGTCTCTACTCTAGCTCTAAATCAAGGCTCTCTTCATGTCATTATATCTATAGGGATGTCAAAAAATTATGTAATACTAATCAGCTCAATCCAAGTACTAGGTCCTTCATAATGAAGACAAAACAAGTTGTGTAGCTCTTTGAGAGCCTCCAAACTCTCCATCTTTTCACTCTTATGAGCATGGGTCCAATGTTTAGCTCCCAAGTATCCTCTATAATTGATGTAGGAGTGGAAGACACACTAATTGACTGCCACATTGAGGCCTTGGGAGCAATCCTATCATGCTACCAACTGCTAGAGTCACAACCTAAGAGCAAACAATACATTTTTTTGGGGGTTATAAGCTCCACAAATCCTCTAGCTACATCCCAAGTAGACTAAGGATGTACCCTAAGTATACCAATCTCATTAGTAGTCACTAGTTTTGTCCCAAGAATACCATGCCCATTCAATCCATCACCCCTAACATGTGCCTGAATTGTATTGATAGGCACAAAGCTCCCTAATGTTTGAGTGGTGATGTACATTAAGTACATCTCACATTGCTCAGCCAATCCAAGGCTCATAATCTAGGTCAAATAGTTCAAATCCATAGTTTGACCTAACACATGATGCCTAAATGCATCTAGCCTGACCTAACACTACTAAAATGATGGTAATATTTGTAAAAACCCATTGCTTGCTCTCTCTCATTGATATTTGGCTCCACTAATTGCTATAATTATGAGTCCCAAACAAGTCCAAGACCTCCTTCTCAAGAAACATGAGAGCTTGGGAAACTCATGAGTGTGGGTAAAGCGGCTCTAGGCTGCCCAACAAGGTTAACCACTGCCATAGGTGACCTATTAGCCACTATCATTATCTGAGACGGGTGCCCAATATCCAAGATATTATCAAAAATAAGATGTGATGGTTGCCAAATTCCATCATAAACATATTATAGAACTTTCCTAGGTAAGAGGTTCATCCACCAAAGACAAAGATGATGAGCTCGCAATCCAACTTAGGTTGCATCCAATAACATGGCAAGTCCCATCCAAGAATGGACCTATATGTACTTACCACCATGTTGTGTGTATATACATTGCTACACAACATCATATACTATAGAAGCACAACTCAAACATAAGTCACACATAAACTCTAAAGTGCCATAATAATCAGTTTGTTTACACAACTTGACTCACAATCATATCAATATTTGATCTGTCACTCTATAATTTGCCAACGATTGGGCACTGATCATAGTTAAGCCACACCCACTCTAGCTAAGAGAATCCAGGTGATGCTTTCCGGCCTTTGTCCCTCATAGCTAAGAACTTGAAGGCTCAACATCAGAGAAGTGGGCTCACTAGAGCTACACTTTGAAAGTATACCCCTTGGACTTGAGCTAGGTCTAAAACCCTAATGGTCCTGTTGATGGCATATCCAATGATGCAAATGGTGCCAAGTGACAGTGGGCCCTACCATGAAGTCAGTACCCCAAACACAAAATCTGACCATCAAAAATTAGTCTACAAGTAATTGCTAAAATACCTCTAATCACTATCACTACAATTCCAATGTCCAAGCAATCTAGATAGGATACTACAAATGGCATCATAGTTGTCGTGCATATATACATTGCTTCACAACATACATTGTTGTCAACATCATACACTATAGAAGCACAACTCACACATAAGTCATACATAAACTCTAACACCACAATCACCCCCCTAGCTGGCGGTTAGATTCCTCTAACTCCAGATAGCCATCTACTCCAAGTATATAGTATACCCTATGGTGGGCAAAAGATCAAGAGGCCAGGTGCTATCAAGCCCCATTGTTAGTCGCTTGTCTGCAATCTCTACCATATAAAGGACAAACTAGCTATAGGTCAAGTACAACTAGGACATAACCACTGTCCTTGGAGAACCACCATGAGGGGAGGAGTCATACATGCCATATTCCATCCTCTCAAATAGCTATCACACACTAACATAGTAATGGCTCTACTAGAAGAACCATATAACATACACCTCAAGCTTGCTTGTACAAGTGCCAAGCTTGGGTCCATAGTAACATCAATGTTTGGTAGGTGGCATGACACACAATTGTGCATATGATCCTTCCAAAAAACACCATCAAGTCCTTCCAATACAAGGACTCCAGATGGCAAAATCTCATGCAATCTCAAGATAATGTGGCCTATCAAAACATCAAGTGTTGTTGGTGCTATCTGTTGTAGATATACATAGTCACTTGGATGAAATTGATGGATCAAGTGTCTATAACCTCCTTCTCAAAAAGTAGTATAATTTAAGGTATCTCTATGTTGAGCAATTCCTAAGTTCTCAAAGGCCATCGTCATCACTCTCTGAAAGATCTTTGCACGTTGAGAATATGTACTCACCCATACATCTTGTCGTGCATTTATATATCACTATGCAACATACATCACTGTCAACATCATACACTATAGAAGCACAACTCACACATAAGCTTACATAGACTCTAAAATGCCACAATAATCAGATTGTTTACCACTCTCAAATCAACTCAACTCAAATCAGTACTTGATCTGTCATTCTATAAACTACCAACAATTGGGCACTAATTACAGTCAAGCCATACCTACTCTAGCTAAAAGAATCCAGGTGACGCTTGCCGTCCTCTCTCTACCATAACCATGAACTCAAAGGCTCAATATCAAAGAAGTGAGCTCTCTGGAGCTGCACTTCAAAAGTATACCTCTGGACTCGAGCTAGGTCTGAAACCCTAATGGTCCCACTGATGGCACACTTGATGGTGCAAATGGTGCAAAGTGACGGTGGGCCCCAACATGAAGTCAATACCCCAAACACAAAATCTGACCGTCGGAAAGTAGTCTATGGGAAATTGCTAAAATACCTCTAACTACTATCACTACAACTCCAATGTCTGAGCAATCTAGATGTGACACTACAGATTGTGTGATAGCTATCATGCATATATACATTGCTACACAACATACATCACTGTCAACATCATACACTATAGAAGCACAACTCACACATAAGTCATACATAGACTCTAAAATGCCACAATCGCTTCCCTAGCTGGTGGTTAGATCCCTCTAACTACAGATAGCCATCTACTCCAAGTATATGGTATACCCTATGATGGACAAAGATCAAAAGGCCGGGTGCTATGGAGCCCTATTGTTAGTTGCCTGTTTGCAATCTACACCATATAAAGAATGAACTAGCTAGAGGTCAAGTACTTCTAGAACATAACCACTGTCCTTGAGGAACCATGTCGTGCGTATATACATTGCTACACAACATACATCGCTGTCAACATCATACACTATAGAAGCACAACTCACACATAAGTCTTACATAGACTCTAAAGTGCCACAATAATAAGATTGCTTAACACTTTCAACTCAACTCAACTCAGATCAGTACTTGATCTGTCACTCTATAAACTGCCTACAACTGGGCATTGATTACAGTCAAGCCACACCCACTCAAGCATAGAGAATCCAGGTGATGCTCGCCGGCCTTTGTCCACCATAGCCAGGAACTCGAAGGCTCAACATCAAAGAAGTGAGCTCTCTGGAGCTCACTTTGAAACTATACCCCCTTGGACTCAAGCTAGCACTGAAACCCTAACGGTCCCGCTGACGGCACACTCGACGGTGCAAACGGTGCAAAGTGACGGTGGGCCCCACTGTGAAGTCAGTACCCCAAACACCAAATCTGACTGTCGGAAAGTAGTCTCTGAGAAATTGCTAGAATAACTCTAACTACTATCATTGGAACTCTAGTGTCCAAGCAGCTAGATGCGGAACTACAAATGGTGTGACAGCTGTCGTGTGTATATACATCGCTACACAACATACATCGCTGTCAACATCATACACTATAGAAGCACAACTCACACATAAGTCATACATAGACTCTAAAGTGCCACAATTGCCCCCCTAGCTGGCGGTTAGGTCCCTCTAACTCCAGATAGCCATCTACTCTAAGTATATGGTATACCCTCTAATGGGCAAAGATCAGGAGGCCGGGTGCTATGGAGCCCCATCGTTAGTTGCCTGTCTGCAATCTATACCATATAAAGAATGAACTAGCTATAGGTCAAGTACATCTAGGACATAACCACTGTCCTTGAGGAACCACCGTGAGGGGAGGAGTCATACATGCCATATGCCATCCTCTCGCACAGCTATCACACACTAACATAGTAGCAGCTCCACCAAAAGAGCCACATAACATACACCTCAAGCCTGCACGTACAAGGGCCAAGCTTGGGTCCATAGTACCATCAATGTTTGGAAGGTGGCATGGCGCACAATTGCACACATGATCCTTCCAAACAACACCATCACGTCCTTCTAACACAAGGACTCCAGATGGCAAAACCTCACGCACTCTCAAGATAGTGCGGCCTGTAGAAACATCAAGTGTCGTCGGTGCTGTCTGCTGTAGATATACATAGTCGCCTGGATGAATTGATAGATCGAGGGTCTATAACCTCCTCCTCGAATGGTAGCATAGCGTAAAGTATCTCTATGCTGAGCAATCGCCAAGTTCTCAAAGGCCATCGACATCACTCTCCAAAAGATCTCTGCCCGTTGAGAACATGCGCTCATCCATACATTAGGGTCATCCAAGTCCAAAACTACAGTAGCATCTCAATGAATGGCTGTAGGTAAATCTGGATCTCGTCCATAGAGTAGAAAGTATGGAGAGAAGGATGCTAAGAAGGCTTGCCGGCTGAACCGATAGCCCATGGCCAACCAAGGTAACTGGAGATCCTAATCTCCCAAGTGGCCTCTTTGCAAACCATACTTTTGCAATCCTCTCTTCACCATCTAAACCACTCTCTCTGCTAAGCCATCTGCCTCAGGGTGATCTCGGGATGTAGTACGATGATCAATCAAAGCCTTGTCACACAAGACCTGAAACTCCCCCAAGAACTCTATACCCTGATCAGTCAAAACCTCAGCTGGTGCACCAAAATGACTAAGAACTCAATCCAGGAACGAGTAAGCTGTCCCTTCACTAGACTTGTCAGGAAGTGCCACCAACTCAATCCACTTGGAGAAGTGCTCCACCATCACCAAAACATACCGATGATGTCTCACAGTCAGCGGTAAAGGTCCGGCAAAGTCCAAACTCCAACGGTAACCCAATCCCATGATAGGTAATGGGTGTAACTGTGGCGTAGGAGCATTGAATGATGCTCTAACTCAGTCACAAACCACACATCTGGCAACAAACTGCTATACCTTGGTTTGCATACCGCGCCACCAATAATGACTCTAAAGTAAGCTATACGTATGCTTTACTCCAAAATGTCCTAGCTCCTCATGAGCATGATAGACCAACTGTGGTCTGTGAGATGGAAGTGGTACTACTCGCACTCTACCATCCTCCCATACAAGCAAAACGTGTCTACCCTCCAATCTGAACCGTCTGGCTCGCTGAAGAACACGGTCTCTCTCCTTGGCCCCACCTGTGCCACCCACAGCACCAGTGCAAAGATAGTCCATCACTAAGACATCATCATGAATGTCTCACTGAACTGTACCAATATCTTCACTCTGTGACCTCAATAACTCCTCTTGTATGCACTGAGAGAGATACCACCAAAGCCTTTGCAAATATACACAGAAAGGCCGATGCATGCCAACCTGGCACCATCTCCTCATTTATCTCACCATGCCAACGTGCTCTGGTCTGATCCTGCTGGCTGGGACATGGGTTTCTACTCAACCCATCTTCATCACGGTTCACCACTCCAGGTCTGTGAACAACCGTGAAATCATACTCCTGTAAAATCAAAGCCCATCATGCAAGCTTTCCTGAAAGCTTATCGGACTCCATCAACCACTTCAGTGGCTGATGATCAATGATGAGAGTGAAGGGGTTACCAAATAGGTAACATCGGAAATGTGCTACTGCCCAAACTGCTGCCAAGTACTCTCCCTCATATGAACTATACTTTGCCTCCGCTGAATTGTTGGAGCGACTAGCATAGGCCACCACAAACTCCTTCCCCTCATCATCATGCTAGGTGAGCACCGCTCCAAGCCCCAACATACTCCAATCAGTGTGAACATGAAATGGTCATCTCCTGATCGGTCTCCTCAAAATAGGAGCAGATGTCAACCTCTCCTTGAGCTCTACAAAAGCTCTCTCCTGCTCATCTCCCCGACACCACTCATGTGTAAGCTTGGTCAGCCTTGTCAAGGCCTTGGCAATGGCACTAAATCCTCTAACATAGCGGCGATAGAAGTTTGCCAACCCAAGGAATGCTCGCACTCTGCTCACATCCGTAGGCCGAGGAATATGTGCAATAGCCTCCACCTTGGTCTGCTGGACACCAAGTCCTCCGGGGTAGATAGTGTGATCCAAATACTCAACCTGCTCGTGGAAGAACCTACACTTCTCAGGATGTAATTTGAGTCTATGAGATCTCAACCTCTCAAACACCTCCAACAACTGTCTCTCATGCTCCTCCACAGTAGTACTATAAACCAAAATGTCATCAATATAGCACCAAGCAAAATCCAATCCAGCTAGGATCCTATCTATGACCCTCTGGAACTTAGCAGGAGCGTTCTTCAACCCAAATGGTAAGAACCTCCACTGATATAACAAATCCTTGCCGTGAGGATCAATAGCCCAAAATGTTGTCTTGGACTTATCCTCCTCCTTGATCGGCAACTGATGATATCCCGCTTGAAGATCCAAAGTACTGAAGACCTTTGCATGCCCAATCGCATCAAAAATCTCCTTCGGTGTAGGCATGGCATACCAATCAGCCCTGGTCTGTCGGTTGATAGGACGGTAATCTCCACACATCCGCCTATCTGTATAGTTGCCATGCATATCCTTCTTGGCTGGTATCACTGTCGCTGATGCATACTCTCCATGTGAAATCTCCACCAAACCAGCCTCAAAAAGGTCACTACTCCGGCTCTGAATCAATGTCCTCTCCATATCACTATATCGATAAGGACATTGGAAAATTGGTGTGTCACTAGTCAGCTCAATCCGTATACTGGGTCCCTTTAGAGCACCAAAATCCTTCATATTGAAGGCAAAACAACTCGTGTGACTCCTCAAGAACCTCCAAACCCTCCGTCTTTCCTCTCCAGTAAGCTTGGGTCCAAGATCTGGCTCCCAAGTATCCTCTATAACTATAGTAGGAGTGGAAGACGTACTGACTGGCTCCTACACTGGGCCCTTGGGAGCAATAGTGTCATGCTCCCGACCACTAGAGGTCCCAACCTCTATGTGAAAAACTCCCTCCACTCTGGTTGCAAGCTCCACACGTCCTCTAGCTGCATCCCATGTGGACCAAGGGTGTAATCCAAGTAGCCCACGCTCACCTGGATGGACTCCAAGTAGACCACTCTCCCTAGTAGCTACCGGATGTGTCCCAAGAATACCATGTCCACTCGGTCCATCACCCCCAGCATGTGCCTGAATCGTCTCGATAGGCACATGGCTCACAAGTGTCCGAGTGGTGATGCCTATCAAGCGCATCCTACACTGCTCTGCCAAGCCAAGGCTCACAATCCAGGTCAAACAGTTCAGGTCCATAGCTTGACCTAACACTTGACGCCTAGATGCCTTTGACACTGCTGGAACAGCGGTAATACCGGTGCTAAAACCCATCACCCGCTCTCTCTCATCAGCATTCGGCTCCACCAACTGCTGTAACTGTGAGTCCCAAACAAGTCCAGGTCCTCTCTCTCAAAAAGCATGAGAGCATCGGAAACTCATGAGTGTGGGAAATGCAGCTCTAGGCTGTCCAACTAGGTTCACCATTGCCATAGGTGACCTATCAGCCACTACCACTATCTGAGACTGACGCCCAACATCCAAGATATCATCAACAAGAATGTGGTCAAGTCGATGAATCCCATCATAAGCACGCTGTAGAACCTCTCTGGGTAAGAGGTTCGTCCACCAAAGACAAAGACGATGAGCCCGTGATCCCACTCTGGCTGCATCTAACAATACAGCAGGTCCCATCCAAGAATGGACCTGATGTGTACTCGCCACCACTCTAGTGCAAGAATCACCCATCAAAGGAACGTTCTCCAAAAGGTAAGCTGGAGAAACAGATTGATGCACTTGGAGATGTCGTAGTATCCATAACATCTCCCAAAACACACCAGAATGAGGATCCTGAAGACCCAAACCGCGGCCTGCACGTGTATGTCCCTGACATGGCCATCCAGAAATCACCAAGTGAATAGGCCCAAGTCTCTCTAGGTCATGCGCCCCCAATAAGGAAATGTCTCCTGGTAAGGCCTTTTGATAACCTCTGACTGCTGACATCGGTAATAACTCCGGATACCAATAGGCCAAGTGTGCCACATGATGTAGAGAGACTCGCCTAACAGTCTCATCTTTCTCTACATACAAGTACCTCTGTACTCGTATACCCGCATGTAACACCGCAACTAGTCCGGTGCTGATCCCACCAAACAACTCCAATAGACATATCCCCTCTACTAGATATTGCCAAGCAATGAGTGTGGTATCCAGAGGTGTCAAAGCAATCGCCTCTGGAGGCTCATCCTCACACTCATCCCCTGATGGAACGAAGGCTCCACTCCAAGCCTGCTGCACCAACTGATCTGCATGCTGCTGCAATGCCTCCTCTGAACTCCACAATGGAACATCCAAGGTGGATGGAACAATCTCACTCGTACTCCATAGCCGAGTGATCTCCTCTGGTACTGGAGTATCCTCTGCATGGGCGTTCCACTCCAACAAGTCATTAGGCCAAGTAACTGCACCACTGAAAGCTAAAACTGATGCTGCCATGGTCCCGGACTGTAGTGAGCCAAGACTGCCACTACTGAAGCGTACTGGTAGGCGACATACCCGTTCCTCACCAGACTGCCAACCAGGTCTATAAGAGGTTGTCTCCTCCCAATAGTCAATGCTGAAACCCATAGGGTATAACACTGCTCCCCCAACTAGCACATCATATGACTCAGCTATCATCACAATAGCCTGAGCTCTCACCACCGAGCTATCAATCGGATGATCAGGCTGAACCTGGACAACAAGCTCCACACGTGTGATGTATTATGTCAAACCATCACCTAGAGATGTCTGGATCTGAAATGGACACCTCTCCACATCGGTCTTTTGTAACTCCAGACCGACAATTGCAGCCTTCCCCAACATAAGGGGCTGCGCACCAGAGTCTAACAAGACTCTCTGTGGTGTATAGACCTTCCCTAAAGGTCCCACCAAACAAAAAATCCCCCTCTGGTTATCCAATAGGACAACACCAAGTGTAAACCGCACTCTCTCAAAGGCCAGTCTAGCTGGCAACTCCTCCAGTCTAGCCGCTGCTGCCTGCCATAAACCACTGGTTGCTGAACGGATCCCATGCTCCTCAACCAAGTCAGCTCCACTACCAACCACCTCTGCTCCAGTAGTAGGAACTACACCATCCCTACTCTCACACAATGTGGCAGCCAACCGGAACACTGGGGCTGGGTCAACCCCCAATGTAAACATGTCACTGGCTGAAAACAAAGGATGCCACATAATCAGCTGAGCCGCCTCCAACATCATGCTAGACTCAGTCTGTGTAGTAGTAGGTGGCTGACTAGTAGGTAGTCCATCATGTACTCCATCACCACCTACCACACCTGCACTAGGACGTCTAGGAACCATGGATGTCATCTGCAATGCCTCAGATAGCGTGAAAGACTGGGGAAGTCTGACCTGTCTCCCAACCTCTCCTCTTTGTGGGTCCAACTCCACTGATGCTCCTCTAGGCTCTGGAGCACGTACTGCACTCCTAGTCACTGCTGCAGATGTATCCACCTGTGCTGCTCCGCACATGAAGTCCAAAGCATCTCTATCACCAACATATGAGGTGGAAGCCTCAGCACCCGAATCTAATCTCCTCTGAGCAATAGCCATACTAGCCAATCTTTGCTCCAACTGCTCAATCCGAGTAGCCATAGCTGTGTCAGAAGTAAGGGCAGGTACTGCACCCCTACTAGGTGTAGATCCTCTACCACCACCTCTACCACCTCGTCCTCCATGAATTGGAGCTCCTCTACTACCTGCCATAGCAGCCCTACCACTCCGTAACTCCGGGTGTAGGTCAAAACACCGGTCACTAGTGTGACCAAATCTGTGGCAGTGCTCACACTGCCTCTTTGCTGGCTGTGATGCACCTGAGGTATCAGGTTCGCTGCCCTGAGTACATTCTCTCCTATGGTGAGGTCCACCACAAGTCCAAAAAGCAACACCACCACTCACTGGCTACTGCTGACCCAAAACTGAGGGTAAGGGTCTAACTCCACTAGGCCCTCCACTTGCTCCATAGGATCTGGGCTGTCCACCCTGTCCTCAAAAACTAACTGGGAGTGGTGCACTCTGCTGCACTCTAGAAGAAGTCACAGCCGTGGATGAGGTCTCCCTACCAAATCTAGATGTCACCACTCTCTCCTCCACCATGTTGAGCTCAATACGCTCAGCCAAACCAAAGACTACTGCCAAAGTGTGCAAAGTAGCCTGCAGCAACGTAGCATCACAAACTCTATGTTGCAACTCCTTGTCCAGTATCCCATACCAAAATTGGACTGCCTAGGCCTCAGTAACTCCCTGAGTGAAACTGATCAGCCGCCTCATGCAAGTGTATGCCTCATGTAGGCTCTCTCCAGCCTTCTGCTGGAACTCCTGCAAGCTCCTTAGCTTGTCAGTCCGCACTCCCTGGTAGTTCTGCCTCAAACATAGGAAGAACTCCACCATGGGGTTAAACCCCAATACTACACCACCTCCTGCAGCGGTACCTCCACTCGTAGTAGCACTATCTCCAGTTAATGCACCTCCACTAGCTCCACCAACACTACTTGAGCTAGAACTCGTAGGTACAGCCAACCTACTCCTGGCCACCAAACCTGAAGTGATAGAGACATAGTTTGGAGACCAATATTGTCTCCATAACTCAATCTCCTCCAAATGAGCTCTCCTGAACTCATGGTAGTCATCCATTGGTGGACCCTCCAGATGCTGAAAAAACCCCTTCCATGCCATGAAGGGTGTGAACAAAGTTGGGTTCCGCATCTGCTGCAGATCACACCAACTATCAAACTCTTGGATGAAATCATCCAACTCAATGGTACCCACAGTACCAGAGTAATGCCTAGGGCCTTTGGAGGCCCCATAAATCTCATCCATGTCCCACAACAACAATGCGGACACACCAAGTGCACTCTAAATTGAATCAGCTTCTGTGTCAAACTCCAACTTAGAGTCAATCTCCTCTCTCACTGGGACCTGAGATACAGGCTGATACCAAGCACCACTCCAAGTAAACCCATTGCATACTGCAGGGCTAACTCCTCTAGAATCTCCAAAGAATTCCATCGTGACAAAGTAACCGCAACAACAAACCCGAACCACCAACTGCAACCGCAAGTACCCCACCAAAGTGCCAACACCAACTAGACACCACCCACTAATGTAACTCTAACCGAGATAACTACACTAGGGGAAAGGCAACCTGTAACCTGCCATCATAACATGCACTCTTACGGTCTACATGTCATCACTTCATGCCTCACCGAAGAGAAACAAAGGTAGTCTGACTGGTCATCACTCCAACCTCACCACCGAGAGCACACCAGAGCACCAACACTCAAAAGTCAGGGCACCTCACACAAACGTGGTGCACAAATAGGAAGTAGAGAATGGAGGAGATCCAATCACAAGAAATCTAAACAAAAACCCTCCATCTCATAACACAACATAGGACTGACTCTACCACCATTTGGCATTTGACATAAGAGCAGTTTGGATCTAAGTCCTAAGCTACCAGGATCACCAAGAATGAGATCAAATTGCCTCTCCTAGCCAAAGCTACATGTGTATAGATAACAGTGGCATAGTCACTAGGACAACAAGTGAGGGTGGACCAGTTGGCTAGGGCACCAGTCTAGGTACAAGAGATCTAGGGGTCAATCCCTGTTGCGCACAATCTAGCAAGAAAGGCAGATTTTGTCAACCAATGACCAAGATCTACTCTAAACTAGCTAACCAGCTTGCTGGCCCTTCTAGGCCTTCGTAGCCTCTCATAGCCCACAGCCCTATGCCTCAAAGCGCCGAAATTCAGCCAAATGAGGCCTTTCTTGTTGCCACTTCGAAACATCCTCCAAAATTGGTGAAACTTCTCTAAATCTGTGAAACTCCTCCAAACTAGCGAAACTCCTCCAAATCTGGCCAAACAGCAAAAACTCCTCCAAATCTGGCCCAAAATCTGACATAAATCTGACGTAAAATCTGACATAAACCCTAAAGATGGCTGTCTGCCAAATCCCCCGCTAACTTTCCACTTGAGCCAAATTGACAACACGGGTTTTTCCAAATCAGAAATTCATGAGAAGAGCTTCCCAACTCCACCTTCAATTTGACTTTCTGAGCCCAACTCGCAGCAGATTGGTCCTGCCTTCACCTCTTGAGCTCAAAATCACAACCCCTGCTCGAAAATTGCTCCTTCTTTGCTTGAAATTTGGCCAGCACTTCTGCACACCGTCCGCCTAACTGCCAAATCTGCATCACTTGAACGAGCTTCTGCACACTAGGGAAACACAGAACTTGAATCGAGCTACCACGATCCACCGAGCTTGGAGATACCACCAACACTCAACGTTCCTACACCCGATTTCCCCCTGACTTCACTTCTTTGATGTAATCAGATTGCTTAGCACTTTCAACTCAACTCAACTCAGATGAGTACTTGATCTATCACTCTATAAACTGCCAACAACTGGGCACTGATTACAGTCAAGCCACACCCACTCAAGCATAGAGAATCTAGGTGACGCTCGCCGGCCTCTATCCACCATAGCCAGGAACTCGAAGGCTCAACATCAAAGAAGTGAGCTCTCTGGAGCTCACTTTGAAACTATACCCCCTTGGACTTGAGCTAGCACTGAAACCCTAACGGTCTCGTTGACAGCACACTCAACGGTGCAAACGGTGCAAAGTGATGGTGGGCCCCACCGTGAAGTCAGTACTCCAAACACCAAATCTAACTGTCGGAAAGTAGTCCCTGAGAAATTGCTAGAATAACTCTAACTACTATCACTGGAACTCCAATGTCCGAGCAGCTAGATGCGGAACTACAATTGGCGTGACAACCACCATGAGGGGGAGAGGAGTCATACATACCATATGCCATCCTCTCAAATAGCTATCACACACTAACATAGTAGCAGCAGCTCCACTAGAAGAGCCACATAACATACACCTCAAGCTTGCACATACAAGTGCCAAGCTTGGGTCTATAGTACCATCAATGTTTAGGAGGTGGCATGGGGCACATTTGCGCACATAATCCTTCCAACACAAGGACTCCAGATGGCAAAACCTCATGCACTCTCAAGATAGTGTGGCCTGTCAAAACATCAAGTGTCATTGGTGCTATCTGCTGTAGATATACATAGTCTCCTGGATGAAATCAACGGATTGATGGTCTATAGCCTCCTCTTCAAATGGTAGCATAGCATAAGGTATCTCTATGCTGAGCAATCACCAAGTTCTCAAAGGCCATAGGCATCATTTTCCAAAAGATCTTTGCCCGTTGAGAACATGCACTCATCCATACATCTAGATCAATCCAAGTCCAAAACTACAATAGCATCTCGACAAATGGTTGTAGGTAAATCTGGATCTTGTCCATAGAGTAGGAAGTGAGGAGAGAAGGATGCTAAGGAGACTTGCCAGCTGAACCGATAGCCCATGGCCAACCAAGGTAATTGGAGATCCCAATCTCCCAAGTGGCCTCTTTGCAAACCATACTTTCAGAATCCTCTCTTCACCGTTTGAACCACTCTCTCAGCTAAGCCATCTGCCTTAGGGTGATCTCGAGATGTAGTACAATGATCAATCAAAGCCTTTTCACACAAGACTTGAAACTCCTCTAAGAACTCTATATCCTGATTAGTCAAAACCTCAGCTGGTGCACCAAAATGACTAAGAACTCAATCCAGGAACGAGTAAGCTATCCCTTCACTAGACTTGTTAGGAAGTGCCACCAACTCAATCCACTTGGAGAAGTGCTCAACCATCACCAAAACATATTGATGATGTCTCACAATCAATGGTAAAGGTCCAACAAAGTCCAAAATCCAATGGTAATCCAATCATATGATAGGTAATGGATGTAACTATGGGGTAGGAGCATTGAATGATGCTCTAACTCGGTCACAAACCACACATCTAGCAACAAACTATTGTACCTTGGTCTGCATACCTCGCCACCAATAATGACTTTGGAGTAAGCTATATGTACGCTTTACTCCAAAATATCCTAGCTCCTCATGAGCATGACGGACCAACTATGGTCTTTGAGATGGAAGTGGTACTACTCGCACTCTACCATCTTCCCATACATGTAAAAGGTATTTGCCCTCCAATCTGAATCGTTTGGCTTGCTGAAGGACACAATCTCTCTCCTTGGCTCCAACTATGCCACCCACAACACTAGTGCAAAGATAGTCCATCACTAAGATGTCACCATGAATGTCTCACTGAACTGTACCAATATCTTCACTCTTTGGATCTATGACCTCAATAACTCCTCCTATATGCGTTGAGAGAGATACCACCAAAGCCTCAAAAAATATACATAGAATGGCCGATGCATGCCAACCTAACACCATCTCCTCATTTGTCTTACCATGCCAATGTGCTTTGGTCTGATCTTATTAGCTAGGACATGGGTTTCCACTCAACACATCTGCATCACCGTTCACCAAACTGCTACCAAGCACTCTACTTCATATGAACTATACGTTGCCTCCGCTGAATTGTTGGAGCAACTAGCACAGGCCACCACAAAATCCTTCCCCTCATCATCGTGCTGGGTGAGCACCGCTCCAAGCACCAACATACTCCAATCAGTATGAACCTGAAATGGTCGTCCTCTGATCGGTCTCCTCAAAATAGGAGTAGATGTCAACCTCTCTCTTGCTCATCTCCCCAACACCACTCATGTGTAAGCTTGGTCAGCTTTGCCAAGGCCTTGGCAATGGCACTAAATCCTCTAACATAGCAGCGTCATTGGGAAAATAGCCCACATGTACCCTTGATTTCTTTGGTATAATAAATTTTTTTTTCTCTTCTTGTTGTTGTAAGGAACTTGGATATCTGTCAATATGTCTTGGGTGTTGTTTTATGCTACCTTGCCGTGGGAGATATTTGCTATATCATTGTGAAGCCCGGAAATAGTTTGTGGTGTTATAAGCTTGAGGATTCTTTTAATGTGGCTTGAGCCAAGAAATAATGTCGGGTTACACGAGCTCAGGTTTTGTTTTATGTTATTGGAGTGAAGAGTATTTTCCTAATTTGAGGAGCAAAAATAGTTTTTTGAGTTTGGAAATACTTTGGGAGGTTTAGAGGTTTGTGGACAGTGAAGAGAGAGGAGAAGGACAGACCTAGAGAAGGATTTTGCAGGTCAGTAGGGTTTGCTGCAGGAGTTGCCAAGGTGAGAATCCCACAAAGGTGAGGACAGGAGAGTGAAGACAGATTTTTGGGGAAAATGTTGAGAGAATCTCACAAAGGTGAGGATGGGAGAGTGAAGAAAGATTTCTGGGAAAGTGTTGTGAGAGAGGAGAAGGACAGACCTGGAGAAGGAATTTTGCAGGTCAGTAGGGTTTGCTGCATGAGTTGCCAAGGTGAGAATCTCACAAAGGTGAGGAAGGTGAGGACAGGAGATTGAAGAAAGATTTATGGGAAAAATGTAGAGAGAGGAGAAGGACAGACCTGCAAAAGGATTTTTGCAGGTCAATAAGGTTTTCTCCAGGAGTTGCCAAGGTGAGAATCTCATGAAGGTGAGGACAAGAGAGTGAAGAAAGATTTTTGGGAAAAATGTGAGTGAATCTCACAAAGGTGAGGACAAGAGAGTGAAGAAAGATTTCTGGGAAACTATTGTAAGAGAGGAGAAGGACTGAACTGGAGAAGGAATTTTTCAGGTCAGTAAGGTTTGCTGCAGGAGTTACCAAGGTGAGAATCTCACGAAGGTGAGGAAAGGAGAGTGAAGAAAGATTTCTGGGAAAATGTTGTGAGAGAAGAGAAGGACAGAACTGGAGAAGGGTTTTTGCAGGTCAATAGGGTTTGCTGCATGAGTTGCCAAGGTGAGAATCTCATGAAGGTGAGGACAGGAGAGTGAAGAAAGATTTCTGGGAAAATGTTGTGAGAGAGGAGAAGGACAGAACTAGAGAAGGAATTTTGCAGGTCAATAGGATTTGCGGCAAGAGTTGCGAAGGTGAGAATCTCACAAAGGTGAGGACAAGAGAGTGAAGAAAGATTTCTGGGAGGAATGTTGAGAGAGGAGAAGGACAGAACTGGAGAAGGATTTTTGCAGGTAAGTAGGGTTTGCTGCAGGAGTTGCCAAGGTGAGAATCTCACAAAGGTGAGGACAGGAGAGTGAAGAAAGATTTATGGGAAAAATGTTGAGAGAGGAGAAGGACAAACCTGGAGAAGGATTTTTGCAGGTAAGTAGGGTTTGCTGCAGGAGTTGCCAAGTTGAGAATCTCATGAAGTTGAGGATAGGAGAGTAAAGAAAGATTTTGGGAAAAATGTTGAGAGAATCTCACAAAGGTGAGGACAGAGAGTGAAGAAAGATTTATGGGAAAATGTTGTGAGAGAGGAGAAGGACAGAACTGGAGAAAGATTTTGCAAGTCAGTAGGGTTTGCTGCAGGAGTTGCCAAGGTGAGAATCTCACGAAGGTGAGGATAGGAGAGTGAAGAAAGATTTCTGGGAAAACATTGTGAGAGAGAAGAAGGACAAAACTGGAGAAGGGTTTTCACATGTCTGTAGGGTTTGCTGCAGGAGTTGCCAAGGTGAGAATCTCACGAAGGTGAGGACAAGAGAGTGAAGAATGATTTCTAGGAAATGTTGTGAGAGAGGAGAAGGACAGAACTGGAGAAGGATTTTTTGTGGGTCAGTACTGCAGGAGTTGCCAAGGTGAGAATCTCATGAAGGTGAGGACAAGAGAGTGAAGAAAGATTTTTGGGAAAGTGTTGTGAGAGAGGAGAAGGACAGAATTGGAGAAGGGTTTTCGCAGGTCAGTAGGGTTTGCTGCAGGAGTTGCCAAGGTGAGAATCTCATGAAGGTAAGGACAAGAGAGTGAAAGAAGGTTTTTGGGAAAAATGTTGAGAGAGGAGAAGGACAGAACTGGAGAAGGATTTTTGCAGGTCAGTAAGGTTTGCTACAGGAGTTGCCAAAAACAAAAATCTCACAAAGGTGAGGACAAGAGAGTGAAGAAGGACTTTCTGAGAAAATGTTGTGAAGAGTGGCTGAACAAGTAGTGACAGGAGCTAGACAAGGAAGAAAGAGAGAGAGAGAGAGAGAGAGAGAGAGAGAGAGAGAGAGAGAGAGAGAGAGAGAGAGAGAGAGAGAGATATGGCAGAGAAGGAGTTTTCTCAAATGTGAAGAGTGGCTGAACAAGCAGTGACAAGAGCTAGTCAAAGATGAAGAAGAGGAGATTTTCAAAGTGGCTCAGCTCATCTGAAGCAGGGGATAAAAAGATTCAAAGTTGGCTGACCCGTCTGAATGGAGTGAATCTGATCTGCAAAATAGGGGCATAGGAGAATGAAGAGGTTCAAAGGGTGAGTTGCCTTGACTGCTGTTAGACAAAGTATATGTGAAGTGCTCTAGCTGAGTTGATGATTTGTTGAAGAGTTTAGCGCATACACTGTATAGACTAGAACTGTTTGGCTTGTCAAGAACCTATGAATTCCATAGTTTGGTATTCCTTTGAATGATGAGTCCTCAAAACCAATGTAAATTTTGATTGTGGCTAGCATCAAGAGAAAACTCCATTCTAGGAGCTCTCAGTCTAGTCTATGTGAATGGTGCAGTTTGATGATCTGGATGTCCGGGTTTGAGTCGGAATAGATCACTCGTTGTTATTCTCTTAAGAGACCTATAACACCTATTTGTGCATGTGTGTGGTATTGTGATATTTAGCTTGGTTTTACAAGTACTTAAGAGATATTATTTATATAGAGATAAAGGATGGTTCTACATTAGTCATGATTAGCTAAAGTTAGTCATAGTTAAGATAGAGGGGACCTTACTTTAGAGGAAGTAGAAAAGATGAGCACCACTATTTTGGATTCTAGTGTGTTGACTTGATATTATTCCTAGGTGTTTGGCTTTGAGGAAAGAGTTGAGAACTCTTGGGCCCGCAAGCCTTTTTGTTTTGGAGTCTTCTATAGTCCAAAGATAGCCCATGTGAAGGAATCCTTGACTTAGTGGTTGGGTCAAGATAAGATCTCATGCTTAGTGGAATATGCCCATGTGGATGGATATTCCTTTATACTTTTTGACTTTACTTGACTTCTAGCCTAGTAACTTAAGTTACTACAATAATTAGTAACTTTGGTGCGTAACTATTTCACAAGTATATAAACAAGGGGTGAGGAAGTACTTGACATCCTTTTATTTGCAACTATCACTCTCTCATTGAGTTCTCTAGTGAGCAATATCTTGAGTATTGGAGTGTTAGCCTTGGAGGAGTATGATGGAGTTGGGGTTCTTTGCCTTCTTAGTCTATGGTGCATTACTATAATAGCTATAAGAGGTTCATCTTGAGTGAGAGACAGGTTGGCTCAGAGACCACCTGATCCAGCTCTATGAACTGCCAGATCCAAAACCATAGGCTGAACTTAATTGGAAAACTAAAATATAACACAAGCAAGGTTAGAACAGGCATAAACCCAAACCCCGCAAAACACAACCAATCTTGTTAAGATCAAGGACAAACAAAAAACCTTCAGTGAGAGCCAACCTCAGGAGCAATTGAAAACAACATTCTCTAGCAAAGAAGAGATTTCCAATAGTCCAGGAATAGATAGAGAGTGTTGGACTACGGGAAACTTCAAGGCATTAACAATAAGAACAAACTGATCACGAGCAGCCATGTGCTTGGTGCACTCTCAAGACCAGACAATTCCCTTGACAACGACAATAGAAGTTCTCCAACCCAAAGAATGCTTGCACTCTGCTCACACTTGTAGGCCAAGGAATACGTGCAATAGCCTCCACCTTGGTCTGCTGAACACCAAGTCCTCCAGGGTAGATAGTGTGACTCAAATACTCAACCTGCTCATAGAAGAAACTACACTTCCTAGAATGTAATTTGAGTCCATGAGATCTCAATCCCTCAAACATCTCCAACAATTGTCTCTCATGCTCCTCCACCATAGTGCTATAGACCAAAATATCATCAATATAACACCGAGCAAAATCCAATCTGACTAGGATCTTATCCATGACACTTTAGAACTCACCAGGAGCATTCTTTAACCCAAATGGTAAGAACCTCCACTAATAAAACACATCCTTGCTGTGAGGATCAATAGCCAAAAATGCTATCTTGGACTTGTTATCCTCTCTGATCGGCAATTGATGATATCTCACTCAAAGATCCAAAGTATTGAAGACCTCTGCATGCCCAATTGCATCAAAAATCTCCTCCGGTGTAGACATGGCATACCTATCAGCCATGGTTTGTTGATTGATAGGACGGTAATCTCCACACATCCGCTTATCTATGTAGTTGCCATGCATATCCTTCTTGGCTAGCATCACTGTAGTTGATGCATACTCTCCACCAAACCAGCCTCAAAAAGGTCTCTACTCTGGCTCTGAATCAATATCCTCTCTATGTCACTAGCAATAAGGACCTTGGAAAACTAGTGTATTGCTAATCAACTCAATCAGTATTCTAGGTCCTTTTAGAGCACCCAAATCCTTCATATTGAAAGCAAAACAACTCATGTAGCTCCTCAAGAACCTCCAAACTCTCTGTCTTTCCTCTCCAGTAAGCTTGGGTCCAAGATCTGGCTTCCAAGCCTCCTTTGTAACTATTGCAAGAGTGGAAGACGTACCAATTGGTTGCTACATTGGGCCTTTGGGAGCAGTAGTGTCATGCTCTCAACCACTAGAGGTCCCAACCTCTATGTGAAAAACTCCCTCCACTCTGGCTACAAGCTCCACACGTCCTCTAGTTGCATCTCAAGTGGACCAAGAGTGTAATCTAAGTAGCCCATGCTCATATGGATGGACTCCAAGTAGACCACTCTCCTTAGTAGCTATTGGCTGTGTCCCAAGAATACCATGTCCACTTGGTCCATCACCCCCAACATGTGCCCAAATTGTCTCGATAGGCACAAGGCTCACAAGTGTCCAAGTGGTGATGCATATCAAGTGCATCCTACGTTGCTCTGCCAAGCCAAGGCTCACATCCAGGTCAAACAATTTTGGTCCATAGCTTGACCTAACACTTGATGCATGGATGCTTTTAACACTATTGGAACAGCGGTATACTAGTGCAAAAACCCATTGCCCGCTCTTTCTCATCAGCGTTGGGCTCCACCAATTGATATAACTGTGAGTCCCAAACAAGTCCAAGTCCTCCCTCTCAAAACGTATGAGAGTCTAGGAAACTCATGAGTGTGGGAAATGCGGCTCTAGGCTATCCAACTAGGTTCACCATTGCCATAGGTGACCTATCAGCAACTATCAATGTCTGAGATTGATGCTTAACATCCAAGATGTCATCAATAAGGATGTGGGTCAAGTCGTTGAATCCCATCATAAGCACATTGTAAAACCTCTCTGGGTAAGAGATTCATCCACCAAAGACAAAGATGATGAACCCGTGATCCTACTCTGGCTGCATCTAACAATATAGCAGGTCCCATCCAAGAATGGACCTGATGTATACTTGCCACCACCCATGTACAAGAATCACCCATCAAAGGAACATTCTCCAAAATGTAAGTTGGAGAAACGGACTGATGAACATGGAGATGTCATAGTATCCGTAACATCTCCCAAAACACACCAGAATGAGGATCTTGAAGACCCAGACCTTGGCCAACATGTGTATGTCCCTGACATGGCCATCCAAAAATCACCAAGTGAACAGGCCCATGTCTCTCCAGATCATGCACCCCTAGTAAGGAAATGTCTATTGGTAGGACCTTCTGGTAACCTCTCACTGATGACATTAGTAATAACTCAGGATACCGGTAGGCCAAGTGTGCCACATGATGTAGAGAGACTTGCCTAGTAGTCTCATCTCTCTCCACATACAAGTACTTTTGTACTTGTATACCCGCCTGTAATACCGTAGCTAGTCCTGTACTAATCCCACCAAACAACTCCAATAGACATATCTTCTCTACTAGATACTACCAAGCAAGGAGTGTGGTATCTAGAGGTGTCAAAGCAATCTGCTCTAGAAGCTCATCCTCACACTCATCTCTTGATGGTCTGAAGGCACCACTCCGGGCCTGTTGCACCAACTGATATGCATGTTGCTATAATGCTTCCTTTGAACTCCACAATGGAACATCCAAGGTGGATGGAACAATCCCACTCATACTCCAAATCTGAGTGATCTCCTTTGGTACTGGAGTATCCTCTGCATGGTTGTTCTCCTCCAACAAGTCACCAGGCCAAGTAATTGCACCACTAAAAGTTGAAATTGATGCTACCATGGTCCCGGATTGTAGTAAGCCAAGACTGCCACTACTAAAACGTATTGGTAGACGACATACCTATCCCTCACCAGATTGCCAACCTGGTCTATAGGAGACTGTCTCCTCCCAATAGTCAATGTTGAAACCCATGGGGTATAACATTGCTCCCCCAACTAGCACATCATATGACTCAGCTATTGTTGCAATAGCCTGAGCTCTCACCATTAAGCTATCAATTGGATGGCCAGGTTGAACTTGGACAACAAGCTCTCCACGTGTGATGTATTGTGTCAAACCACCACCTAGGGATGTATGGATCTGAAATGGATACCTCTCCACATTGGTCTTCTGTAACTCCAAATTGACTATTGTAGCCTTCCCCAACATAAAAGGTTGGGCACTAGAGTCTAACAAGATTCTCTATGGTGTATAGATCTTCCCTGAAGGTCCCACCAAACAGAAAATCCCCCTCTGGTTATCTAATAGGACAAGACCAGGTGTAAACCACGCTCTCTCAAAGGCTGGTCTAGTTGGCAACTCCTCTAGTCTAGGCGTTGCTGCCTGCCATAAACCATTGGTCATTGAACAAATCCCATGCTCCTCAACCAAGCAGCTCCACTATCAACCACCTCTGCTCTAGTAGTAGGAACCGCATCATCCCTACTCTCACAAAGCATGGCAGCCAATTGCAACATTGGGGCTAGGTCTGTAACACCCATTTGTGCATGTGTGTGGTATTGTGATATTTAGCTTGGTATTACAAGTACTTAAGAGATATTATTTATATAGAGATAAAGGATGGTTCTATATTAGTCATGGTTAGCTAAAGTTAGTCATAGCTAAGATAGATGGGACCTTACTTTAGAGGAAGTAGAAAAGATGAGCACCACTATTTTGGATTTTAGTGTGTTGACTTGGTATTATTCCTAGGTGTTTGGCTTTGGGGAAAGAGTTGAGAACTCTTGGGCCCGCAAGCCTTTTTGTTTTGGATTCTTCTTTAGTCCAAGGATAGCCCATGTGAAGGAATCCTTGCTTTAGTGGTTGGGTCAAGATAAGACCACATGCTTAGGGGAATATGCCCATGTGAATGGATATTCCTTTCTACTTTTTGACTTTACTTGACTTTTAGTCTAGTAACTTGAGTTACTACGGTAATTAGTAACTTTAGTACGTAACTATTTCACAAGTATATAAACAAGGAGTGAGGAGGTACTCATCATCCTTTCATTTGCAACTATCTCTCTCTCATTGAGTTCTCTAGTGAGCAATGTCTTGAGTCTTGGAGTGTTAGCCTTGGAGGAGTATGATGGAGTTGGGGTTCCTTGCCTTCTTAGTCCATGGTGCGCTACCATAATAGCCATCAGAGGTTCATCCTGAGTGAGAGACAGGCCGGCTCACATTTTTGGTTCCGTTGCCGGGACCTCTCTAGAAGGCAAGATAATGTTCCGCGTCCAATTCTACATTAGGCAGAAGGAGGCTATGAGAGCTCACTTGGAGAGAACATTAGGAGAGGAGAGGGCTGAACTTATGTTAGAGAACCAAGATCCATTTGTATACCCTGTAGTTCATTATGATGTCTTTGAGGTGATTTTGTACATCTTGTACACATGAGAGGAATTGGAGAGATTGTGTGAGGTGGATTGCAGATTTTGGGGATTAAGGTGATTTTGGGCAAAATCTCAAGTTTGAGATCTGGACTTGAGATTTCTACACATGATAGCTTGGGTTATCTTTCAGTTAGCACAGTTGAAATTATTGAGAGAGCTTCTATGCGCACTGGGCTAGAATTTTTGAAAGTTGATAGGGTAAAGTGCTCCCGCAACTGCATGCTCTCTGGAAAATTGTACAGAGTCTGCCATTTCTTCAATGTTTAGTGAATTGTCCTGAAAATTTCCAAGAAAATTCAGTGCATTGTATCCTACCTGGTGCCACAAAAATTAGAGAGAGATCATTTTTGCGCAGTGCGTTATGAGTTTTTGAAGTGAGGGGGGTGGTTTTCAGACCAAATCTGAAATATGGGTGCTGAATAGAAAGGTGTCTAGGCCAAATGGCTCGATGAAAAGATCTGAAATTTTGCAGGGAGGGACGCCCTAGAGTTGTGATCAAGTGTGGAAAATTTCAGAGGACTGTGACATATTAGTTGGGAGATTTGAGTGACATTGTGAGGAAGGGTCAATTCTGCAGAGTGGAGATCTCATGCATGAGAAGTTTGAGATCAACAAAAAGCATGTTTGAGTGTTTAGATTCATCTTGGGGAACATGGAGAGTCATCAAGAGTGGAAATTGAGATTATGCAAGGTTCCCCAAGGGTTTGAGGTGATTGTAGGGGTGGATTTGAGGAAAAGAGAGTTTACAATAGAATTTGAAGAGAGTGTTGAGAGGATCCAAAAACCTACACCACTTGGAGGAAAGAGTGAGTCTAAGTGCTTTCTATGTGGAGAGAAGGGACATAAGGCAAGTTCATGTCCATTGACCTTTGAGAGCAAGAGATTGAGGGAAAGGAGAGGCTTACTTGACTTGGGTTTGCATGTTGGACCTTCTTCACCAAGATTGGGAGGGAGAAGATCTAAGACCAAGGAGTTGTGTGAGGTTTGTGGAGTTGAAGGACTTCCAAAAGGACATGAGTGTAGTGGAGTAAAAGCACTTTTGGAAACTTTGGTGAAGGATCTTGGAGAGAGTCTTAGTACAGCTACAGAAATACTACCACCTTCATCAGCTAGTTCTCAAGATTAGTGATGGAGATAATCTTTCAACTTATGGATAAACTATCCATGAGAGTTAGATTAATATGCACTTTAGGATTTGATGTTGCTATAGAAATCTTGGAGCAACCTGAACCTTTTGTGTTCCCTAGAGTGGATTATTCTCAGATGGTGTTAGTCATGTATATACTCTATTAGTAATAGAGTGAGAGAAAAGAAAAGGAAAAAAAAAAAATATTTGAGAGAAAAGAAAGATAGTGAGGGGTTAAGATGGGGAAACTTCCGGTTTTCTTTGGCAAGGATGGAGAAGATGTGGAGGCCTTTGTGAGAGACTTCAAGAGAGCTTGCATAGGAAACAATGAGAGGAGGAAGAATGAGTGGGCCTCATTATTACCAGATTTCTTTGAGGATGCAGCACTTACATGGTATGAGTCAGAATACCAAAAGAGAGAGAGGAGAGAGGGGGAAGAGGAGTCTTGGGAGACTTTGACTTCAGCACTCATTGAGAACTTTCTTCCTGATGAGAGTTATGAGAGATTGATGAGTGAGGTTACATTTCTCAAGCAAGGAGATGGAGAGAAAGTGAGAGTCTATGTGGAAAGAGTGGAAAAATTGGAGTCCAGATTTCGCATAGTGTTGAGGAAGGGTGGGGATGATGTGGAGACTACAATGATTGGCATAGGGGCCATGCTCACCAAGAATTTTGTGGGAGGATTGAGACCACAAATTAGAAGCAAGGTGAGATATGAGAAACCTTCTTCCAAGGTTGAAGCTATCAAGATCGCAATTCGTATGGAGGAGAGTTTGGAAGGGGATGAAAGTGATTTGGTGGTGAAGGAGGTTGTGCATCCTCCTCAAGGCTACAAGTATGGTGGAACTTCTGATACTTTGGTGACAAGGGTTGCACCACAAGTAGTAGTTGCTCCGGTTCTTGCACCTCCACCAAAAGATCCACTCCAAACCATCACAGAACAACTTGCGGATCTCAAGATCAATGTGGTGCAATTATGGGAGAAGAGAGAGGTGGATCAGAATGTAGGGAGAGGGCCTAGGAGTTATGGAAACCATCCATATAGAGGAGGCCAACCAGCCAACAATTTCAATGATAGAAATTGTTTTGGTTGTGGGGGAAGAGGCCATATCCAAAGGAATTGCCCAAATTCCACTTACCATGGAGGAAGGGGTTATGAGGGAGCCAATAGAGGGAAAGAGGGAGGTAGTGAAACCCAAGTGGCTCCTAATCCCAACAAAGGTAAGGGGATAGCATCCATAGATGTGGTTGAGAGCAAGTATGAGAAGGGAGAGTGCTCAAACTCCAAGGGTCCTAATTTGGAGCTTTTGGCACAAGAGAAGAAGAGAGCTCGTTTTGCAGAGGATGTTCACTCTTCTCAAGGATTTACTTCAAGCAAGGATACTCCTATGTCTACTAGGAGCACTCGCACCTCAACACCATCAACAACAAAGACTCCAAGGAAGAAGTTGGGGATGGAGGACTTCTTGATCTCCAAGCAACAATGGAACTACAATGTGTTGGAGGATGTTGGTAGTCACAAGGCTAACATCACAGTGGGCCAATTAATTGCTTTGAACCCTACCTTGAGAAAGGAGCTTAGAGGTGGTTTGAGTTCTACAAGGAGCAAGAAGAAGAAGAAGGCAAAAGTTCCAATATCAATGGGGGTGGTGGATGCCAAGCCAGCACCATGGGAAGCTTGTGAATATGCCTCCAAGATTGATGTGAGAGTGAATGGTCACAACATCAAGGATGCATTGGTTGATGGAGGATCAGCAGTGAATGCCATGTCAGAAAGGTTGATGAAGAAGTTGGGTATGATACCCTCAAGAGCTTCAACATTTGTGGTGAGCATGGCAAACAAGCAACAAGTTTGACCAGTAGGAGTGATGGATAAGGTGGTAGTTTCAGTTATGGGAGTTCAAAATCTCATGACTTTCCAAGTCTTGAAGGATTCAAGCTATGACTTACTTCTTGGGAGGCCATGGTTGAGAGCAGCACGCACAACTGATCGATGGCACAAAGGGTACTTAAGGATTGGGCCATCAAACCATAGAGTCACTGTTCCTGTGACTAACACCACCAACACCTCACATTCAGATACCCCATCTTCTGATTATTGGGAATCTGATTCTGAAGGAGGAGCTTCAGGTGTGGACACAAGCATGGAAGAGGAGACTTCCACGGAGGAGGATGAATCTGAATCTGATTCAGATGTGTATCCTTTGTGTGCTATGGATTTTGCACCTAAGCCAGAGGTTTTGAAGGACCCAGATAAATCACCATTGACACTTGAGGAGGTAGAGAGAAGGTTATCTACCCTCAAGTATGGCCCAAATGTTACCAAGGAGGAGAAGGTGAGATTTGAGGAGATTTTCCGCAAGTTCATCCATGTGTTTGCTTTTAGTTACAAGGATTTGAAGGAAGTCACCTTGGAGGAGCACAAGATAGAGGTGGAGTCACATGCAAGACCAATCCGCCAAAAGCAACGTCGCATTAGCCCACCAATATCTTTGGTTGTGAAGGAGGAGATTGATAAGCTCAAGGAGGCTGGATTTATCTTTGAGGTGGAGAATTCAGAATGGGTGTCTCCAATTGTCATTGTGAAGAAAAAGAATGGCAAGCTTCGGGTATGTGTGGATTACAAGAAGCTCAATGCTGTTACCAAGAAGGACTACTACCCATTGCCATTCATTGATGAGATCTTGGAGGAGGTTGCAGGTCATGAGAGGTACAGTTTTGGAGATGGTTATAGTGGATATAACCAAATCAAGATTGCACCAGAGCATCAACAACTCACCACATTCACCACACCTTGGGGAACTTACGCTTTCAAGGTCATGCCTTTTGGGCTTTGCAATGCTCCAGCCACATTCCAACGGTTCATGAACAAGGTATTTGAACCTTTCATTGGGAAATTTGTGAGAGATTTCATTGATGACTTTTGTGTCTATGGGAGCAAGGAGGAGCACTTTGAGCACCTAATCAAAGTCTTGCAACGCTTGGATGAGGCAAATGCATCACTCAACCCAGAGAAGTGCATTTTTGGATGTGAAGAAGGTCTACTTTTGGGGCACATCATCTCCAAGGATGGAATAGCAGTTGATCCTGAGAAGGTGAGGAAAATCTCAGACCTTCCATTCCCTTCAAGCTTGACAAAGTTACGCCAATTCTTGGGAATGGTTGGGTACTATAGGAGGTTCATCTTCTCATTTTCCAACAAGGCTTATGCATTGACCATCTACATGAAGAAGGGTGTAGATTACATGGTGATTTTGGAAGACAAGGAGGCTCTCAAAGCTTTTGAGGAGCTCAAGCAATCCCTTGTTGTAGCTCCAATTCTTGCTAAACCTGATTGGAGTAAGCCTTTCATCCTCTACACTGATGCTTTTAATGTAGCTATAGGATGCACTCTTAGTCAATTAGACCAAGATGGGCATGATCATCCAATAGCTTATGCTAGTAGGCAGATGGTTTCAGCAGAGAAGAACTACTCTGTCACAGAGAGAGAAGGGTTGGCAGTGATCTTTGGTCTCAAGAAGTTTAGACACTACTTGATTGGAGGGAAGGCCACAATTGTCACGGATCACAAGGCTTTGAAGTACATCTTCAACAAGCCTAATGTTGAAGGGAGACTAGCAAGGTGGATGATTCTCTTGTCTGAGTATGACTACACAATTGAGGATAGGCCAGGAAAGAAACATGCAAATGCTGATTTGTTATCTAGAGCCTATGATCATGATGGAGATGAGCCAGTAGATGATTCCTTCCCGGATGAGGAGCTCATGACAATCTCAGTCACTCAAGAGGTTCCAATGGAGTACAAGGAGATTGTGGATTTTGTGACAAGAGGTAACTATCCAGAAGGGATGCATGCTAGGGAGAGGAAGGCCCTTGCAGCAAGATCTAGACCTTACACAATGGTGGATGATATTCTTTTTCACCAAGGAGCAGATGGTCTACTTCGAAGAGCAGTGGGTAAGGAAGAGTCTATCCTACTCATAAAGGAGTTTCATGAAGGTTTAGTATGTGGAGGACACTTTGCAGGAAAGGTGACTGCTTTCAAGATTCTAGATGCAGGTTACCATTGGAGAGGGATTTTCAAGGATTGTCTTGATTATTGCAAAACTTGTCATGTTTGTCAAGCTTTTGCTAGAAAGTCTACATCCACTCCACCACTTAGATCAATTCCATTGCTAGGACCCTTTGAGAAGTGGGGAATTGATTTTGTAGGACCTCTCAATAGAACCCCAAGGAACAATCGGTACATTGTGGTAGTTACTGATTACCTTACCAAGTGGGTTGAGGCTAGACCATTGAGGGACAAGAATGAAGATGAAGTGGGTAGATTTCTTTATGAACGCATTATCACTAGGTTTGGATGCCCTTTGGAGTTGGTTTCTGATAGAGGAGGAGAGTTTACAGGAAGCATTACTACAGCCATGCTACGACATTTCTCTATCACACATAGAGTAACTACATCCTATAAGCCAAATTCCAATGGCTTGGCAGAGAGAACCAATCAGACCTTGTGCATGATGTTGGCCAAAGATGCAGAAATGGAGGGGGCTAAACATCATTGGGACAAGAGGATTCATGCAGTTTTGTGGGAGTATAGGACAACCATGAAGACTTCCACTGGATATTCTCCATTCCAATTGGTGTATGGTATTGAGTCTACCTTACCTATTCACTTTGATCTTCCTACCTTCCAAAGCATTCATAGGAGATTGAAGAAAGCACAAGGAAGTGATGCAGAGAAGTCAAGGAAGGATCAACTCATGGAGTTGGAAGAGGCAAGAGCAGTTGCTATGGTTCGAGTGGAGCAAGCCCAAAGGAAACAAAAGGAGAGCTATGACAAGAGGCAAGGCAAGAAGAAGGTGGAGCCTTTCAAAGAAGGTGATTGGGTAATGTTGTTTGATTCCATTCGATTCAAGAGAGTACAAAAGAAGTTTTTGCCTAAGTACTTTGGACCTTTCATAGTAGAGAAGGTGTGGGGAAATTACACTTATGATCTCAAGGAGTTGGGAGGAAGACACTTTGATAGGATTAACCATGATAAGTTGAAGATGTACCATAGAAGGTAGAGAGACCTTCACTTTGAGGACAAAGTGAAAACTTAGTCCGGGGGTAAATGTAACACCCATTTGTGCATGTGTGTGGTATTGTGATATTTAGCTTGGTATTACAAGTACTTAAGAGATATTATTTATATAGAGATAAAGGATGGTTCTATATTAGTCATGGTTAGCTAAAGTTAGTCATAGCTAAGATAGATGGGACCTTACTTTAGAGGAAGTAGAAAAGATGAGCACCACTATTTTGGATTTTAGTGTGTTGACTTGGTATTATTCCTAGGTGTTTGGCTTTGGGGAAAGAGTTGAGAACTCTTGGGCCCGCAAGCCTTTTTGTTTTGGATTCTTCTTTAGTCCAAGGATAGCCCATGTGAAGGAATCCTTGCTTTAGTGGTTGGGTCAAGATAAGACCACATGCTTAGGGGAATATGCCCATGTGAATGGATATTCCTTTCTACTTTTTGACTTTACTTGACTTTTAGTCTAGTAACTTGAGTTACTACGGTAATTAGTAACTTTAGTACGTAACTATTTCACAAGTATATAAACAAGGAGTGAGGAGGTACTCATCATCCTTTCATTTGCAACTATCTCTCTCTCATTGAGTTCTCTAGTGAGCAATGTCTTGAGTCTTGGAGTGTTAGCCTTGGAGGAGTATGATGGAGTTGGGGTTCCTTGCCTTCTTAGTCCATGGTGCGCTACCATAATAGCCATCAGAGGTTCATCCTGAGTGAGAGACAGGCCGGCTCACAGGTCAACTCCCAATGTAAACATGTCATTGGCTGAAAACAAAGGGCACCGCATAATCAGTTGAGTCACTCCCAACATCATGCTAGACTCAGTTTGTGTAGTAGTAGGTGGTTGACTAGCAAGTAGTCTATCATGCACTCTATCACCACCTACCACACCTACACTGGGACATCTAGGAGCCATGGATGTTTGTCTGCAATGCCTCAAATAGTGTGAAAGACTAGGGAAGTTTGACCTGTCTCCCAACCTCTCCTCTTTGTAGGTCCAACTCCACTAATGCTCCTCTAGGCTCTGGAGCATGTATTGCACTCCTAGTCACTATTGCATCCACCTATGCTACCCCGCACATGAAGTCCAAAGCATCTCTATCACCAACACATGAGGTGGAAGCCTCAACATCCAAATCTGATCTCCTCTGAGTAATGACCATACTAGCCAATCTCTGCTCCAATTGCTCAATCTGAGTAGCCATAACTGTATCAAAAGTAAGGGCAGGTACTGCACCTCTACTAGGTGTAGATCCTCTACCACCACCTCTACCACCTTGTCCTCCATGAATTAGAGCTCCTCTACTACTTGCCATAGTAGCCCTACCACTCCATAACTCCGAGTGTAGGTCAAAACATTGGTCACTAGTGTGACCAAATCTATGGCAATGCTCACACTACCTCTGTGTTGAATGTGATGCACCAGAGGTATTAGGTCCATTGCCCTAAGTACACTCTCTCCTATAGTGAGTTCTACCACAAGTCCAACAAGCAACACCACCATTCACTAGCTACTGCTGACCTGAAAATCAAGGTAAGGGTCTAGCTCCACTAGCCCCTCCACTCGCTCTATAGGATCTAGGTTGTCCACCCTGTCCTCAAAAACCAATTGGGCATGGTGCAGTATGTTGCACTCTAGAAGAAGTAAAAACTGTGGATGAGGTCTCCCTACCAAATCCATATGTCACCACCCTCTCCTCCACCATGTTGAGCTCAATATGCTCAGCCAAACCAAAGACCACTACCAAAGTAGGAGAAGTAGCCTGTAACAACGTATCATCACAAACTCTATATGACAACTCCCTATCTAGTATCCCATACCAAAACAAGATTGCTTGGGCCTTAGTAACTCCTCGATTGAAATTGATTAACCACCTCATGCCAGTATATGCCTCACATAGGCTCTCTCCAGCCTTCCATTGGAACTCTTGCAAGCTCCTCAGCTTGTCAGTCCGCATTCCCTGGTACTTCTGCATCAAACACTAGAAGAAATCTACCATGGGGTTAAACCTCGGTACCACACCACCTCCTACAGCGGTACCTCCACTCTTGGTAACACTATCTCCAGCTAGTGCACCTCCACTAGTTCCACCAACACTACTTGAGCTAGGACTCGTGGGTACAACCAATCTTCTCCTGGCAACCAAACCTGAAGTGATGGAGATATAGTTTGGAACTAATATTATCTCCATAAATCAATCTCCTCCAAATGAGCCCTCCTAAACTCATGGTAGTTGTCCATCGGTGGGCCCTCTAAATGCTAAAACAACCCCTTCCATGCCATGAAGGGTATAAACAAAGTTGGGTTCCACATTTGATGCAGATCACACCAACTATCAAACCTTGGATGAAGTCATCTAACTCAATGGAACCCACTATACCAAAGTAACGCCTAGGGCCTTTGGAGGTCCTATAAATCTCATTGATATCCCACAACAATGGTGCGGTTATGCCAAGTGCACTCTCAATTGAATCAGCTCTTGTGTAGAACTCCAACTCAAAGTCAATCTCCTCCCTCATTGGGACTTGAGATACAGGCTAATACTGAGCACCATTCTGAGTAAATTTGCTACGTACTGTAAGGCTAACTCCTCTAGAATCCCCAAAGAACTCCATCGTGACAAAGTAACCACAACTACAACCGCAAACCAAAACCACAAACTGCAACTACAAATCGCAACCGCAAGTACCTCACCAAGTGCCAACACCAACTTAGCACCACCAAGTGCCAATACCCATGAAACACCACCCACTAATGTAACTCTAACTAAGATAACTACACTAAGGGAAAGAGCAACCTATAACTTGCCATCACAACACGTACTCTCATGGTCTGCATGTCATCACTTCCTACATCACCGGAGAGAAACAAAGGTAGTTTGACTGGTCATTACTCTAGCCTCACTACCGAGAGCTATAACACCCATTCGTGCATGTGTGTGGTATTGTGATATTTAGCTTGGTATTATAAGTATTTGAGAGATATTATTTATATAGAGATAAAGCATGGTTCTACATTAGTCACAATTAGCTAGAGTTAGTCAGAGCTAAGATAGAAGTGACCTTACTTTAGAGGAAGTGGAAAAGATGAGCACCACTATTTTGGATTCTAGTGTGTTGACTTGATATTATTCCTAGGTGTTTGGCTTTGAGGAAAGAGTTGAGAACTCTTGGGCCCGCAAGCCTTTTTGTTTTGGATTCTTCTATAGTCCAAGGATAGTACATGTGAAGGAATCCTTGACTTAGTGATTGGGTCAAGATAAGATCACATGCTAGGGGAATATGCCCATGTGGATGGATATTTCTTTATACTTTTTGACTTGACTTGACTTCTAGTCTAGTAATTTAAGTTACTACAATAATTAGTAACTTTGGTGCGTAACTATTTCACAAGTATATAAACAAGGGGTGAGGAGGTACTCATCATCCTTTCATTTGCAACTATCTCTCTCATTGAATTCTCTAGTGAGCAATATCTTGAGTCTTAGAGTGTTAGCCTTGGAGGAGTATGATGGAGTTGGGGTTCCTTGCCTTCTTAGTCCATGGTGCACTACCATAATAACCATCAGAGGTTCATCCTGAGTGAGAGACAGGCCGGCTTGCAGAGCACACCAGAGCACCAACAAGTGCCAATACCCACAAAACACCACCCACTAATGTAACTCTAACTGAGATAACTACACTAGGGGAAATGGCAACCTATAATCTACCATCACAACACGCACTCTCATGGTCTGCATGTCATCACTTCCTACCTCACCAGAGAGAAACAAAGGTAGTATGACTAGTCATCACTCTAGCCTCACTATCAAGAGCACACTAGAGCACCAACACTCAAAAGTCAAGGCACCTCACACAAACATGGTGCACAAACAAGAAGCAGAGAATGGAGGAGGTCCAATCAAAACAAATCTAAACAAAAACCCTCCATCTCATAAAGCAACACAGGATTGACTCTACCACCATTTGGCATTTGACACAAGAGAAGTTTGTATCTACGTCCTAAGCTACCAAGATCACCAAGAATGAGATCAAATTGCCTCTCCTAGCCAAAGCTACAAGTGTATAGATAAAAGTGTGCCAATCACTAGGACAACAAATGAGAGTTTTTAGGGCACAAATCTAGAAACAAGAGATCTAGGGATCAAACCCTGTTGCACACAATCTAGCAGGATAAGCAGATTTTGCCAAACAATGACCAAGATCTACTCTAAACTAGCTAGCCTCATGCCAACAAGCTGGCCCTTCTAGGCCTTTGTAGCCTCTCATAGCCCACAACCCTATGCCTCAAAGCCTCTAAATGCCAAAACTCCTCCAAACTTGCAAAACCCTCTCCAAATTTGGCAAAACTCCTCCAAACTTGTGAAACTCCTCCAAATTTGGCCAAAATCTGACATAAACTCCAGCAAAATCTTGATGGAAAATCTGACATAAACCCTAAAGTTGGCTAACCGCCAAATCCTCCGCTAACTTTTCCCTCGAGCCAAATTGAAAAAATGGGTTTCTCCAAATCATAAATTCATGGGAGTGGGTTCCCAACTCCACCTTCAATTTCACTTTTTGAGCTCAACTCGTAACATGATCCTACTTTCACCTCTTGAGCTCAAAATCACAACCACTATTTGAAAATTGCTTCTCTTTGCTGGAAGTTTGGACAACACTTCCACACATCATCTATCTCATTGCCAAATCTATATCAATTGAATGAGCTTCTACACACTAGGGAAAACCTAAGCTCTAATCGAGCTACCAATGATCAGCAAGTCTTGGAGATACCATGAACACTATCAATTCATGCACTTGATTTCCTTCTGACTTCACTTCTCTAATATAATCAAATTATTTACCACTCTCGAATCAACTCAACTCAGATCAATACTTGACTGTCACTCTATAAACTGCCAACAATTGGGCACTAATTACAATCAAGCCACACCCATTCTAGCTAAGAGAACCTAGGTGATGCTCGTCGGCCTCTGTCCACCATAGTCAAGAACTCAAAGGCTCAACATCAAGGAAGTGAGCTCTCTGGAGCTGCACTTTGAAAGTATACCCCTCGATTTGAGCTAGGTCTAAAACCCTAATGGTTCCGCTGATGGCACACTCGATGATGCAAACGGTGCAAAGTGATGGTGGGCCCCACCGTGAAGTCAATACACCAAACACAAAATCTGACCGTTTAGAAAGTAATCTATGGGAAATTCCTGAAATACCTCTAAGTACTATCATTGCAACTCTAGTGTTTGAGCAATCTAGATGTGACAATATAAATGGCGTGACAATCTAGATCATTCAAGTCCAAGACTATAGTAGCATCTCAATATATGGCTATAGGTAAATCTGGATCTCGTCCATAGAGTAGGAAGTAAGGAGAGAAGGATGCTAAGGAGGCTTGCCGGCTGAATCAATAGCCCATGGCCAACCAAGGTAATTGGAGATCCCAATCTCCCAAGTGGCCTCTCTACAAACCATACTTTCTCAATCCTCTCTTCACCGTCTAAACCACTCTCTCTACTAAGCCATCTACTTCAAGGTGATCTCAAGAGGATGTATGATGATCAATCAAAGCCTTGTCACACAAGACCTGAAACTAAGAACTCTATACCCTGTAAAACCTCAACTGGTGCACCAAAATGACTAAGAACCCAATCTAAGAACAAATACATAATCTCTTCACTAAACTTGTCAAGAAGTACCACCAACTCAATCCACTTGGAGAAGTGCTCCACCATCACCAAAACATACCGATGATATCTCATGTCAATGGTAAAGGTCCAACAAAGTCCAAAATCCAACGGTAACCTAATCCTATGATAGGTAATGGGTGTAACTGTGGAGTAGGAGCATTGAATGATGCTCTAACTCAGTCACAAACCACACATTTGGCAACAAAGTGTTGTACTTCAGTCTGCATATCATGCTACCAATACTGACTTTGGAGTAAGCTATATGTATGCTTTACTCCAAAATGTCCTAACTCCTCATGAGCATGATAGACCAACTGTGGTCTCTAAGATGGAAGTGGTACTACTTGTACTCTACCATCCCCATACCCAAAGGAGGTGTTTGTCCTCCAATCTAAACCGCCTGGCCCGCTGAAAGACATGGTCTCTCTCCTTGGCCCAATTGTGCCACCCACAACACTAGTGCAAAGATAGTCCATCACTAAGACATCATCATGAATGTCTTATTGAACTGTACCAATATCTTCACTCTTTGGATTTGTGACTTCAATAACTCCTCATATATGCACTGAGAGAGATACAACCAAAGCCTTAGAAATTATACAAAGAAATGCGGATGCATGTCAACTTGGCACCATCTCCTCATCTATCTCACCATGCCAACGTGCTCTAGTCTGATAATGCTGGTTGGGACATGGGTTTCTACTCAACCCATCTGCATCACAGTTCACCATTCTAGGTATATGAATAACTGTGAAATTATACTCTCGTAAAATCAAAGCCCATTGTGCAAGCTTCCTTGAAAGCTTGTCAGACTCCATCAACCACTTCACTAGTTGATGATCAGTGATGAGAGTAAAGAGGTTACTAAATAGGTAACATTGGAAATGTGCTACTATCCAAACTACTACCAAACACTCTCCCTCATATGAACTATATTTTGCCTCTGCTAAATTGTTGGAGCGACTAGCATAGGCCACCAAAAACTCCTTCCCCTCATCATCATGTTGGGTGAGCATTGCTCCAAGCCCCAACATGCTCCAATCAATGTGAACCTGAAATAGTCATCCTTTGATTGTTCTCCTCAAAATAGGAGCAGATGTCAACCTCTCCTTGAGCTCTACAAAAGCTCTCTCTTGCTCATCTGTCCAATACCACTCATATGTAAGCTTGGTTAGCTTTGTCAAGGCCTTGGCAATGACACTAAATCCTCTAACATAACAATGATAGAAGTTTGCCAACCCAAGGAATGCTCACACTTAGCTCACATCTATAGGCCAAGGAATGCGTGCAATAGCCTCCACCTTGGTCTACTAAACACCAAGTCCTCCAGGGTAGATAGTGTGACCCAAATACTCAACCTGCTCATAGAAGAACCTACACTTCCCAAGATGTAATTTGAGTCCATGTGATCTCAACCTCTCAAACACCTCCAACAACTATCTCTCATGCTCCTCCACAATAGTGCTATAGATCAAAATGTCATCAATATAACACCAAGCAAAATCCAATCTAGCTAGGATCTTATCCATGATTCTCTAGAACTCAATAGGAGCAGTCTTTAACCCAAATGGATAGAAGTTCCACTAATATAACACATCCTTACCGTGAGGATCAATAGCCCAAAATGTTGTCTTGGAATTATCCTCCCCCTAATTAGCAAATGAGGATATCTTGCTCAAAGATCCAAAGTACTGAAGACCTTTGCATGCCCAATTGCATCAAAGATCTCCTTTGGTGTAGGCATGGCATACAATCAGCCCTGGTCTATTAGCTGATAGGACGGTAATCTCCACACATCTGCCTATCTATATAGTTGCAATGCATATCTTTCTCGGCTGGCATCACAATAGCTGATGCATACTCTCTATATGAAATCTCCACCAAACCAGCCTCCAAAAGGTCTCTACTCCAACTATGAATCAATGTCATTTCCATATTACAATATTGATAAGGACGTAAAAAAACTAGTGTATCGCTAGTCAACTCAATACAAATACCAACTAAAGCACCTAAATCCTTCATACTAAAGGCATAATAACTTGTGTAGCTCCTCAAGAACCTCCAAAATCTCCATCTTTCCTCTCTTGTAAGCTTGGGTCCAAGATTTGGCTCCCACATATCCTTTGTAATTGTTGTAGGAGTAGAAGATGTATTGACTGGCTGCTACACTAGACCCTTGGGAGTAGTAGTGTCATGCTCCCTACCACTAGAGGTCCCAACTTCTATGTGAAAAACTCCCTCCACTCTGGTTGCAAGCTCCACAATCCTCTAACAACATCCCAAGTAGATCAAAGGTGTAATCCAAGTAGCCCACGCTCACTTGGATGTACTCCAAGTAGACCACTCTCCCTAATAGCTACTGGTTGTGTCCCAAGAATACCATGTCCACTCTATCCATTGCCCCCAACATGTGCCTAAATTGTCTTGATAGGCACATGGCTTACAAGTGTCTGAGTGATGATGCCTATCAAGTGCATCTTACGCTGCTTTGCCAAGCCAAGGCTCACAATCCAGGTCAAACAGTTCAAGTCCATAGCCTAACCTAACACCTGATACCTAGATGCCTCTAACATTGCTAGAACAGTGGTAATACTAGTGCAAAAACCTATTGCCCGCTCTCTTATCGGCATTGGGCTCCACCAACTGTTGTAATTGTGAGTCCCAAACCAATCTAGGACCTCCCTTTCAAAAAGCATGGGAGCTTGGGAAACTCATAAGTGTGGGAAAAGTGGCATTGGGCTATCCAACTAGGTTCACCACTGCCATAGGTGACCTATCAACCACTACCACCATCTGAGACTGACGCCCAACATCCAAGATATCATCAACAATGATGTGGTCTAGTTGTTGAATCCCATCATAAGCGTGCTATAGAACCTCTTTGGAGAAGAAGTTCATCCACCAAAGATGAAGATGACGAGCCCGTGATCCCACTCTAGTTGCATCTAAAAACACAATAGGTCCCATCCAGGAATAGAATTGATGTGTAATGACCACCACTAGGGTGCAAGAATCACCTATCAAAGAGACATTCTCCAAAATGTAAGTTGGAGAAATTGACTAATGAACCTGAAACCCATGGGGTATAACATTGCTCCCTCAACTAGCACATATGACTCAGCTATTGTTGCAATAGCTTGAGCTCTCACCACCAAACTATCAATCGGGTGACCATGTTGAACCTAGAAAACAAGCTCCCCATGTGTGATGTACTGTGTTGAACCACCACCTAGAGATGTCTAGATCTACAATGGACATCTTTCCACATTGGTCGTCCGTAACTCTAGACCAATAACTATAGCCTTCTCTAATGTAAAGGGCTACGCACCAGAGTCAAGTAAGACCCTTTGTGGTGTGTAGACCTTCCATGAAAGTCTCACCAAACAAAAAATCCCCCTTTGGTTATCCAACAAGACAACAAGTGTAAGCTGTGCTCGCTCAAAGGCCGGTCTAGCTGGTAACTTCTCGAATCTAATTGTTGCTGCTTGCCATAAAACACTAGTCCCTGATCAAATCCATGCTTCTCAACTATAACACTCCAAGGACAAGAGAAGAGAGAAAATATAGATTTCACACTTAATCCTCCGATGCCCCAAAGGAGCACCTTCTCTATATTATATAGACAAAGAGGATCTCTTCCAAGGAAGCTCCACCATAGGATTAGGCACATAGATAGGTATGTCAGAAAGCTCCACCCTTGGATTACTTACTTGGATGGGTGACATGTTGGTCCTAGTCCTTTTTGGTTGGTCAAATAAGCTTTGATCAAAGGGAATCTTTTAGGGAATCTTATTGTAGGAATCTCATAATCCCATGGGTGAGGTACTATTAGAAAGCTCTCAACAAGACAAACAAGAGGGAAAGAGGAGGCTAGCCTTTTCTCCCTTAAGGGATGGGGGAAGGAGGAATTGCACATTTTTGAGGTCTAATTCATTTGTTTAGGCTCCAAAATTGCCTTCAAAGATTTCAAGCATCTTTTGGTTCCTACTCTATTAGTAGAAGTCCCCTTTTGGTGATACCTCTTTCTGATCTATTTAGTCCATCATGTATAACATCCTTCCAGATGTTACCCAAACCAATTCTCACCGTTAAATCATATGTCTAGCTATTGGTTTTAAGGTTTTCAAGTCTATTTTGGTTTTTTCCCTATTAGTAGAAATACTCTTTTGGTGATACCTCTATGTAATCTATTTTGTCCATCATGTATAACATCATTCCAGATGTTACCAAACCAAATTTCACATCTAGATCATATGGCTAGCTCTTGGTATTACATCAACCAAGTCAACTCCACTATCAACCACCTCTGCTCTAGTAGTAGGGACCACATCATCCCTACTCTCACAAAGTGTGGTATCCAATTAGAACACTAGGGTTGGGTCAACTCCCAATGTACACATGTCACTAGTTGAAAATAAAGGATAGCGTATAATCAGCTGAGCCATTCCCAACATCATGCTAGACTCAGTTTGTGTAGTAGTAGGTGGCTGATTAGTAGGTAGTCCATCATGCATCCCATCACCACCTACCACACCTACACTAGGATGTTTAGGAGCCATGGATGATGTCTATAGGGCCTCAAAGAGCATGAAAGATTGAGGAAGTTTGACTTGTCTCCCAACCTCTCCTCTTTGTGGGTCCAACTCCACTGATGCTCCTCTAGGCTCTAGAGCATGTATGGCACTCCTAGTCATTGCAGCAGATGTATCTACTTGTGCTTCTCTGCACATGAAATCCAAGGTGTCTCTATCACCAACATATGAGGTGGAAGCCTCAACACCCAAATCCGATCTCCTCTAAGCCATGCTAGCCAATCTCTACTCCAACTGTTCAATGCAAGTAACCATGGTTATATCAAAAGTAAGGGCAAGTATTGCACCTCTACTAGGTGTGGATCCTCTACCTACACCTCTACCACCTCATCCTCCATGACTTGGAGGTCCTCTACCACTTGCCATAATAGTCCTACCACTTTGTAACTCCGGGTGTAGGTCAAAGCACCCGTCACTAGTGTAACCAAATCTATGGCCATGCTCACATTATCTCTGTGCTGGTTGTGATGCACCAGAGGTATTAGGTCCATTGCTCTAAGGGCACTCTCCCATGTGGTGAAGTCCACCACAAGTCCAACAAGCAATGCCACTATTCATTGGCTATTGCTGACCCAAAAATGAAGGTAAGGGTCTAACTACAGTAGGCCCTCCACTAGCTCCATAGGAACCTAGGCTGTCCACCTTGTCCTCAAAAATCAACTAGGCGTGGTGCATTCTGTTGCACTCTAGAAGAAGTCACAGCTATGGATGAGGTCTCTCTACCAAATCTAGATGTCACCACTCTCTCCTCCACCATGTTAAGCTCAATACACTCAGCCAAACCAAAGACCACTACCAAAGTGGGCAAAGTAGCCTATAATAACATAACATCACAAACATAGCTTTAGTAACTTTGGTGCGATATTTATATTTGTGAGGCTTAATTCATATGTTTAGGCCTCCAAAAATTGCTTTAAAGTTTTCAAGCTATTTTTGGCTTCTGCCTTATTAGTAGAAGTACTCTTTTGGTGACACCTTTGTCTGATCTACCTAGCACATTGTACAAAAAATCCTTCTTGATGTTACAAAGTCAATTTTCACCTTTAGATAACAGGCTTAATTGCTTTTATTACAAACCTCTCCCTTTTAAGACACAACATCCTCATTGCAAAAGTGTTGCTCAAAAGATTGAACTAACACTAGTGCATTGGTCAAGTTGGCTGTTGGTTCCCATATTGCCTTGTATAGTGGGTACCCTTTTGAATGGACCAGATATTCCACATGCAGATAATGAGTACCACAGATTGGTTTCTGGAGAATACAATCGACCTCATACTCCTCCGCCTCACCAACCAAGGTTGGATTGTAACACCCATTTGTGCATGTGTGTGGTATTGTGATATTTAGCTTGGTATTAAAAATACTTGAGAGATATTACTTATATAGATAAAGGATGGTTCTACATGAGTCATAATTAGCTAAAGTTGGTCATAACTAAGAAAGTGGGGACCTTACTTTAGAGGAAGTGGAAAAGATGAGCATCAATATTTTGGATTCTAGTGTGTTGACTTGATATTATTCTTAAGTGTTTGGCTTTGAGGAAAGAGTTAAGAACTCTTGGACCCACAAGTCTTTTTGTTTTGGATTTTTCTATAGTCCAAGGATAGCCCATGTGAAGGAATCCTTGACTAAGTGGTTGGGTCAAGATAAGACCACATGCTTAAGGGAATATGCCCATGTGGATGGATATTCCTTTCTACTTTTTGATGTTACTTGACTTTTAGCCTAGTAATTAGAATTAATATGTAACTTTAATGCATAACTATTTCACAAGTATATAAACAAGGGGTGAGGAGGTACTCATCATCCTTTCATTTGCAACTATCTCTCTCCCATTGAGTTCTCTAGTGAGCAATGTCTTGAGTCTTGGAGTGTTAGCCTTGGAGGAGTATGATGGAGTTGGAGTTCCTTTCCTTCTTAGTCCATGGTGCGCTATCATAATAGCCATAAGAGGTTCATCCTAAGTGAGAGACAAGCCGGCTCATAAGGACAAGGTCAACTTTCTTGGATAGAAGAGAAGCAGGGCAGCTGAGGAGCATATCAATGTAATAAGGAAATATGAAACACCGGGTGGATCTTCATATGTGGCGGTAGCTCAAGGTAATAGGCCACACTGTCAATGCGACTCAAGATAGAGAAAGGTCCAATAAAACAAGGTCTGAGCTTATGAGGACCAACTAACTTGAGATTGGTGGTTGACAACCAGACTTGGTCTCCCATATTGAACTCCATGTGTTGGTGGTGTGCATCTGCATACTGCTTATGTTAATTTTGAGTGATTTGCAACATGTGCTTGGCGTGCTCCACCCCTTGTTGGATTCTAGAAATAAAAGTGTTGAAAATGTCAACCTTAGTAGCCACCAGACGAACTTTCATCAAGCTTGAAGGTGTGAAAGGATGCTCTCCATACATGAGGAAGAACATTGTGACTTGTGTGGAGGCATTCCCCGAATTGTTGTAAGCAAATTCCACAAATGGGAGTAAGGTGTCCCGACTCTCTTGCTCATCCAAAGTAAAGCCCTGAAGCATGTCCTCAATAGTGCATTTTTCCCTCTCTATTTGTCCATCAGTTTGTGGATGGTAAGCTGTGGACATAACCAATTTGGTTTTGAAGAACCCAAAGAGTGTTTTCCAAAACAAGCTAGTGAATTGAGTGCCTCTATTTGTGATGAGTACTCAAGACAAACCATGATGGGAAAAGATTGCATCTAAGTACAATTGAGCTAGTTGCAGGGCAGTCACATCCTTGGTGATAGGATGTACATGAATCATTTTGCTAAGTTGGTCAACAAAGACTAAAATGGAAAACCTAGAGGTGGTTTTGAGCAATTCACAAACCAGATCCATGCTTACCTATTCCCAACATTGTGTAGGAGTGGGGAGAGGTTGGAGGAGTCCTATGGGAGCTTGATTAGAAGTCTTATTTTGTTGACAAAGTAGGCAGCTCCAAACATATTCCATCACATCATTGCTCATCTTGGGCCAATAGTAATGGCATTTGACTGCCTCCAAGGTCTTATCCATTTCCAACATGACTTGCAATGGCAGAATCATGACATTCCACTAGGATGGTGGTTCTTAGATCCATATCATATGGGATCCACAACCTGCCATCACAGAAGGTGAGTCTTTGGGTGTTGGTGATGACTTTGGATGATTGAGCATCTACAATTTGTGGATCAATTTTTGTAGCAGCAAGAATCCTAAGCCAAAATTCAGGGTTCATCTTGATTTCTACCACTAAATTTTTTGCCATCGGCATTTGGGTGAATGCATATGCAAGTTTTTTCTTGCCCTCCATATATCTAATTGTCATGTTGAATTGTTTTCTCCACTCTGCCCATCAAATCTATCAACAAGATAGATCCTTTTGTGTCTTGAGGTAGACAAGAGGTTTGTGGTCGGTCTCTACCACAAATGCCTTCTCACCTAGATAGTGGTTCCAATGCTTGGTGGCAAGGATAATGGCCAACTCTTCTCATTTGGTGGTGTGATAGTTGCATTCTATAGGTAGCAACTTAAGAGAGAGATATGCAATTGGGTGCTATTCATCCTGCCATTCTTGTTATAGGATTGCTCCTATTGCTACACTTGATGCATCTGTGGCCATCTTGATTGGACATTTTGGGTAATACCATTTCAAGATTGGTGCATGTAGTAATGCATCTTTCAACTCCTGAAAGGCCAACTCTTGTGCAATTCTCCATATCTACCTCTTCCACTTGCCCAATACTGTTGTTAGAGGTTGTGTAATCTTGGAGAAGTCCTTGAAAAATCAACAATAAAACCCTATCAATCCCAAGAAACTCTTGAGTTGAGTCTGATCTTTTGGAGCACTCCATTTTTGAATGACCTCTATTTTATCTATTAACACTTGGATACCCTATGCCCTAAGTAGTCTACTTCAGATTTACCAAACTCACACTTTGAGATTTTGGCATACAATTGATTTTGTCATAGAATCTAGAGGACTTTTGGAAGATGTTGCTTGTACTCTATCAGCGTCTTACTGTAGACTAGGATGTCATCAAGACAAATGATAACAAATTTATCCAAGTACAAACAAAATATGTCATTCATCAAACTCATGAAAGTGGCTGGAGCATTAGTGAGGCCAAATGGCATCACCAAGTACTCAAAGTGACCATACCTTGTTTGAAAGGCCATTTTGTGTATGTCTTCTTCTGCAATCGTGATTTGGTTATAGCTGCTCTGCAAATCAAGTTTGGTGAAGTGCCTTGCCCCATTGAGTTGATCAAACAAGTCATCCATGTGAGGTAATGGATATTTGTTCTTCACCATTTGTTGATTCAATCCCCAGTAGTCAATGCACATGCGCATTGTTTCATCCTTCTTCTTCACAAATAATATAGGAGCCCTATATGGTGATACATTGGGTTGGATAAACCCTTTCTACAACATCTCCTTGATTTGAGTCTTATATTCCTCTAACTCATGAGGTGATAGTCAATATGGGGACTTACTAGGAAGTGTCTTTCTTGGATGTATCTCAATTTTATGATCTACTATCCTTTTTGGTGGTAAACCTGCAAGTAATTCATCCAAAAAGACATCTTGGAACTCATTGACCACATCTTTCAATTTCTCAAGAATTTGTCCATTGTGTTGAGCACTCTGGACTTCTCTTATTAAACCCATGAAACATCTATCTATCTTACCAATAAATGTGGTCTTTATGACATATAGAGGCAACTCTTGCCTTTGTGATCTTCCTTTTATCCCAAAGATCTTCCATTTACTAGTTTCCACTACTTACTTTCTCCAATCTTTTGTGGGGTTGTAATGCTCCATCCATGGTATACCTAAGATTGCATCATAATGAGCTAGTTGTATCACTTGCTACGGGATTGCTTCTTGATACCTACCTTATAAAGAGTATTACCTTTCTAAGTAATGACTCAATCCTCTCTGTCTGACCATTGGGTAACTCTACTTTGTCCTTCTCTAGTTCCATCCATAACCTTATTGCAACATAGCAAGACAAGAAATTCTTTCTTGCCCCAGGGTCTATCAACACTCTCACCGGATTGCCTTCTAGCACTCCATTAACAACAATTAATTGTGTGTTTATCTTCCTCCTTCTTTGCACACTCATCTCTTCCTTGCCCTGCTCTTACTCTTTTTCATCGAGTCAGTAAGGCCGCAAGGTACATTTATTGGCAATCTTTGTTTTCCAATGTAGTTTCCATATCTTCCTCTTTAATTTGTGTCTCCATGTGGTTCAGAGGTTGTTTGTATGGAGGCCAAGGGTCTCTAAGATGATGAGCATGACAATTGATGGCTATGTGCCCACTTTGGCTACAATTGTAACATCATCGTTGTTATGTTCAAGCCCCTTCTCCCAATGGGATTCCTTCTCTCCTTTCTTCAACCCATCTGCATTCTCCTTGGAGAGGCCTTGCTTCTCTATCCTGAAACCAAATGTTGCCCAATTCTATAGATGTTGGTCCACCAAAATGGTGTATCTCAACCCGATAGTCTTGCATCGGTGTTATTGTTCACCTCCTCCAAGCGCCCTTTCTATTCTTTGGACATAAGAAATGGCTTCAAAATTTGTATGAGGATTTTGCACCATCACCTCTTGGCAAATCCGCTCTTTTAATCCTCTCTTGATATTATCAAGAGCTTTGGCTGGACTTATATTGGTTATTGCAACTTGTAAATCCAAAAATGCCTCCAGTACTCTTGCATGTTATTCTTATGCTTTAACCCCCAGAGTCTAGTTTGGGCCATTTGTATGGAATCCACAAATTGGAAATTCTTGAGCAGCCTTTCTTGCATGGCTATCCAAGTGACCTCTCTTCCTTCTATCAACAATGATAATTCCCAAGCATCATACCATATGAGGGCCTTATCGGTCAAGTACCCACACACAAACACACCTATAGAATGATTAGTGATCTATGTTGTGAACAATCAAAGGTATCAATTCATTCTTGAAATCCAATTTCCACTACTCCCATGGAACATTGTCCCTTGTAAGGCTCAAAGTTGCATGTCTTTTTCATTCATAGTAACAATGTGGCTTGGTTGTTGATTGGAGTCGGTGTCATTGACATGCATAACTCTCCAAGTACTTTGATTACTGGTGCTAATTGTTGAGACAACTCCCCTTCTTGCATTACTTGATCCTTCTTGATAGCATGTACTGATTTTGCAATTCCTCCATGGTCATCTTGATTTCTTGAAACTCGTTCAACATCCCCTTCATTCCTTGCATCAACTCTTGCAAATGCGGATCCATGATTCCTACACTTGACCGATGTTTACTTGCTACTTCATGCTTCAATAGAGAGTTAAAATGATCACTTGAGAGGGTGCACAAAATATGGGGACTACCATTGGGACCTCAGAGGCTATCACTCATTGAAAATATTCCTCACCAAAATTGAGGACTACAAAATCCCTAAACATCACTTTTGGTCTAACTACATAACGGATTTCTACTTGCATGTTGAAAGGGTGAGTACATGTATTTGGTACATTTAGATCCATAATATCATAATAGTATGTAGATTGTCAAATCTCACTCTATGTCATATACCACCACAGGTAGAATCACCGGATTTGGTGAATTCATCACTCTGCCTATGAATTCTGCCCCAAAGTGATAAACTAGTGATACTCTCATTTTCTCATACTAGATGTACATAACCTTGATGTTGAATAGATTCAAGAACGGGAAGCTAGGTGTAGGAAATTGTCCTCCCGGTACATGCATCCCATCCACTCTCTAAAGTGCTTCCTAAGTCTAGCAATTCACTATGTTCTCCACCTCAAATTACTCAATTTCAATAGCTCGTGCTCTTTCAAGAGGGGTGATCCACTCTCTTGGATTAAGGCACCCAATCTAATATCATTGTAATACTCTTAGGACAAGAGAACTCTTCAAGACAAAAAACACACATTTCACACTCAATCCTCCGATGCCCCAAAGGAGCACATTCTCTTTATTATATAGCAAAGAGGATCCCTCAAAGGAAGCTCCACCCTTGGATCAGATACATGATTGCTAACCTATCAGCAAGCTCCATCCTTGGATTAGTTATTTGGATGGGTGACATGTCAGTCCTTGTCCTATCTAGTTGGTCAAACGGGTTTGACCAAAGAGAATATTTAGGGAATATTCTTATAGGAAGCTTAGAATCTCATGGGTAAGGTACCGTTGGAAAGCTCTTGACAAGAAAAAGCATGGGGGGAGAAGGCAAGCATTTTACACTTGAGGAGGAGGGGAAGCTTTCCATTTTCAAGGTCTAATTCATCTATTTAGGCCTCCAAAATTAGCTTTAAAGTTTTCAGGCTATTTTTGGCTTCTGCCCTATTAGTAGAAGTACTCTTTTGGTGACAACTTTGTCTGACCTACCTAGCCTATTGTTCAAAAAATCCTTCTAGATGTTATAAGCAAATTTTCACCTCTAGATAACATGTCTAGTTGCTTGTATTACAACTATCCTTAGACTACAAAAGAATCCAAACCAGAAAAGCTTATGGCTCCAAGAGTTCTCAAATCATTTCTTGAAGCCAAACACCTAAGAAATAATACCAAGTCAATACACTAGAATCCAAAATAGTGGAGCTCAATCTTTCACTTTCCTTTAAATTAGAGTCACCTCTATCTTAGCTGTGACTAACTCTAGCTAATCATGGCTAATGTAGAACCTTGTTTTAACTTTGGATAAATAATATCTCTCAACTACTTGCAATAATAAACTGAATATCATAATAGAGCATACATGCACCAATAGATGTTACCACATCCAAGAGCAAATATGATATGGTGCACTCTAGAAGAAGTAATAGCTATAGATGAGGTCTCTTTACCAAATCTAAACATTACCACTCTCTCTTCCACCATGTTGAGCTCAATGCACTTAGCCAAACCAAAGACCACCACCAAGTTTGGAGGTAGCTTACAACAAATACTATCATATACTCTATATTGTAGCTCCTTGTCCAATATCCCATAAAAAAATTAGATTGCTTGGGCCTCAATAACTCCTTAAGTGAAACTAATCAGCCATCTCATGCAAGTATATACCCTGTGTAAACTCTCTCTAGCCATTTTTTGGAACTCTTGCAAGCTCTTTAGCTTCTCAATCCTCACCCATAATAGTTTTACCTCAAGCACTAGAAGAACTCTACCATAGGGTTAAATCCCAATAGTACACTACCTCCTACATCAATAATTCCATTCATAGTAGCTCCATCTTTAACTATTGCACCTCCACCAGATACACCAATGCTACTAGAGCTAGAATTTGAGGTCTACCCTTAGAAACGGAATTTGAAGTGATAGGGATGTAGTTCAAAGACCAATACTATCTCCATAGCTCAATCTCTTCGAAGCAAGCTCTCCTAAACTCATGATAGTCATCTATTTTTGGACCTTCCAACTGATAGAGTAGCTCCTTCCATTCCATGAAAGGTGTAAACAAAGTTGGGTTTCACATCTACTATAGATCACATCAACTATCAAACTCATGAATGAAATCATACAACTCAAAGGTACCCGTTGTACTAGAGTAACACTTGGGGCCTTTGGAAGCTCCATATATCTTGTCAATGTCCTATAACAATGGTATGGATATACAATGTGCACTTTCAATAGAATCCACTCTAGTGTAAATTCCAAATCAAGATCAGTCTCCTCCAATGTATCTCCAACCTAAGATATAAGCTAAAATCAAGCACCAATCCATGTAAAAACATTGCATACAACATCTAAACAACAATCATACAACAAAATCTCCTTTAGAATCCTTGATGAACTTTATCATGACAATGTGCTCCAAACTACAACCATAACCACCAAGTGCCGCCAACCATCAAACATCACTCACTAATGTTACTCTAACCATTACAACTACATTAGGAGCAGGGGCAACCTATCACCTACCATCACAACACGCACTCTCATGGTCTATAGGTCATCACTTCCTATCTCATTAGAGAGAAACAAAGGAAGTTTGACTCCACACTCATTATTGAGAGCACATTAGAGCACCAATGTTCCAAATATCAAGGCACCTCACACAAACATGGTGCACAAACAAGAAGTAAAGAATATAGGAAGTCCAATCAAAATGTATGCCATGCAAAAGTACCAAGTCTAAGAGCAAGAAACTATCTACATGATGGTACAACAATGTGGGATGGAGAAGAATTATGGAATCCTACGAGGCTTGTGGGATAAATCATCTATAGGTTGACCAAGTTCAAGTGAGGGAGAGAGAAGTGGTACATGATCCTCCTCTATAAGATGTGCCAATTAAAGAAGTATGGAAATAATCTTCTATGGTTTGTTCTATAGCAAAAAAATTAGGTAGTGATTAAAGACTTTGGTGGCATTTTGAAAAATTCAAAATATGTACATCTAGAGTAGGAGCATCCAAGCAAGGAGAGCAAATTTTCATTTGGGAAGATTTGATTTGATGAGAAGAAGAGACTTCAAATCAGGTCTTCATGATAGGGCATCGGGGATGACATGGAATTGACCTGGTTTGTACTCAAGTTTGATGTCAAATAATTGTAGTTGTTCCTCCTTTCAATGATGTCAACTCTTCATGTGTTCCAAATGTAATATCTACGACAAAGGCTTGTAATTAGTTCACATGGTCACTTGTTTCTCCAAGAGAGAATGCCTCCATACTTTGGTGGCATAAACCATTGCTAGTTGTTCCCAATCTTGAACAAAGTAGTTCCTTTTTTCTGTATTTAGTCGGTGAGACATAAAGGCAATGGGATATAACCCATCTGCAAATCCTTGCTACAAGGCTCTAATTGCAAAGTTAGAAGCATCAAAATCAATCACATAAGGTAGTTGAGGATCATATAGTTGAAGAATGGGTCTTGAAGACACCATATGTTTTAGCTTTTAAGTGCTTGGTGGTCCATTGAAAGCTTGATTTCTTCTCCAAGAGATTGGTCAATGGTGCGGCCACATGAGCTTAATAGTGGATGAATCATCTATAAAAACTTGCCAATCCATTAAATGCTCATACTTCTATAGCATCTTTTGGAGTAAGCCAATTAATAATGGCCTTGATTTTCTCCTTTTCCATCTTGATCCGCTTTGATGAGATCTTATGATCCAAGAAGGTAACTTCCTTCTACCAAAAGGTACACTTTGACTTCTTGCAGTAAAACTTCCACTAACATAGTCAGCTTAGAACTTCTCACACGTGATTTGCATGTTCTACCTCTATCTTGCTATAGATTAAAATATCATCCAAGAACACCACCACCTACCAATCCAACACTTGATGCATATGATCCATGAAGACTTACTAGAGCATTAATAAGACCAAAACAAAAACTCTCCAGTCAAAATGCCCATACCTTGTGCAAAAGGTAGTCTTTTGTACATCTTCTCTACCAATAAGAATCTGCCAATAGCTGCTTCAAAGATCCAACGTGGAGAAGCATCATGCACCACTCAATTGATTGAGCAAGGCATCAATTCAAGGCAAGGGATATGCATTCTTCACTATTTGTTTATTGAAGCCATGATAATCAATATAGAAGAAAAATCCTCCATCCTTCTTTGGAATAAATAGTACCGGCGCTCCCCAAGGAGATGTACTTTATCATATGAAATCCTTCTCAAAAAACTCTATAAGTGTTGTTTTGAGCTCATCCACCTCCTTCGGTGAGAGTTGATAGATTGGTCTACTCACTAGAGTACTTGTTGGCAATAACTCAATCTTGAAGGCATAACACAATTGGAAGGTAATCCCTTTGGTAGTTCATCCAAAAGCACATCTAAAAACTATTGGACTATTTGATCAACCATTGCTTGATGAGGCTTTTGATCTTCCATAGATCCTCCATGTGCAATTGGCTTGATCCACATCGTAAAAGTAGACTTATCTTCCTCCACAACTTGCTCTATGGCTGCTTCATTGACAAACTTCCCATCTTGGAGCTTATCTTCCTTCAAAGCTTGCTCTATGGCTACTTTCTAACAAATTAGGGGGTGTAGCCGCCATAGGACTAGTTTTTGACAAACTTCCCATCTTGGGATTGACTATTCTTAGGTGTCTGACTCAAAGGTGCTAGATAATCTTATCAGAAATTCCTATCTTGGTGTTGTACTTGAATTTATCATCGGTTCCAATGAAATTGAACCTTATGACATTCAAGCTAAGGTAGACCTAGAATGACATCATAATGTAGAGGTGCCATTACAAACCTCATACACTCCAAATACTCCTTCCCTATCTTGAAGGTAATATGATTCAATGTGCAGATTGCGGAACCATTTCTACCATCTGCCATCATCAATCTACTTGCAATTATTGGCTTGATAGGAATACTTAATTCCTTTGCTAACTCATAGACATGTAATTTTTTGAACTTCAAGGATCAACCAAAATCCCACAACCAAAATCCTACAACCACAATCAAATATTGTACCTTGCAAGTAAAGCAAACTTGCATAGGTCAAGCCTTCAATCTCATTAAAACTAATCAAGTTCCTCGTAGGTGGCTTGAAATCTCCTACTAGGATTTTTTTTCCTTGATGATTCTGCTCCACAAACTCCATTTGGGCAATTTGTCAAGATCTTCCATTCTTTGAGTGGACATTCTATAATGCGATGTCCAATCTGGCAATAATAAAAGTAATTACTATTTTACCATAATCTTTCCCAATCTACTCTACCAAGTGGTCTCTATTGGATGGCATCAATCTCCATTGGTGCCGACTCCTCCACCCTTGTATAATATGTTGGTAGGTTTTGTGAAGGTCGAGATCAAGACCAAGTTGTTACAACCAAGGAATCAAAGTGCTCAACCAATTGCATAACTTCTTCCAAGTGTTTTAGCTCTTGCATAGTCACTTCAAATTTGGTTCATGACTTCAAGTCCCTCATAAGTAATCCAAAGCTTCACCATCCAATATATCTAAAATTTGCATAATGGTGTTCTTGAATTGTGTGACGTAGCTTCTTATAGAACCAATCTACTTCAACTCTACCAACTTATCTTGGACGGCTCATGTTGCATTTATTGTGTGGAATTGTGCAATTATTGCATCCTTGAATTCTTCCCATATCAAGATGGTGCAACAAACTACTGTTCAACTTGCTCTACTCAAAATTGCCACCATAATTTTGTTGCTCTATCCAATTTGCTTGAAGCTAAGAAAACCTATTCCTTGATCTTGAAGATTTGTAGCCTCAAAATAATGTTCATAGTGAAATAAAAAATTCTCTACTATGCACAATAGATTCTTGCCATCAAATACTTTGGGCTTTGGAAATTAGATTTTCTCTCTTCTCCTTCTCAAAATGGTGCTCCATGCTCTCCATGTGCTCTTGTTGTTGATAGTCTTGTTCATCTAACAATCAAGTAAGTTGCTTGATTTATTGCTGCATAGCAATGATAACCTCAAGCATTGCCGCCATGGCTACTACTCTATCACACTACTCCCAATTTATCTAAATTAACACATAGATGCAACACATCCACCATTCTCCATAAGTTACAACTAGAAGTACCAAGGATTCCTTAGACAAAGTGATTGCATTTAGAAAATTCTGCCCAAAGTGTGAGGTGATGAACTGCATGAAATAATGCTTGGGTAGCATACAAATACAAAATCCCCAATGGTTTGGCAAAACTGGATTTGGTGATTCATAAATTCCTTCCATCCCATTCCTACTCTTATACCAATGTAAAAGACTAAGACCGAGGAGAGAAATAAAAGAATGGAAGATCACATTAGGACACTTGAGTGTGGGAAAATTCAAATACCTAGCATGAGCTTTGGCTTTGGTATTTTTAGGGAGAATATAAGGCTCTTGAGAAGCTTCTCAAGAAGCTTCCTTAAACCACTTTCTTGGAGTGCAAGCCAAGTTAACCAAGAAGCTTTTCAAGAAGTTTCCTTCTAGAAGCTGCCTACTTGGCATGCAAGCTAAGCTAGTTGGAAGCTTCTAGAAGCTATCTTCTTGGAGTGCAAGCTAAGCTAGCCAAGAAGCTTCCCAAGAAGCTTCATGCTAGAAGTCACCACTTGGCATGCATGTTACTCAATACTTGGAGGGTACCATGTAGCTTCTTAGATACTTCTAAAATATTCTAGGCTGATTTGGCTTATTTGCTACTTTGTTAACCTTGACTAACTAATTGGTAAACTCCATACTATTACAACTTGGGTCATCTTGGCCTTCACCTTTGGTTAGGAGGGGGTTGTTTCTCTCTCCCTCACTAGAGGTTCTTGTGCTAACCCCATTTTCTCTTCTCCTCAAAGCCCAAAGTGTTGTGAGCTTCTTCCATTGGGACAAATTTCCCAATGTGTGTGAATTATACATCCACCAATGCATACTTTCTATAGATCATTCCTTTCTCCTATGGCTCCTTAAAATGCCCTTTGAGGAAGTTATAATTTGGGTACTTCTCCTTCTTAATTGGGGTTAAAAGATCTATCCTCAAGTAAACATGAACAAAAAAGGGAGATACCAAGGTGAATCCTTCTTTGTTTATGTCCTCCACCTATTTTCACTTTCATCATCAAAGTGTGGTTGTGTAGTTCATAAGCCTTCCTTCATATAGATACTTGAAGAAGATTGCTTAGTTATTGTTCAAGTAAGTTGTCCTTTGGACTTGAAAAAATTTATTATAGACTTAGCTAGGACCCTTCAAGCAAGATCCATATATCCAAGAACATACAAACCCTTGTTGGTTTTATCATCCTTAAAGGCTGACCTGAATTGGGCTTCCATGCTCAAGTTTGGGTGTGTTCATATTGAATCTAAGGTTATGGTGTTTGGGGGAGAATTTTTTTGGCCCCAACACTCTTTGCTAGTGTTCCTTTGTCCAAGCAAAGAGATTCCCCTTTAGGTTCTTTGTCCTTGGATCCTTATTATTTCTTATCTCATGCAACATTGCATGATCACTCAAATCTTAATTTCACAACAAGAATTCCACCTTCTTGCTACAAAGAATTCTTGCCTCCAATGGAGTGCCCAATTGGTCAATCATGGGACTTTGATTATGAATTTGAGCACTTTCTTTTTACACCTAGGTGCTTGAGGTGTTGCCACTACTTCTTTCCCTTTAATTTCTCTCAATTGCGCTTTTGGTAGGTATCCACTCTCTTCTTGAAATCCTGATAACTTCTTGCTGATAGTGGAGAGAACTCTATTCTAGCTACAATTCACATTGGTCTAATTCTGAAAAACTGAAAAGTGAATAGCCTTCATTGAGTATTGAAGTTGATGGTTCAACCATTAAAAATAGGCATGCTTGATGCAAGCGGTTGCATCCTACACATGTGGATATTTCAATACAAGCAAACGATCATTATTTGTGGTCCTTGATATGTTAGCATCTATGGTACCCACATTTTTTTGTTTTGGTTTGTTTGTTAAAGCTTTGAAGAAGAAGTGCATTGGTAAAGCTGAAGGGGGCCTAAACGGGGATGAAATGTGAAGAATCGTGTGTTTGGCATAAACCCAAAGTTGACCTTGGGTCAAGACCAAAGGACTAGGGGTGGACAAGAGAAAATACAAAGATGAGGACTTCATATTGGGTAGTGCAACCTGATCCAAAGACCCTGTAACAAAATTCTTTAAGGTCTACCTATCAAGAAAGTACACGGGAAGAAAGGGACTACCTTGGGACCAAGAAGTTCTTGACAATGACAAGAAACCACATCACAAAATTGGTGAGAGGCACGGAGCAGCAACTGAAGAATGACCAATCAGTGAAGGACTATAAAATTGAGATTTCTGTTAGGAAGTGCTGCAATGTCCAGAAGCTACCTTGTTCCTATTCAGAGTCGACCCAAAGGAATGAAAATTTTGAATATGCAAGAAGAGTGGGTTAGAATCTTGGGTATGATCTTTCACAAGAAGAGAGTGAGGAAACACACAATGGCCCCAAAAGTGAGTAAGCAGAGTGCGGTGAGGGATCTTGCAATGCATAGATTAGATGTAGTTGCAAGGATCAAGGTCTTATCAAGACCTTGTATCACTTTTCTGGCCTAGAACTAGAATTTTAGTTTCTAAGTTTCATGGTAGAGATGACCGTGAGTAATTGCAAGGATGGGCCAAAGCACAAAGGGAAGAGAGGGAATCCGGCTTGATGGACTGAGTAGGATTAGAAATTAGTCCTGGGTAGAGAAGTAGGAGAGGTAGGGGGTACCACCTTCTATCAAAAGTGTGATGCATCAAAAGAAACTGCAAAGATGAGGAATTCTTTTAATCAACTATGCACCAAGAATGGGTATAAGATGGATAGTTATAGAGACCTAGTGTGGAGAGGGATTGTGAGCGTGATGATGGTGATGTTCAAGCCAGAGCAAACTACCTACGTCACAATGCAGTAGGCAATCTTCTTTCATCAAATGTTTGTAGGAGAAGTAGTCGATTGGGCAAAGTGTTTGCACCAATCCACTACTATGGGTTGGAGAATGATATCCAACCATACTACTTTTTACCCTTTGTAGCTCACTTCTACTTTGGGCTGAATTTGCTGACTTTGGAGGAGAGAAATAGAATGTGGTCGCACTTTCATCCAGATTTGCGCAAGGAGGCGGATGCGATGTTGTACTTTTCCTTTCTCTCTCTGGGAATACACAAGGTGCCTAGCTATGGAGACTATAGATTAGAGGCTAGAGGTAAACCCTTAACTACTTGATCAAACACATGTATTACCCAATTGTTGGATTTCTCATAACTAATATTCTTGCTATCATGAAGGGTAATGACGGACAACCTAACATGTCATCACAACATGCACTTTTGGTCTGCTTGTCATCACTTCCAACATTACAAAGGAGAAATACACAACACTCCTTGAAAGAAAAAAACTAAGCGCAATGCCCGCACTATAACACCCATTTATGCATGTGTGTGGTATTGTGATATTTAGCTTGGTATTACAAGTACTTAAGAGATATTATTTATATAGAGATAAATGATGGTTCTATATTAGTCATGGTTAGCTAAAGTTAGTCATAGCTAAAATAGAGGGGACCTTACTTTAGAGGAAGTAGAAAAGATGAGCACCACTATTTTGGATTTTAGTGTGTTGACTTTGTATTATTCCTAGGTGTTTGGCTTTGAGGAAAGAGTTGAGAACTCTTGGGCCCGCAAGCCTTTTTGTTTTGGAGTCTTCTATAGTCCAAAGATAGCCCATGTGAAGGAATCCTTGACTTAGTGGTTGGGTCAAGATAAGACCACATGCTTAGGGGAATATGCCCATGTGAATGGATATTCCTTTCTACTTTTTGACTTTACTTGACTTTTAGTCTAGTAACTTCAGTTACTATGGTAATTAGTAACTTTGGTATGTAACTATTTCTCAAGTATATAAACAAGGGGTGAGGAGGTACTCATCATCCTTTCATTTGCAACTATCTCTCTCTCATTGAGTTCTCTAGTGAGCAATGTCTTGAGTATTGGAGTGTTAGCCTTGGAGGAGTATGATGGAGTTGGGGTTCTTTGCCTTTTTAGTCCATGGTGCGCTACCATAATAGCCATCAGAGGTTCATCCTAAGTGAGAGACATGCCGGCTCACAACACACCAATCCAAACCAATTGGGCATACAAACAAGCATGCAAGCACAAAGAGGATCCAATCACAAGAATACAACAACAACTCTCTATGTTTTTTTTCTAGAAAAGAGCTTTAGGGCCTTCTTGCTCTATCATCAAGCTCATTTCAACCTATACTCCAAGTCTCATCATTCAGATTTTAACAAATTTCTACTCCAAGTTTGGAATTCCTATCTTCTCTTGATGGGTAAAACTCTGTGCAACTCATATGAACATAAACTTTTTTTGTAGCTTGGATTCAAGTATTCTAGAATTCAATGAAAAGCCTATGAGATAAGCTTTCTAATGAAATCAAATAGTCCTCAATCAGTTCACTATAGCTCCCTTGACAACCTGTCAAATTTGGCCAGGTTTTGTGCAACTTTCCCCCTAATTTCAAAACCTCTTTTTTAGGGTTTGCTCCTTGTTCTTGGCAACTTCTCCCCAGATTTTTGATTCATAAGTGTTCTTGATCTTTACAAAAGCTCTAGCAATAAGAATCACTCAATCATACTCACAAGATAGGAGAATTGACATCCAATCAAGATGGAAGATAAAACTACTCTATCAAGCTTATGATAGTATTTGCAATAGAATGTTTTGCATCAGATCTCACTCTCCATAGATAGAGCCAAATTTTTTTTTCATAGTAGCTGGTTGTGTTTTTGTCTAACTCTTGAAAAATTTTGTAATCTAATCCAATCCCAGTCCCTAGATGTGGATCAATTCCTGAGTTGGGCTAACTTGTGAGCTCTACAGACCCAAGTATACTTGATCCAAGACCCTAAATTCTCTATTTTGAGAATTCACATGAATTCTTCACATAGAGGTGCAAAACCTAACCAAAAACAAGACTGGAAATTTTCATAAAGTATCTCAAATCACAACTTGGGGAGTGACCAAAACTCCAAACCTTATCATCAGCTCTTCTCCAACACCTTACATCTCAAAAGCTTCAACTTCAGCCAATCAGATCTGATTTTAGATTGATCCGGACCTGAAATTTCTTGTGCGCATAGCTATAAGAACTTTATCTTCTCTCCAATCCCACCACCAGATCATGAAAGTGTTTCAAGAAGCTCTCCTTATTGCCTTCTTTGTGCTCATGGGTATGAATTCTACCCCACCTTACTTCAATTGATCATATCTCCCACAGAATTGACTCAAATCTCTCAAATTTGGACTCAAAATTGTAGCTTGTTTGCTCCTCTCTCCAATTGTGGTCTTTTCTCCTTAAATTCCATCTCCAAACTCCCTCAAATTCCCCAAAAACTCTTGACTTCTCCTCTTGGAAACCCATCTCTTGCAATTTTGTCTTTTAGCTCTTCACCTTTTGACAAGTGGACCCCACAACTCCACCTTGAAGCTCATGAGCAAAAAATCAAACATTTCCCAACTATAGGAGCACATATATTGTTAAGTCCCGGACTTTCTTGTAAGTAAGCATTGAAAGGATGAAAAGATTTGGGTTTTTGATCATCGACTCCATGAATAGCATCTCGAAACGTGCCACCATCCAATCCCGTAAGTTATCACGGTGTAAAATCTGGAGCCTGATCAGAAAAAGATTTGGGAGTGGTAGATCAGGAGCATGGGACATCTCATGCTCAAATGCAGCCTCCGATGCTCTACCACTCACGCTTTGCTACAACTCTCACTCCCAACGTCCTTCTCTTTCTTGAGACTTCTCAACTCAAACACACCTCCGTCTCTCCACTTGCTCTCCTCTATATACATCAGAGCTCTCAAACATGATAAGATTGTAACCCACATGGCCAATCACATATATGTACAGAGATTGCTCACATGGCAATGTCATTTCCGTCCAATCTATCATACAACCTACTCCACTAATGTTGGTATAAAATATGATAAGTTACTTTTTACGGGCTATGCAAACCACAACACGACAATAGATGAACGATATTACATGGAGTGGGTTTGAGAAGGGGATGAGTATAACAAGAAGAGTGGAAAGGAGATGATAGTAGTAGTTGACATCTCTAGGCCAAGAAAGAGAAATAAACCCAAAGGATGCATTGCATCAATACAACCATAGAAGATGCAAAAGCTTCATCCAAAGGCAATATTGGTGAAAGTAAAGGAATCGACTTTGGAGGAGGAGGAGTCAGAAGGAGAAACTAAGTCAAAGGGAGAAGCCTTGAGAGGAGAAGAAGAGTTCACATTGCAAAGTGAGGAGTCAAGCAATAGCAATGAAGGAGAGGCTGAGGTTCACAAACAAGGGGAAGAGTCATGGAAGCAGAGAACACAAGTCTAAGGTGTCCACCATCGAGTGAGGACGTGAGAAGGAAGAAGAAGGTGTCTTGGTGTGTCCAAGAGGTATCGTGGGAAGAGAAGTGTTCAAGTAGTCGACATTAGACCTTTAAGGATACCACCAACGAGGAGGAGAGCTAATATGAAGAAACATTGAAGATACAAAGATCACGTCTTTGGGATAAGGCACCAGTGGAGGAGTTACCTAAAGAGGGCAAAGACAACAGAGCCAACAACAGGCAGTTTGATGGAGTGGAGTATCTATCAAAGGTAGTATGTCCCTTGTTGGTGTTTTTGCAGCAGAAGAAAGCAGAGATGGCAATTGATAATTTGGATGTGAAGGACAAGTTAGCAGTCATGACAAAGTGGAGTGTGGAGACCTTGCTATTGAGAAGTAAGCTAACACAAGTAGAAATGAAAGCCAAAGAACTTTGGGTGGAGGAAATTCTTTGGAGTAAGCACTCAAAAGTGATGAGGGAGGATTTGGTGAAGTGTAGGGACAAAGCAAAGGAGAAGACGATGGTGGTTGACATGCTAAAGAGTGAAATTGTTGATGCACAAGTGGAGATAATACATTCAAACGCAAGCGCAACACTGATGGAGCAAGAACTGGAGAGTCTAAGGAAGAAGGTAGCTGATAAAGATCAAGCCTGGCAGTGGGAGTTAATAGAGCATTATGAGGGAGCAAAAACAATTGCGAGGATTGTTGAGAGTAGTGGAAGATCAACTCTTGTTGAATCAACAAGAGAAGGAGGCGATGAAAGCTGAATTTGAGGACAAGTTGCCGATGTATCTCAATGAGTTGGAGGTGGAGAGAAAGAAAGAGAAGGTAGAGCTGGTGGTGGAAACGGATGTAGTGGGAGCAATGGTAAACAAGTTCAAGGTGTTGCTTAGCACTGAAGTTGAAATGAAGTTGGAGGAAGCCAGACTGCACCAGTTGAAGTTGTTGGTACAGGAGACAAGAAAGAAGAAGGCGAAGGACATGGATTTGAACAATCTATTGATTTGTCTGCCACATCATGTAGATAAGAAGATGTTAGAGGTAGGAAACAATATCTACCTCAGAATAGATCTTGTTAGAACAGACTTGAATTGACTTTGTAGTGAGGTAAAATTAGCAAGGAAGTCTGAAGTAGCAAAAGTAAGAGTACAAGTGTCTTTGGGTGAGTTACCTAAGACAATAGAAAGGAATCGGTCAGCAAATAATGATGTAAATAGAGTAGATACCAATGCAATTGTAGTTGATAGTGAAGAAATAGTAAAAATAGAAGAGTTAGGAGTAGAATTAGGTAGACCCAAAGAAGGAGAAATACTTGAAGGAACATTGAGTTTGGAAGCCAAAGGCAAGGTTGACATTGGATCACATTAGTAACAGATTAGAGATTTGAAGAAGCAGATATGAAGAGGTGCATTGTCATTTTGGATCTGCAGGTTGGTAAAGTTGTTGTAGAACAATATTTTTGTTAGTAACTATTGATTGCTTTACTATTTAAAAGAGGCATTCACAATTGTTTTTGTTTAGTATTCATAATTTCTAAAGATAGATAAAGCAAAGTGTTGAGTTTAGAACTCATCGCTTGAGCTTAGTTCCAAATATCAGTTTTGTGAGTGTGTGGAGAATTTCAAAGTGCAAATAAGTGTGCTTGTTGGATGTTAGATGTTGGATTCCACAACCTTGATCTTCATTTTGTGTGTTTGATCCTGAATGAAGTGCAATCAAAGCAATGCCTTGACAGATCTAAGAGGAATTGTAATGTTTGTAGTATTTTGCAATTGTGCATGCAACGCTGAGTTGATATGAAGCAATTTTGATCAAGGAAGTTGTGCCTTTGGTGGAAGGGTGGAACACAATTTTGAGGCAAAGGTGCTTTGTAGTGAAGTAGCCATCTTTGAAGGAATCTTAATCATCATAATCAAGATTTTTTGGGACATATTTGAAGTATTGTGATTTGTGAGTGACAATTTGTTCTGATGAGATTGAGATTAGTGCTTGTTACTCTCTTTTGGGTGTAGTTTCTACCTGAGAGATTAAAGATGCAACCAAGAAGAATTGTTTGCTACTATTTGACTTTGTATTGGACCAATTTTTGAAATTGTATCTATGTCAAAACAAACTTTACTTACCTGATTACCACAAAAGTGATATTTCCGGGTTGTCACATGATTTTTGGTGCCATTGCTAGGGATACACAACTCAAACATGGAAGAACAAAGCCAAACTTTAAATTGGGTTTTGAACCAATATGAATGTCTGCATTGAGAGAAGAACGGGAAGAGAGAGTTCAAAGATGAACTTTGCAGTGTGAAGAAGAGGAATACCAAAAGATCCAATCCACTATTGACAAAACAAAATAGGAGGCATTGGATTTTCAACTTCTTCATGAAGTTCAAGAAGCCTTGGGAGAACTCAAACAAAAGAAACATGAAGTTAGGTGGCAAGGATACTTCTTGACTCCAGCTTCCAAGAAGAAGAAAGATGCTAGTGGGCAAACATACTTGTTACAATGCAGTACATCGGCTTCTCCTAAAGCTATAAAGGAGGTCAAGTTTATAAAGAAATTTATTTGTGAAAAGATAGTGCAAATCTTAACAAAAGAAGAGTGCCAACATCTCTTACTTTGAACTTGACAAATTGGAACCCCTGGGCTGTCAACACGGCATCAATACCAGCCAATTCCTCAGGTCTATCAAGTTCAACTTTACCACAGTCGATTCCTCAAAGCCAAAGAATGACTTTGTTACGTGTTACCTAACATGCCTACCAGAAGTATAAGGAGACAGAGCAAGACAAAGACCCTGATGAATTCATCAGAGAATTTGAAGTCTTTTCCTTTGCTAACAAGGAACATGACTTTGTGGATCATCTATGCATTTTTCCAAGTCTGCTCCAAAAGAAAGCTCGGAGTTGTTATACTCATGTAACCTAGAAGAGGTTCATACCAGCGGATTGGGCAGATTTGCAAAATGTCTTCTTGGAATGATTTTGGGAAGTTGATTATGATACAAGTATCTTTATGGCACTCAATGATTTGAATAGAGGGAAGAAGGAGAAGTTGAGAGACTAATCTGAGTGGTTCATGGCCCTTTTGAACCATGTCCCAAAGCAATTTGGTGTGGTGGGTTACTTTGATGCCCAAGCCATTATTTGGTTTCTTGGAGGACTTTCACCAAAGATATGCATCTTTGCATGGGAGAGGAATGTAACTTCCTTGGACAAGGTCCTCAAACATGTTGCCCGATATCAGGTAGCTCACTCTCACTCTTTTGGTAATTGAAGAAATCAGGAGAAGAAGGGCAAGAAGCCTAGAAGTAAGAGCTTCTTGTAGTACATCCCTTCTTTGGAGGAATCCTCCCCATCTTCAAGTTCTTCTTTAGAATCCAAAGAAGATTTAAAGCCAAGAAGAATATGAAGACGTAGAGGAAAGAAGCCATTGACACCCCCAGCAAAGAATGTAAATAAGGCTGACAACAAGTTGGAGACTCTTATCAAAGAGTTTGTGGATTTCAAGATCCAAATGATTGGAGCTAAGGACCAAAGAAAGCCTCCTTCATTTGGTAGACCAAATGTATGGTGCACTACGTGTGGAAAATCCGGCCACGCTAATATGGAGTGTTTGACCCGCACTACATTTCTAGTGCAACAAATTGATTGGGTTCCAGGTTGGGACAAAGTGAGGAAGACAAGGTAGTGTACCAGATCCAAGAGGTACAACCTCAAGCAAGCACATCATATCAAGGCCTGAGGTATGGATCAAGGGAGTAGTACAACAATGCTCTCCCATGAAGACCACCAATGGGAGGCCAAAATAGGCCTCAAAATGCTACATTGGGTGTTGGTTATAATTGTGGCTCGATGGGACATTGGTCTCCAAACTGTCTAGAGCCAAGATGGCAAATAGGGTATGTTCTCCTATGTGGAAATTGTAAAGGATCGGATCATACTAGAAATCAATGCCCACAACCACCAAAACTAAAGCCGCCTATAAAATATGTATAGACCGTAGTTGAGCATGTTGAACTCTAGTCAAAAGGGGATATAAGTGTAAATTGTATAACACTTGAGGAGGAGAGACTCCAAGAAGGGAGTTTGGCTTCTAAAGGTGAATAGCCAAACCTTGAAATTTTGAAGGTTGAGATATGCTTGGGTAAGAAGAAGCGTGATCCTGAAGAAGTAAGTACTACTTCTTTGTCTTCACAAAAGACAAAGAGACTACGCTGTCGTGTTGTGGTTTGCGTAGCCCATAAAAAGTGACTTATTATAGTTTATTTCCACGTTAGTGGGGTAGGTTGCATGCTAGTTCCAACGGATGAGATGTTGCCATGTGAGCCATCTATGTACATGTATGTGATTGGCCACGTGGGTTACAATCTTATCATGTTTGAGGAATCTGACGAATAAAGATGAGGGCGAGTAGAGAGACGGGTGTGTTTTAGTTTGGAGAGTCTTGAGGAGAGAAGCAAGTTGGGAGAGAGTTGTAGCAGAGAGCGAGTATTAGATCATCGGAGGGAGCATTCGAGCATGAGATGTCCCATGCTCCTGATCTGCCACTCCCAAATCCTTTTCATCAGGCTTCAAATTTTACTCCGTGACGACTTACGGGATTGGTTGGCAGCACGTTTCGGGGTGGTGTTTGTGGAGTCCGTGATGGGAAACCCAGATCCTATCGTCCTTCCGGTGCTTACTTATGAGAATGTCTGGGACTTGACAATTTATTTTCTTCTATAGTTGGGGAATGCCTAAGATTTTGCTCATAAGCTTCAAGGTGGAGTTGTGGGGTCCATTTGTCAAAAAGTGAAAAGAGTAAAAGACAAATGTGCAAGAACTTGGGTCTCAAGGGGAAAGTCAAGAGTTTTTCAACCATCAGGGGAGTTTGGGGAGGGAATTTGAGGAATGAAGGACATGGTTGGAAAGAAGAGACAATAGGCTACAATTTGCAGACAGAAATCACTCGATTTGAGCTGAGTGTGAGAGGGATATGATCAATTGAGTGAAGGGGGGTTGAATTGATACCCAGGAGTACAAAGTAGTCAATTGAGAGAGTTTCTTGAAACCTTTTCACTATCTGTCAGTGGGATTGGAGAGAAGACAATGTTTTTACAGTACTGAGCACAATAAATTCTAGTTTTGGGTCAATCTCAAATCAGATCCCATTGATTGAAGTTGAAGCTTATGGGATGTGAGGTGTTGGAGAAGAGCTAATGATCAGGTTTGGAGTTTTGGTCACTCCCCAAGTTGCAGTTCAAATTTCCTCATGAAAATTTCCAGAGTTGTTGGTGGATAGGTTTAGCTCCTCTTTGTGAAAGTTTCATGTGAATTCTTCAAATAGAGAAATAAGGATCTTGGATCAAGTATACCTGGGTCTGTAGAGCTCACAAGTTAGCCCAGCCCAGGAATTGACCCACATCTAAAGACTGGAGTTGGATTAGGCTACGAAAATTTGCAAAAGGTTAGACAAAAACACAACCAGCTATTGTGGAGAATTTGGGTGGTTCTAGATCTGTGCAGAGTGAGATCTGATGCAAAATATCCTGCTGAAAATACTGTCATAAGCTCGGTAGAGCAAATTTTCCTTTCATCTTGATTGGATATCAAGTCTCATGTCCTGTGACTATGACTGAGAGTTTCAGGTTACCAAAGTGTTTGTGAGGATCAAGTGTATTTCTGAATCAGAAATTTGGGGGAAATTTGCCAAGAACCAGGAGCAAACCCTAAAAAGAAGATTTCAAAATTAGGGTGAAGTCCAAGAAAAACCCTGGCCAACTTTGAGAGATTGTAAGGAGAGTTTTAGTGATCTGATTGAAGTGTATTTTATAACATTGGAAAGCTTATTTTACAGGCTTTCCATTGAATTATAGATCACTTGAATCCAAGCTATGTAGAAATAGTTACTTTCATATGAGCTGTGCAGACTTTTCCCCATCAAAAAGACATAGAAAATCCCCACATGAAGTAGAAATTCGTTGAGATTTGAAGTACAGATGGGAAGAGGCTTGGAGTACAGGTTGGAATGAGCTTGATGACAGAGCACAAAGGCTCTGAAGCTCTTTCCTGACAAAAAGTACAGAGAGTTGTTGCCTTTTTCTTGTGATTGGATCCTCTCTGTACTTGTATGCCTGTTTGTATGCCCAGTTGGCTTGGATTGGTGTGCAGGCGTTGCGCTCAGATTATTTCCTTCTAGGAGTGCTGTGTATTTCTCCTTGGTTATGTTGGAAGTGATGACCAGCAGACCAGGAGTGCGTGTTGTGATGACAAGTCAGGTTGCCCAGTACTATCCTTCTCGATAGCAAGAATATTAGTCCTGAGAAAGGAGGGTTCCGGCAATAAGGGTCACATGTGTGTTTTGTCGAGTCATTACGGTTTACCTCTAGCCTCTGATCTGTAGTTTCCACAGCTAGGCACCCTGTGTGTTCCCAAAGAGAGAAAGGGAAAGTATGACAACGCCCAAAAGCTATTCTTTCTGCCAAGGAGGAAAAGATTCTAGTCAAAGCTAAAGCTAAAGCTTTGCAAAAAGAAATCAATGAAGTAGTACACAAAACTCAAGAAATGAGTTTGGAGGAGGATAAGAAGACAAAGCCTCCCATTTTTCCAGCGGACATTAGATCCAAAGTGAAGGATCTGATCCAAGCTGAGGTGAGTAAACCCAAACAACCTTGGATCAAGACCACCAATGCTCTGGTCACCATCTTGAAGCGCCCCAAAGTCCAACTTGAAAAAGGAGAGACTTTGAACCTGAAGATGAAGGTGAAGAAGGAAAAGTTTGGAGAAGTACCTCAATACAATATTGTGGCAGATTTGGTGCCTACAAATGCTAATGTCACATTCAAGCAATTGTAGGAGGATAATAAGCTATACAAGAAGCAGCTGAGTTTAGCCCTCAAGAAAGCAAGGGTGATGACCAAGAAAGACTTGCCCACAATTTATCATATTGAACAAGAAGATTTGGGATCTCCCAAAGTGGATGCGGAGATTGCAGGTTGCATGATCATATCTTAGCCATTGATTTGGGTTTGGGTGTGGATGTCATGACAGAAGACACTACACATCAATTGGGGGTATACGATGTTTAAGCCAACACTCCAAATTTTGAAGTTTGCAGATCAAACCAGGAGACAGCCTTTGGGCATGCTATTCAACATTACTACGATCATTGGAAGGATGTCCTTCAAGTTAAACTACATTGTGTTGCAATTAGTAACCAAAATTGATGACCCGCTAATGATTGGAAGACCCTGGTTGTATAGCGCTCAAGTTATTGTGGATTGGCACTAGCAAAAGTTAAGGTTCAAGGACATCTTGTCCGAAGATCAGAAGCTGGTGATGGTGAGTTGGACAAAGGTTCCCCACCTCAAGGAGACATCTTCATCAAAAGATGAAGATGAATCCAAAGGTTCTTCATTTCATCTTTAGATGCCTCCAAAGACAAAGTCCAAGTCAATTACTTGGAATGCTACGTGGTGGATGTAGAAGACAAAGATGTAGATGACATTGCCTTGGGTGAACATGACTTGGAGGAAGGAGGTGGGACTGTTGTTTGACTTGGGTTAAGCCAAGTCAGTCATATTGAAGGAGTCATTAACCTTGATGATTGTCAAGATGTTATCTTGACTGAAGGGAAATTTAGAAGATTTTGAAGACAGTCACTTTGAAGGAGTTGGCAAGATACACTACCCTATTCATAGAGTAACATGATGTATTTGCCTGGTCTATTGATCAAATGTCGGGTATTCCATGCCATTTTGGAGAACATCGGATTGATCTGGTTGAAGGTGCAGTTCCGGTTAGGCAAAGATAGTATCGCTTGAACTCAAAGTACTTGTTATTAGTGAAAGATGAAATTAACAAGTACTTAGGGGCCAAAATAATCTTTCCCATCTTAAGCAATGAATGGGTCTCCCCCATTGTCCACGATTTGAAGATTTGAGTGTGCAAGATTTTTGCAAGCTAAATGCAATCATGAGGAAGGATCATCATTCCTTGCCTTTCACAGATACAATTTTGGATCAAGTAGCTGGTTATCCTTGTTACAATTTTCTTAATGGATTTTCAGGGTATAATCAAGTATCCATCCGAGAAGAAGACAAGGACAAAAATACATTCACAACCAATTGGAGGCAGTTTTGCTTACAATCAAATGCCTTTTGGGTTGTGTAATGCTCCTGCTACTTTCCAGTGGATGATGAACGCAATCTTCAAAGATATTCTACACAAATTTATGGAAGTCTTCATTGATGATTTTTGTGTGTTTGGGCAAAGAGAAGTACATTTGGATTATCTTTGCCAAACTTTTGAAAGGTGCCATTTTTCCGGTTTGTCATTACACCCAGAGAAAATTTTCTTTGCAATGAAGGAGGGTAGTCTTTTGGGGCATCAAGTGTCAAGCCAAGGTATTGAAGTTGATATCAAGAAGGTGAAAGTCATCTCAGCTTTGGAATCCCCTAAAAAAATTTGGGAGTTGAGAGCCTTCTTGGGACATGTTGGATACTATAGATGCTTTGAGTCAAATTACACGGTGCTTGCTGCACACTTAACAAAGCTTCTGAAGAAGTCCAAAGACTACTTATGGGAAGTAGAACAATAAGAAGCTTTCCAAATATTAAAGAAGAAACTAGTTGAAGCAACAATTATGAGGGCACCAAATTGGGATGCCCCTTTTCATGTGTATGTGGACACTTCATCCATGGCAATCGGAGTCGTCCTAACTCAAAAGGACAAGAAGAAGAAGGACTACCCAATTTATTATGCATGTAGACAACTTTAAGTTTTAGAAAAGAATTATTCTACAATTGAAAGAGAAGTACTTGGAATGGTGTATGCCTGCAAGAAGTTTCACCACTATCTATTGGGATATGAGTTGTTCTTCTATGTTGACCGTTAGGCATTGCAATATTTGGTCAAGAAGGCAGATTTGTCTATACAAATTGCAAGATAGATCTTGTTGTTACAAGAATTCACATACACTATACAAGTAAGGAAAGGAGCTTTACATTCAAATGCAGACTTCCTATCCAGGTTGGAAACTCAAGACCAAGACTTGGAAGTTGATGATCAATTTCCTAATGAAGAGTTATGCCATTTAATTGCAATGTGAAGTACAAGGTATGTGGCAAAATATCATTACCTGCATACTTGCCAGTGTCCTGAGGGACTGGACCCGGAGTAGAGGACAGTCTTCCTCAGGAAGATGGGACTGTACCAGCTAAAACACAATATTTTATTCAAGATGGGCAAAGATGAAGCACTTTGGAGATGCTTGGAGGCATGCAAAGTCAGAGGAGTAATCAAGTCCTTACACTCTGAAGCATCAAGAGGACACTATGGCCTGAAGAATACTATAAAGAAGATCCTTTCAGCAGGGTATTGGTGGCCTATGATGTGTAAGGATACTCACGCCTACATACAAAGTTGTGATGCCTGTCAACAAATAGGAAAGCCGATGCTACTTCTCAGTTGCCTTTGAGATCAATTTTGCCATTAGCCCCATTTGAGAAATGGGTATTGATTTTGTGGGTCCAATTCAACCAGTGACCCAAGTCACAAGGAAGAGATACATCTTGGTGTGCACTAATTATGCTACCAAGATGGTGGAAGCAGAGGCAACTCGGAGAAATGATGCCAAAACAATTGTAGAAATTTTCTTTCAAAACATCATTTCATGTTACGGATGTCCCCTAGAATTGGTGCCTTTAGTGGGGAGATGGAACACAATTCTGAGAAGAAGGAGCTTTGCAATGAAGTAGCTATCTTTGAAGGAATCTAAATGTTGTGATTTGTGAGTGATAGTTTGTTTTGACAAGACTATGATCAATGCTTGTTATTCTCTTTTGGGTGTAGTTTCTACCTGAGATATTAAAGACACAACCAAGAAGAACTATTTGTTACTATTTGACTTTGTATTTGACCAATTTTGAATTGTATCTCTGTGGGAATGAACTTTACTTACCTGATTACCGCAAAAGTGATATTTTCCATGTTGTCATAGCATCACATTTAAGTCCTTGGGATCTTTTCAAATTGATTGACTTTTAGGCTGAAGGTATTTCAAGCCAAATGTTTTTTGGCTAAAGGTTATTGAAGGCCAAGGATCTTCTTTTAGGGCAAAGGTCTCTTTTGTGGAGGGTTTGTATAGCCATGAGCCCTCTTTGTTGAAGTCTATTGGTGTTGGCTCTCCTCTATACTTCATAGCTATTGACCTTCCTATATTGCACATCTCTTTGGTAATCTTCCTCCTACAAAGTGCAATTTTCCTTAGATCAAAGACCAACAACTATAACCCTTACTTCTTCCATGCCAATTGGCTATTTCTATGTACTCCTAACTAAAGTAAATAATTTGAAATAAAAAGGTGTATGTTGAAAAGAGGTGAGGCGTCACATACTTCCCCTCCTCAAATGTGAGCATCCGTACAAATTGTGATATTTTTGAAAATGCTATCTATTGACTTGAGTGGTAGATAGTTTTTCTTCTAGATCCACTAGTTGCAAGGACCCATTATCATAGATTTTCTCTACTTGATATTGTCTCATCCATCAAAGATGAAACTTCATAAGAAGTCTTACTATATGCCAATTGTCATATAGTAAGACCAATTCTCCTTATGTTGTCTACATTGATTAAATTTTCCTATCATGGATTTCCTTCCTTTTCACTTGAGTGCACTTTGTGTAGTCTTGGAAGTCATCTTGTTTTTCTTGTAGAAACATCAGCTGTTGTAATAGCATGGTCTAACTCTCTTCCTTTAACATTTGTTCTTTGTTCTATGGAGCCCATACATGAGAAAGTAAGGTGTATGATTTGTTGTGATTTTCTTGGTAGTGCAATAGGCCCACAACTTGGTATCCCAATCATAAACACAATTCATTGTTACCTTGTTGAGGAATTTGCAAAGCAATCCTTTGGCTCTTTTTGTCAATCTGTTTGCTTTTGGGTTGTAAGGGTAGTTTTCCTATATTTGTGCTTGGTAAGTGAGTCAACCAAATTTTTTAGGAAATGCACTCCATTATTGCTCAGTAATTTGAGGGATAGCCATAACAAGAGATGACATTGTGGGAAAACTCTGCCATTGTATCTGAATCATCCTTTTGGGTAGCTTCTACCTCCACCATCTTCATGGCATAGTTGGTGCAAACCAAAATTTACTGTTCATGTATAGTCCTTGTTATAGGCTATATTGGCTCCACAGAATAGATTCCTCATTTTTTGAATAGTGCCAAGGGAAAAATCAATATGAGTGGCCACTATGTAGAGGGTGTTGGTTTTCTTGTTTGTTGACATGCATCACATTGTTTGATATATTCATATAAATCCTTGAACATGGTTGGCAACCAATACCCCATTACTAAAAGGAATTTCATGGTAGTTTTTTGGGCAAATTGTCCTTCCACAACCTTTGCATGTAGGTACTATATCACTCTAAATACTATATAGGATTCAAGACAATGGCAAAGAACTTAGTCTCTTCCAATCTTGAATAAGACATTCTCCTTCAATTATTATGGACCTATCCAATGCAAAAATACTATTCTTTGCTCAAGATCAATCCCTCTAGACATTTTAATGTGTAAAGGTACATGCACTTTGTGGAGTAACATGTTACCTTTGGCTTGATTTATAGTTTTGGGTTGCATTTTTGTGTTGTGGTCCCTCATCACCTGCACCGTATAGGTAAATTCTTGCAAGAGTAATACCTACCTTGCAATTTGTCTTGATAAATTTGCCTTCTTCACCAAATATTGCAATGCATAATGGTCTACATGGAGACAAATTCATGACCCAATAGGTCATGAAAAATTTTTATTACAAGCAAACACCAAACCTAACACTTCTCACTCAATAGTGGTGTAGTTTTGGTCCACTATAGACAATTTTTGACTTGCTTAGTACAAAGGATAATCCTCCTTGTTCTCATTCTTCTAGTTGAGTACTACTCCTACTACAATGAAAGATATGTAGATATGTCAATGAAATGTACTTTCCTACTTAGGAGTTTTTATTACCAAAATCCAAGCTTTGTGACAACCCGGCAAGTATCACTTTTGTGATAATCAATAAGTAAAGTTTGTTCCCGCAGAGGTACAAGTTAGAAATGGTCAAATAAAAAGTAAATAGTAACAATGTAGTTCTTCTTGAGTATGTCTTTAATCTCTAAGGTAGAATCCACACCCAAAAGAGAGTAACAAGCACTGACTTGCAATCTCATCACAATTAATCACTCCATAATCACAATACTTCCAATTCTTTCCAAACAAACTTTGATTGTGATTATTCAGATTCTTCTGACTAAGACTACTTCACTACAAAATGATCTCACCTCAGAATTGTGTTCCACTCCTCCACTGAAGGCACAACTTCCTCAATCAAAATTGCTTTGCATCAACCTTGTACTACGCTCACCAATGCAAAATACTACTAACATTACAATTCCCTGCAAATTTGTCAAGGCATTGCTTTGATCCCTATTCACTTAGGATCAAACACATAGAATGAAATCAGAGTTGCAAAATCCAACAGCCAACACTCCACTAACTTGCACTTTGAAATTCTCCAAACACTCACAAACACACACATAGGATTGATACTTGGAATTAAGTTGAAATGACGAGCACTGATGTACAACACTTTACTTTATCAACTTCAAAAATATAAATACTAAACACCAACACACTATGAATGCCTCCTTTAAATAGGCTGAGCACTTCAACAATTATCTAAAAAAATACTGTTCTACAACAACTTTACCAAACCACCTCTTCATATTTTCCAATTCAAAATCCAAATCAGTTATGAATCCAATTTAATGTCAACTTCTTCCTCTTCCAAACCCAAAGTAACTTCCCTCGCTTCTTGTACTTTGGCTCTATCAACTTCTATAGCTTCTTCTATTTCTCTAGTCTCTTCAGTCTGAACTACAATTGAACTCATGGGCATTTTATCTATCTCCTTAGCTTTCGATCCACTCATCTCTAATATCTCATACAACTCCTCCAAAGACACTTGCAATCCTACTTCTCTTACTTTGCCTGGGGTTCCTAACTTCACACTACTTTGAATCTGCTCTAACTCAGATTTCACTAAATCTAATCTAAGACAAACATTGTCTCCCACTTCACTAATTTTCCTATCTACTTGATCTCTTAGGCAAATCAGAAGATTGTTCAGATCCATATCCTTTGCCTTTTTCTTCCTTGTCTCTTGCACTAACAAATTCAATTTGTACAAGCGTACTTCTTCTACCTTCACTTTGGCTTCAGCTTTTAGCATTGCACTAAACTTCTCTACTACTCCTCCTACTTTTTCCGATGTATAATCTAGAGCTCTCTTCACCTCCAACTCTTCACAATACATCTTTAATGCATTTGAACTTGGCTTTCAATGCTTCCTTCTACTCCATGTATTGGGCAAGTTGGGCTTCTACATTAATTACAAGTCCTTGCAAATGCTCTTCTTCTCTATTTCTTCTTGCTAACTCTTACTGCCAGGCTTCATCCTTCTGCACTGCCATTCTTCAAACTTTCCAACTCTTGCTCCATCACAACAACAATTGCCTTCAAAACTATACTATCTCTTCACTCAGATACTTCACCACCTGAAGTTCATCCTTTACCTCCGGATGTCCCTCTTCAGTTCTTCCTTCTTCTTCTTCTTCAACATCATGAACAAGGGACAAACAATCTTGGATAAGTATGCTACTTCACCAAAACTTCTTCTTTTGCATTGTCTTCACCTTTGCTCATGACTTGCATTGGTACATCTTCTATTGGTGCCTTACTCTGAAGTCTTGATCATCATACCTTTATAGTAACCTCCTCCAGACTAGCGTCTTCATTGTCCACTTTACTCAGTCTTGGTATGGCAGATTGCACACACTTCTTCATTTGGGTTCCTCAAGGAAATGCCAACCTCAGCTCTTTGTCTTTTTGCTCTTCTATTTCCACCGCAAGCAGCTCTAGAAACAACATATCTCCTCTTTCCATGCAATCAATTGCTTCATGGAACTCCCAATCTTCCTCCTCAGCCACTTCATCCAATGGTTGCTACCTCAAGTTCTCCATCACTCCCACTGCTAGACTCCTCACTCTACAATGTGAGTCGCTTCTTCTTCCACCAAGTCCTCTGACTTCCCTTCTGATTCTTCATCCGAAAACTAGTCTCTTATAACAACATTGTGCCTCGGCACCAACCTTCTTGTTTTTTGTAGCTACATTGGGGACACCATCTCCTCTGGTTGACTTTGCTTCTTTGTCTTTGGGATCTTCACCTCCACTATCTTGTGCTGGCTTGTCTTGGCAAGGTGCTCATTGCTACTTTGGATTTGGCAGATGTATTGCTGCTCTATACATCAACTTCTTTTTTTAGGTCTAGGTGGAAGTGTGATATGATCTTTTGTCTCTCTTTTGCAATCAGTAGGTTCAGCCTAAGGTAGAAATGCACTGCAAATGGCACTAGGCAGTGAGGTTGTGATCAATCTTTCCAATTCTAGACCATCTATCTTGTTTGTTGATGAAAATATTTTGCTCAATTCACCAATTCTCTTGTAAACATCTGGTGAAAGACTATGGCCTGGTGCTTCATTACATAAGCGGTTTGCTTTGGCTTGAAGATTGGCATCATCACCTTGACAATACTTTGCCTTACTGGGTCTTGATAGGTATCCACTTTTTACCCATTCTTTGTATATAGAGCACTTAAGGAATTTCAAATTTCTATAGTCTCTTCTGCAGACTCTCCCTTCTCGAGGAATGTAGCTCCGTTTTCCTCACTAGCCTCTCTCCCCATGACCAGTCTCCAATTTGACTTTTTCCATCAATCCGGATTGCCTCTCTTCCCTTTTGCCTCTGGACCCTCCTCTCAATTACTTGCAACTACTTCTGCCATGAAACTTGGAAAACTCAAGTTCTAGTTCCAGGCCAGAAAAGTGATCCAAAGTTTACTCAAGACTCTAATCCTTGCTATGACATCTAACCTCCAAATTTCAAGATTCCTCACTACAAGTCAAGGACTCTTCTTTCCTCTCCTCATTGGCATCATGTGATCTTTCACTTGTAGTAGTTGGAAGATTCTTTGTCTCTTGGACACAAAATTCTAACTCCCTCAAGATTTTTAAACGTCAAACTCTAAGTTTGCTTCATAATTGGTGCTACTATGGGTTAATTACTTAGTGGCTTAGGATACTTGCATGCATTTCAAAAGTCGCTTGTCTACACCTCAATTTTATAGTTCTTTGCTGCACTGTCATTCTTCAATCACTCTTCACTTGATAATCACCCATTTTGCATGCATTCCTCCTATCATTGTCAATTTTATCCCGCTCATGCATTAACCATTTTCTTTGTATATTCCTAGGTGGCAAACCCAAAGGAAAGTTGTTACTCTGTCTTTGCATTGGGGTGATAACCCCAAAGCGAAGTTTCCTTACTTTGGGTTTCTCTAGTGACAAGTCTGATCCAAGTTCTTCCTTTCTTGACACAAAGTTATTTACTTTGGGTTTGACCCAAAGACACAATTCTTCTTCTTTTTTTGCCATTTGGGTTCAATCCGACTTGACTGTACACTTCTTCTTCAAGATATAACAAAACCAAAAAAATGTGGGTACCACAAGCTTCTACCAGTTTGGTTTTTGGTATGATGAAGCCATCCTCTTGATCCTTTGCCCAAATATAATCTTTGGCCTTCTTTAATAGCTTGGTGAGGAGTACTACCAATATTGCATAATTGGCAATGCACCTACAGTAGTAGCACACATGGACTAGGAAGGCTCTTAGTTCCTTTAAGGTCTTGGATGATTCCAAATATTGAATCAATTTTACCTTTTTTGCATCCACCTCTATCCCTCATCTTGAAATCTAATGTCCAAGAAAGATGCCTTTTGTCATAACAAAGAAGAACTTCTTTGGATCTAAAGATGATCTACATCTTTCAAACATTTGGTGTAGAAATGAGATGTGATCTGTCCTTTTAACAAAAACATAGAAATCAATGATGGAGATTTCCATGAATTTTTGCAAGTAGTCTTTGAAGATGGAAGTCATCATTTGACAAAATGTTGCAAGGGCATTAAATAACTCAAATGGCATTTGGTTGTAAGTGTAAGTTCCACAATTGGTAGTGAAGGTAGTCTTTTCCATATCTTCTTCCCAAATGGATACTTGGTTATACCCCAAAAATCCATCTAACAAGTTCTAGCACTCATGTGATGCAACTTAGTCTATAATAAAATCTATAAAAGGAAGAAGGTGATGGTTCTTCTTCATGGCTTCATTTAGCTTACAAAATCATGGCAAAATCTAATCTTCCATGTCTTCTTCTTGGGTACTACAACCTTGAGGTATATATCTATTTTTCCTTCACTAACAAGGAATATTCTGAGTTGAGTAGGTATTGTTCTTGTCTAATAAGTATCACTCCTTCCTCTAAATCAATTTTATGTTCTCCAAATTGCCAAGGGATTCCAAGAATTTGCTCAATTTTCCAAGCAAAGATATCTTGATATTCCCAAAACAAGTAGGTGTAGTCCACTCATGCGTCACAAACTTGGAAATTTTCAGCAATTTTCCTTTGTCTATTTTTATTTCTTGGCAATCATTAAGGTCAAAAATACCCCTTGACTAATAAGGTTGACCCCCAAGAGTGCAAAATTTTCATCTTGATCTTTGGGATGATAATTCTCTTTGGGCTCATACTCTATCTCATAACACTCAAGATAGTTTACCTCATCCTCATCTAAAAAGACCTTTGGCCTCATTTGAAGTCTATTCTATGTACTCTTCTCTTGAAGATAAGGCTTCCCTAAATGAAGAACCTTCTTCTAGCATATCATAACCAGTTTATGGTTAATAAAAATTGTGTTTGGGAAATGTAATTTGTGTTGATACCACTTAATTGTCACTCTTTCTCCATACAAGTAAGGTCTTCCTATCAATATAGGTATTGTGTTTTCATTACAAAGCAAAGGACAACCTAGTCTAGCAAAAGTACACTCTTATGATAGTCGGGGCATTTGACAACATTCCTAGAGGTCTTCTTTTGGTCTGGTCTATAAATTAAAGGATAAAAGGTGTTGGTTTGAAGGCAATGTGTCTTAGTACAACCACATTCTCCTTTGTCATGACATTCATTTATGACCAAAATTTAATGGGAATCGATTGGATCATACACCTATTGATCTTTATTGCCAACTTTGGGGATCCCAAGTTTTCCAATTCTATTACATAAACTGTATGAAGGTCAGATTGCTTTTTTTGGCCATGAGATCCAACTGGTTGAGTAGTTGAATGGTCATATGCCCAATAGTCATGAGCAATCCCACTTGTTTGGTGTCTAGATTGGCTTGTTTGGTGCTGAGTTCATTGGTCACCTCCTTATGGATCCTCTTTTTTCTTGCTCCAACACCTTCTCTTGCTGTCATTTGAGGTCGGTAGACAATTTGGAAATGAAAAGGTCAAGATGCTATTTTAGATTATTTTATGTTGTCTCCATTGCCTTTGTATCAGCTTGGTCCATCTCTACCTCATTTTATAGAGTTGTGAGTTCATCATTCCGGTTTTGGATCTCCTCTTTGTGTTGAGTCCATTGGTGGAAAATCTATAGGCTATAATTGTCAACCTCCTTCTTTAGCCCTTGGATTAGATTTTTTTACTCCTACCATTTTAGTTCCTCCTTTTGGAACTCCTCTAGGCACTTCTCACTTTCCTTGTCCTTCTTGTTCATCTTGGATTGGGCTACGTGATGCAAGTGGCATATGAGTGCCACTAGTTCTTTCATCTTTGGATCTAGCTTTTGGTACAATGGCAAAATCTTTTCCAATGCTTCCATTGCCATGGTCACAATATGAATGATATAGGCTGCAATTAGCCAAGGTAGAGAATTATAGTCCTTGCTTAGTTGTTTTTGTAAGGCCTTCTTCATTTTGGGCATGAAATTCTTAACATTCTTGTCCTTTGCCTCATGAGCAAGACTGAATTCCTTGGTTATTCCTACTTCATTATTGTTAGACAAGGATTTTGTGTTGGCAATGTTGTTGTTCTGATTTGTTTGCTCTTCTAGCACAAGGAACAATAGAGCTTGCCTTGCTAATTTTTTTGGTCTTTGGTGAGATATCCACATCTTTTTGTTGTTGGTCTCCTTGACAAAATCCACCAGCAAGCAAGTTTGATTTGTTCATTGATTCATCTTGTAAGGCAAGACCTCTCCTTTGTTAGGAGTTGAACTGCAGATTAGAGTTGTAGTTGGAGTGACAGATTCCAAGAATGGCATCTTCTCCTTGTCCATTGGATGTACTTCATCTTCAACAAGCAAGGGAGATGATTGGGCCTTGTCATTTGGTACCTCTCTCTTGTTATTAGCCACAACTGATAAAATTTGTATGAAGGACTCCTTGCTCCACAACTTCATATTCTAGGTAGTTGTGGTAGCTTTTTCATGAAGCACCTCTTGTCCTTGAGGCAAACTTTCCTCACAATTTGACTTGTATGTCTTGGTCTTACTCCTGCTTTCCTTGGAAAAAGATTCCACCTCATGAGGTCTCTTTTGTTTCTTAGAGGCTTGTACCTTGGCACAAGCAATAATACTCTTTCTATGAATTGTAATCAAGTTGTATGTTTTCATCACTTGTACAACTTCCCCATTTGGGTATACACTTTGTATGCATTGTGATACTTCATAATCTTCTTAGGCAAGTTCAGGTCTTTGCTGAAGTAAGTGGGGTGGTGTAGGTGGAACAAGAACTTCTCCTTCTCTTTGTCCATCAAAAGATTCATGCCAATTTAGAAATGAACAATGAAGGGAGCTAAGATGGTGGCAAAACCCTTTGTCATATCTTTTAGCAGCTCAATAACCTACTTGCAAAAAATCTTGGCCCAAACTCATTGTTTTTTGTTTGTGTATGAGATTGAAGAAGATGGCATGGTTCTAGTTCTCATAGTTTGTTCATTTCAAACAAAAAAACCGCATTATCATTTTGGTGATCTTTTGACAAGTAGGATCCTTCATGTACTTGAACTTGTGCTCATTCATGGACTTTCCCTTGAGGAACAAGTTGTTAATTCATCCTTTCAATCTCTTGTTGGGATGGCTATGCGGGGTATTTGTATGAATTTCCCCAAATGCCAAGCAGTCTATGCCCATCCATTGCCAATGATCCTCTATCCACATCATGAGGTATCCTTGCAATGATTTCCAATTCAAGTTTTCTAAATTTGCACAAATTCCTCTAACATGGCTACATCAAGAAGGTCCCAATCCCATAGCAAGAAGTCCATTTTCCTCTTCTTGATATAGTCAGTCCAACAATACAAACCACACTCAGAACTTTTCAGAGGTTTGTTTAGAATTTCTAGTGCTTTGCCTTACCTCAACTCAATTCCCTTCTTGGGATTGCATCTTATCATGATTGAATATTTGAATCAACTTGAAAGTGTAACTCATTGCTCCACTTCCTCAATTCTCCTTGCTTAGCTCTTGACAATCACAACAAAATTCCACAATCAGAGTTGCAACTTCCTCATGCAACATCATAGGAAAAATCAATTGCAAAGAGATGGAACATAAAAAGTGAAAAGTGAAAACACAAAAAGATTGAACTCATAGGGTGGGGTTGGTATTTTTATAGTCCTAATAGAGTATGTCTGTCCTTCATCCTTCATGATGATTGGTGAAGGGTCACAATTGTGTGTCATATATGTGAATTTGGGCACAAAGACAATTTCCAATGGTTCTTTGGTGATGCATGTATCTTTTGCATGATCTTGAATACTAGCAAATATTGGCAAAGTTTCATATTGTCAGAACTTTGTTGCATCCCTCATCATTCTACAGAATTTTGTGAAGTCATGAAGCAGTTTTTTTTGTTTGATGGCCATGTCCGTATGCTCTAGGATACAAAAATGAAATATGCCAGCTACAAAATGAGTATAGCATTGTTCTTGTTGTGTGATCCTGTAAGCCCATTTCATCGAGGAACCTTATTCCTCAATATTGTGGATGTACGACTCCACCAAATTGTAACTCCATGCAAATGATGCTTCTTGACACCTGAATCCTACTATTTACAAAAAAAAACAATTGTAAGCAAAAAAAAACAATTGTAAGCAAAATAAACAAGCCCTAAATAAGGAAGTAGGTCATGAAAGTTTGCCTCATAATCCAATTCTTTGAAGTATTCCAAGAATTTGTGTCTTGCAATTGGCCAATCTTCTACATTTCTAGGATTTTTTGCATATACTAATTCCTTGGGTTCTTCCATAATAGACTTGGAAATATTCAAATGTTATCCATTTTTCATCTTCTTAATTGGCTACTAAAATAGCTTCAAACTCCTTCATGAAAGTATAAAGATCTTATTTTTTGTCTTTTCCCTTGAGCTTTCAATAAGATTGCTTGGTGAAGGAGCATGATTTGCCATCTATTTGGAGATGAGGTCCAAACTCAAGGTAGGGTCCAATCTTGTAGAGGAAGAGTAAAATAGGTCCGATTCAATGTCAAGAAGGTCAAGAGAACTTTCTCCTTTGTTGATCAAGGATAACAACACTCTTGGGCAAGGATATTTGGAGTTGTCAAAAGTATGAATTGGTAGTCTAACTTCCAAAGAGACCCCACATTCAAGTTCTTTGATAAAGAGCTCTTGTGGACTTGTTGGTGAATGCTCCACATTCTACTCTTTGTTCAACAAGTTTCCTCCTTTCTACAAGAGTGGCTGCCAAAGAGTTAGATCACTACCTATTTCTATTTTTCCTTCAAGGTAAAGGAAATATCTTGAGTTTTTTTGTGTCCTAAGTAGGAAGTTGCTCAGCCTTGCAATTTTGGTCTTTCTTGAACAAAATTCCCTACAACATTCATTGTCTTGTCTACATTCACCTTCAGCCATTCTAAGAAATGTATTCCCAATAGTGGCTCCAAAGAGCATATGACAACCAAATGTTGTTGTGATAATAGTATGAATGATAAGAACTGGTTGTTTCCTCAAGGATGAGTTGGAAATGACTAAAAGTAAAGGTAGAGTGCCACAATGTCACATTTTGTTTGTTATTACATGTTTAACCTCTTGGGCAAAAAATATTCCTTGAAAAGTGAGGTGTCACCCATTGTAGTGCACTACAGAGAAGAGAAATTAATAATCACTATTGCAAAAGATCTAGTCTAAATAAGCCCTTGATAGTGATGGTTCAATTTACACTAAAGGTCTCTTCTCTTGAAGAGCCTTTTTCTCAACAAAAGTTGACTTCACCCCAAAGGTTGGTTCAATCACAAAGGTCCTATCACCTTGATGATGTCACTTGACTATGTACTTTGACTATGTATTATCCTTCTCAAAAAGCACAATCCTAACAAAATAATGCTATTAGCTATCTACTTGGCTTTCCTAGTCAATGGTACTTCCAATGCTCTAGTGTTCCCAAAAACCTTCCTTGCATTGTTGTGTTATTTCAAAATGTCAAGGATACCTTCCTTGATACAATGCAAATTTTCTAAGCAAGTACTAAGTTATACATTCCTTACCACTACTCAACAAAGCATACAATCAAGAATGCAAAGTATAGGCAATTTAGTGTTGAGGATTGCACAATTCTTGCACTTGACAACTTTGATTATGAGAAAGAGAAAAATTTACAATGGGTTGCAACCCCTATGTAAAATTTCCTACTTCTCAAAGAAGAAAATCAATGGCTAAGGAATGTTGTAATCCTCTAATCACCTCTATATCACTCATTACCAATTCTATCTTATCTTATCCTAATGCACAATCAAGAACTACCTATGTGTCCACTTCCAATTCTGCCACTCAATTTATCTTTACATGGTACAAGTTCTTTAGCCATTAAATTATCCTTAGTCTAAATTTTTTTAGGCCAAAGGTATTTCACGACAAAGATCACTTCTAGGCCAAAGGTAATTCTAGGCCAAAGGTCTATTATATGCTTAACATATTTCTATCATTTTATACTTTGGTTAAAGTTCCCTTTATCCTTAAACTATTATGAGGAACTACACATGCACTTACAAACTTTAAACAACAAGTTTATCCTATCATTGTACTCCAAAAGTGTTTCCAACAATACCTTGGTAGAATCCTTGAATTTCTTCAAGATGTGTTGTGACAACCAAACAAATATCACTTTTGCGGTAATCATGTAAGTAAAGTTTGTTCTCGCAAAGATACGGATCAAAAATATCCAAATACAAAGCAAAGTAACCAAATCAATTCTTCTTGAGTTTGTCTTTAACCTCTTAGGTAGAAACCACACCCAAAAGAGAGTAACAAGCACTGAAATGCAGTCTCGTCACAACAATTTGTCACCCATAATCACGAATCTTTCAATTCTATCCAAACAAACTCAATTGTGATGATTCAATCCCTCTCAAAACTGGCTACTTCACTATAAAATAATTTCACCTTGGAATTGTGTTCCACTCCTCCACTAAAGGCACAACTTCCTCAATCAAAATTGCTTCACATCAACACCATATTGCACTCACAAATGTAGAATATTACCAACACTACAATTTCTCTCAGATCTATCAAGGCATTGCTTTGATTGCTATCCACTCAAGATCAAACACACAAAATGGAATCAGAGATGTAGAATCCAACATCTAACACTTAGAGTTGCACTTCATATTTCTCCCAACACTCAGAAACACACACAAAGAGTCAATACTCAAAATTAAGCTCAAGCAAGAGTACTGAGATCAGCACTTCACTTTATCTATTCTCAAGAATATGAAAACTAAACAACATCACATTGTGAATGCTCCCTTTAAATAGGCAAAGCCATTCATCAATTATCTAAATTTGTAGCCAATTCCTAACAACTCTACCTGCAAATCCAAAATGATAGTGCAATTTTTCATATCTGCCTCTTCTTATCTCTAAATTGTTACTACCCCGATCTGATGTCTACTTCTACTTTGGCTTCTAAACCAGAGGAAAGTCCCTTCACCTCATGTACTTCAAGTTCTACAAACACTTATTCCTCTACCAATTCTAACATGTCTTCATTCTGATCTGCAATTAAAGACATGGGTAATCTATCTACATCTTCTATCCTCTCTTCTCTAAAGGCTCAAATGACAAATCCAAAGACAGGTGAACCCCAATTTCTCATACCTCAAGTTTAGTTCCTATATTATCTTAAAGTTTATCTAATCCTAACTTAACTAAATCTAATCTAATAGTTACATTATCTTCTTATCTACTTGAGTTTTAAGACTAATCAGTCATGCATTCAGATCTTTTTCTTTTGCATTCTTCCTCCTTGTCTCCTACACTAACAACTTCATCCTATGTAGTCTCATTTCCTTGATCTTCACACCGGATTCAGTACTCAACATTGCCTTCAATTGTAGTGCAACATCTTCAATTGTCCTTGATCATTCTTGCCTCTTCCTCTCATGATTAGCCTGCCAATCCTCTTGATGCATCTTCAACTCCTCAATGAATTCCACTTGCAGATGCTCTCTCTCTTTCTTCTTCTATGTCAAGTTCTCCTTCAAACTACAAATTATTGCTTTTAATCTTTCTTCTTCCTCATACCTCCCTATTAACTCTCTCTGCCAACATTGCCTCTTCTCCTCTACAATTTGCTTCACATTATCAAGTTCTTGCTCCCTCTCAACTATCTTTGCAGTAGCATGTATGACTTCTAATCAAGAATCCTCAAACTCCTATCCTCAATCTTTTGTGCATAACTACTTGCTTTCTCCTATCTACAACATTTTGTTCTATAATTCTATCTCTGTTTTCCACCTCTTTCTAAGATTCTCATTTATCTTCTTTTGTAATATTGCATCTACTTGTAGTATCTCTCTCCTCCTCTCCTCGAATTAGACTCTCTTTCAACTCCAAATTCTCCAACTCTAATCTTTCCAATACTTGTAATACATTCTTCACATAAGGATGCCTACTTTGCATTTCTTTCTCATGTTCTCCATTTGCAATAGTAGTGGACACACAATTGCTTGAAGATACTTTACTCCTTCATATTAATTCTTCTCTTCTTGCGGTACTCCTTCAGTTTTCTTTTCTTCCTCTCCCAACACCTTACTCCACAGTTTGGATCTTTGTATGGGCACTGACTCCTCATTCTCCAAGCTTCCATCGTCTTCAGTATCTTTTCTTTTGCTTAGCCTTGCCTCACCTATTGCAATTCTCCTTGATATAATTCCCTTTTTAATTACAATCTTAGGTTTGAACTCCTTTGGAACTTCATCTTCCTCTTTCTTGTAACTCATAGCTTGGTCTTTTGATCCTTCTCTTCTTCTTCTCTTGACTGCTGAACCTCTACACCTTCTTCACTCCCACATCTTGATTCTTCACTCTACAACATGATTCTTCTTCTCTTTCCAAGTTCTTTGATCTGTACTCTACTTCTTCTTTTGACTCCCCTTCCAATGACACAATCACCACAATGTCTTTCTTTGGATTTACCTTTCTTGCTTTCTAAGGTTTCCTTGATGCCAACTCTTCTTTTGGCCAACTCTTCTTCCTTGTCTTTGAAACGGTTACTGCCACCTTTGCATTCTGCCCCGTTCTGACATAGTGCTTGTCATTGCTCCGGATTTGCCAAATATATTGCTATTCATATGCATTGGCTTCTCTTCTTAAATCCATGTGGAAATGAGACACCATCTTCTATCTCTCCACTACATTTAGTAAATTCAATCCCAAGTAGAAATGGGCTGCAAATAGAACAATGTAGTGTGGCAACATCTTGTCTTGCAAATTCTACACCATCTACCTCATGCATTGGTAAAAGTACTTTGCCCAATTGATGGGTTCTCTTGCACACATTTTGTGAATGAACACCGCTTGGCGTTTCATCACATAAGTCATTTGCTCCAATTTAAGGATCACCATCATTGCTCCCACAATACCTTGCTTCACAAGAACCCAATAAATTTCTACCTTATATCCATTCTTTGTACATGGACTACTAAATGATGCTCTCACTTTTGTGGTTTCCTCCACAACTCTCCTTTCTTGAGGAAGGTGGCTCCAATCTCTTCTCCAGCCTCTCTTCCCAAAACTAATCTCCAATCCAACTCTGTACATTGAGCCAGATTTCCTCTCTTCCCTTCTTCTTTGGGACCCTCCAGACATTTACTCTCCACTATTTCAATCATAAAACCTAGAAAACTTAAGTTCCAGTTCCACGCATGGAATGTAATCCAAAGTTGACTCAAGACTTTGGTTCTGGCTATCACATCTAATTGATGAATTGCATGATTCCTCACTACAAATTTAGCATTCTTCTTTCCACCCCCCATTGCACTTCCTTTCACTCTAGGTCTTTGAAAATTAATTCTCCCATCTCCTGGATATGTGATTCTAACTCCTTTTGGATTCACAAAAACTTCACTCACTACCTCTCCACTTCCCTAATCTCCCTCAGGATGACTTTGCAATGGCACCGGAAATTCACTTGTCATTTGTCTCCTTCTTGATTTCAATCTTGACTTTATAGTTTAGCATTTCTCAGTCCTTCTTCACATGCTCATCTACCAAGAAATCACACCTTTTGCATGCACTTCTCCTTCACTATCAATTTCTCTTGCTTGTGCCTTAACCTTTGTTTTTGCGGTACAAACTTGAATTTCCAATCCCGAAGGAAATTTGTTACATTGTCTTTGCATCTGGTTGATCATCCCAAGGTGAAGTATCCTTACTTCGGGTTGAAACCTAACAGATCCGATCCGAGTCTTGATAATTACTGAACCAAGGTAACTTTCTTTGAGTTGATATAAAAACATGAATCTTTGTCTTTCTTCCATCCTTTGAGCTCAGTTCCCCTTCAACTGTACACTTCTTCTTTCAAAACCCCTTAAACTAACTCAAAACAAAAAATGTGGGTATCACATGTGTTTGTGAAGTTTGTTGGTTAGCTGCTACAACCGGTCATCCTTGTAGACCTTTGCCATCAAAGCATATACCTAGGATCTTGACTCCCAAACTTCAACTTCTCCAAGGAGGATTCTGCTGTCTTCTTTGCAATCCCTACCAACTCATCCTATGCCATTTATATCTTTGCTAAGACCTTGGTCTTCTTTAGGTTTAATTTCATTCAGATTTCTTGTAGCTCTAACAAGCCTTCTCCTTGAATGACCATGCAATCTTGAGCTTTTTCTTCTTCCTTCTCTTTGATCTTTTGATAAGTTTCTTGACTACACTTCTACCACTTGTTGCTCCTCTTGATGTTGCACTTTTATATTGACAAGGGCCACTTTTGTTTTCTTGACCTCTCTCTTTAAAGCATCAATCTCTTCTTCTTGAGCCTTCACTTGCTCCTCAAATTGTACGCAATGATATCTTCTTCTTTGCAATGAAGCTTCTCTTTGTCTTTCCTTCTCCTTTTTCCTTCCTACAAACTCTTCTCCAAACTGTCTCCTTCTTCCTTGAGTTGGGCTACCTTCTACACCAAATTATTATTTGGATGTCCCACTTCCAAAACATTGAGCATAAACTTCCACTAGTTCATCTTGCACCTTCACCCTTTCTTGTAAAATATCTTGCACCATATGGTGGAGATGTCTTACAAAAGTAACATAATACGTAATCCTACCCATGACATTCCCTTGTACACATGACAAATTTTCTGCATCAATTGGAGTGCTAAGCCTATGATATGAACAGCTAGCTTGGAAAGAGGTACCATGATAATTGCCAAGGCCTCCTTCCTACTAGAGTTACCCTCCTGCACTATCTTGAATGATGCCAAAAGTCTACTCTCCTCCTTCTTGATTTTGACAAAGAGGGTGAGGTCTTCTTGCTCATATCTTCCTTTCATCATTATAAGGGCTTTGGTATTAGATGATTCCTCATCTTGAACCCCTCCTTCTACTTGAAGGTCTTCTTCTGGTTGAAGTTCACCTTTGGCTTGAAGTCCTCCTTCTACTTGGTAGGACCTTGCATCTTCAATTACCTCTTTGGCCTTGAGTATTTCTTCTGCCCTAAGTACTCCTCCCTCTTGAAGTTCTACTTCTTCTAGTTGCAAGAATAGGGAAGGTCTTGTTATCTTTGGACTCTCCTCTACTTTCTTCTTGAGGCTCAAAGGCCCAACTTTGTTATTATTTCTTCCTAGAGTAGGTGTTCCTACTTCTACCAAAAGATCTTTCTTTGTGCGTAGAGGTGTCATGGCTATAGTAGATTGTACTTCTCTACCTTGGTCTTCTTTTGGCTTTTTATTTGACAAGATGACAATTTGAGTGAATGATTGTTTGTTGGAGGTGGGTAGTACTTGAGTACTTGTCCAACTTCCTCTTCTTCCTCCAAAGTGTCTACCACTTGGGTCTTCTTGGACCTCTTCTTGGCCTTCAATTTTGGCTGGGAGGGGATTGTTGGTTTCTTCTTCTTGATGGTCTTTTTCCAACTCCATCTATCACTTCTTCTCAAAGCCAAAAGTATTGTGAGCTTCTTCTATTGGGACAAATTTCCCAATTTGGGTGAATTCTGTATTTGCCAACATGTACTTCCTCTATATCATATCTTTCTTTCATGGTTGCTCAAAATTTCCTTTGGGTGAGTAATGATTTGGGTACCTCTCCTTCTCAATTGGGGTTAAAAGATCCATCTCCAAGTAAAAATGAAACAAAGAGGGATATCAAGGTTACTCTTCCTTCCTTGTTCATATCCTCTACCAACTTCATGTTTGCCACCAAAACATGGCTGCCCAATTCATAGGCCTTCCTTTGTACAAGGACTTGAGAAAAGATTGCTTGGTTGTGATTCAAGTAAGTTGTTCTCTTGGACTTAAGCGACTTCATTGTGGACTCAGCTATGATCCTTTGAGCAAGATCCTTGTATCCAAGAATGGACCAACCATTATTGGTCTTTTTGTCCTTAAAGGCTTCCTTGAATTGTGCCTTCATGCTTCACATCTTGGTGAGTCTATGTTGAATCTGAGGTCATGGCATTTGAGGAAGATTTTTTTAGCTCCAACATTCTCTACTAATATTCCTTTGTTTAGGTGAAGAGATTCCCTCCCAAGTTCTCTATCTCTTGATCCCTATTATCTCTTATCTCATGCAACATTGCATGAAAACTCAACTCCCAATTCTAGAGCAAGAATTCCACCTCCTTGCTGCAAAGAAACTCTTGTCTACAATTGGTGCACACTTGGTCAACCTTGGGGCTTTGATTATGAATTTGAGTGCTTTCTTCTTGCACCTAGGTACTTAAGGTGCTATTGCTACTTCTTTCCCATTCATTTCTCTCAATTACTCTCCATAAAGCAATCCACTCTTCTTGAAATCCTAATAACTTCTCACCAAAGGTGTGGACACTTTTATTATGGCTATGACTCACACTTGTCTAATTCTTCAAAAGTGAAAAGTGATAAGCTTTCTATAAAGGAATCCAATAGTTACTAAGAGCTAGAAATCTCCTTATTATATTTAAGGCACTTATTGTTAATCACATCTTATCCACTAACCCTAAACCTCATCCTTAAGCATGGGTGGGTTATGGCTATAGCCACCTTAGTTCATTATGGTCTACCTTTGGTTTGTTGATTACATGACTAACTCAAGCCCTTTGTATCATATTATAACTACTATGTATGAAGGGTCTTGATCTATGAAAGTGTCTTGATCTATGATTATGAAATCTACACTATCTTACCTATGAGATGCCACTTAGTCATTTTTTATAAAGCTAGTTGTTGCTTGTCCTGTATGAGGTTGCTAGTGAGGTTACTCCTTGTTGGTATAAATGGATGGTATTGGTGTTGAATTGCTCACCTCTTTACATAGTGGATTAACTCCATGAGCTCCTTCCTATATGCTTCAACTATTTTTTTCAAGCTAGCATGGGTTGTTGCAAGCTTGGTGTTGGTATGCCCTTGTAGTCTGGCAAACATTATTGTAAGTTGGTCATTTTTATACACTTTCTTTTCTAGTGCATCCATTTGGGTCCAAAGATCCTTCATCTTTATATGCTAGGGGTTCTTGTTGGCCATTTGTTCTAGTTGGTTTAATAATTGGATCACCATATGCCTAATTGTTGCAAAAAATCTTGTTCATTCATTTTTTAAGCTTGTTTGTTTGCCAAGGAGCTTCCTTTTTTTTGCACCTCCTTCTGTTTTGCCATTTCAAACTTGTAGTTAGGTCCAAGATATAGAGGTTTGTTATTGTTTTTATGTTTTTGTATCTTGTTTCTCTTGTTGTCACTTTGATGTGGGCTTCTTCAAGTTTGGCTTGTATGTTCTTTAGTTTGTCTTCTTGTGCTCATAGCTTGTTTGTGTACTTCTCTCATCGGTGGAAAACCTTGAGATTTTGTTTGTCAACTTTGGACTTCAATTGTGTGTGTAGAATCTTGTAGTTCTTGTTATATTGGTGCTCATCTTTTTGGAACATCTCCAACTTTCTTTCTACTTTGAGCCTTGTCTTCATTTATTTTGTTGCAAAGGAGAGCCTATTAAATGTGGAGTTTGATTAATTAAAAGAATGCTCTATATGACAAATATCCTATAGGAATGTTGAAGAGTCAATACAAAAATATCTTTTGTGGGAGTGTAGAAGTGTAAGTACAAGATAAATATTCAAATTATGGGATTCCATTTATGGGAGTGCATAAAAAGTCAATTCATGCCAAGACTGATTTCTATATGAATATAAATGAAAATGAGTTATGTCCTACTTTTTTGGAGAAATCTTATCAAGGGCCTTCCATTGACATCAAGATCATGTAAAATAGAGCTTTAGAAAAGAAGTTACATCCACCTAAAGTTTGGGACAAATGTGTCTTACAAGACTTGCAAGAATGCTTGTGGGAATGCATACAAAATTCTACTGCAAGAATGGCTACAAGAATGGCAACTATAGGATTTGATTGCAGGAGTGCAAGATTCTACTTTGGGAATGTACCTTATGAGAAGCTGTGGGAATGGATCACACTTACAAAACTTTATGAGCTGATGTTATCAATTGGTACAAAACAATATAAGGTTAGATATGAGATCATTTGGTGCCACACATTTTGCTATAGAATAGCAAATTTTTTATTCATGTTGCTCTCTCAATCCCATTCAATTTCTCCAAATAGCACCTTCTTCTTGGCCATTGAATACACCATCTTATGGAGGTATCAAACCAATGTCATTGGATCATTGATTGTGGCATCAAGTCCTTTCTAGAATGGCACAAACTCCTCTAAGTCTTCCATTATAGGCATCACAATATTCACCATGTAGACTATTTTCAAGCATATGAATGCTTTACCTTCATATTTCATGTGAGTTAGAAAGGATTTGGTTGTGTTTGTATCCGTAGATTGGTCTCCGCTATTCATTGGAGCTAATGCTAGTTGAGTCAATTCATCCTCTATGTTAGCTAGACCTTGTTGATTGCTTCTTCCATTATTTACTATGTTAGTTGTTATCCACGTGGAGATTCTTCCATCCTTAGGGTGGTCAAGTTACCTCTTGGAATTTTTTTTGTGCTTGGGCAACATTTTTAGTTCATTTCTTTGGGCCCTTCTTTTCTCATATTATTTCTTGCACTTAATGGCTCCAGTTTCTTGCTCTACATCCCAAAAAAATTGATGAAGGCTAAGATTCATATTAGAGTTTGCCTCAGCTTGGCTACATGAGTACCCTCATCTTCCTCCTCTAGTTTGTTTGCTTTGAACAAGAATAACTCCATGATCATGTCAATTGTAAGGGGTAACAATTGGGTTTTATCTTTACTACACTCTATATTTGCTTCATTATTTTTGGGTGATGAGACCTAAGTGAAGGAGTGCTTCCCACTTCCTCATTTTTCTATTGAGATTGCTATCCTACTCATTTGTGGGGCAGATTGCTTGGCCTCACCACGTTCTTTTGATTCCTCATTGTTTCTTGGGGCACCTTTGCTTTTGTTGTTGTCAGATGATACATCTATTTTTTGCATCACTTGTTTGAGCTTCTTGGAAGCCTAATCTTAGGCTTGGCCCAATTCTCCTTCTTATATAAGATTATCATATTGTAGGTCTTGATGGTAGGTACAAAATTCTTGGTGCAAGCAAACTCTTTGTCTACCTCATGGTGCTTTGTAATTTCTTTGGGTAGGTGAGGTGCACACTAAAAGACATTGGATGGTAGAAATGGTTGGGGCATTTCTCATTTTCTTCCTTTTTTAGGAGGTTCATCCTTATGTAGAAATGCAAGATGAAAGGAGCTATAATCATGGAGGTACCCTCAACCATGTAGTCCAATAGCTTGTTGACCCACTCTCAAAACATCCTTGCCCAATTCAGAGGTCATTTTTTATGCAAGATCTGAAAGAAGATTGCCTAGATTAGGTTCACATAAGCCATTCACTTTGATCTAAACAACTTCATAATGATTTTGATTACAACTTGTCAAATTTGGTCCTTAAGATCCTCTATTTAACACCAATTCATTACTTTCTTCCCACAAACAAGTCATCAATCCTATCCTTCAAGTCTTTGCTCAAACAATCACGTGGAGTTTCCATGTAGATACAACCAAAAAAAGAGCACTCTTCTCCCAATACTTTCCGCCAATGATCTTCTATCCACATTTTTGGACATGCCCTCAACCTCCAACCACTCATGTTGATATTGTTATAAATTTCTTCTAGCAAGTAAAGATCTAACATACTCCAATCCAAAAGTAAAAATTCCAACTTTCAATTCTTGAGGTAATCTGACCTATAGTACAAACCCCATTTAGAAATCTCTAGAGGTTTTCTCACTAGTTCTACCTATGGCCTATAGTTTCTATCCATAGCAATTTTTTCCCTATTACTAAATTATTCAGATTTGCAAATCTATCTTTTCACCAACACCCTCTTACACAATGTCTCAAACTCATCCCACACTTTTTTGGTGAAAAGTTGAGTCTTGTCGATAGTGGTGGAGATTCCATGTAGTGCAATAAAACTTTGATCATGACAAAAATGAAAAGTGAAAATTTTTCCTCACTACGCTGGACCTTGATTTTATAGTCATGTAGAAACTGGTCCATCCTTCATCCATCAAGGCACTTGATCACCAGTCACGGTCATGCCATAAATGCATGTTGCTTGGTACCAAATGGTTGGGAGGAGTACTTCCTCTAGCAGTGTGTTCATACAAGAGGCATGAATTTGCTATTGGTGTGAATTTTGGTGGCACTTTGATTGAAATGGGAATTTTGTGTTGATAGGACTTTCTTCCCATTGATCTTTGTAAAAATGCAATCTTGTGTTAACATATCTCTGTAGAGTTACAATTTGTAACAAAGGATATTTGTGGTGATGCTCATTGTATGAACAATAAGCCATCAAGAAAATCCTATTACAAAACAAACATTGGCCCTAGTACTAGGTTGTAGTTGTCATATGAGTTTATTGTTCACTTTGTAAGATGCTTGCATAATGACTAGTACCATCTATTTGTCTTTGTCTCTACATTCTATCATGTTATGTGCTAGAATGACAAAAGCATAATTTGGCTCAATGGAAGTCAAGATGAATCACTACTACATCCAACAAGGATATTATGGTGCCCACATTTTTTGTTTTTTTTCAAAATAAAGGAGAAGAAGTGTATAGAGAAGTCGGATTGCGCCTATATGGCCGAAGAAGGTGAAGAAAATTGTCTTTGGGATGAAACCTGAAGTAAAGTGACTTTGGGTCATAAGGCAAAGTCCTTGGAAATGCCCTGTCAGCATACCATACGAAGTAAATTGTCTTCGGATCGGGGGGAGCTCAACCCGAGGCAAAGATAGTCTAACAACCTTTCGTCGGGATAAGAAATTCAAGAAGAGGCCATTTCAAAATTGGCGGCTCATACGCGCAAAGGTTGATTGACAATGATAGGTGCATGTAGGAGGTGTGATTTCTTGGTAGAAACTCGAAGCAACGGAAGACAAAGAAGTGCAACTCTATAAAAATCAAAACTGCAACGACGAAATGTCGAGCAATTTTCCTTCGCCGTTGAGAAGTCGTATTGTAGGTGATCGGGGAAAGGGAAATAAAGTTGTACTCGGGTTAGTGCGCAAGGAAGAAGTTGAGAGAGAGAAATCAAGAGACAGTAAGAAAGCAGAAGAGATGGGAGGAGGGAAGAAAAACTCTGAATTTGCAGTGAGAAATCATGCGATTTGGAGATTAGATGTAGTAGCGAGGATCAAAGTCTTGAGCCGACTTTGGATCACCTTTCTGGCATGGAATTGGAACGTAAGTTTTCCAGGATTCATGATAGAAATCATCGAGAGTAAGTGTCTTGATGGTCTCGAGGAAGAAGGGAAGAGAGGAAATCCGGCTCGCTGGACAGAGTCGGATTGGAGACTCGTACTCGGGAAGGAGGCGGGTTTGGAGCAGGGAGCCACGTTCTTGGGGAAAGGAGAGATAGCCCAAGAAACGCAAGAGGTGAGAGATGCCTTCTTGTTGAAGAGAACGAAGAATGGGTACAAAGTTGAGAGCTACAAAGACCTTGTGAGGAGAGGAATTGTGAGTGCACTAATGGCCATCTTGAAGCCGGAGAGAACCACTTATGTGATGAAACACCAAGCGGTGTTCTTTCACAAGTTATTTGCAGGAGAACCGATCAATTGGGCACGGTGCTTTCACAGGAGAACGAGGCAGATGGTGTGGAATCTGCGGGATAAGTTGCCTCCACACTACATTGTACCATTTGCAGCACATTTCTACCTTGGGTTGAATTTGCTCAATTTGGCGAAGCGCAATAGAATGGTGTCTCATTTCCATCCTGACCTAAGAAGAGAAGTCGACGCAAAGGAGCAACAATACATTCTTCAAATCCGGAGCACGGATGACTACTACGTGAAGACAGGGAAAAATATGGAGGTCGTGGTAAGTACCCCGACCAAGAAGAGAACTAGGCATGCAGAAGCCAAAGAAAACAAGAAACCTTGGAAGATGCAGAAACATAACCCGAGGCGAGGGATGGTGGTGATTGAGTCGGAAGATGAAGACTCAAAAGGCAAAGCCAAGCTCAAGACGGAGGACTCGGAACGTGAGGAGGAACCTGAGCTGACACTGCAGAGCGGAGATACTAGCAATGACAGTGAAGACGGTGGAGAAATGACCTCGGCACCAGCGGTTGAAGAATACAAAGAAGAAGTGCAAGCCGAAGTAGAAGCCAAAAACAATGCGGCGCTAAAAGACAAAGTACCGGTGCTCGAGGAGAAGAAGATCGCAGTACAGCGAGGAGTTCACTCGAGACGTAAGGCGAAGTGTGAAGCGGGGCCAAGTAAAGTGAAGGCAGATGCAGAAGACAGCACAAGTAGTGAGGCATCAATCCCGATACGAAGACTTCAGAGAAGAAGGCGCGTATCAGGAGAACATGAGGAGAAACACAAAATTACTCCGTGGGAGGAAGAAGTTGCCAGTGAGGGAGTAGAGTACCTGCGAGAGGTAGTATGCCCGCTGTTGGTGAAGTTGGAGAAGAAGAAGAAGGAGATGCAGTCAACTTGTCCAGAGGTAAAGATTGTATTGCAGGTGGTAGCGAGATTAGAAGAAGAAAACTTGGAGTTGAAGAAGAGTATAACCCGAGGTGAGAAGGAGAGAGAAGTACTGCAAGCAGAAGCAGTAGAGAGAAGTCAGGTAATCAAAGACCTGAAGAGAGAAGTGAGCTATCGAGAGGATCTTGCGAGGAAGAGTGACATCGCAAGGGAGAGACATGTAGCTGAATTCGAAATCTTGAAGCAACAATTTGTTGATTCAAGAGTAGAGCTTATCCATGCTATGGCGAGGGTAGCATCAAAGGAACAAGAGCTTGATCGAGTGATAGAGAGTATGGAGGAGAAGAAGCAACTCTGGCAAAGAGAGTTGTCTGTGCGGTATAGAGAAGAAGAGAGATTACGAGAGTTACTTCGTAATCAGGAAGAGAAAATCGTACAGAAGGAGAAAGAGAAGGAAGCGGTGAAGGCCAAGTTTGAAGAAGAGTTTGCAATGTACAGAGAGGAATGGCTTGCAGATTGGGAATGAGAATGAAAGACAAGATTGGAGCTATTGAAGGAGATAGTCCTTAGAGTGAACGCAATGTTAAGTATAGAAGCCATCGTTCGGATTGAAGAAGCGCGACTGCACGAGTTGAAGTTGTTGGTGCAGGAGACGAGGCGAAGACAAGCAAAAGATACAGATTTGAATGCCTTGTTGATTAGTCTCAGAACTCGTGTAGACAGGAAGATCTAAGGAGTAGAAGACAATATTGCGATTAGATTAGACTTAGTGAGAATAGAGTTAGAAAAGCTTCGGCAAGATGTTAAAGCAAAACCCAAAGTAGATAACATAGGAATCCAAATGTCTTTGGAGTTGCCCTCAGAGACTTTAGAGAAGAGTGGGTCGAAAGATGAAGAGTTAGATAGATTTTCCACTAGTGCAATTTCAGATCAGGAAAGAGAATTACTGGATTTGGTAGAAGATGTAGGAGTTGTGAAACCCGAGGAAAATGTAGTAGGAAGTAAGATTACTTCGGGTTTGGGTTTGAAAGCCGAGGAAGAAGTAGACATCGGATCAGAGTAGTAACCGATTTGAGATTTGAAGGAGCAGATATGAAGAGGTGCATTGTCATTTTGGATCTGCAGGTTAGAACAATTTTTGTAGAACGGTATAGTTGTTAGAACTATCGATTGTTCACTACTTAAGAGTGGCATTCGCAGGAACTTGTTCTTCAGTGCTCATTATTTCTGAGAATAGATAAAGCGAAGTGCTGTGAAGCAATGCTCGTCGCTTGAGCTTGATTCCGAGTATCAACTTCGTGTCTATGTTTGTGAGTGTTTGGAGAAATTTGAAGTGCAAGTTAGAGTGCTTGTTCGATGTTGGATTCCACAGCCTTGATCTTCATTCTGTGTGTTTGATCCTGAGTGAAGTGCAATTGAAGCAATGCCTTGACAGATCTGAGAGGAATTGTAGTGTTGGTAGTATTCTGCATTTGTGAGTGCAGTACGAAGTTGATGTGAAGCAATTTTGATCGAGGAAGTTGTGCTTTTAGTGGAGGGGTGGAACACGATTCTGAGGCAAAGTCGTTTTGTAGTGAAGTGCCATTTTCGGGAGAGCCTGAATCATCACAATCAAGATTGTTTGGAAAGAATTGAAAGATTTGTGATTAAGGAGTGTGAATTTGTGACAAGACTGCAAATCAGTGCTTGTTACTCTCTTCTGGGTGTGGTTTCTACCTGAGAGACTAAAGAAGAACTCAAGAAGAATTGAAATTGTTACTTTGCTTTGTATTTGGACATTTCTGACTCGTATCTCTGCAGGAATAAACTTTACTTACCCGATTACAGCAAAAGTGATATTTGCCGGGTTGTCACATGATTTTTGGCACCGCTGCCGGGGATACAAATCTCAGAAGTGGAAGAATACAAAGCCAAATTGGAAACTCGGTATCAACGCAATATGAATGTCTGCATTGAAAGAACAATGGGAAGAGAGAGCTCAAAGACGAGCACTTTAGCGTGAAGAAGACAAACGTTTGAACGTCCCATCCATCGTTGACAAAATTGAACAAGAGGCATTGGAGTTTCAACTCCTTCACAAAGTGCAAGAAGCCCTACGAGAAGCTCAATTCATATTGCGTTGATACCCAGTTTCCAATTTGGCTTTGTATTCTTCCACTTCTGAGATTTGTATCCCCGGCAGTGGCGCCAAAAATCATGTGACAACCCGGCAAATATCACTTTTGCGGTAATCGGGTAAGAAAAGTTTGTTCCCGCAGAGATACAAGTCAGAAATGTCCAAATACAAAGCAAAGTAACAATTTCAGTTCTTCGTGAGTTCTTCTTTAGTCTCTCAGGTAGAAACCACACCCAGAAGAGAGTAACAAGCACTAATTTGCAGTCTTGTCACAAATTCACACTCCTTAATCACAAATCCTTCAATTCTTTCCAAACAATTTTGATTGTGATGATTCAGGCTCTCCCGTAAACAACACTTCACTGCAAAACGACTTCACCTCATAATCGTGTTCCACCCCTCCACTGAAGGCACAACTTCCTCAATCAAAATTGCTTCACATCAACTTCGTACTGCACTCACAAATGTAGAATACTACCAACACTACAATTCCTCTCAGATCTGTCAAGGCATTGCTTCGATTGCACTTCACTCAGGATCAAACACACAGAATGAAGATCAAGGCTATGGAATCCAACATCAAACAAGCACTCTGACTTGCACTTCGAATTTCTCCAAACACTCACAAACATAGACACAAAGTTGATACTCGGAATCAAGCTCAAGCAACGAGCACTGCTTCACAACACTTTGCTTTATCTATTCTCAAAAATAATGAGCACTGAACAACAAGTTCCTGCAAATGCCACTCTTAAGTAGTGAACAATCGACAGTTCTAACAATTATACCGTTCTACAAAAACTGTTCTAACCTGCAGATTCAAAATGACAATGCACCTCTTCATATCTGCTCCTTCAAATCTCAAATCGGTTACTACTCCGATCCGATGTCTACTTCTTCCTTGGCTTTCAAACCCAAACCCAAAGTAATCTTACTTCCTACTACATTTTCCTCGAGTTTCACAACTCCTACATCTTCTACAGGATCCAGTAATTCTCTTTCCTGATCTGAAATTGCACTAGTGGAAAATCTATCTAACTCTTGATCTTTCGACCCACTCTTCTCTAAAGTCTCTGAGGGCAACTCCGAAGACATTTGGATTCCTATGTTACCTACTTCGGGTTTTTCTTTAACATCTTGCCGAAGCTTTTCTAACTCTATTCTCACTAAGTCTAATCTAATCACAATATTGTCTTCTACTTCTAAGGTCTTCCTGTCTACACGAGTTCTGAGACTAATCAACAAGGCATTCAAATCTGTATCTTTCACTTGTCTTCGCCTCGTCTCCTGCACCAACAACTTCAACTCGTGCAGTTGCGCTTCTTCAATCCAAATGTTGGCTTCTGTACTGTGAGCCGGCCTGTCTCTCACTCAGGATGAACCTCTGATGGCTATTATGGTAGCGCACCATGGACTAAGAAGGCAAGGAACCCCAACTCCATCATACTCCTCCAAGGCTAACACTCCAAGACTCAAGACATTGCTCACTAGAGAACTCAATGAGAGAGAGATAGTTGCAAATGAAAGGATGATGAGTACCTCCTCACTCCTTGTTTATATACTTGTGAAATAGTTACGTACCAAAGTTACTAATTACCGTAGTAACTCAAGTTACTAAACTAAAAGTCAAGTAAAGTCAAAAAGTAGAAAGGAATATCCATTCACATGGGCATATTCCCCTAAGCATGTGGTCTTATCTTGACCCAACCACTAAAGCAAGGATTCCTTCACATGGGCTATCCTTGGACTAAAGAAGAATCCAAAACAAAAAGGCTTGCGGGCCCAAGAGTTCTCAACTCTTTCCCCAAAGCCAAACACCTAGGAATAATACCAAGTCAACACACTAAAATCCAAAATAGTGGTGCTCATCTTTTCTACTTCCTCTAAAGTAAGGTCCCATCTATCTTAGCTATGACTAACTTTAGCTAACCATGACTAATATAGAACCATCCTTTATCTCTATATAAATAATATCTCTTAAGTACTTGTAATACCAAGCTAAATATCACAATACCACACACATGCACAAATGGGTGTTACATTTACCCCCGGACTAAGTTTTCACTTTGTCCTCAAAGTGAAGGTCTCTCTACCTTCTATGGTACATCTTCAACTTATCATGGTTAATCCTATCAAAGTGTCTTCCTCCCAACTCCTTGAGATCATAAGTGTAATTTCCCCACACCTTCTCTACTATGAAAGGTCCAAAGTACTTAGGCAAAAACTTCTTTTGTACTCTCTTGAATCGAATGGAATCAAACAACATTACCCAATCACCTTCTTTGAAAGGCTCCACCTTCTTCTTGCCTTGCCTCTTGTCATAGCTCTCCTTTTGTTTCCTTTGGGCTTGCTCCACTCGAACCATAGCAACTGCTCTTGCCTCTTCCAACTCCATGAGTTGATCCTTCCTTGACTTCTCTGCATCACTTCTTTGTGCTTTCTTCAATCTCCTATGAATGCTTTGGAAGGTAGGAAGATCAAAGTGAATAGGTAAGGTAGACTCAATACCATACACCAATTGGAATGGAGAATATCCAGTGGAAGTCTTCATGGTTGTCCTATACTCCCACAAAACTGCATGAATCCTCTTGTCCCAATGATGTTTAGCCCCCTCCATTTCTGCATCTTTGGCCAACATCATGCACAAGGTCTGATTGGTTCTCTCTGCCAAGCCATTGGAATTTGGCTTATAGGATGTAGTTACTCTATGTGTGATAGAGAAATGTCGTAGCATGGCTGTAGTAATGCTTCCTGTAAACTCTCCTCCTCTATCAGAAACCAACTCCAAAGGGCATCCAAACCTAGTGATAATGCGTTCATAAAGAAATCTACCCACTTCATCTTCATTCTTGTCCCTCAATGGTCTAGCCTCAACCCACTTGGTAAGGTAATCAGTAACTACCACAATGTACCGATTGTTCCTTGGGGTTCTATTGAGAGGTCCTACAAAATCAATTCCCCACTTCTCAAAGGGTCCTAGCAATGGAATTGATCTAAGTGGTGGAGTGGATGTAGACTTTCTAGCAAAAGCTTGACAAACATGACAAGTTTTGCAATAATCAAGACAATCCTTGAAAATCCCTCTCCAATGGTAACCTGCATCTAGAATCTTGAAAGCAGTCACCTTTCCTGCAAAGTGTCCTCCACATACTAAACCTTCATGAAACTCCTTTATGAGTAGGATAGACTCTTCCTTACCCACTGCTCTTCGAAGTAGACCATCTGCTCCTTGGTGAAAAAGAATATCATCCACCATTGTGTAAGGTCTAGATCTTGCTGCAAGGGCCTTCCTCTCCCTAGCATGCATCCCTTCTGGATAGTTACCTCTTGTCACAAAATCCACAATCTCCTTGTACTCCATTGGAACCTCTTGAGTGACTGAGATTGTCATGAGCTCCTCATCCGGGAAGGAATCATCTACTGGCTCATCTCCATCATGATCATAGGCTCTAGATAACAAATCAGCATTTGCATGTTTCTTTCCTGGCCTATCCTCAATTGTGTAGTCATACTCAGACAAGAGAATCATCCACCTTGCTAGTCTCCCTTCAACATTAGGCTTGTTGAAGATGTACTTCAAAGCCTTGTGATCCGTGACAATTGTGGCCTTCCCTCCAATCAAGTAGTGTCTAAACTTCTTGAGACCAAAGATCACTGCCAACCCTTCTCTCTTTGTGACAGAGTAGTTCTTCTCTGCTGAAACCATCTGCCTACTAGCATAAGCTATTGGATGATCATGCCCATCTTGGTCTAATTGACTAAGAGTGCATCCTATAGCTACATTAGAAGCATCAGTGTAGAGGATGAAAGGCTTACTCCAATCAGGTTTAGCAAGAATTGGAGCTACAACAAGGGATTGCTTGAGCTCCTCAAAAGCTTTGAGAGCCTCCTTGTCTTCCAAAATCACCATGTAATCTACACCCTTCTTCATGTAGATGGTCAATGCATAAGCCTTGTTGGAAAATGAGAAGATGAACCTCCTATAGTACCCAACCATTCCCAAGAATTGGCGTAACTTTGTCAAGCTTGAAGGGAATGGAAGGTCTGAGATTTTCCTCACCTTCTCAGGATCAACTGCTATTCCATCCTTGGAGATGATGTGCCCCAAAAGTAGACCTTCTTCACATCCAAAAATGCACTTCTCTGGGTTGAGTGATGCATTTGCCTCATCCAAGCGTTGCAAGACTTTGATTAGGTGCTCAAAGTGCTCCTCCTTGCTCCCATAGACACAAAAGTCATCAATGAAATCTCTCACAAATTTCCCAATGAAAGGTTCAAATACCTTGTTCATGAACCGTTGGAATGTGGCTGGAGCATTGCAAAGCCCAAAAGGCATGACCTTGAAAGCGTAAATTCCCCAAGGTGTGGTGAATGTGGTGAGTTGTTGATGCTCTGGTGCAATCTTGATTTGGTTATATCCACTATAACCATCTCCAAAACTGTACCTCTCATGACCTGCAACCTCCTCCAAGATCTCATCAATGAATGGCAATGGGTAGTAGTCCTTCTTGGTAACAGCATTGAGCTTCTTGTAATCCACACATACCCGAAGCTTGCCATTCTTTTTCTTCACAATGACAATTGGAGACACCCATTCTGAATTCTCCACCTCAAAGATAAATCCAGCCTCCTTGAGCTTATCAATCTCCTCCTTCACAACCAAAGATATTGGTGGGCTAATGCGACGTTGCTTTTGGCGGATTGGTCTTGCATGTGACTCCACCTCTATCTTGTGCTCCTCCAAGGTGACTTCCTTCAAATCCTTGTAACTAAAAGCAAACACATGGATGAACTTGCGGAAAATCTCCTCAAATCTCACCTTCTCCTCCTTGGTAACATTTGGGCCATACTTGAGGGTAGATAACCTTCTCTCTACCTCCTCAAGTGTCAATGGTGATTTATCTGGGTCCTTCAAAACCTCTGGCTTAGGTGCAAAATCCATAGCACACAAAGGATACACATCTGAATCAGATTCAGATTCATCCTCCTCCGTGGAAGTCTCCTCTTCCATGCTTGTGTCCACACCTGAAGCTCCTCCTTCAGAATCAGATTCCCAATAATCAGAAGATGGGGTATCTGAATGTGAGGTGTTGGTGGTGTTAGTCACAGGAACAGTGACTCTATGGTTTGATGGCCCAATCCTTAAGTACCCTTTGTGCCATCGATCAGTTGTGCGTGCTGCTCTCAACCATGGCCTCCCAAGAAGTAAGTCATAGCTTGAATCCTTCAAGACTTGGAAAGTCATGAGATTTTGAACTCCCATAACTGAAACTACCACCTTATCCATCACTCCTACTGGTCGAACTTGTTGCTTGTTTGCCATGCTCACCACAAATGTTGAAGCTCTTGAGGGTATCATACCCAACTTCTTCATCAACCTTTCTGACATGGCATTCACTGCTGATCCTCCATCAACCAATGCATCCTTGATGTTGTGACCATTCACTCTCACATCAATCTTGGAGGCATATTCACAAGCTTCCCATGGTGCTGGCTTGGCATCCACCACCCCCATTGATATTGGAACTTTTGCCTTCTTCTTCTTCTTGCTCCTTGTAGAACTCAAACCACCTCTAAGCTCCTTTCTCAAGGTAGGGTTCAAAGCAATTAATTGGCCCACTGTGATGTTAGCCTTGTGACTACCAACATCCTCCAACACATTGTAGTTCCATTGTTGCTTGGAGATCAAGAAGTCCTCCATCCCCAACTTCTTCCTTGGAGTCTTTGTTGTTGATGGTGTTGAGGTGCGAGTGCTCCTAGTAGACATAGGAGTATCCTTGCTTGAAGTAAATCCTTGAGAAGAGTGAACATCCTCTGCAAAACGAGCTCTCTTCTTTTCTTGTGCCAAAAGCTCCAAATTAGGACCCTTGGAGTTTGAGCACTCTCCCTTCTCATACTTGCTCTCAACCACATCTATGGATGCTATCCCCTTACCTTTGTTGGGATTAGGAGCCACTTGGGTTTCACTACCTCCCTCTTTCCCTCTATTGGCTCCCTCATAACCCCTTCCTCCATGGTAAGTGGAATTTGGGCAATTCCTTTGGATATGGCCTCTTCCCCCACAACCAAAACAATTTCTATCATTGAAATTGTTGGCTGGTTGGCCTCCTCTATATGGATGGTTTCCATAACTCCTAGGCCCTCTCCCTACATTCTGATCCACCTCTCTCTTCTCCCATAATTGCACCACATTGATCTTGAGATCCGCAAGTTGTTCTGTGATGGTTTGGAGTGGATCTTTTGGTGGAGGTGCAAGAACTGGAGCAACTACTACTTGTGGTGCAACCCTTGTCACCAAAGTATCAGAAGTTCCACCATACTTGTAGCCTTGAGGAGGATGCACAACCTCCTTCACCACCAAATCACTCTCATCCCCTTCCAAACTCTCCTCCATACGAATTGCGATCTTGATAGCTTCAACCTTGGAAGAAGGTTTCTCATATCTCACCTTGCTTCTAATTTGTGGTCTCAATCCTCCCACAAAATTCTTGGTGAGCATAGCCCCTATGCCAATCATTGTAGTCTCCACATCATCCCCACCCTTCCTCAACACTATGCGAAATCTGGACTCCAACTTTTCCACTCTTTCCACATAGACCCTCACTTTCTCTCCATCTCCTTGCTTGAGAAATGTAACCTCACTCATCAATCTCTCATAACTCTCATCAGGAAGAAAGTTCTCAATGAGTGCTGAAGTCAAAGTCTCCCAAGACTCCTCTTCCCCCTCTCTCCTCTCTCTCTTTTGGTATTCTGACTCATACCATGTAAGTGCTGCATCCTCAAAGAAATCTGGTAATAATGAGGCCCACTCATTCTTCCTCCTCTCATTGTTTCCTATGCAAGCTCTCTTGAAGTCTCTCACAAAGGCCTCCACATCTTCTCCATCCTTGCCAAAGAAAACCGGAAGTTTCCCCATCTTAACCCCTCACTATCTTTCTTTTCTCTTAATTTTTTTTTTCTCTTTTCTTTTCTCTCACTCTATTACTAATAGAGTATATACATGACTAACACCATCTGATAATAATCCACTCTAGGGAACACAAAAGGTTCAGGTTGCTCCAAGATTTCTATAGCAACATCAAATCCTAGAGTGCATATTAATCTAACTCTCATGGATAGTTTATCCATAAGTTGAAAGATTATCTCCATCACTAATCTTGAGAACTAGCTGATGAAGGTGGTAGTATTTCTGTAGCTGTACTAAGACTCTCTCCAAGATCCTTCACCAAAGTTTCCAAAAGTGCTTTTACTCCACTACACTCATGTCCTTTTGGAAGTCCTTCAACTCCACAAACCTCACACAACTCCTTGGTCTTAGATCTTCTCCCTCCCAATCTTGGTGAAGAAGGTCCAACATGCAAACCCAAGTCAAGTAAGCCTCTCCTTTCCCTCAATCTCTTGCTCTCAAAGGTTAATGGACATGAACTTGCCTTATGTTCCTTCTCTCCACATAGAAAGCACTTAGACTCACTCTTTCCTCCAAGTGGTGTAGGTTTTTGGATCCTCTCAACACTCTCTTCAAATTCTATTGTAAACTCTCTTTTCCTCAAATCCACCCCTACAATCACCTCAAACCCTTGGGGAACCTTGCATAATCTCAATTTCCACTCTTGATGACCCTCCATGTTCCCAAAGATGAATCTAAACACTCAAACATGCTTTTTGTTGATCTCAAACTTCTCATGCATGAGATCTCCACTCTGCAGAATTGACCCTTCCTCACAATGTCACTCAAATCTCCCAACGAATATGTCACAGTCCTCTGAAATTTTCCACACTTGATCACAACTCTAGGGCGTCCCTCCCTGCAAAATTTCAGATCTTTTCATCGAGCCATTTGGCCTAGACACCTTTCTATTCAGCACCCATATTTCAGATTTGGTCTGAAAACCACCCCCCTCACTTCAAAAACTCATCACGCCCTGCGCAAAAACGATCTCTCTCTAATTTTTGTGGCAGCAGGTAGGATACAATGCACTGAATTTTCTTGGAAATTTTCAGGACAATTCACTGAAAATTGAAGAAATGGCAGACTCTGTACAATTTTCCAGAGAGCATGCAGTTGCGGGAGCACTTTACCCTATCAACTTTCAAAAATTCTAGCCCAGTGCGCATAGAAGCTCTCTCAATAATTTCAACTGTGCTAACTGAAAGATAACCCAAGCTATCATGTGTAGAAATCTCAAGTCCAGATCTCAAACTTGAGATTTTGCCCAAAATCACCTTAATCCCCAAAATCTGCAATCCACCTCACACAATCTCTCCAATTCCTCTCATGTGTACAAGATGTACAAAATCACCTCAAAGACATCATAATGAACTACAGGGTATACAAATGGATCTTGGTTCTCTAACATAAGTTCAGCCCTCTCCTCTCCTAATGTTCTCTCCAAGTGAGCTCTCATAGCCTTCTTCTGCCTAATGTAGAATTGGACGCGGAACATTATCTTGCCTTCTAGAGAGGTCCCGGCAACGGAACCAAAAATGTGAGCCGGCCTGTCTCTCACTCAGGATGAACCTCTGATGGCTATTATGGTAGCGCACCATGGACTAAGAAGGCAAGGAACCCCAACTCCATCATACTCCTCCAAGGCTAACACTCCAAGACCCAAGACATTGCTCACTAGAGAACTCAATGAGAGAGAGATAGTTGCAAATGAAAGGATGATGAGTACCTCCTCACTCCTTGTTTATATACTTGTGAAATAGTTACGTACCAAAGTTACTAATTACCGTAGTAACTCAAGTTACTAGACTAAAAGTCAAGTAAAGTTAAAAAGTAGAAAGGAATATCCATTCACATGGGCATATTCCCCTAAGCATGTGGTCTTATCTTGACCCAACCACTAAAGCAAGGATTCCTTCACATGGGCTATCCTTGGACTAAAGAAGAATCCAAAACAAAAAGGCTTGCGGGCCCAAGAGTTCTCAACTCTTTCCCCAAAGCCAAACACCTAGGAATAATACCAAGTCAACACACTAAAATCCAAAATAGTGGTGCTCATCTTTTCTACTTCCTCTAAAGTAAGGTCCCATCTATCTTAGCTATGACTAACTTTAGCTAACCATGACTAATATAGAACCATCCTTTATCTCTATATAAATAATATCTCTTAAGTACTTGTAATACCAAGCTAAATATCACAATACCACACACATGCACAAATGGGTGTTACAGTACTTAACATTGCGTTCACTCTAAGGACTATCTCCTTCAATAGCTCCAATCTTGTCTTTCATTCTCATTCCCGATCTGCAAGCCATTCCTCTCTGTACATTGCCAACTCTTCTTCGAACTCGGCCTTCACCGCTTCCTTCTCTTTCTCCTTCTGTACAATTTTCTCTTCCTAATTACGAAGTAACTCTCGTAATCTCTCTTCTTCTCTATACCGCACAGACAACTCTCTTTGCCAGAGTTGCTTCTTCTCCTCCATACTCTCCATCACTTGATCAAGCTCTTGTTCCTTTGATGCTACCCTCGCCATAGCATGGATAAGCTCTACTCTTGAATCAGCGAATTGCTGCTTCAAGATTTCAAATTCAGCTACATGTCTCTCCCTTGCAATGTCACTCTTCCTCGCAAGATCCTCTCGATAGCTCACTTCTCTCTTCAGGTCTTTGATTACCTGACTTCTCTCTACTGCTTCTGCTTGCAGTACTTCTCTCTCCTTCTCACCTCGGGTTATACTCTTCTTCTAATCTTGCTACCACTTGCAATATAGTCTTTACCTCTGGACAAGTTGACTGCATCTCCTTCTTCTTCTTCTCCAACTTCACCAACAGCGGGCATACTACCTCTCGCAGGTACTCTACTCCCTCACTGGCAACTTCTTCCTCCCACGGAGTAATTTCGTGTTTCTCCTCATGTTCTCCTGATACGCGCCTTCTTCTCTGAAGTCTTCATATCGGGATTGATGCCTCACTACTCGTGCTGTCTTCTGCATCTACCTTCACTTTACTCGGCCCCGCCTCACACTTTGCCTTATGTCTCGAGTGAACTCCTCATTGTACTGCAATCTTCTTCTCCTCGAGCACCGGTACTTTGTCTTCTAGTGCCGCATTGTCTTCGGCTTCTACTTTGGCTTGCACTTCTTCTTCGTATTCTTTAGCCGCTGGTGCCAAGGTCATTTCTCCACCATCTTCACTGTCACTGCAAGTATCTCCGCTCTGCAGTGTCAGCTCAGGTTCCTCCTCACGTTCCGAGTCCTCCGTCTTGAGCTTGGCTTCGCCTTCTGAGTCTTCATCTTCCGACTCAATCACCACCATCCCTCGCCTCGGGTTATGTTTCTGCATCTTCTGAGGTTTCTTGTTTTCTTTGGCTTCTGCGTGCCGAGTTCTCTTCTTCGTCGGGGTACTTACCACGACCTCCATGTTTTTCCCTGTCTTCGCGTAGTAGTTGTCCTGTAACACCCATTTGTGCATGTGTGTGGTATTGTGATATTTAGCTTGGTATTACAAGTACTTAAGAGATATTATTTATATAGAGATAAAGGATGGTTCTATATTAGTCATGGTTAGCTAAAGTTAGTCATAGCTAAGATAGATGGGACCTTACTTTAGAGGAAGTAGAAAAGATGAGCACCACTATTTTGGATTTTAGTGTGTTGACTTGGTATTATTCCTAGGTGTTTGGCTTTGAGGAAAGAGTTGAGAACTCTTGGGCCCGCAAGCCTTTTTGTTTTGGATTCTTCTTTAGTCCAAGGATAGCCCATGTGAAGGAATCCTTGACTTAGTGGTTGGGTCAAGATAAGACCACATGCTTAGGGGAATATGCCCATGTGAATGGATATTCCTTTCTACTTTTTTACTTTACTTGACTTTTAGTCTAGTAACTTGAGTTACTATGGTAATTAGTAACTTTGGTACGTAACTATTTCACAAGTATATAAACAAGGGGTGAGGAGGTACTCATCATCCTTTCATTTGCAACTATCTCTCTCTCATTGAGTTCTCTAGTGAGCAATGTCTTGAGTCTTGGAGTGTTAGCCTTGGAGGAGTATGATGGAGTTGGGGTTCCTTGCCTTTGTCACGCCATTTGTAGTTCCGCATCTAGATGCTCGGACACTGGAGTTCCAGTGATGGTAGTTAGAGTTATTCTAGCTGTTTCTCAGGGACTACTTTCCGACGGTTAGATTTTGTGTTTGGGGTACTGACTTCACGGTGGGGCCCACCGTCACTTTGCACCGTTTGCACCGTCAAGTGTGCCGTCAGCGGGACCGTTAGGGTTTTAGGGCTAGCTCGAGTCCAGGGGGTATAGTTTCGAAGTGAGCTCCAGAGAGCTCACTTCTCTGATGTTGAGCCTTCGAGTTCCTGGCTATGGTGGACACAGGCCGGCGAGCGTCACCTGGACTCTCTATGCTTGAGTGGGTGTGGCTTGACTGTAATCAGTGCCTAGTTGTTGGCAGTTTATAGAGTGACAGATCAAGTACTGATCTGAGTTGAGTTGAGTTGAAAGTGTTAAGCAATCTGATTACATCAGAGAAGTGAAGTCAGGGGGAAATCGGGTGCAGGAACGTTGAGTGTTGGTGGTATCTCCAAGCTCGGTGGATCGTGGTAGCTCGATTCAGGTTCTATGTTTCCCTAGTGTGCAGAAGCTCGTGTAGTTGATGCAAATTTGGCAGTTAGGCGGACGGTGTGCGGAAGCGCTGGCCAAATTTCGAGCAAAGAAGGAGCAATTTTTGAGCAGTGTTGTGATTTTGAGCTCAAGAGGTGAACGCAGGACCAATTTGCTACGAGTTGGGCTCAGAAAGTGAAATTGAAGGTGGAGTTGGAAAGCTCTTCTCATGAAATTGTGATTTGGAAAAACCCGTTTTGTCAATTTGGCTCGAGTGGAAAGTTAGCGGGGGATTTGGCGGACATCCATCTTTAGGGTTTACGTCAGATTTTGGGCCAGAATTGGAGGAGTTTCGCTGTTTGGCCAGATTTGGAGAGATTTTGGGCCAGAATTGGAGGAGTTTCCCTGTTTGGCCAGATTTGGAGAAGTTTCGCTAGTTTGGAGGAGTTTTGCAGATTTGGAGAAGTTTCACCAATTTTGGAGGAGGTTCGAAGTGGCAACAAGAAAGGCCTCATTTGGCTGAATTTCGGCGTTTAGAGGCATAGGGCTGTGGGCTATGAGAGGCTACGAAGGCCTAGAAGGGCCAGAAGGGCCAGCAAGCCAGCTTGTTGGCGTGAGGCTACCTAGTTTAGTGTAGATCTTGGTCATTGGTTGGCAAAATCTGCCTTTCTTGCTAGATTGTGCGCAATAGGGTTTGACCCCTAGATCTCTTGTTCCTAGACTGGTGCCCTAGCCAACTGGTCCACCCTCACTTGTTGTCATAGTGATTGTGCCATTGTTATCTATACACATGTAGCTTTGGCTAGGAGAGGCAGTTTGATCCCATTCTTGGTGATCCTGGTAGCTTAGGACTTAGATACGAACTACTCTTATGTCAAATGCCAAATGGTGGCAGAGTCAGTCCCGTGTTGTGTTATGAGATGGAGGGTTTTCGTTTAGATATCTTGTGATTGGATCCCCTCCATTCTCTGCTTCCTGTTTGTGCACCACGTTTGTGTGAGGTGCCTTGACTTTTGAGCGTTGGTGCTCTGGTGTGCTCTCGGTGGTGAGGTTGGAGTGATGACCAGTCATACTACCTTTGTTTCTCTCTGGTGAGGCAGGAAGGGATGACCTGCAGACCGTGAGAGTGCGTGTTATGATGGCAGGTTACAGGTTGCCCTTCCCCTAGTATAGTTATCTCAGTTAGAGTTACATTAGTGGGTGGTGTCTAGTTGGTGTTGGCACTTGGTGGGGCACTTGCAGTTGCGACTTGCGGTTGCAATTGGTGGTTCAGGTTTGCTGTTGCAGTTACGTGGTCACGACGGAGTTCTTTGGAGATTCCAGAGGAGTTAGCCCTGCAGTTGCAGTGGGTTTACTCGGAGTGGTACTCGGTATCAGCCTGTATCTCAGGTCCTAGTGAGGGAGGAAATTGACTTTGAGTTGGAGTTCGACACAGGAGCTGATTCAGTTGAGAGTGCACTTGGTGTGTCCGCACCGTTGTTGTGGGACATGGACGAGATTTATGGGGCCTCCAAAGGCCCTAGGCGTTACTCTGGTACAGTGGGTACCATTGAGTTGGATGACTTCATCCAGGAGTTCGATAGTTGGTGTGATCTGCAGCAGATGCGGAACCCGACTTTGTTCACACCTTTCATGGCATGGAAGGGGTTGTTTCAGCACTTGGAGGGTCCACCGATGGACGGCTACCATGAGTTCAGGAGAGCTCATTTGGAGGAGATTGAGTTATGGAGACAATATTGGTCTCCACACTATGTCTCCATCACTTCAGGTTCGGTGGCCAAGAGTAGGTCGGCTGTACCTACGAGTTCTAGCTCGAGTAGTGTTGGTGGAGCTAGTGGAGGTGCACTAGCTGGAGATAGTGCTACTACGAGTGGAGGTACCGCTGTAGGAGGTGGTGTGGTACCAGGGTTTAACCCCATGGTGGAGTTCTTCCTATGTTTGAGGCAGAACTACCAGGGAGCGCGGACTGACAAGCTGAGGAGCTTGCAGGAGTTCCAGCGGAAGGCTGGAGAGAGCCTACACGAGGCATATACTCGCATGAGGCGGCTGATCAGTTTCACTCAGGGAGTTACTGAGGCCCAGGCAGTCCAGTTTTGGTATGGGATACTGGACAGGGAGTTGCGACGTAGAGTTCGTGATGCTACGTTGTTGTAGGCTACTTCGCCCACTTTGGCAGTAGTCTTTGGTTTGGCTGAGCGTATTGAGCTCAACATGGTAGAGGAGAGAGTGGTGACATCTGGATTTGGTAGGGAGACCTCATCCACGGTTGTGACTTCTTCTAGAGTGCAGCAGAGTGCACCACACCCAGTTGGTTTTCGAGGACAGGGTGGACAGCCCAGATCCTATGGAGCAAGTGGAGGGCCTAGTGGAGTTAGACCCTTACCCTCATTTTCGGGTCAGCAGCAACCAGTGAGTGGTGGTGTTGCTTGTTGGACTTGTGGTGGACCTCACCATAGGAGAGAGTGTACTCAGGGCAGCGGACCTGATACCTCTGGTGCATCACAGCCAGCACAGAGGCAATGTGAGCATTGCCACAGATTTGGTCACACTAGTGACCGGTGTTTTGACCTACACCCGGAGTTACGGAGTGGTAGGGCTGCTATGGCAGGTAGTAGAGGAGTTCCAGTTCATGGAGGACGAGGTGGTAGAGGTGGTGGTAGAGGATCTACACCTAGTAGGGGTGCAGTACCTGCCCTTACTTCTGACACAGCTATGGCTACTCGGATTGAGCAGTTGGAGCAGAGATTGGCTAGTATGGCTATTGCTCAGAGGAGATCAGATTCGGGTGCTGAGGCTTCCACCTCATATGCTGGTGATAGAGATGCTTTGGACTTCATGTGCGGAGCAGCACAGGTGCATGCATCTGCAGCAGTGACTAGGAGTGCAGTACGTGCTCCAGAGCCTAGAGGAGCATCAGTGGAGTTGGACCCACAGAGAGGAGAGGTTGGGAGACAGGTCAGACTTCCCCAATCTTTCACGCTATCTGAGGCATTGCAGACGACATCCATGGTTCCTAGACGTCCCAGTGCAGGTGTAGTAGGTGGTGATGGAGTACCTGATGGAGTACCTGCTAGTCAGCCACCTGCTACTACACAGACTGAGTCTAGCATGATGTTGGGGGCGGCTCAGCTGATTATGCGGCATCCTTTATTTTCAGCCAGTGACATGTTTACATTGGGAGTTGACCCAACCCCAGTGTTCCGATTGGCTGCCACGTTGTGTGAGAGTAGGGATGGTGCAGTTCCTACTACTAGAGCAGAGGTGGTTGGTAGTGGAGCTGACTTGGTTGAGGAGCATGGGTTCCGTTCAGCGACCAGTGGTTTATGGCAGGCAGCAACGGCTAGGCTGGAGGAGTTGCCAGCTAGACCGGCCTTTGAGAGAGCGCGGTTTACACGTGGTGTTGTCCTATTGGATAACCATAGGGGGATCTTTCGTTTAGTGGGACCTTCAGGGAAGGTCTATACACCATAGAGAGTCTTGTTAGACTCTGGTGCGCAGCCCCTTATGTTGGGGAAGGCTGCAATTGTTGGTCTGGAGTTACGGAAGACCGATGTGGAGAGGTGTCCATTTCAGATCCAGACATCTCTAGGTGGTGGTTCGACATAGTACATCACACGTGGGGAGCTTGTTGTCCAGGTTCAGCCTGGTCATCCGATTGATAGCTCAGTGGTGAGAGCTCAGGCTATTGCAACGATAGTTGAGTCATATGATGTGCTAGTTGGGGGAGCAGTGTTATACCCTATGGGTTTCAGTATTGACTATTGGGAGGAGACAGCCTCTTATAGACCTGGTTGGCAGTTTGGTGAGGGACGGGTATGTCGCTTACCAGTACGCTTTAGTAGTGGCAGTCTTGGCTCACTACAGTCCGGGATCATAGCAGCATCAGTTTTGGCTTTCAGCGGTGCAGTTACTTGGCCTGGTGACTTGTTGGAGGGGAACACCCATGCAGAGGATACTCCAGTACCAGAGGAGATCACTCGGCTATGGAGTACGAGTGGGATTGTTCCATCCACCTTGGATGTTCCATTGTGGAGTTCAGAGGAGGCATTGCAGTAGCATGCAGATCAGTTGGTGCAGCAGGCTTGGAGTGGAGCCTTTGTACCATCAGGGGATGAGTGTGAGGATGAGCCTCCAGAGGCGATTGCTTTGACACCTCTGGATACCACACTCATTGCTTGGCAGTATCCAGTAGAGGGGATATGTCTATTAGAGTTGTTTGGTGGGATCAGCACCGGACTAGCTGCGGTGTTACAGGCGGGTATCCGAGTACAGAGGTACTTGTATGTAGAGAGAGATGAGATTGCTAGGCAAGTCTCTCTACATCATGTGGCACACTTGGCCTATCGGTATCCGGAGTTATTACTGATGTCAGCAGTCAGAGGTTACCAGAAGGCCTTACCATGAGACATTTCCTTATTGGGGGCGCATGACCTAGAGAGACATGGGCCTATTCACTTGGTGATTTCTGGATGGCCATGTCAGGGACATACACGGGCGGGCCGCGGTTTGGGTCTTTAGGATCCTTGTTCTGGTGTGTTTTGGGAGATGTTATGGATACTACGACATCTCCAGGTTCATCAGTCTGTTTCTCCAGCTTACCTTTTGGAGAACGTTCCATTGATGGGTGATTCTCACACTAGAGTGGTGGCGAGTACACATCAGGTCCATTCTTGGATGGGACCTGCTGTATTGTTAGATGCAGCCAGAGTGGGATCACGGGCTCATCGTCTTCGTCTTTGGTGGACGAACCTTTTACCCAAAGAGGTTCTACAGCGTAGTTATGATGGGATTCAGCGACTAGACCACATTCTTGTTGATGATATCTTGGGTGTTGGGCGTCAGTCTTAGACAGTGGTAGTGGCTGATAGGTCACCTATGGCAATGGTGAACCTAGTTGGACAGCCTAGAGCTGCATTTCCCACACTCATGAGTTTCCCAGGCTCTCATGCTTTTCGAGAGGGAGGACCTGGACTTGTTTGGGACTCACAGTTACAGCAGTTGGTGGAGCCCAATGCTGATGAGAGAGAGCGGGCGATGGGTTTTCGCACCGGTATTACCGCTGTTCCAGCAGTGTCAGAGGCATCCAGGCATCAGGTGTTAGGTCAGGCTATGGACCTAAACTGTTTGACCTGGATTGTGAGCCTTGGTTTGGCAGAGCAGCGTAGGATGCGCTTGATAGGCATCACCACTCGGACACTTGTGAGCCCTGTGCCTATCGAGACAATTCAGGCACATGCTGGAGGCGATGGACCGAGTGGACATGGTATTCTTGGGACACATCCAGTAGCTACTAGGGAGAGTGGTCTACTTGGAGTCCATCCAGGTGAGCGTGGGCTACTTGGATTACACCCTTGGTCCACATGGGATGCAGCCAGAGGACGTATGGAGCTTGCAGCCAGAGTGGAGGGAGTTTTTCACACAGAGGTTGGGACCTCTAGTGGTCGGGAGCATGACACCATTGCTCCCAAGGGCCCAGTGTAGCAGCCAGTCAGTACGTCTTCCACTCCTACTACAGTTACAGAGGATACTTGGGAGCCAGATCTTGGACCCAAGCTTACTGGAGAGGAAAGACGGAGGGTTTGGAGGTTCTTGAGGAGTCACACGAGTTGTTTTGCCTTCAGTATGAAGGATTTGGGTGCTCTGAAGGGACTTGGTATACGGATTGAGCTGACTAGCGACACACCCATTTTCCGACGTCCTTATCGATATAGTGAGATGGAGAGGACATTGATTCAGAGCCGGAGTAGTGACCTTTTTGAGGCTGGTTTGGTGGAGATTTCACATGGAGAGTATGCATCAGCGACAGTGATGCCAGCCAAGAAGGATATGCATGGCAACTATACAGATAGGCGGATGTGTGGAGATTACCGTCCTATCAACCGACAGACCAGGGCTGATCGGTATGCCATGCCTACACCGGAGGAGATTTTTGATGCGATTGGGCATGCAAAGGTCTTCAGTACTTTGGATATTCAAGCAGGATATCATCAGTTGCCAATCAGGGAGGAAGATAAGTCCAAGACAGCATTTTGGGCTATTGATCCTCACGGCAAGGATGTGTTATATCAGTGGAGATTCTTACCATTTGGGTTGAAGAATGCTCCTGCTGAGTTCCAGAGGGTCATGGATAGGATCCTAGCTGGACTGGATTTTGCTCGGTGCTATATTGATGACATTTTGGTGTATAGCACTACTGTGGAGGAGCATGAGAGACAGTTGTTGGAGGTGTTTGAGAGGTTGAGATCTCATGGACTCAAATTACATCCTGGGAAGTGTAGGTTCTTCCATGAGCAGGTTGAGTATTTGGGTCACACTATCTACCCCGGAGGACTTGGTGTTCAGCAGACCAAGGTGGAGGCTATTGCACGTATTCCTCGGCCTACGGATGTGAGCAGAGTGCGAGCATTCCTTGGGTTGGCGAACTTCTATTGCCGCTATGTTAGAGGATTTAGTGCCATTGCCAAGGCCTTGACGAAGCTGACCAAGCTTACACAGGAGTGGTGTTGGGGAGATGAGCAGGAGAGAGCTTTTGTAGAGCTCAAGGAGAGGTTGGCATCTGCTCCTATTTTGAGGAGACCGATTAGGGGACGACCATTTCAGGTTCACACTGGTTGGAGTATGTTGGGGCTTGGAGCGGTGCTCACCCAACATGATGATGAGGAGAAGGAGTTTGTGGTGGCCTATGCTAGTCGCTCCAACAATTCAGCGGAGGCGAAGCATAGTTCATATGAGGGTGAGTGCTTGGCAGCAGTTTGGGCAGTAGCACATTTCCGATGTTACCTATTTGGTAACCCCTTCACTCTCATCACTGATCATCAGCCGCTGAAGTGGTTGATGGAGTCCGACAAGCTTTCAGGGAAGCTTGCACGATGGGCTCTGATTTTACAGGAGTATGATTTCACGGTTGTTCACAGACCTGGAGTGGTGAACCGTGATGCAGATGGGTTGAGTAGAAACCCATGTCCCAGCCAGTAGGATCAGACCGGAGCACGTCGGCATGGTGAGACAGATGAGAAGATGGTGCCAGGTTGGCATGCATCAGCCTTTCTGTGTATATTTGCAGAGACATTGGTGGTATCTCTCTCAGCGCATACAGGAGGAGTTATTGAGGTCACAGATCCAGAGAGTGAAGATATTGGTACAGTTCAGCGAGACATTCATGATGATGTCTTAGTGATGGACTATCTTCGCACTGGTGTTGTGGGTGGCATAGTTGGGGCCAAGGAGAGAGACCGTGTTCTTCAGCAAGCCAGACGGTTCAGATTGGAGGGTAGACACCTTTTGCGTGTATGGGAGGATGGTAGAGTGCGAGTAGTACCACTTCCATCATAGAGACCACAGTTGGTCCGTCATGCTCATGAGGAGCTAGGACATTTTGGAGTAAAGCGTACATATAGCTTACTCCAGAGTCATTATTGGTGGCGCGGTATGCAGACCGAGGTATAGCAGTTTGTTGCCAGATGTGTCGTTTGTGACCGAGTTAGAGCATCATTCAATGCTCCTACGCCACAGTTACACCCATTACCTATCATGGGATTGGGTTACCATTGGAGTTTGGACTTTGCCGGACCTTTACCGCTGACTGTGAGACATCATCGGTATGTTTTGGTGATGGTGGAGCACTTCTCCAAGTGGATTGAGTTGGTGGCACTTCCTGACAAGTCTAGTGAAGGGACAGCTTACTCGTTCCTGGATCGAGTTCTTAGTCATTTTGGTGCACCAGCTGAGGTTTTGACTGATCAGGGTACAGAGTTCTTGGGAGAGTTTCAGGTCTTGTGTGACAAGGCTTTGATTGATCATCGTACTACATCCCGAGATCACCCTGAGGCAGATGGCTTAGTAGAGAGAGTGGTTCAGACGGTGAAGAGAGGATTGCAAAAGTATGGTTTGCAGAGAGGCCACTTGGGAGATTGGGATCTCCAGTTACCTTGGTTGGCCATGGGCTATCGGTTCAGCCGGCAAGCCTCCTTAGCATCCTTCTCTCCATACTTTCTACTCTATGGACGAGATCCAGATTTACCTGCAGCCATTCGTCGAGATGCTACTGTAGTTTTGGACTTGGATGACCCTGATGTATGGATGAGCGCATGTTCTCAGCGGGCAGAGATCTTTCGGAGAGTGATGCCGATGGCATAGAGATACTTTATGCTATGCTACCATTCGAGGAGGAGGTTATAGACCCTCAATCCGTCGATTTCATCCAGGCGACTATGTATATCTACAGCAGACAGCACCGACAACACTTGATGTTTCTACATGCCGCACTATCTTGAGAGTGCGTGAGGTTTTGCCATCTGGAGTCCTTGTGTTAGAAGGACGTGATGGTGTTGTTTGGAAGGATCATGTGCGCAATTGTGCGCCATGCCACCTCCCAAACATTGATGGTACTATGGACCCAAGCTTGGCACTTGTACGTGCAGGCTTGAGGTGTATGTTATGTGGCTCTTCTGGTGGAGCTGCTACTATGTTAGTGTGTGATAGCTGTTCGAGAGGATGGCATATGGCATGTATGACTCCTCCCCTCACGGTGGTTCCTCAGGGACAGTGGTTATGTCCTAAATGTACTTGACCTATAGCTAGTTCATTCTTTATATGGTATAGATTGCAGACAGGCGACTAACGATGGGGCTCCATAGCACCCGGCCTCCTGATCTTTGCCCATTAGAGGGTATACCATATACTTAGAGTAGATGGCTATCTGGAGTTAGAGGGACCTAACCGCCAGCTAGGGGGGCGATTGTGGCACTTTAGAGTCTATGTATGACTTATGTGTGAGTTGTGCTTTTATAGTGTATGATGTTGACAGCGATGTATGTTGTGTAGCGATGTATATACGCACGACACCTTCTTAGTCTATGGTGCGCTACCATAATAGCCATCAGAGGTTCATCCTGAGTGAGAGACATGCCGGCTCACAGTTTGTGCTCCGGATTTGAAGAATGTATTGCTGCTCCTCCGCGTCGACTTCTCTTCTCAGGTCATGATGGAAATGAGACACCATTCTATTGCGCTCCGCCAAATTGAGCAAATTCAACCCGAGGTAGAAATGTGCTGCAAATGGTACGATGTAGTGTGGAGGCGACTTATCCCGCAGATTCCACACCATCTGCCTCGTTCTCCCGTGAAAGCACCGTGCCCAATTGATCGGTTCTCCTGCAAATAACTTGTGAAAGAACACTGCTTGGTGTTTCATCACATAAGTGGTTCTCTCCGGCTTCAGGATGGCCATTAGTGCACTCACAATTCCTCTCCTCACAGGGTCTTTGTAGCTCTCAACTTTGTACCCATTCTTTGTTCTCTTCGACGAGAAGGCATCTCTCACCTCTTGTGTTTCTTGGGCTATCTCTCCTTTCCCCAAGAACGTGGCTCCTTGCTCCGAACCCGCCTCCTTCCCGAGTACGAGTCTCCAATCCAACTCTGTCCAACGAGCCGGATTTCCTCTCTTCCCTTCTTCCTCGGGACCATCGAGACACTTACTCTCGATGATTTCTGTCATGAATCCTGGAAAACTTACGTTCCAGTTCCATGCCAGAAAGGTGATCCGAAGTCGGCTCAAGACTTCAATCCTCGCTACTACATCTAATCTCTGAATTGCATGATTTCTCACTACAAATTCAGAGTTTTTCTTCCCTCCTCCCATCTCTTTTGCTTTCTTACTGTCTCTCAATTTCTCTCTTGCGACTTCTCCCTTGCGCACTAACCCGAGTACAACTTTATTTCCCTTTCCCCAATCACCTGCAATACGACTTCTCAACGGCAAAGGAAAATTGCTCGACATTTTGTCGTTGTAGTTTCAATTTTTATAGAGTTGCACTTCTTTGTCTTCCGTCGCTTTGAGTTTCTACCGAGAAATCACACCTCCTGCATGCACCTATCACTGTCAATCAACCTTCGCGCGTATGAGCCGCCAGTTTTGAAACGGCTCCTTCTTGAATTTCTCGCCCCAACGGAAGGTTGTTAGACTATCTTTGCCTTGGGTTGAACTCCCCCCAATCCGAAGACAATTTACTTCATATGGTATGCTGGCAGGGCATTTCCGAGGACTTCGCCTTAAGACCCAAAGTCACTTTACTTTGGGTTTCATCCCAAAGACAATTTTCTTCGCCTTCTTTGGCCATACAGGCGCAATCCGACTTCTCTATACACTTCTTCTCCTTTATTTTGAAAAAAAACAAAAAATGTGGGCACCACAGATATAGATTTAAAATAATATATATAGTAAATAAAAATAAGACCAACCTCCAAAATTATCAAAATATCCAATTCAACTATCACGAAAAAGCTAATATAAAGAGGAATAATTTAAAAGAAGAAAATTTAAGAATGATATTGGAATATTTGTATGTTTACTTGAGATCTGATTTTGTGACAACCTAATATCAATGTGCTAAAAGTATAAATAATAAGAGTAGGTTGTTCTCTTGATGATACAAGATGGAAATGACTGAAAATGAGATAAAGGTAACATCTTGTTTTCCATGCCAGATATTCCTACCTCCTTGTTTTGCATCCTTAAAACAAAGTCAATGAAAGTTAAGGTTTTGACTGAGGTGTAATACTCCAAGGACAAGAGAAGATACAAAACACAGATTTCACATTCAATCATCTGATGCCCCAAAGGAGCACCTTCTCTTTATTATATAGACAAAGGAGATCTCCTCCAAGGAAGCTCCACCACAGGATTAGGCACATAGATAGGTGACATGTCAGCAAGATCCACCTTTGGATTACTTGCTTGGATGAGTGACATGTCGGTCCTGATCCTATTTGGTTGGTCAAAGTTGCTTAGACCAAAGGGAATCTTTTAGGGAATCTTCTTGTAGGAATCTTAGAATCACGTGGATGAGGTACCATTGGAAAGCACAAACTAGAGACAAACCATGGGGGAGAGAAGGCCAATCTTTCCTTTGTTGTGGGAGGTCATTTGTACATTTTCAAAGCCTAATTCATCTATTTAGGCCTCCAAAATTGCCTTCAAAGATTTCAGGCATATTTTGGTTCCTATTCTATTAGTAGAAGTCCTCTTTTAGTGATACTTCTTTCTGATCTATTTAGTTCATCATGTGTAAAATCTTTCTAGATGTTACCAAACCAATTCTCACCTTTAAATCATATGTATAGCTATTGGTTCTAAGGTTTTCAAGTCCATTGTGGTTTCTACCCTATTAGTAGAAGTACTCTTTTTGTGATACTTCTATCTGATCTATTTTGTCCATCATGTATAACATCATTCCAGATGTTCCCAAACCAAATTTCTCTCTTCAAGATCATATGGCTAGCTTGTGGTATTACAAACTTCCTTCCTTTTAAGATGCAACATCCTCGTTGTGTAGTTGTTGCTCAAATGCTTGTACCAACACTGGTGCATGTGTCAAACTAGCAGTGTGCTCCTAGGTTGCCTCAAAGAGGGGGTAACCTTTCCATTGTACCAGATAGTCCACCCATAGTTGGTGATACCACACATGCATTTTTGGAAGATACGTTACACTTCATATTCCTTTGTGCTATCAATGAGTGTCGGACAAGGTCAAAGGTCTTGTGTGGAAGAACATTTGGGAGCATATTTGTGTAGTAGGGAAACATGGAACATTGGATGGATCTTCATGTGTGATGGTAGCTCAAGGTGATAGGCCACAATGCCAAATTAACAAAGAATAGAAAAAGGCCCAATAAAATGAGGTTTGAGCTTGCAAGGGCCAACTAATGTGAGGTTGGTTGTCAACAACCACACTTGATCACCAACATTGAACTCCATGTGCCTATAGCATGCATTGGCATATTGCTTTTGTCTATTTTGCACAATCTACAATTTGTGCTTGGCGCTCTCCACACCTTGTTGGATTCTAGAAACAAATGTGTTGACTACATCAACCTTGGTAGCCACCGAACAGATTTTCATCATGCTAGAAGGTGTAAAGAGATGCTCACCATACATGAGGAAGAACGGAGTGACATGGGTGGATGCATTCATTGAATTGTTGTAAGCAAATTCCACCAAGAGGAGTAGGGTGTCCCACCTCTCTTGCTCTTCTAAGGTGAAGTTGTGTAACATGTCTTCAATAGTGAAATTAGCCCACTCTATTTGTCCATATGTTTGTGGGTGGTAAGCTATGGACATGGTCAACTTGGTTTTGAATAAACCAAAAGATGTTTGCCAAAACAAACTAGTGAATTGAGTGCATCTATTGATGATGAGTACTCAAGACAAGCCATGGTGAGAGAAGACTGCATTTAGGTATAATTGAGCTAGTGTTGGAGCGGTCACATCCTTGGTGGTAGGGCATACATGAATCATTTTGCTGAGCCGGTCCACAAAGACCACAATGGAGTCAAACCCTGCTGAGGTGGTCTTGGGTAATTCACAAACAAGATCCATACTCATTTGTTCCCAACGTTGTGTAGGAGTGGGGAGAGGTTGAAGGAGCCCTGCATGAGCTTGATTGGAAGCTTTTTTTGTTGATAGAGTAGGCAATTGTGTATGCAGTCCATCACATCATTGCTCATCTAGGGCTGATAGTAATGGCATTGGACTGCTTCTAAGGTCTTGTTCACTCTGACATGACCTACAATGGCCAAATCATAACATTCTGCTAGAATAGTGGTGCATAATTTTTTCAGGATCCATAATCTACCATCACAAAAGGTGAGTCCTTGGGTGCTAGTAACACCTTTAGATGATTGCACTCCTACAATCTATGGATCAGCTTTTGTAGCAGTTAGAATCTCTGGCCAGAATTCAAGGTTTATCTTAATCTCTACCACCAAATTGTTTGCCATTGGCATGCGGGTGAATGCATCTACAAGTTGCTTCTTACCTTCCACGTAGATGATTGTCATGCTAAAGCATTGTTGCCACTCTACCCACCAAATCTGGCGATAAGATAGATCTTTTTGTGTCTCCAAGTAGACTAGAGGTTTGTGGTCTATCTCTACTACAAATGCCTTCTCCGCCTAGATAGTGCTTCTAATGCTTGGTTGCAAGGACAATGGCCAGCTCTTCTTGTTCTATAGTATGATAGTTGTGCTCTATTGGTAACAACTTTCAAGAGAAATATGCAATTGGATGCCATTTTTCATGCCACTCTTGTTGTAGTACTACTCCTATTGCTACGCTTGATGCATCTATAGCCAACTTGATTAGACATTCTGGGTCATACCACTTCAATATTGGTGCATATAGCAAGGCGACTTTCAATTCTTGAAAGGCCAACTCTTGTGCGGTTCCCCATATCCACTTCTTCCCCTTGCCAAATAGTGTCATTAAAGGCTGTGTAATCTTAGAGAAGTCCTTGACAAATCAACGATAGATTCCCGTCAACCCCAAGAAGCTCTTGAGTTGAGTTTAATCTTTTGGGGCACTCCATTTTTGAATGACCTCTATTTTATCTATCAATACTTGAATGCCCTCTGCACTTACTCTATGCCCCAAGTAGTTTACTTCAGACTTGCCAAACTTGCACTTTGAAATTTTGGCATACAATCCATTTTGTCTTAGAATTTGGAGGACTTCTTGTAGATGTTGTTTGTGTTCTGTCATTGTGTTACTATATACTAAGATATTGTCCAAGAAGATGCTAACAAACTTATCCAAATATGGAAAAAATATGTCATTCATTAGACTCATGAAAGTGGTAGGTGCATTGATGAGGCCAAGAGGCATCACAAGATACTTGAAGCGGCCACAGCTGGTTCAAAAGGCAGTTTTGTACACATCCTCCTTTGCAATTTGGATTTGATTATAACCGCTCTGCAAGTCCAGTTTGGTGAAGTATCTTGCTCCATGGAGTTGATCAAATAGGTCATCCATGCAAGGTAAAGGGTATTTGTTCTTTGTTATTTGTTGATTAAGACCCCAATAGTCAATGCACATGTGCGTTGTACCGTCCTTTGTCTTCACAAACAAGATAGGAGCCCCATATGGTGATACATGGGGTTGGATGAACCCTTTTTGCAACATCTCCTCAATTTAAGTCCTACACTCCTCCAACTCATGAGGTGATAAGCGATATGGGGCCTTACAAGGAGGTGTCTTCCTCGAGAGTGTCTCAATTTTATGATCTACTCTCCTTTTTGGTGGTAATCCTAAGAGTAGATCATTGGGAAAGACATCTTGAAACTCATCCACTACATCCTTCAGTTTCTCAAGAATTTGTCCATCGAGTTGTGCACTCTGGACTTCTCTTATTAGACCCATGAAACATCTATCGGTCTTATAGATAGCTACCGTCCCTATGACATAGAGAGGCAGTTCTTGCCTATGTGATTTTTCTTTAACCCCAATGATTAACCATTGGTGGGTTCTCGTTACTTTCTTCCTCCAATCTACCATAGGGTTGTAATGCTCTATCCATGGCATGCTTAAGATTGCGTCATATGGAGCTAATTGTATCACTCGCCACTCAATTGCTTCCTAAAATTCTCCTATAGAGAGTGTTACCCATCTAGGTAATGATTCTATCCTCTCTATCTGCCCATTAAGTAACTCGACTTCTTTGCTCTCATCTCTCTCTAGATCCATTCACAATCTTATTGCAATAAAGCAAGACAAGAAATTCTCTATTGCTCCCAAATCTATTAATACTCTCACTTGATTGCCTTCTAGGACTCCATTCACAACAATCAATTGTGAGGTTGCCTTTTGGGCCCTTTACGCACTCGTCTTCTTCCTTCCCTTGCTTCTTTACTTCCTTATTGAGCCATTAAGGCCGTGAGGTACATTTTCTGGCAATCTTTATTTTCCGAAGTGATTTCCACCTCCTCCTCTTCAATGCGTCTCTACATGTTATTCAAAGATCGCTTGTATGAAGGCCAAGGGCCTCTAAGAGACAAGCATAACAATTGGTAGATATGTGCTCAATACAGCCGCAATTGTAACAACGGCATTGTTCTCATCAAATTCCTTCTCCTCAAATTCCTTCTCCTTGTGGGACTCCCTCTCTCTGTTCTTCTTCCTATCCACGCTCTCCTTGAAGCAATCATACTCCTTGGTCTCAAAACCGAAGGTTGCCCAATTCCATCGGTACTGGTCCACCCATGTGTGGCATTTTTGCTCAATAATGTTGAGGTGGAACTACTCCTTCACCTCCACCCAATGCCCTTGCTATTCTTTGCACACAAGCAATGGCTTCAAATACCGTGCGAGGATTTTGCACCATAACTTCTTGGCAAATCCGCTCCTTCAACCCTCATTTGAAATTTTCAAGAACCTCTGCTAGACTCATGTTGGTTATTGCAACTTGTAGATCCAAAAATGCCTCCACATAGTCTTGTACATTGTTTTTCTATCTCAATCTCCACAGTTGGATTCGGGCCATCTACATGGAATCCACCGATTGGAAATTCTTTAGCAATCCTTCTTGCATTGTTGTTTATGTGATCTCCCTTCTCTCTGCCAACATGGATCATTCCCAAGCATCATACCATGTGAGGGCTTTATTGGTCAAGTACCCACATGCAAACACGCCTATAGCATGCTCAATGATCTTTGTTGAGAACAATTGGAAATATTGATTCATTCCTCAAGATCTAGTTTTCCACTACTCCCATCATACGCTGCCCCTTGTAAGGCTCAATGTTGCAGGTCTTCTTCATCCGGAGTAGCAATGTGGCTTCATTGTTGATTGGGTTTGTAGGCACGGGTGCCTCTCCAAGTACTTCAGTCGTAGGTAATGGGTTTTGAGATAGCTCTTCTTCTTGCATTGCTTGATCATTCCTAAGGATTTGCACTTGACTTTATAATGCCTCCATGGTCATCCTAATCTCTCAAAATTTGTTCAACATCCCCTACATTCCTTGCACCAGCTCCGACAACCGCGGATCCATGGTTCCTGCAACACTCAATCACTACTGTCTACTTCAATAAAGAGTTAATAGGATCACTTTGGATAGTGCACAAACTATTGGGACTACCATTGGGACCTCGGAAGCTATCACTTGTTGATAATACTCCTCACCAAAATTTCTCATTACAAAATCTCTAGATGTCACTTTTGATCTGTGAGCCGGCTTGTCTCTCACTTAGGATGAACCTCTAATGGCTACTATGGTAGCGCACCATGGACTAAGAAGGCAAGGAACCCCAACTCCATCATACTCCTCCAAAGCTAACACTCCAAGACTCAAGACCTTGCTCACTAGAGAACTCACTGAGAGAGAGATAGTTGCAAATGAAAGGATGATGAGTACCTCTCACCCCTTGTTTATATACTTGTGAAATAGTTATGTACCAAAGTTACTAATTACTGTAGTAACTCAAGTTACTAGACTAAAAGTCAAGTGAAGTCAAAAAGTAAAAAGGAATATCCTTTCACATGGGCATATTCTCCTAAGCATGTGGTCTTATCTTGACCCAACCACTAAGTCAAGGATTCCTTCACATGGGCTATCCTTGGACTAAAGAAGAATCCAAAACAAAAAGGCTTGCGGGCCCAAGAGTTCTCAACTCTTTCCTCAAAGCCAAACACCTAGGAATAATACCAAGTCAACACACTAAAATCCAAAATAGTGGTGCTTATCTTTTCTACTTCCTCTAAAGTAAAGTCCCCTCTATCTTAGCTATGACTAACTTTAACTAACCATGACTAATATAGAACCATCCTTTATCTCTATATAAATAATATCTCTTAAGTACTTGTAATACCAAGCTAAATATCACAATACCACACACATGCACAAATGGGTGTTACAGATCTCACTACATGACAAATTTCTACTTGAGTGTTGAAAGGGAGAGGATTTGGGACATTCACACCCATAACATCATAATAGAATGTAGATTGTCAAATCTCACTCTTTGTTGTATACCACCATAGGTAGAATCACCGAGTTTGGTGAGTTCATCACTTTGTCCATGAATTTTGCTCCAAAGTGATAAACTAGCAATACTCTCATTTGCTCATGTTGGATGTACATAACCTTGATGTGGAATGGATTCAAGAATGGGAAGCTAGGTGTAAGAAATTGTCCTCCCGGTGCATCCATCCCATCCGCTCTCTGAAGTCCTTCCCAAGTCTAACAATTACTCTATGTTCTCTACCTCAAATTACTCAATTTCAGTAGTTTGTGCTCTTCCAAGACGGTGATCCACTTAAACTAAAACATTTGCTCTGATACCATTGTAATACTCCAAGGACAAGAGAAGAGAGAAAACACAGATTTCATACTCAATCATCTGATGCTCCAATGGAGTACCTTCTCTTTATTATATAGACAAAGTGGATCTCCAAGGAAGCTCCATCATAGGATTAGGCACATAGATAGGTGATATGTCAGCAAGCTCCACCCTTGGATTACTTACTTGGATGGGTGACATGTTGGTCATGATCCTATCTGGTTGGTCAAACATGCTTTGACCAAAAGGAATCTTTTAAGGAATCTTCTTGTAAGAATCTCAAAATCACATGGATGTGGTATTGTTGGAAAGCACAAACCAAAGACAAACCAAGGGGGAGGGAAGGCTAGCCTTTCCTTTGTTAGGGGAGAATCTACACATTTTCAAAGCCTAATTCATTTGTTTAGGCCTCCAAAATTGCCTTCAGAGATTTTAGGCATATTTTGGTTCCTACTCTATTAGTAGAAGTCCACTTTTAGTGATACCTCTTTTTGATCTATTTATTCTATCATGTGTAACATCTTCTAGATGTTATCGATCTAATTCCCACCTTTAAATCATATGCCTAGCTATTGATTCTAAACTTTTCAAGTTTATTTTGGTTTTTGCCCTATTAGTAGAAGTACTCTTTTGGTGATACTTCTATCTGATCTATTTTGTCCATCGTGTATAACATCATTCCAGATGTTCCCAAACCAAATTCTCATCGAGATTATATGGCTAGCTCTTGGTATTACACGAGGTTTGCTTCAGCTTGGATATAGAGGTATCCTTGTCTTCCTCCTCTAGCTCTTTCCCTTTTACCAATAATAATTATGTGGTCATATCAATTGCAAGGGGTAATGACTATGCTTCATCATTACTACTTCATACATCTATCTCATCATTTTGGGTGATGAGATCCAAGGAGTACTTCCTACTATGCCGGTCATGTGGAAGGCAAGAATTCTCCATTGACATGGAATTTGGTGGTGTTTTGATAGGTTGTGGAGGTTTGCATTGATAGGACTTTGTTTTCACTGATCTTTGTAATGAAGCAACCTAGTGTAAATATAACTTATCATATCATATCATTACTAAGTGATATGATTTATCATGAAGGATCTTTGCAATGTTGATCTTTGTAAGAACAATATGCCACCAAGAAACACTATTAAGATACAAACATTGGACATCGGCTCTTGGAACTAGGTCATATTTGTTGTATGAAGAAATTGTTCATTTTTTGAGGTGCTTGTCTAATGATTAATGCCATTTGTTAGTCTTTGTTTACTATCTTCTGCCATGCTAAATACTAGAACTACTAAATTAAAAAAAATTAAAATGAAATTTGGCTCTAGGGAAGTCAAGGTGGTTCATTGCTATTATAAATACAAGGAAGGAGCTGAAGTACAACACACACTTATTTACTACATTAAAAAGAGGAAGAAATACCATCTATTGATAATTATAAAGAATCATAAAAATTTCACATAATTTCATAGGTTTAAGAGTGGAGGTTAAAATACATATGATGACAAAGTTTTCTAGGTGTTATTGAGACTCATAAAGAAGTTCAAATGCTAAATTAATCAAATTGAAACGGAGTAGCCAATGAAATTAGATCAAAATTAGATACCCTAAGGTAGTATTGGATGCTAGTCGTCATCATCTGAGCAAAAAAGTGAATAAGTGACCATCAGTTTTGGATATTCAATGTCTTTTATGTAGAACTGTACTAGTGGAATCAATTTTTATTTTTTTAATGTTATATCATAAGCAATGTACAAATAAATGATGCTTTTATATTTCAATTCTATATGTGTATTCATTTTCTTATATCTTATATTATCTATGAAGAAGATGCATTAGCTAACTATGATAAGAGCACAATTGGATAAGGTAAATTACCTTTAGATCCCAAAAGTCCGGGATTATAATAACCAAGATTATAACAAAAAAATGATAACATATTCAATTAACATGCAAAAGTAATAATGAAACTAATCAAAGATTATATTTGTAATTTCACAATGCTTATAATACCACATGTAATATATGTCCAACTAAACTATGGCTAAACTGTCCAATTCTCTTTCAAATATGAAAAATCCAAATATCATCTAATGTGCAAACTTATTAGTTTTATAAACAAGTGGCCAAAAGCAAAATAGTGGAATGTGCATATTGGGTTGATTACAAGTGCCAATCACCAAAATACATATTAAACAATATCAGGTGACTAAAAGCTCAACTCCATCCATCTCCAATTATTATCTTTTCACTTTGCTTGATAGGATTTTTCTTACTTTTAATTCAAATGAGAAAAAGGTGACCACATAAAGGATGGGAAGACCACATCAAGCCATGCAAGGGAGAGACAAAAGAGATAAAATGGGGCTAGCCCCAATAGTATTGATATGAGAAATCTACCATACCGACCCAAAGATATCCAAGCTATGCAAGTCTTAAGGTCTACAAACTACTCAAGCATCCAAGAAGCATCACCTAGAGTGATTGCTCTCCTATGGATTGCACTAGCCAATGCTCTTTGTAGAGCAATGGACACACGCTATCTAAAGTATGCTACAAAGTATGAGAGTGAGAGTGGTACCCCTGGTGTCTAATATGATAAGCTCTTGTGCACTCCTTGACAAATGTGTAGAATGTAATGTCCATCACTCCATATAACTCCAAGGCTACAAGAATAAAGAGGTGATCCCACTGCATACCTCTATACTTGGAGACCTTGCGTTTGTTGTTCCACTTGCCGCCCATCCAGAGGATGACTAATCACTCTCTCCAAATTATATCATGCATAAGGTCTGTGACCACAACGTCTGCCCACTATCACCTAATCATCTCAACCCATAATATGAATATATTCTAACACATGTCATATGAACATTTGCAAAGAATATGAATGCTCTCCCCTTCAAATTAAGCATTCATTTGTGTCTGGGTTCTTATTCCATTAGGTTTACTAGTTCTCTACATGTGCTATTTTAAATATCGGGACGTCCTTACTTATGCTTATCCTCGTTCTTACTTTAACGTATCTTACTAATGTTAGATTTATTTACATTCCATTTCCTTGCATCCATTTCATTTCGGTTTGCATTTAATTTCCATTTCTACACATTCAATGCATTTCGTGTTGTATGCACTCGTCCATACATTTCATATGCACGTTTCCATACTTAGTGGGTTCCGCATCCCCGTTCTTCGAATAGCTTCTGCTCCCATTTCTCAAATATCCGGTATCTATAAACTAGTTTATAGTCCACTCTATCTCTAAATTTAGAGACTTTTATTACTGTCTAATAGTACATCGTCACGCGCATTGCAGTCTTTAAATTAAGACCTATTTGGCTAACCTCTTTCGTGTAGCTAAAAGTTTAACTTGAATACCTTCCCTATATAAGAACTCAAGTTATTATCTAATAGTTGTCGAGAAATCAAAGGATGTGAATGGAAGCTTTGAGTTTCCTCTTAATTTTTAATGTAGTGAAGGCAATACTGACAAGATCTTGCTAATTATTATTATTATTTTGACAGGAAACCGTTTCTTTTGGAGGTTAAAGTAAAACAACAATTATTAGTCTCTTTTAAGGTCAAATGGGAGATCGGCTGGGAGGATGCTACTAACAAGGACATAATTAGCAATCTTGACTTTTCTGGTTGATATCAATCGCTGAAGATAGGTTTGGAGGTTCTACACATATTAGATTATATTCTATATATAGGCTTATTCCATGAGCACTTGACTTTAAATTTGGGATGGAATCATGCTACAAAACCTACAATATAACACCTGCCTTACAGTTCACGAATTTAAAATAAAATCCTGAACTTAGACAATAGTAGCAATAGTTGCATGAATCTCATTGGTATGACTTTCCACTATTCAAACGAGTAAGTTTTTATTTTATAATGATTTAAATATGTGGTCGGCATATGTGCACACACATTACGCATGCAAAACCTTCCAAAGCGAATTCTTGTCTAGGAATGTACTCTATTTATTTTTCTTCGATTTTGGTTGTTTATCATGACCACCAAAATGTCATATTGTCAAAAGAAAGCTTCCTGGTGAACATAATGATACATTTTTTTGACTAAATAATAGAAAATAAATATAATCTCTGCAACGTGAAGAAAAAGAAACATAACATAACATAACAGATGTAGTAGCAGGAAAGTCGTTCGAGCACCGTCAAAAATTGCTGACGAGAACTGCAGTCCATGTCAGCATGGCTTTAGTGTGCAAACTACTGTAGTGGAGACTTCTCCTGTACAGTATTGTCCTGAAGAGAAGCAAGCAACAGGGATTATAAAATGAATCCAAAGACTGTAGCTCCCCAGCTAATTGAAACAACAGCGAGGGAGAGCTACTTGGCGCCATCAGCCTATCTCCTTTTCTAAAGTGGGAGTCTGTGGTGGCTTTTGAACAAAAGAGACAAGGCGCCGGTAAGGAAGGCCGGCACGGTCCTCACAGAAGAAGGCCAGGTGGGACGTCGTCCAGACCGTGGTTTTCGTCGTCGTCCTTCGGCTTGTTGTGTCTGCCCGGGACAAACGAAAGAGGCTGTCAATTTCGTTCATGCGCTCGGTCTCATCGTTGTTGTTGTTGTTGCTGCGCCTTGACCGGCGTTTCCTCTCTGTTTAATCCTGGTCCGGAAGAGAGTTGCGTATCTTCGTGCCGACGCCTTGTTGCTCTGTTCCGGTTAACACATTCGCTAGAGAGTTGGCGTTCGTTTGTAGTGAAGAGCAGCAGCAGCAGCAGCAGCAGCAGAAGACGAAGTTGTTTAACAGCGGGAACGGTAAGTGGCACGTTAGATAAGATACACCTTCTACTGTTTCCGATGTGCACATCGGATAGGAAGCCGCAACGACACGGGGCGTGAGAGCGGAAAGAGCCTAGAAGGAGGCTGGAAGAAGAATGCCAACTAAAGACGACCAGTTCAAGGAGGCCTTAAGTATTGTGAGGGTGCAGTAGAACGAGTTGCTCGTAGGCAGGTATACGCTTTTCTGTTGTCACTTCGGGTCGGTTAAAAGGTTCAAAGATTGTTGAAGACGGCGAAGTTGCGACCGATTGAAAGCGCAATTTGATGACTGGCTCGGTGTTGGAGGAATCGCCATACCTCGGTGAACGCTCATGAGTGCGCTGCGTGCGGTGGCAACTGCGCACCAATTTGTTCTCTCCACCGAAGGAGTTGATGCGGGTGGGGTGGTTGGATTAGGAAAAGAAAAGAAGTGAGGCTGAGGGGGGAAGAGACCCTCTGTTTGCGTACTGAGGACGAGGAAGCAAACTCACACTAGGAGTGGACCTGGTACAGTGATGAAAGTGGAGTTCGAGTTGGTTGAAGTCCGGGAGAAAACATTAGGGAAGCATAGAAGGAGGAAACTGTGAAAGGGGGTGCTTCTCTGGCAATTTTAGGGACGAGGAGCGTAACCACAAGACGTATGTGTGGTAACGAAGGAGAAACGGGGGAATTGCGGTTCGTTTCCAGCGGGGCGAAAGGTGCTTTGTTTATGTGATCCAGCGGGGAAGGACTATTGAGCTGAACTTTTAAGGAGCTATTCTGTGTAGTCTGATCGCACTTTAACTTCAGGGTTGTTAAAAGTTGGATCTCCCTTCAGCCCTCTTACCGTCAGGAGTTCACTCACGGACGTTGTGTCCTTCTAAGTCTGAAGCCATAGTATATACCGAAGGCTGGCGAAAGTTGTAGATAATAAACCAAAGTTCTCAAGCTAGATCTTCATGCATCTAGAGCTTTCTCCAGCCGGGGATTCCGGTAGGAATTGCCGCAGAGCAACGTACATGGCGTCGATGGTCTTGACTGATCATTTTGACCGTCTACCAGATTCTCTTTTGCTTCTGATTTTCAACAAACTGGCTGATATCAAAGCCCTTGGACGGTGTTGTGCTGTTTCGAGGAGATTTTACTCTCTGGCTCCTCTAGTAGATAACGTTGTGGTGAAAGTGGACTGTGTCATATCCGGAGAAGAAAGCAGTTTGAACGTTAAAGGCAAAGGCATCTTGAGTATCATGCGGCTTGTTGTTGGCAGTCTATTCAAGCCTATTCAAGCTCTTCAGCATTTCCTGGGGCCGAAGAAGACGATCCTTGCGACGGAAGTATCCCACCACTCCCCGGGGGAAGTTTTGAAGAACTTCAAGGAGATCCAAAACCTCAGAATTGAACTGCCGGGAGGAGAGCTCGGTATTGAAGAAGGAAAGCTTCTGAAGTGGAAAGCTGAGTTTGGAAGCACACTGGAAAGCTGTGTAATACTAGGAGCTGCATCGTTGGTCAAAGGTACCGAGGTCGAAAAGAAGGGAGTAAAGCCCGACGGTACCAAGCCATGGTTCTCGCAAGTTAGGACAGATGATAGCCGAACTTCCGTCGAGACTGTCGATGATGCGTCGCCTGCACAACCAGATGATAGCGGGAGTATTCCACCATCTTTCTACACGGATGGTGGTCTGAAGTTGAGAGTAGTTTGGACCATCAGCTCGCTTATTGCTGCTTCAGCGAGGCACTATCTACTTCAGCAGATAATTTCTGATCATCCTACCCTGGAAAGTTTGGTGTTGACAGATGCCGATGGGCAAGGGATGCTTTGCATGAGCAAAGAGCAGTTGCGTGAATTCCGAGACAAGCCCCTTGCGGCATCTGCTTCTTCGAATAGAACTCAAGTTCCGGCTCTAAACATGAAGCTTTGGTATGCACCTTACTTGGAACTTCCCGGTGGAACTGGTCTGAAAGGGGCAACTCTGGTTGACATTAGACCCAGTGATCAGCCTGCTCGGAAGGAGTCAACTTGTAAGGAATCAGAAGCTGTTGTGGTGGGAGCATTTGAGGAGCCATACCGCACTGCTGCCAGCATTCTTGCAAAGCGTCGCACATATCTATTGGAAATGAACTCGTTTTGATCGTTCTGCCGAAGTCAGAAACACTATAAAACGAGGCATGATCAGAACAGGGTAGGATTTAAGTTATCAAGTACTTTCCTCTCGTAGTGTGCCTTTTGTCGAGCCTGTTCACCCGTAGTATTTAGTCTTTCGGTGGTGTGAGGTGGACAAAGGTCTGGAACCTTGTGACGTTCTGTGAGAGATGATATGCGGGTAGGGATTTCACGTGAAGCAGGGAACTGATGGAGGATGCGCCGTGGGCTAGGTACAAAGATATTCATAAGGTGCAAAACGGTTGTCGATGTCTCCGCAAAGAGAAGACAACCAAGCTCTTCAGGAGAAAATCTGAGGGCAGGGGGGTTCCGGAGACACGATGCCGCGGAATGCGCTATGACCTTTCTCGCAGACATGGTGCATGAGGCTAGAAGTTTCTATTACTGGCGCATCGCAAACTGGAAGACAACACTCGAAATCCCCTTTGTCAGCCTTCGCATGGTTGCAGACTGGTTGAATTTTGAGCCCCGAAAGATTTATTGAGCGGCTAGTTTCGGCAAATTTTCTGTGAAGTTATTTCTATTTTGGAGAGGTTTGAGACTTTGAATCGCAAGCTGCTACCATACTCGCAAGGGAGAACCGCCGGTTATTTGCAGTCGTAACTCATGTCATACTAAGATGACGAGGCACTTTCCAGCTGAGGCCGGTATGAAAGACCAAACTTCGTTTAGATGGGGCAAGGCAATATTCGTCACATTTCTTGTTGACAGTGTAAATGTTTAAGCTTTTGAACATCTAATGTAAAATACATGTTGTCTAGTTTTCATCAACATCTGCCCAAAGATAGTTTTGCTTGTTTATTTTTGTACAGCATCCATAACGTTTGGAATTTTTTTGCGTGCTCTTATACTTTCCAGCAGACAGGTGGTTAACTGTTTTCGAATTTGTCCAACTCCAGTTGTTTGCAAGATACTGTAAACGTTGGAGACTGATCTTTAAATGGCTTTGTGCATCTGCTAGTGTACCATGTGTTACATTTGTTTGATATGTCGTGACCGGTGAAGTCCGTAGTCTCAGTTCTTTGGTTTCTGGGGATCTTGTACCCATGTTCCTAAAATTTGCTTAGACTATGGGTAGGTATGTTGTCTAGATCTAGCACTTTGACTATTTGAGAATCTGGAGTAGAGCTCAGGAGATCCATTCCCCCTACCTGCAAATGTAGAGAATTATGCATGACACTTTGGTTACTATCACTTTGTTCACTAAAATTCCGTTGTACCAAAGAGCAAAATTAATGGCGAGTTATCATGGCGTGGAGTGCATCCACCAGGAGGATCCGCGTTGCAAGCGGATCAGCTGCAACGCGGGTGATCCCGAAATAATATCCGCCACTCCGACCTGGGAGCTTGAAGCTGACAGTCTCAACATAATGTGCAGAACTTCACCTATCCATGGGGATTCGCGATCCGGATGAAACGTGCTAATAGTGCCCCCAAGATGTGTTGCATGGCCGTGTGATACACTGTGGTCTGACTTTTAGAGTATCCGTTCATTCTGAGCCTATCAATGGTTCACACTCTAAACTTGCCCATAGAGACTGAACCCATGAGCATCTAGCTTTAGTGTGAAAGACTAGTAAACTCGCTCTAGACTTCTGCAAGTAAAGATGCCATTTGCACAGGGAGGGCATGATGACATTCACAGCTGGGCCTTTGGCATATGTACACAGGGGAGGGCGATTTGGAAATCCCGGATGGTGTCGTGCTCATTGCCTCTGCAGCCCGGAAGCAATGAAGCTGAGGTACAGAGCAAGCGAATGAAACAAGAGAAAAAGAATCATACCGTGAAACGTCTTGTGTGAAATATTGCGTTATCCTAAACTGTCTAGTCTGAGTTGGAACAAGGAAATGGGAAAAAACAACCAAGAGACTGGCACAAAATGGGCAAATGTATAAGCAGGTGTAGGACTAGAGGTGAAATTGTTTGATCCGAACTCAGCATCAACCGCCTGATCAAAACAAATGGAATAAACTGGAATTCTGCACGAACTTGTTCTCCTGCATAGGGAACCCTATAGTCGTCAGATGTCACAGTTTCTTGTGAGCAAAGATTAATTTAATCAAGCTGGGTCCTGTGCCTCCTGCAAGGTATGGTCCTCCACTTGTGACGCAGTTATGCTCTAGCTTCGTTCTTGATGCCTCGTCTTCATGCTGATCACATATTTTTTTAATTCTATAGAAGGCAAGATAAATGCTTTTACAAAGTTAAAACATTGCCAGTCGATAAGACAAACAGTGTTATCATGTTAGAATGTCCACATAGGTAGATGATGTCCGGATGATATTTTGATTCTCACTTTCCATGAGTGAATTCGCCACATTTCCAGATTCGGCAGGAGGAAGCGAATCAGCTCCATTCAAGGACAACAAGGTTTGAAAATGATTTCCTTCTTCCACTACTTCAAGAAGGTATCTTAGAATACTGGACATCTGGAGAAGTTCACTTGGATACTTTAAACTCTTCCGTTAAAGTTTGATTTTGTCTTAGTCTACAACTCTTCTCGACTGGAATGACGTTGCGAGATGCATCTTCTATAAACCTATTCGCCCTATATGTATGCACATTAGTTGAGCACTCCTCTAGTCAAACCTCACTTAAATGTGTGAAAGTTCACGTGGCTGGAACTGAGTGAGCTGGAAACCTGTCAAACTCCCTGTTCAGTAGTGCAACTAGTTTGTAGATATTCACCTGCTGTTATTCATTGGAATCTCCGAATAATATCTTAGATCTGTGAATATACATCGTGCCCCTTGCAGTTATAGCGACCAAAGACTGCACTGCAACCAGGATTGAAAACGACGATGAGATCAAGAAATCTTGTTTGGTCGCACCCTGTATTAGAATATCAGAATTCGAGGTTTTGTTCTAATTCTGAACAGTTCTTTCTGGAACACGCGTGTACCGTAACATGCCTCGAGAGTTCATGCCATTGACGAAGGCTTTAATGACACGTTGTACAAGACAGGCCGATCTTCTGGAGTATGTACGTCAGCACTGCATGTGAAAATCTTGGTAGCGCTGCTGTCAACTCTCGAAAGTACCCATCATAGGTTGTATGCGCATGTGATGGCGACCTTACGTGGTTGTTGGAATTGTTCCCACACCGACACCAAGACCCATTGACTCTCATAGCAAACTGCCATCAATGGGGAAATCTATCTTCTTTACAACGAGATACGATATAGTGCGCGTATCCTTTGCTTGTAGTTACAGTACCGTACCGGCATCTGCTTTCATTTCATCCTCTTCTTCGCGTTTCTGGCCCACCGATCAGAATCTGGTCAAAAGCTCCCCGTAAGACACAATTAGAGGGACGCTTCAGCAGCAACCCGGTTTCACACGAAGTTTCGTAGCGCTCATTACATCTGTTTCCAGAATGTATTTCAAGACACGCTCCTATTCATTTCATAGATCGAGAATGAAATCATGATCGAGAAGTAGCCAAAACCTTTTGGCTAGTAGCAACATCTTAAGACAAACCCGCCTACGAGTGAAGGAAGTGGTGCGAATCTATAAACCATAAGTATGTTCGTAGCAACACGTTACGAGTCTTATGAAATGCAAGAAAGAAGGCAGAATTGAGGTCAAGGACAATTGGATCAAGTTGCATGTAGGAACAATCTTTATGTTGACTTTCTCCTACAAATACAGCTTAGTACTATTTAATACGTGCATAAGTAGATACGAAGCAGACCGACATCATCTAGTTTGTTTCAAGGGTATTGAAATCTTTTCCATAGATCCTATCTTTTTTAAAGAAAGGATTCGATTATGGTAGATTACGGGCAAGACTATTCGATTATGGTTCACCGTTCATACGAGGATGTATCTTCTTTCTATCAACTTCCACAATTTCGTGTTTACTAAGGGGGCCGGTAAGACTGGACACTCAAGAATTTCATTTAAGAGTTTCAAGTTGTCGAAGAAAATGCAAAAGGAATTTAGAGAGTTTTGGAGTGCCTTCACCTTCACCGCCTGCAAGCAAACTTCTCCTATTCTAATTCACGACGGCAAGTAATTCTATCAGTTTGGTTTTCCTTTCAATATCACACGCAATGAACTTCGTCTACAGTATAACCGGAACCGATGCTAAGGATATGCAAACATGTACCTATACGATTTGGATTAAAATCACTAACCTCGTTTAGAAGCACAATTCAGATGACTGGCTCAACGCAAGTAGATATGGTCGTGGGCTTGTGTTGTGTGTTCGGGAAAGTTTTTAGTTGCTCTGTGGATCTCTCTGTTCTCTACTCTAGGAGTAGAGAAAAGCCAGTAAGCTGAATTACAATATGTTGTGCTACTTGTTCTGATTCGGAGGTTGTAGATCCACATGGGTTTTCTTTGTCGAACTTTTTTGACCGAACCTCATCTTGTTTCCCGGACGGTTTTCTTGATCTTTTCCATTCTTCACTATGCAAAGAAATCCCTTATCTCTAAAATTTGGAGATTTCAAGCTTGCGTAAAGATCACAAGCTCTGATTCTATCTACAAATTATGGTCCCATAGATGTGCTACCAAAGGGTTTTCAGATTGGTACGAGGTTCATATGATCCTCTTATCTTTCTGGCATAGACTGGCTTTGCGCCAAGCAATTAGGTTACGCGCTACGTAGACTAAAAGAATTATCATGACCAAGCTGCACGCACACATACTGCGCACCAATCTACAGAGGGGGGAACGAAACGAAATATTGACTGTGATAGACACTGAAAATGCAATTTCGAAAATGAAGTCAGAAAAGTGAAAGCGGACATGAAATTGCAAAACGGAAATTTCAGGGCAGAGGGAGGGTGTTAAATTAATAAATCAAAAGTGTCCCCCTAGTGGTCCCTTTTCAATTTTGGATTTTAAATTACTAAGTGAATGTTAAATTAGTAAATACAGGGTGACACCCTAGTGATCCCCTTTCTAAATGGGGATTAGCTCCATCTTACCTCTTATGTTTTACCCCTGTACGGTTTGATTGTTGAGGTCTTCATATCCTTCTTGTTATCCTACGCAATCGTCCCTTTCTCTCTTTTCCTATTTGATCCAACTTTATGGAGCACAACATTTGCATGAAATTCTGAGAAGTGTTTTCAGATTTTTGAATCTCTTTTCTCTTGAATCTTGATTTGATCATGATACGAAAGTGTATCGATGGCATTGAATGACATCGATAGGCAATTGTATCTCATTGCATCACCCCTATGACATACCGTTGCTTGTAAGAATAAAAGATACTATGTTCTCTGTTATTATTGTTAGAATATCATGCCAGAATTGTATAGATATATTCTATATCCAAAGCCGTTGATCAAGATCGGGTTGGAACTCCTTATAAACTCCTTGTGGCGGTATACTTATGACTTAATTTATAGTATTCTAATGTTAAGTAAAATTCTACATATCTACTTACTTTTAGGAATATGCTGGCCTATTCTGCTATTTCCTTTTTTGTCTTTTTCTTAAACAAATTATTACCATTAGGATTTAAATCCTCTCATTCTCAATACATGTTCCAGCCAATACAGTTCTTCGTTACTGTAAATAAGTCTATGTAAGATACATAGATATGTTACTTGAAGACACAACTGACGAAGGTCACTAAATTTATGATAGAAAAGAACATGAAGTAAGTAAAGGTTTCTGTCTTAACACACAACAATTGTATGATTAAATCTTCAACTGTTTTGCATCTAAGTGTAAGATGATAATTTTCCATCATTTTCAATAATAATAAAAGCAATGAAATGTGAATATAATGATAATATCTATCCCAGTAAAATCTCTAACACAATTAATCTATGTAACATTCTATAGATACAAGCTCACATACACGTTACTGGAAATACTTTAACAAACTTATATGTCTTACATGACCATCACTAAAGATACAATATCTATGGAGTAACATATATTTTATCTCTATCTTTAAAAGTTGGATACAACAAAGGACTTCCCGGTGGTGCACTCTCGCAGTACTATGTCAGTCCAAGGCTACTTAATTGCGTATCCAAGAGTTGCAATGATACATCCATCAAAACGAATTATAGTTTCTATATAATTGGGTATAGATTTCAGTTTTTATCTTAACAACTTAAAGGATGATAACAGAGTGACCTGTGATAATTTATCACCCACATCCCTTTTGGAGGTTCAAATCTTTGTCAACTTAGGTGGGTAGAAAATAAAGTGAAAGTCTACAGATTGTTTGCAATGCGCTATATAATGATCTAAATCCTATCACAATGGTATATACATCAATAATGCAAATCTTTAATGCCGTCGTCGTATAAAATTAATCTCTAACTTTCAAAGGATAAACTGCCATCCAAAACTATGATTCTACGATGTAGAAACCTAGGTAGGAACAACCCCTAAATTAATCAAAGGATGAACACATTTGAAAAAAGCTTGATTGTTTCAAACAAACAGACTCCCCAAGTTAGAAAGATAAACTATATACAATTTCTAACAAATCTATAGAAAATTAGAGTCTAATAACGATTTGAGTAGAGAGACTTATAGTACATTTGTGTAGGGAAACTTATAGTATATTTGAGTACAGAGAGACTTATAGTAGATTTGAGTAGAGAGGAGCTTCACTTATTTTCTTTCAATCCAACATGTACAAAGAGAAAAAATGTTATTTAATTGCATCTTGTGGACTACTTCGAAAGTTTGATGGAAGAACTTAAGTGTGCTAGAAATATAATTCCGCTTTAAAGAAAACAATAGGGGTTTTCAATGTTGAGGTATTTCATGAACTTTAAGGTAGTACATTTGATTTAGGGTTAATCCCAAAAAAATGCAACATGTGTCCGTAGGCCAAGTTTCATAGTATTATTGGAAAACGTGGTACAATGATATTAAAGTAAATATAAGAAAAGAAAAGAATGGAGGTGGGGTTTATGGGTTACGGGGGCAAGGGAGGCTCAAAATTAGACAGGCGGCAATGGGCAGATTGGGCATTTAGGGCTAATTTTGAGTGCCGTGCCGGAGTTCGGGAGCTTGTTGAGGACGAGGGATCGTGAAGTCTTGAGGTCAGGTAACTCGGCCGTTGAAGATGGGACGTCAAGAGCTTGTCGAGGTTAGAGCTCATTAAAGGGCTGGAGCTTGTTGAGGACGAGAGATTGTGAAGGATTGAGGTCGGGAGAGCTTGTCGAGCCTGAAGGAAAGGAGGTCACCAAGGAACTCGTTGACGGGAGAGAAACTCTAAAGGTATCCCAAATTCTTGATTTTGGATCACCTGAAAGAATCCGCCTTTTGGGGCTTGTTGAGCCGGGAGGAAAGGATGTCACCGAGGAGATGGTTGAGGTGAGAGAAATCTAAAGGTATCTAAAGGTAAGTTATTGATTCTGAATGATCTTAAGGAACCCGGCTAGATTAGCTACCATCTTTACCTACAAGTTCGGGAGTATTAGAATGAGGTTGGAAACTCCTCACCATGGTGACTAAATCAATCGTTTCAGCACAACAGAAATGTTGTGAAGTGCTGATAATTGAAAGCACCATTGGAGTATACATGGAAATGGATAGCATTAGTACCGAAGCAATTAGGAGACTGAACTGGAACCCTTGACTTCTTTTATCTCAGTTTGCAAAAGCTGCAATGCTCTTGGCAGCACGCTCACTGCTCCTATCCTAATTGTACATCCTTGGAAGTCCAAGCTCTTGAGACCTGAAACATTTTGAGGCTCTAGGGTTCTGAAGATGGCAAGAATACCTTCTTCTTCCTCAATTCCTCCAAGATTCAGATCCTCAAAAAGGGGCAAGTGTCTAGCCTTATGAACTTCTGCAACAGCCTTTGTGCCTTACGTTTGGAAAATGTCCTTCTTGCTTCTTAAGTAAAGACGTTTTCAACATAAAGAGCGTCTACCAGAGCAACCTAATCCATGTCCTCCATGCCATTCGGGAAGACTTCCTAATGCAAACATTGCGCAATCCTCCATAGGTCCCATCGTCTTTAGTTTACACTCCATCAAACGTACTGACTTCAGATCCGGAAGTGGACGTTATTGACTTATTATTCTACGTAAGACTACAATTCAAATATCTGAAATGATGGACATTCTAATAGAAGTCTGATTCTCCAACTCTAGTATAATGGGAGCTCGGACACCAATCTTTGCATTCTTGCTATAATTCTCGGTAGTTCATTGTAGCAGCTTAGCTGAGAGGACTTGCTCCTACCCCTATAATAATCAAATTATAAATAATGGAAACATAAATTCATTGCGTATAGTTTGATATTGACTTTGAGCATTCGTGATCTTGAATCCATGGGTGTTTTAATTCATAGTCATGATCATGATGCTTGAGTTGTACAGAATATTAAGGGTTTCACGTAAGGACTTCTTGTGTTATCCACTCTTACCTCCTTCAAAGCAAGAGTCAAACTACACTTCTTATTATTCATCTAACGTGATAAGTCTTCCACGAGATGGACCTTCAAGTAAAAGTATATTTAATGAGTGTCGCATATCTAATATGAGATGATGTATCTAGAATTGCCTCTTTTTGAAATAATCATATACTTTTGTAGTGACCTCACCTCTATGTTGCATTATTGCTCCGAATGCATTATCACTTGTACAATTCTTGTTATTTCTCAATATACCAAAGGGTATTGTAGACAATGCATCTTGTACAAGCATAATACAAGCTCCATTTTCTCTTCTTTTTTTAAATGTTTCTCCAATCTGGATCATAGAAAGTTATAGAAATTCTAAGGTTTACTAGTACAAACTGAGGGACTAAATTTTACTATTACCCATGTTATTTTTTCAATAATTATGGATAATGGGCTTTATGTACAATTCACTAGTGTTGTTTTCTGCATGATCATTAACCTCTATGTTGCATTATTGCTTCGAGTGCATTATCACTTATACAATTCTTGTTATTTCTCAATATACCAAAGGGTATTGTAGGTAATGCATCTTGTACAAGCATAATACAAGCTCCATTTAAAAAACATTTCTCCAATCTGGATCTTAGAAAGTTATAGAAATTCTAGGATTTAGTAGTACAAATTGAGGGACTAAGTTTTATTATTACCCATTTCATCTTTTCAATAATTATGGATAATGGACTATATGTGCAATTCACTAGTGTTTTTTTTGGCATGATCATTAACCCACGCTCAAATTGAAAGTTTGGAGTGTATTTATCAACTGTCTAAAACTTACCACACTAGCCTCCAATTTCTAAAGATTATGTTTGTGGGAAATAGATAACTCTCTATGCTCCTATTTAAAAGAACTTGAAAGAAACAAGTCGTATTTATGTCATCTCTTCTGTTTTATTTTCATATACTCTCCATTGATTCATGTTATCCTTATGTTTTTTTCCTATTACAAAATTTGAATTTCTTTCTAGATTTGCTCAATATTTTAATTGCAAAGATTTCAAAGAATTTTTGATGATCTTGTGTAGATAGTTCAAGCATCACTTGGAAAAAATTTCACATTTTTGATGGTCAATTATTTTGAAGGATTTATGAGTAAAAATTCAGATATTAAATTTAGGTATTTCTAAACATTAAGACTATTGTATTATGATAAATTATATTACATGTTGTATATAGTGCTGACTAGTATGTGGTATGTTAAGGTCAATGCAATTATGACTTTCCATTGTTATGTCTCTCAAGTGCTTTTGAGTCTATTGATATTGACGTAATTTCTATATATGATGGTAATCATAGTTTCCAATCCTATTGAAAGTAGTTTCAAGAGAAAGGAGGCAATCAGAAATGGGTTCAATGAAGAATTTGTTTTTTTATTATCTTTAAAGGTATGGATATACATTCATTAGTATTAGGACTAGAATCATTGATTTTGTTATTTTGATTTTGAATTTTGAGATTATAGACTTCTTAGTTATGTGAAGCTCCAAAGTGAAAAGTACAATGAGCTCATTGAAATGAATAGCAAAGTAGCTCTAGTGCAACCAAGGCAATCATTATGTAGTTATAAGGTTGGTTTAAAGCTTTGGTGAGAGTAATTCATTACTATTGTTATCCAATAAATATTAATCTACTCATGGTATACAAATGATTTAGATAATATAGGGAATATTATTGAGATGATCTCTCATTTTATTCTATTGATATCTAAAGAAATTATTAAAATGATAAATGGATTTACTCAAAGAAGTATATAAGATGGAGAGGTATATAAAACAGAAGTGGAGAATTTGAAAATGGCATGAAGGGAAGAGATGGATACAAGAGGATACTCAAAGTATCCCCATTGCAAAGAGAACTACGGAAGATTAAATAATTACCAAGTCAAGAAGTTAATTGTTAACTTACTTACCAATCATAGGACCAAGCACACACCATGTTTTTTGAGAAGAACATGTTATGGAGTAAAGTCATCAAATTAGGCAAAGAAACCAAGGTTGACCTTGTAAAGATAATTTTTGTAAGAGAAGAACTTGTGAAAATTTTAATGTAAAATTTAGAAGAGAGAATAAAAAATTTGAGTTGACTCCACTATGTGGTGGTCTCTCTAATGCAAATAATGAAAATAGCTAGTTTCATTACAACATATTTTGCTAGGCGTAAGAAATGACAATGGAACTTGTTTTTAAGAAGTGGAATTTGTACCACATCTTGAGAACAACTGACTATACTTGGACGTAACAAAGGAGGATGTTTTTTAGCTTGAAAAATGAGAAAGATCAAGATCCTTCACAAGATTTTATTTTGAATTTTTTTAAAGAAGATCCTTCCATCACAAGCAACAACTCAAGCAAAGGTTTTCATGCATTGACTTGGACTTGAGTTTTTTGTGTTGAGATATATAGGAAGAATATATGAAATATATCTATAACTATTATCCCATCTATCAACATGGGTTCAATTAGGATAATCTGAATAAAAGAGACCACCAAAAGGACCCGTTCTGTTTGGTACTCCAGAGGATAGTAACTTCAAATGTATATATCCATGTTTAGTGGATCTAAAGATTCATATAACATGAAAAAAGTTTATGGACCTAATTCCACCTAAGACTTTGTGTAGATTTACTTGATATCTTTCTCTTTGCAACATGACTTAAGAAATGTCAAAATCTCATTCCCTTAACAAAGTTACTTCACCTTAGATAGCAGAAGTTGGTTAAGTTAGATATATTTGACTCATCTTAGAAAAGAATATAATTCATTAGGAAAAGATACTAAATTTTTAGGAAATATACTAGAAGATTTTGAAAGGATGCATATGAGGCCAAAGAAAAAAATGAGTACACATTGAACAAACATTCATTACATAGAGTAAGGAATTTTAAGTCAATTTAGGTAAAGGTAAGAATTTTACCCAGTTACTAAAGCACTTACTATACTAAATTTGGTGAGTATATAAGGAGGACGTAAGAGGGAAAAGATATTTATTCTTCAGTGAACTTCAAGCATAGAATGAGTGAGAGGGTTAAGGATTTGTTAATCCAACCTATATTTGCTAAGTAAAAAGTGAGATTTTCTACTTGACAATGCTATATTATGGTGTTTATCTCGGAGGAACCTCTTGCTTTAGAGTATTATCTTGTGAGTGTGAGGGAAGGACTTTTTTTTTCAAGATAAGTGAAGTCTTTCCTTACGGGACATTTTGGAGGGATTTGGCACAAAAGAGTGAATGAGTGATTTAAGGGGAGAATGAAGTATTTGTAGAGTGAATAAGAGAACTACTTTTAAGTTTCATTCATTGATGGTGCTTGATACTAACTTTTTCTTCCATCTAGAATGCATGATACACATCAAACATATAGCTAGAGGTATCTCTTGGATGAGAGATAAGTTTAGTACAAGTTTTGTAGCAAAAAATATTGGGAGTATTTGTAAATTTTCATTCAACCAATAAAAACCAACAAATTATAATGAAATAATTAACTAGTAAAAATAATAATTTCAAATGAAATAAAGTTCACTTATGCTTTAGTTGAATTGCAATATATTGGTTACACATTTTGATGATAAAAGTGAGTTTAATTCTAAAATTTGTGATCAGTTAGATCTATATGTTAGATAGACTTGATAAACATTGGATAATTATCTTCAAACCATTTTTGAAGTTGTTAAGAGATAGGAAAACTATTATATAATTATTTTTTATATTGTCATTTCTTTTTTCTTAGGAATTCAAATAAATAGAAGTAGTCAGGAGAATAAAGAGCAAATTGGAGTTTTCATTTTATTGCTTAATGAGGGGATTGATTCCACTGCCTTAATATTATCTTTTGAAGGCTCATAGAGAGAGGAGAGAGATGAATAGTACTTGAAAATAGTAAGAATGCATGTAAAAGCCAAAGAAGAAGTACTATTTGGAACTTTTAGACTCATGCCTCCATGGAATGTTCCTAATAAGTCTATAGTAAATTGTATATGAGTAAAATATGGACTTTTTTTCTTTAAATCAAGTAAAGAAGAAAACTAATGTTTCTTTTCAAAATTTTAGAGTTTAATTCCTCCAAAATACTACTCTAGGTGGAGGTATATATGTAGTGAGACCACCAAGAGTAGATAGATGAGGAAAGATGAATAAGAAATGGAGTGAAAAGTCCAAGAGATTTGAAAAGAACAAGTAGAGAAGATTGAAGAAAGAAATGAACAAAGACATGAATGGAATGGACTCTAAATATTGAGATTGTCCAATGAATTATTATTTATAATTGGGGAAAATATATGCTTAATTTTTGGCAAAATAAGTCATTAATTTCATATGCCAAGTTATTCAATCTCTCGGATGTTCCTTTGTGTAATACTCCGAGGACAAGAGAAGAGAGGAAACATAGATTACACAGTTAACATTTGGTTCCTACTCTATTTGAAGAAGTCCCCTTTTGGTGATATCTCTTTCTGATATGTTTAGTCCATCATGTGTAACATCCTTCCAGATCTTACCAAACCAATTCTCACCTTTAAATCATATGTCTAGCTATTGGTTCTAAGGTTCTCAAGTCTATTTTGGTTTCTGCTCTATTAGTAGAAGTACTCTTGTGGTGATACTTCTATCTGATCTATTTTGACCATCATGTATAACATCATTCTAGATGTTACCAAACCAAATTTCACATCTAGATCATATAGCTAGGTCTTGGTATTACAGACCTCTCTCCTTTTAACATGCAACATCCTCATTGTGCAATTGTTGCTCAAATGCTTGCACCAACACCGGCACATGTGTCAAATTGACAGCGGGCTCCCATGTTGCTTCATACAGGGGTAACATTTCCACTGTACTAGATAGTCCACCCACGGATGGCAAGTACCACACATGCGTTTTTGGAGAATACACTCCACTTCATATTCCTTTGTGCCATCAATGAGTGTCGGACAAGGTCGAATGTCTTGTGTGGAATGTCCCTAGCCTGATCGGGGAGCATATCTATGTAGTAGGGAAACATGGAACATTGGATGGATCTTCATGTGTGGTGGTAGCTCAAGGTGATAGGCCATAACGCCGATGCAACAAAGAATCAAGAAAGGCCCAATAAAATGAGGTTTGAGCTTACGAGGTCCAACTAATGTGAGGTTGGTTGTTGATATCCACACTTGATTCCCAACGTTGAACTCCATATGCCTACAATGTGCATCACAACATACTGCTTCTGTCAATTTTGTGCAATCCGTAATCTGTGCTTGGCGTTCTCCACACCGTGTTGGATTCTAGAAACAAATGTGTTGATTGCATCGACCTTGGTAGCCATTGGACGGATCTTCATCAAGCTAGAAGGTGTGAAGGGATGCTCACCATACATGAGGAAGAACAGAGTGACCTGGGTGGATGCATTCACTGAATTGTTGTAAGTGAATTCCACCAACGGGAGTAAGGTGTCCCACCTCTCTTGCACTTCTAAGGTGAAGCCGCGTAACACGTCTTCAATCATGCAATTAGCCCGCTCTGTTTGTGGGTTGTAAGATGTGGACATGGCTAATTTGGTTTTGAAGAAACCAAGGAGTATTTGCCAAAACAAACTGGTGAATTGAGTGCCTCTATCGGTGATAAGTACTCTAGACAAGCCATGGTGAGAGAAGACTGCATCTAAGTATAATTGAGCTAGTTGTGGAGCGGTCACATCCTTGTTGGTAGGGCATACATGAATCATTTTGTTGAGCCGGTCCACAAAGACCATGATGGAGTCAAACCCTGCGGTGGTCTTGGGTAATTCACAGACAAGATCCATACTCACTTGTTCCCAACGTTGGGTACACATGGGAAGAAGTTGAAGGAGCCTTGCAAGCGCTTGATTAGAAGCTTTGTTCTGTTGACAAAGTAGGCAGCTGCTCATGTAGTCCATCACGTCGTTGCTCATCTTGGGCCAATAGTAATGGCGTTGGACTGCATCCAAGGTCTTGTCCACTCCGACATGACCTGCAATGGCCAAATCATGACATTCTGTTAGAATGGTGGTGTGTAATTCTGGGACATTTGGGATCCATAATCTGCCATCACAAAAGGTGAGTCCTTGGATGCAGGTGATGCCTTTGGATGATTGCGCTTCTACAATCTACGGATCAGTTTTTGTAGCAGCCAGAATCTCTGGCCAGAATTCAAGGTTAATCTTAACCTCTACCACCAAGTTGTTTGCCATAGGCATGTGGGTGGATGCATCTGCAAGTTGCTTCTCACCTTCCACGTAGGTGATTGACATGTTGAAACATTGTCGCCATTCTACCCACCAAATCTAGCGACAAGATAGATCCTTCTGTGTCTCGAGGTAGACTAGAGGTTTGTGGTCTGTCTCTACTACAAATGCCTTCTTGCCCAGATAGTGCTTCCAATGCTTGGTTGCCAAAACAATGGCCAACTCTTCTTGTTCTATGGTGTGGAAGTTGCGCTCTGCTGGTAATAACTTTTGAGAGAAATATGCAATTGGATGCCATCCGTCATGCCACTCTTGTTGTAGGACTGCTCTTATTGCTACGCTTGATGCATCTGTAGCCAACTTGATTGGTCATTTTGGGTCATACCACTTCAAGATTGGTGCATGTAGCAAGGCGGCTTTTAATTCTTGAAAGGCCAACTCTTGTGCGGTTCCTTATGTCCACTTCTTCCCCTTGCCAAGTAGTTCCGTTAAAGGTTGTGTAACCTTGGAGAAGTCCTTGACAAATCTACGATAGAATCCATTCAACCCCAAGAAGCTCTTGAGTTGAGTTTGATCTTCTGGGGCACGCCATTTTTGAATGACCTCTATTTTATCTGTCAATACTTGAATGCCCTTTGCAGTTACTCTATGTCCCAAGTAGTCTACTTCAGACTTGCCAAACTTGCACTTTGAGATTTTGGCATACAATCTATTCTATCTTAGAATCTAGAGGACCTCTTGTAGATGTTGTTTGTATTCCGTCATCATGCTACCGTATACCAAGATATCGTCCAAGAAGATGATAACAAACTTATCTAAGTGTGGATGAAATATGTCATTCATTAGACTCATAAAAGTGGTAGGTGCATTGGTGAGGCCACAAGGCATCACAAGATACTCAAAGTGGCCATACTTGGTTCAAAAGGCAGTTTTGTACACATCCTCCTCTGCAATTTGGATTTGATTGTAACCACTCTGCAAGTCCAATTTGGTAAAGTATCTCACTCCATGAAGTTGATCAAACAGGTCATTTATGCAAGGTAAGGGGTATTTGTTCTTCATTGTTTGCTGATTGAGACCTCGATAGTCAATGCACATGCACATTGTACCATCCTTCTTCTTCACAAACAAGACAAGAGCCCCATATGGTGATACGCTAGGTTGGATGAACCCCTTCTGTAGCATCTCCTCAATTTGAGTCTTACACTCCTCCACCTCATGAGGTGATAGGCGATATGGGGCCTTACAAGGAGGTGTCTTCTCTGGGAGTGTCTCAATTTTATGATCTACTCTCCTTTTTGGTGGTAATCTTGAGGGTAGATCATTGGGAGAGACATCTTGAAATTCATCCACCATAGCCTTCAATTTCTCAGGAACTTGTCTATCAAGTTGTGCACTCTGGACTTCTCTTATTAGACCTATGAAACATCTATTGGTCTTACAGACAGTTGCCGTCCCTATGACATATAGAGGCAGATCCTGCCTGGGTGATTTTTCTTTGAACCTAATGATTGACCATTGGTGGATTATCACTACTTTCTTCCTCCAATCTACCATAGGGTTGTAATGCTCCATCCATGGCATGCCTAAGGTTGCATCATAACGAGCTAATTGTATCACTCGTCACTCAATTGCTTCATGATATTCTCCTATAGAGAGTGTTACTTGTCTAGGTAATGATTCAATCCTCTCTTTTTTCCGATTAGGAAACTCTACTTCTTCACTCCTATCTCTCTCTAGATCCATTCCTAATCTTATTGCAATAGAGTGAGATAAGAAATTCTCTGTTGCTCCCGGATCAATTAATACTCTCACTTGATTGCCTTCTAGGACTCCATTCATGACAATCAATTGTGAGGTTGCCTTTTGAGATCTTTGCGCATTAGTCTTCTTCTTTCCTTTCCTTCTCTTCTTCCTTATTGAGCCAGTAAGGCCACAAGGTACATTTATTGGCAATCTTCATTTTCCGAAGTGATTTCCAACTCCTCTTCTTCAATGCGCCTCTCCATGTTGTTCAAAGATAGCCTGTACAAAGGCCGAGGGCCTCTAGGGAAACAAGTGCAATAGTTGGTAGATATGTGCCCAATACGGCCACAATTGTAACAACGGCGTTGTTCTCCTTGAGTTCCTTCTCCTCGTGGAACTCCATCTCTATGTTCTTCTACCCGTCCACACTCTCCTTGAAGCGGTTGTGCTCCTTGATCTCAAAATTGAAGGTTGCCTAATTCTATTGGTATTGGTCCACCCATGTGTGGCATTTCTGCCCAATAATGTTGAGGTGGAACTACTCCTTCACCTCCATCCAATGCTCTTGCTATTCTCTACGCACAAGCAATGGCTTCAAATACCGTGCAAGGATTTTGCACCATGACTTCTTGGCAAATCCACTCCTTTAACCCTCGTTTGAAATTTTCGGGAGCCTCTACTAGACTCATGTCAGTTATTGCGACTTGTAGATCCAGAAATGCCTCCACATACTCTTGTAGCTATTCTTTTGTCTCAATCTCCATAGTCGGGTTTGAGCCATCTGCACAGAATGCACCAATTGGAAATTCTTCAAGAATCCTTCTTGCATTGTTGTCACGTGGTCTCACTCCTCTCTGCCAACATGGATCATTCCCAAGCATCATACCATGTGAGGGCTTTATTGGTCAAGTACCCACATGCAAACACGCATGTAGCATGCTCCGTGATATCTGTTGAGAACAATCAGAAATATCGATTCATTCTCGAGATCCAATTTTCCACTACTCCCATCATATGCTGCACCTTGTAAGGCTCAATGTTGCAGGTCTTCTTCATCCGGAGTAGCAATGTGGCTTCATCGTTGATAGGGTTTGTAGGCACAGGTACCTCTCCAAGTACTTTAGTCGCAAGTATTGGGTTTTGAGACGGCTCTTCTTCTTGCATGGCTTGATTGTTCCTGAGGATTTGCACTTGACTTTGTAATGTCTTCCATGGTCATCTTGATCTCTCAAAATTCATTCAACATCCCTTGCATTCCTTGCACCAACTCTTGCAATTGCGGATCCATGGTTCCTGCAACACTCAATTGTTAATGTCTACTTCAATACAGAGTCAATATGATCACTTTGGAAGGTGCAAAAACTATGGGAACTACCATTGGGACCCCAGAAGCTATCACTCGTTGATAATACTCCTAGCCAAAATTTCTAACCACAAAATCTCCAAACATCACTTTTGGTCTCATTACATAACAGATTTCTACTTGAGTGTTGAAAGGGCGAGGATTTGGGACATTCACATCCATATTATCATAATAGAATGTAGATTGTCAAATCCCACTCTCTGTCATATATCACCATAGGTAGAATCACCGGGTTTGGTAAGTTTATCACCCTATCCATGAATTCTGTGCCAAAGTGATAAACTAGCAATACACTCATTTGCTCCCGCTGGATGTACATAACCTTGATGTGGAATGGATTTGGGAATGGAAAGCTAAGTGCGGGAAATTGTCCTCCCGGTGCATCCATCCCGTCCGCTCTCTAAAGTTCTTCCTAAGTCTAGCAACTACTCTATGTTCTCCACCTCAAATTACTCAGTTTCAATAGTTTGTGTTCTTCTAAGAGAGGTGATCCACTCTCTTGGACTAAGACACTTGCTCTGATTGGTTCTAGGGTTCTCAAGTCTATTTCGGTTTCTGCTCTATTAGTAGAAGTACTCTTTTTGTGATACTTGTATCTAATCTATGTTGACCATCATGTATAACATCATTCTAGATGTTACCAAACCAAATTTCACATCTAGATCATATGGCTAGCTCTTGGTATCACACTTTGTTATTTTATTGGTTAGGAAGGTGTATAAGTACTCTATTGGCCTACTCAATCCTTGAGAAGGTTCATATGTAACTTTAAATTTTCATTTTATGAAACTTGTGAGTTGTTTGGTGGAGTGTCTTCCAAACATTCTTAGTAACTTCTATAATAAAATGATATAAGTCAACTCATTATGCACAATTGTTGAATTATTACACATTCTCTTTTTGCTAGAGATATTCTCCTTATATGTTCCAAATTCAAGCTTCTATATGATATCTTGTGTCACAACATTTTTAGTACTAAAGCTAGTTTGCTTGGATATTGGAGTGCTAGTCTTGGCAATTAGAGCTCTACCCATAGTGGCTCAAAGACTACTTAGTGGTAGCCAAATTTCATGTACGTGCTATTGATCACATTGTCAGAGTTACCATTCATTACTCTATTTACACTATATAATGTTCTGAGGACAAGAGAAACACAAGGCTTCATCCCTCAATACTCTGATGCTCCAAAGGAACACCTTGTCTTTATTATATAGCAAAAAGGATCCATTCAAAAGGAGCTACATCCTTGGATTAGATACATGGATTGGTGACATGTCAATGAGTTCCACCCTTAGATTAAATGTATGGATTGGTGACTTGTTGATCCTTGGCCTATTTGGTTGGTCAAACAAGTTGACAAAAGTGAACTTTTGGAGAATCTTCTTGTAGGAAGCTCAGAACAACATGGTGAGGTAACTTTGGAAAGCTCTCAACAAGACAAACAAGGAGGAGAGAAGGTAACACATTTATTCCTAAAAGGTAGAGGAATCTTTCATTTTTTGAGGCCTAATTCATTTGTTTAGGTCTCTACACTATTTGTGCAAGTAATCTTTTGGTGACACCTCTATCTTAGACCATCATATATAACATCCCTCAAGATATTACCAAGCCAATTTTCACCTCTAGAGTTTTGACTAGCTAATGGTATTACACATTATCATATGTGCCACTAGGGTCCAAGTTCTAGGTCGAGCTAGAGTGTATACCTTTGAAGTGCAACACCAAAAATCTCATTTCTTTGATGTTGAGCCTTCAAGTGTACACAAGAGTGGTGTAAATAGGGGTGGTGTTGGTAAATAAGTAGGAGAGAGCTTTTATAGAGCTCAAGGAGAGGTGACACTTGCACCTATTATTAAGAGACCAATTAAAGTTCCAAGTTCATAATGATTGGAGTATGTTTGAGCTTCAAATAATGCTCACCCAATAGGATGATGAGGAGAAGGATTTTGTGGTAGCTTATACTAGTTGCTCCAACAATTCAATGGAGGCAAAGTTAGTTCATGTGAGGGAGAGTACTTGGCAACAATGTGGGAAATAACACATTTCCAATGTAACCTATTTGGTAATTACTTCCACTCTTATCATTGATCATCAATCACTAAAGTGGTTGATAGATTCTGATAAGTTTTTAAGGAATCTTGTATGATGAGCTCTAATTTTACAAGAGTATGATATCACGGTTATTCATAGACCTAAAGAGTTGAATAGTGATGTAGATAAGTTGAGAAGAAAACCAATGTACCAACCAACAAGATTAGATCAAAGCATGTTGGAATGGTGAGATAGGTGAGTAGATGGTGCCAAGTTGGCATGCATCTACCTTTCTATATATATATATATATATATATATATATATATATTTGAGGCTGTGATAATATCTCTCTCAATATAGAAAAAAGGAGTTGTTGAGGTCTCAAATTTGGATGATGGAGATATTGGTACACATAGCAAGACATTCATGATGATGTCTTAGTTATGGAATATCTTTGCAATGATGTTGTGGATGGCATAGTTGGTGTTAAGGAGAGAAACCATGTCCTTCATTGAGCCAAGAGATTTAGATTGGAGGGTAGATATCTTCTTTGGGTATGGGAGGATGGTAGGATGTGACTAGTACTAGTACATCTTAGAGACCACAATTGGTACAACATACTCATGAGGAGCTAGGACATTTTGGAGTAAAATGGATATATAGCTTACTCTAGAGTCATTAATGGTGATGCAATATGCTAACAAATGTACAATAATTTGTTGCCACAATCACACCCACTACCTATCATGGGGTTGTGTTATAATTATATTTTGGACTTTACTAGACCTATATTGTTGACTGTGAGATATCATTGGTATGTTTTGGTTATGGTAGAGCAATTTTCCAAGTGGATTGAGTTGGTGACGCTTCTTGACAAGTCCAATGGAGGGTTAACTTACTTGTTCATGGATTGGGTTCTTAGTCATTTTGGTGCACCAATTGAGGTCTTGATTGATCAAGGTACAAAGTTCTTTAAAGAGTTTCAAGTATAGTGTGATAAGGCCTTGATTGATCATCATATTACCTCTTGAAATCACCCTAAGGCAAATAGCTTACCAGAGATAGTTCAAGTAGTGAAGAGAGAATTGCATAAGTATGGTTTGCAAAGATGCCATTTGGGGGATTGGGACCTCCAATCACTTTTTTTTGCCATGGGCTAATGATTTAGCTAGCAAGCTTCCTTATCATCCTTCTCTCCTTACTTTCTACTTTGTAGACAAGATCCAGATTTACTTGCAACCATTTGTTGCAATGCTAATGTACTGTTGGACTTGGATGATCTGGACGTATAGGTAAGTGCATGTTCTCAACAAGTAGAGATCTTTTGGAGATTGATGCAAATGGCCTTTGCGAACCTAGCAATTGTTCAACATAGGGATACCTTACACTACGCTACTATTTGAGTGGAAGGTTATAGACCCTTGATCCATAAATTTTATCCTAGAAATTATATATATCTATAGCACACTACACTAAGAATACTTGATGTGAATACAAGCAATAATATCTTGAGAGTGCATGAGGTTTTGCCTTCCGTAGTCCTCATGTTGGAAGGACATGATGGTGTTATTTGAAAGGATCATGTTTGACTCCTTTTCTCATGGTAGTTCCTCAAGGACAATGGTTATGTCCTTGATGTACTTGACCTATAGCTAGTTCAATCTTTATGTGATATAGATTATAGATAAACAACTAGTGATGTGGTCAATAACATTTGGCCTCTTGATCTTTGCCCACCATAGGGCATATCATACACTTAGAGTAGATGGTTATCTAGAGTTAGAGGAACTTAATATGTTTATGTGTTTTATGGGTTTTGTATTGTCTTTCCAGCCTTTTGACTCTTTGGGTCTTCTGGGCTTTATATTTCATTGTTTCATTGTAATTGTCAACTAAGGGGGGTGATTATAGCACTTTAGAGTTTGTGTATGACTTTTGCATGATTTGTGCTTCTATAATGTATGATGTTGATAGTGATGTATGTTGTGTAATGATGTATATATGCACAATAGTTGCCACAACATTTGTAATGCCAAAGCTAGTTTGCTCAGAAGTTGGAGTGTTAGTATTGGCAGTCAAACTTATAGCATAGTTGCTCAAAGACTACTTAGTGGTAGCTAGATTTTGTGTTAGGGCTCTTGATGTAACAATATGGAGTTTAGCGCAAAGTTAGTCAAGGTTAACAAAGTAGTAAATAGGCCAAATTAGCCTAGAATATTCTAGAAGTATCTAGGAAGCTTAGCTTGCATCCTAATTAGGCAATTTCTAGAAGGATGCTTCCAACCAGCTTAGCTTGCATACCAAGTAAATGGCTTCAAGAAGAAAGCTTCTTGAGAAGCTTCCCAATTAACTTAGCTTGCATACCAAGTAAATGGCTTCAAGAAGGAAGCTTCTTGAGAAGCTTCCCAATTAACTTGGCTTGCATTCCAAGAAAGCGGTTCAAGGAAGCTTCTTGAGAAGCTTCTCAAGGGCCTTGTATGCTCCCTATAAATACAAGAGCCAAAGCTCATGCTAGACATTCGGAGTTTTTCCTTATTCAAGTGTCCCAATGTGAGCTTCCATTCTCCTATTTCTCTCCTTAGTCTTGGACTTTTACATTGGTATCAGAGTAGGAATGGGATGGATGAAATTTATTGATCACCAAATCTACTTCCTCAAAACCATTGGGATTTTTGTTTCTAGGTGTTACCTAAGCATTGTTTCACACAATTCATCACTTGCGCTTTGTGTAGGATTTTTTGCATATGATCACCTTGTTTGAGGAACCCTTGATACTTCAGATTGTAACTTATGGAGAACGGTGGACGTGTTGCATCTATGTGTTAATAAATTAGATAAATTAGGAGTAGAGGGATAAAGTAGTAGCCATGGTGGCAATACCAGACGTATCATTGCTATGTAGCAACAAATCGAGCACCTTGCTTGATTGTTGGATGAATGAGACCAGCAACGACAAGAACATATAGAGAAAGCACCAATTTTAGATGGAAAAGATTGAATCCAATTTCCAAAACCCAAGGTGTTTGAAGGCAAGAGTCTTCCAAGCATGGTGGAGAATTTTGTGTTTGATTGCAGACGTTACTTTAAAGCTACCAATCTTCAAGATGAAAAAAAATAGATTCTCTTGGCTTTGTTGTGCGTATATACATCGCTACACAACATACATCGCTGTCAACATCATACACTATAGAAGCACAACTCACACATAAGTCATACATAGACTCTAAAGTGCCACAATAATCAGATTGCTTAACACTTTCAACTCAACTCAACTCAGATCAGTACTTGATCTGTCACTCTATAAATTGCCAACAACTGGGCACTGATTACAGTCAAGCCACACCCACTCAAGTATAGAGAATCCAGGTGACGCTCGCCGGCCTCTGTCCACCATAGCCAGGAACTCGAAGGCTCAACATCAGAGAAGTGAGCTCTCTGGAGCTCACTTCAAAACTATACCCTCCTGGACTCGAGCTAGCACTGGAACCCTAACGGTCCCACTGACGGCACACTCGACGGTGCGAACGGTGCAAAGTGACGGTGGGCCCCACCGTGAAGTCAGTACCCCGAACACCAAATCAGACTGTCAGAAAGTAGTCCTTGAGAAACTACTAGAATAACTCTAACTACTATCACTGGAACTCCAGTGTCCGAGCAACTAGATGCGGAACTACAAATGGCATGACAGCTGTCGTGCGTATATACATCGCTACACAACATACATCGCTACACAACATACATCGCTGTCAACATCATACACTATAGAAGCACAACTCACACATAAGTCATACATAGACTCTAAAGTGCCACAATTGCCCCCCTAGCTGGCGGTTAGGTCCCTCTAACTCCAAATAGCCATCTACTCTAAGTATATGGTATACCCTCTAATGGGCAAAGATCAGGAGGCCGGGTGCTATGGAGCCCCATCGTTAGTCGCCTGTCTGCAATCTATACCATATAAAGAATGAACTAGCTATAGGTCAAGTACATCTAGGACATAACCACTGTCCCTGAGGAACCACCGTGAGGGGAGGAGTCATACATGCCATATGCCATCCTCTCGAACAGCTATCACACACTAACATAGTAGCAACTCCACCAGAAGAGCCACATAACATACACCTCAACCCTGCACGTACAAGTGCCAAGCTTGGGTCCATAGTACCATCAATGTTTGGGAGGTGGCATGGCGCACAATTGCGCACATGATCCTTCCAAACAACACCATCACGTCCTTCTAACACAAGGACTCCAGATGGCAAAATCTCGCGCACCTCAAGATAGTGCGGCTTGTAGAAACATCAAGTGTCGTCGGTGCTGTCTGCTGTAGATATACATAGTCGCCTAGATGAAATTGATGGATCGAGGGTCTATAACCTCCTCCCCAAATGGTAGCATAGCGTAAAGTATCTCTATGCTGAGCAATTGCCAAGTTCTCAAAGGCCATCGGCATCACTCTCTAAAAGATCTCTGCCCGTTGAGAACATGCGCTCATCCACACATCGGGGTCATCCAAGTCCAAAACTACAGTAGCATCTCGACGAATGGCTGCAGGTAAATCTAGATCTCGTCCATAGAGTAGAAGGTATGGAGAGAAGGATGCTAAGGAGGCTTGCCGGCTGAACCGATAGCCCATGGCCAACCAAGGTAACTGGAGATCCCAATCTCCCAAGTGGCCTCTCTGCAAACCATACTTTTGCAATCCTCTCTTCACTGTCTGAACCACTCTCTCTGCTAAGCCATCTTCCTCAGGGTGATCTCGGGATGTAGTACGATGATCAATCAAAGCCTTGTCACACAAGACCTGAAACTCCTCCAAGAACTCTGTACCCTGATCAGTCAAAACCTCAGCTGGTGCACCAAAATGACTAAGAACTCGATCCAGGAACGAGTAAGCCGTCCCTTCACTAGACTTGTCAGGAAGTACCACCAACTCAATCCACTTGGAGAAGTGCTCCACCATCACCAAAACGTACCGATGATGTCTCACAGTCAGCGGTAAAGGTCCGGTGAAGTCCAAACTCCAACGGTAACCCAATCCCATGATAGGTAATGGATGTAACTATGGCGTAGGAGCATTGAATGATGCTCTAACTTGGTCACAAACCATACATCTGGCAACAAACTGCTGTACCTCGGTCTGCATACCGCGCCACCAATAATGACTCTGGAGTAAGCTATATGTACGCTTTACTCCAAAATGTCCTAGCTCTTCATGAGCATGACGGACCAACTGTGGTCTCTATGATGGAAGTGGTACTACTCGCACTCTACCATCCTCCCATACACACAAAAGGTGTCTACCCTCCAATCTGAACCGTCTGGCTCGCTGAAGAACACGGTCTCTCTCCTTGGCCCAAATTGTGCCACCCACAAGACCAGTGCAAAGATAGTCCATCACTGAGACATCATCATGAATGTCTCGCTGAACTGTACCAATATCTTCACTCTCTGGATCTGTGACCTCAATAACACCTCCTGTATGCGCTGAGAGAGATACCACCAAAGCCTCTGCAAATATACATAGAAAGGCCGATGCATGCCAACCTGGCACCATCTCCTCATCTGTCTCACCATGCCAACATGATCCGGTCTGATCCTGCTGGCTGGGACATGGGTTTCTACTCAACCCATTTGCATCACGGTTCACCACTCCAAGTTTGTGAACAACCGTGAAATCATACTCCTGTAAAATTAGAGCCCATCGTGCAAGCTTCCCTGAAAGCTTGTCAGACTCCATCAAGCACTTCAGCGGCTGATGATCAGTGATGAGAGTGAAGGGGTTACCAAATAGGTAACATCGGAAATGTGCTACTGCCCAGACTGCTGCCAAGCACTCTCCCTCATATGAACTATACTTCGCCTCCGCTGAATTGTTGGAGCGACTAGCATAGGCCACCACAAACTCCTTCTCCTCATCATCATGTTGGGTGAGCACCGCTCCAAGCCCCAACATACTCCAATCAGTGTGAACCTGAAATGGTCGTCCCCTGATCGGTCTCCTCAAAATAGGAGCAGATGTCAACCTCTCCTTGAGCTCTACAAAAGCTCTCTCTTGCTCATCTCCCCAACACCACTCCTGTGTAAGCTTGGTCAGCTTTGTCAAGGCCTTGGCAATGGCACTAAATCCTCTGACATAGCGGCAATAGAAGTTCGCCAACCCAAGGAATGCTTGCACTCTGCTCACATCTGTAGGCCAAGGAATACGTGCAATAGCCTCCACCTTGGTCTGCTGAACACCAAGTCCTCCGGGGTAGATAGTGTGACCCAAATACTCAACCTGCTCGTGGAAGAACCTACACTTCCCAGGATGTAGTTTGAGTCCATGAGATCTCAACCTCTCAAACACCTCCAACAACTATCTCTCATGCTCCTCCACAGTAGTGCTATAGACCAAAATGTCATCAATATAACACCGAGCAAAATCCAATCCAGCTAGGATCCTATCCATGACCCTCTGGAACTCAGCAGGAGCGTTCTTCAACCCAAATGGTAAGAACCTCCACTGATATAACACATCCTTGCCGTGAGGATCAATAGCCCAAAATGCTGTCTTGGACTTATCTTCCTCCCTGATTGGCAACTGATGATATCCTGCTCGAAGATCCAAAGTACTGAAGACCTTTGCATGCCCAATCGCATCAAAAATCTCCTCCGGTGTAGGCATGGCATACTGATCATCCCTGGTCTGTCGGTTGATAGGACGGTAATCTCCACACATCCGCCTATCTGTATAGTTGCCATGCATATCTTTTTTGGCTGGCATCACTGTCGCTGATGCATACTCTCCATGTGAAATCTCCACCAAACCAGCCTCAAAAAGGTCACTACTCCGGCTCTGAATCAATGTCCTCTCCATATCACTATATCGATAAGGACATCAAAAAACAGGTGTGTCGCTAGTCAGCTCAATCCGTATACCAGGTCTCTTCAGAGCACCCAAATCCTTCATATTGAAGGCAAAACAACTTGTGTGACTCCTCAAGAACCTCCAAACCCTCCGTCTTTCCTCTCTAGTAAGCTTGGGTCCAAGATCTGGCTCCCAAGTATCCTCTGTAACTGTAGTAGGAAGACGTACTGACTGGCTGCTACACTGGGCCCTTGGGAGCAATAGTGTCATGCTCCCGACCACTAGAGGTCCCAACCTCTATGTGAAAAACTCCTTCCACTCTGGCTGCAAGCTCCACACGTCCTCTGGCTGCATCCCATGTGGTCCAAGGGTGTAATCCAAGTAGCCCACGCTCACCTAGATGGACTCCAAGTAGACCACTCTCCCTAGTAGCTACTGGATGTGTCCCAAGAATACCATGTCCACTCGGTCCATCGCCCCCAACATGTGCCTGAATTGTCTCGATAGGCACAGGGCTCACAAGTGTCCGAGTGGTGATGCCTATCAAACACATCCTACGCTGCTTTGCCAAACCAAGGCTCACAATCCAGGTCAAATAGTTCAGGTCCATAGCCTGACCTAACACCTAATGCCTGGATGCCTCTGACACTACTGGAACAGCGGTAATACCGGTGCAAAAACCCATCGCCCGCTCTCTCTCATCAGCATTGGGCTCCACCAATTGCTGTAACTGTGAGTCCCAAACAAGTCCAGGTCCTCCCTCTCAAAAAGCATGAGAGCCTGAGAAACTCATGAGTGTAGGAAATGTAGCTCTAGGCTGTCCAACTAGGTTCACCACTGCCATAGGTGACCTATCAGCCACTACCACTGTCTGAGACTGACGCCCAACATCCAAGATATCATCAACAAGAATGTGGTCTAGTCGCTGAATCCCATCATAACTACGCTATAGAACCTCTCTGGGTAAAAGGTTCGTCCACCAAAGGCGAAGACGATGAGCCTGTGATCCCACTCTGGCTGCATCTAACAATACAGCAGGTCCCATCCATGAATGGACCTGATGTGTACTCGCCACCACTCTAGTGCGAGAATCACCCATCAATGGAATGTTCTCCAAAAGGTAAGCTGGAGAAACAGACTGATGAACTTGGAGATGTTGTAGTATCCGTAACATCTCCCAAAACACACCAGAACGAGGATCTTGAAGACCCAAACCACGGCCCGCACGTGTATGTCCCTGACATGGCCATCCAGAAATCACCAAGTGAATAGGCCCATGTCTCTCTAGGTCATGCGCCCCCAGTAAGGAAATGTCTCCTGGTAAGGCCTTCTGGTAACCTCTGACTGCTGACATTGGTAATAACTCCGGATACCGATAGGCCAAGTGTGCCACATGATGTAGAGAGACTCGCCTAGCAATCTCATCTCTCTCTACATACAAGTACCTCTGTACTCGGATACCCACCTGTAACACCGCAGCTAGTCCGGTGCTGATCCCACCAAACAACTCCAATAGGCATATCCCCTCTACTGGGTACTGCCAAGCAATGAGTGTGGTATCTAGAGGTGTCAAAGCAATCGCCTCTGGAGGGTCATCCTCACACTCATCCCCTGATGGTACGAAGGCTCCACTCCAAGCCTGCTGCACCAACTGATCTGCATGCTGCTGCAATGCCTCATCTGAACTCCACAATGGAACATCCGAGGTGGATGGAACAATCCCACTCGTACTCCAAAGTCGAGTGATCTCCTCTGGTATTGGAGTATCCTCTGCATGGGCGTTCCCCTCCAACAAGTCACCAGGCCAAGTAACTACACCACTGAAAGCCAAAACTGATGCTGCCATGGTCCCGGACTGTAGTGAGCCAAGACTGCCACTACTGAAGCGTACTGGTAGGCAACATACCCGTCCCTCACCAGACTGCCAACCAGGTCTATAAGAGGCTGTCTCCTCCTAATAGTCAATGCCGAAACCCATAGGGTATAACATTGCTCCCCCAACTAGCACATCATATGACTCAGCTATCGTCGCAATAGCCTGAGCTCTCACCACCGAGCTATCAGTCGGATGACCAGGCTGAACCTGGACAACAAGCTCTCCACGTGTGATGTACTGTGTCGAACCACCACCAAGAGATGTCTGGATCTAAAATGGACACCTCTCTACATCGGTCTTCCGTAACTCCAGACCGACAATTGCAGCCTTCCCCAACATAAGGGGCTGCGCACCAGAGTCTAACAAGACTCTCTGTGGTGTATAGACCTTCCCTGAAGGTCCCACCAAACAAAAAATCCCCCTTTGGTTATCCAATAGGACAACACCAGGTGTAAACCGCGCTCTCTCAAAGGCCGGTCTAGCTGGCAACTCCTCCAGTTTAGCCGTTGTTGCCTGCCACAACCCATTGGTCGCTGAACGGATCCCATGCTCCTCAACCAAGTCAGATCCACTACCAACCATCTCTGCTCTAGTAGTAGGAACTGCACCATCCCTACTCTCACACAATGTGGCAGCCAATCGGAACACTGGGGCTGGGTCAACTCCCAATGTAATCATGTCACTGGCTGAAAACAAAGGATGCCGCATAATCAGCTGAGCCGCCCCCAATATCATGCTAGACTCAGTCTGTGTAGTAGTAGGTGGTTGACTAGCAGGTAGTCCATCATGTACTCCATCACCACCTACCACACCTGCACTGGGACGTCTAGGAACCATGGATGTCGTCTGTAATGCCTCAGATAGCGTGAAAGACTGGAGAAGTCTGACCTGTCTCCCAACCTCTCCTCTTTGTGGGTCCAACTCTACTGATGCTCCTCTAGGCTCTGGAGCACGTACTGCATTCCTAGTCACTGCTACAAATGCATCCACCTGTGCTGCTCCGCACATGAAGTCCAAAGCATCTCTATCACCAGCATATGAGGTGGAAGCCTCAGCACCCAAATCTGATCTCCTCTGAGCAATAGCCATACTAGCCAATCTTTGCTCCGACTGCTCTATCCGAGTAGCCATAGCTGTGTCAAAAGTAAGGGCAGGTACTGCACCCCTACTAGGTGTAGATCCTCTACCACCACCTCTACCACCTCATCCTCCATGAACTGGAGCTCCTCTACTACCTGCCATAGCAGCCCTACCACTCCGTAACTCCGGGTGTAGGTCGAAACACCGGTCACTAGTGTGACCAAATCTGTGGCAGTGCTCACATTGCCTCTGTGTTGGCTGTGATGCACCAGAGGTATCAGGTCCGCTGCCCTGAGTACACTCTCTCCTATGGTGAGGTCCACCACAAGTCCAACAAGCAACACCACCACTCACTGGCTGCTGTTGACCCGAAAATGAGAGTAAGGGTCTAACTCCACTAGGCCCTCCACTCGCTCCATAGGATCTGGGCTGTCCACCCTGTCCTTGAAAACCAACTAGGCGTGGTGCACTCTGCTGCACTCTAGAAGAAGTCACAGCCGTGGATGAGGTCTCCCTACCAAATCCAGATGTCACCACTCTCTCCTCCACCATGTTGAGCTCAATATGCTCAGCCAAACCAAAGACTACTACCAAAGTGGGCAAAGTAGCCTGCAACAACGTAGCATCACGAACTCTATGTCGCAACTCCCTGTCCAGTATCCCATACCAAAACTGGACTGCCTGGGCCTTAGTAACTCCTTGAGTGAAACTGATCAGCCGCCTCATGCGAGTGTATGCCTTGCGTAGGCTCTCTCCAGCCTTCCGCTGGAACTCATGCAAGCTCCTCAGCTTGTCAGTCCGCACTCCCTGATAGTTCTGCCTCAAACATAGGAAGAACTCCACCATGGGGTTAAACCCCGGTACCACACCACCTCCTACAGCGGTACCTCCACTCGTAGTAGCACTATCTCCAGCTAGTGCACCTCCACTAGCTCCACCAACACTACTCGAGCTAGAACTCGTGGGTACAGCTGATCTACTCCTGGCCACCGAGCCTGAAGTGATGGAGACATAGTGTGGAGACCAATACTGTCTCCATAACTCAATCTCCTCCAAATGAGCTCTCCTGAACTCATGGTAGTCATCCATTGGCGGACCCTCCAGATGCTGAAACAACCCCTTCCATGCCATGAAAGGTGTGAACAAAGTCGGGTTCTGCATCTGCTGCAGATCACACCAACTGTCGAACTCTTGGATGAAGTCATCCAACTCAATGGTAGCCACTGTACCAGAGTAACGCCTAGGGCCTTTGGAGGCCCCATAAATCTTGTCCATGTCCCACAACAATGGTGCGGACACACCAAGTGCACTCTCAACTGAATCAGCTCCTGTGTCGAACTCCAACTCAAAGTCAATCTCCTCCCTCACTGGGACCTAAGATACAGGCTGATACCGAGCACCACTCCGAGTAAACCCACTGCGTACTGCAGGGCTAACTCCTTTGGAATCTCCAAAGAACTCCGTCGTGACCAAGCGACCACACCAACAAACCCGAACCACCAACTGCAACCGCAAGTCGCAACCGCAAGTGCCCCACCAAGTGCCAACACCACCACGTGCCAACACCAACTAGACACCACCCACTAATGTAACTCTAACTGAGATCACTACACTAGGGGAAGGGCAACCTGTAACCTGCTATCATAACACGCACTCTCACGGTCTGCAAGTCATCACTTTCTGCCTCACCGGAGAGAAATAAAGGTAGTCTGACTGGTCATCACTCTAGCCTCACCACCGAGAGCACACCAGAGCACCAACGCTCAAAAGTCAAGGCACCTCACACAAACGTGGTGCACAAACAAGAAGCAAAGAATGGAGGGGATCCAATCACAAGAAATCTAAACAAAAACTCTCCATCTCATAACACAACACGGGACTGACTCTGCCACCATTTGGCATTTGACATAAGAGCAGTTCGTATCTAAGTCCTAAGCTACCAGGATCACCAAGAATGGGATCAAACTGCCTCTCCTAGCCAAAGCTACATGTGTATAGATAACAGTGGTGCAGTCACTAGGATAACAAGTGAGGGTGGACCAGTTGGCTAGGGCACCAGTCTAGTAACAAGAGATCTAGGGGTCAAACCCTGTTGCGCACAATCTAGCAAGAAAGGCAGATTTTGCCAACCAATGACCAAGATCTACTCTAAACTAGCTAGCCTCACGCTAGCAAGCTGGCTTGCTGGCCCTTCTAGGCCTTTGTAGCTTCTCATAGCCCACAGCCCTATGCCTCGAAGCCTCGAAACGCCGAAATTCAGCCAAATGAGGCCTTTCTTGTTGCCACTTTGAACCTCCTCCAAAATTGGTGAAACTTCTCCAAATCTGCAAAACTCCTCCAAACTAGCGAAACTTCTCCAAATCTGGCCAAACAGCGAAACTCCTCCAATTTTGGCCCAAAATCTGACGTAAACCCTAAAGATGGATGTCCGCCAAATCCCCCGCTAACTTTCCACTCAAGCCAAATTGACAAAACGGGTTTTTCCAAATCACAATTTCATGAGACGAAACTTCTCCAAATCTGCAAAACTCCTCCAAACTAGCGAAACTTCTCCAAATCTGGCCAAACAGCAAAACTCCTCCAATTCTGGCCCAAAATCTGACGTAAACCCTAAAGATGGATGTCCGCCAAATCCCCTGCTAACTTTCCACTCGAGCCAAATTGACAAAACGGGTTTTTCCAAATCACAATTTCATGAGAAGAGCTTTCCAACTCCACCTTCAATTTCACTTTCTGAGCCCAACTTGTAGCAAATTGGTCCTGCTTTCACCTCTTGAGCTCAAAATCACAACATTGCTCAAAAATTGCTCCTTCTTTGCTCAAAATTTGGCCAGCACTTCCGCACACCATCTACCTAACTGCCAAATTTGAATCACTTGAACGAGCTTCTGCACACTAGGGAAACACTGAACTTGAATCGAGCTACCACGATCCACCGAGCTTGGAGATACCACCAACACTCAACGTTCATGCACCCGATTTCCCCTTGACTTCACTTCTCTGATGTAATCAGATTGCTTAACACTTTCAACTCAACTCAACTCAGATCAGTACTTGATCTGTCACTCTATAAACTGCCAACAACTAGGCACTAATTACAGTCAAGCCACACCCACTCAAGCATAGAGAATCTAGGTGACGCTCACCGGCCTCTGTCCACCATAGCTAGGAACTCGAAGGCTCAACATCAGAGAAGTGAGCTCTCTGGAGCTCACTTCGAAACTATACTCCCCTGGACTTGAGCTAGCACTAGAACCCTAACAGTCCCACTAACGGCACACTCGACGGTGCGAACGGTGCGAACGGTGCAAAGTGACGGTGGGCCCCACCGTGAAGTCAGTACCCCGAACACCAAATCAGACTGTCGGAAAGCTGTCCCTGAGAAACTACTAGAATAACTCTAACTACTATCACTGGAACTCCAGTGTCCGAGCAACTAGATGCGGAACTACAAATGGCGTGACAGCTTGTAGTCAATTGGATGGTGTGGCAAAACTTTGGTGGTGATTCCAAATAGAGTGAGCTAAACAACAAATTGTTGCACCAATCTTGACATAAGCAGAATTCAAGGAGATAATACTTGTTTGATTTCAAACTATAAATGCCACCTAAGCAATACGAGATAAATTGGTGGAGTTGAAGCAGATTGGCTCTATAAGGAGTTATATCATGCAATTTCAGAACATCATCATGCTAGTTCTAGCTATACAAGGTGAAGTTTTGGATCAATTTGTGAGAGGATTGAAGTCACAAACCAAATTGGAGGTGATCATGTGGGAACCACAAAATGTGGAACAAGCCATGCAATTGGTTGCGTGCTTTGATTCCTTGGTTGTAACAAATCAGTCTCAACCTTGACCTACACAAAGCCTACCAGTACACTACACAAGGGTGGAGGAATCAACACCAATAGAGATTGACGCTATTGAACAAAGGCCACTTGATACAACGGATAGAGAAAGATTACAACAAAATAGTGGTTGTTTTTATTATCACCAAGTTGGACATCACACTGCTGAATGTACACTTAGGAATGTGTGACCTCAACAAGTCGCCCAGATGAGGATTGTGGAGCGGAATGATCAGAGAAACAAGGAATCCTAGTAGGAGATTTTGAGCCACCTACTAGGAGCTTGATTAGTTCTAATGGGATTGAAGGCTTGACCTATGCAAGTTTGCTTCATTTGCAAGGTATGATATCTAATCGAGGTTGTAAGATTTTGGTTGATTTTGGAAATTTAGAAAATTGCATATGTATGCAAGTAGCAAAGGAATTGGGTATTCCTATCAAGCCAGTAATTGGAAGTAGATTGATGATGGTGGATAGTAGAAAGGGTTCTGCATTCTGTACCTCGCATCCTATTGTCTTCAAGATTGGGAATGAGTATTTGGAGTGTATGAGGTTTGTAGTGGCACCTCTACACTATGATATAATTTTAGGATTACCTTCGCTTGAACGTACATAAGGTTCAATTTGATTGGAACTAACAACAAATTCAAGTACAACATCAAGGTAAGAATTTCCAATTAGGTTGTTATAATATTCCAAGATTATGAGACCTAAGAAGAAACAAACCATGAGAAACACATGATTTTGCACTCAACCTCCAATGCCCCAAAGGAGCACCTTCTCTTTATTATATAGACAAAGAGGATCTCCTCCAAGGAAGCTCCACCGTAGGATTAGGCACACTGATAGGTGACATATCAGCAAGCTCCACCCTTGGATTAATTACTAGGATGGGTGACATGTTGATCTTGGTCCTATCTGGTTGGTCAAACAAGCTTTGATTAGAGGGAATCTTTTAGGGAATCTTCCTATAGGAATCTCAGAATCACGTGGGTGAGGTACCATTGGAAAGCTCTCGACAAGAAAAAGTAGGGGGGAGGGAAGGCTAGCCTTTCCTCTATAGGGGGGGAGGTTTGTACATATTTGAGGCCTAATTCATCCGTTTAGGCCTCCAAAATTGCTTTCAAAGATTTTAAGCATATTTTGGTTCCTACTCTATTAGTAGAAGTCCTTTTTTGGTGATACCTCTTTCTGATCTATTCTATCCATCATGTGTAACATCCTTCTAGATATTACCAAACCAATTCTCACCTTTAAATCATATCTCTAGCTACTGGTTCTAAGGTTTCAAGTCTATTTTGGTTTTTGTAGAAGTACCCTTTTGGTGATAATTTGGTGATACCTATTAGTAAAAGTACCCTTTTGGTGATATTTCTATCTGATCTATTTTGACCGTCATGTATAACATTATTTCTGATGTTACCAAACCAAATTTCACATCTAGATCATATGGTTAGCTCTTGGTATTTGGCACTTTTGAGTAAGATACCCAAGAATATTCAATCCCAGGATGAGAACTTTGTTGAGAAGGTAGCCATAGAGCAAGCCTTGAAGGGAGATGTGTCCCAAGATGGGAAGTTTGCCAAGACAACAACCATGGAGCAAGCTTTGAAGAAAGATGAGTCCCTAGATAGGAAGTTTGTTAGTGAAGCAGCAAGCAAGCTTTGGAGGAAGATAAGTCTATTTTCACTGTGTGGATCAAGCCAATTGCAAAAAGACAATCTAAGGAGTGCCAAGAGCCTCATCAAGCAATGGTTAATCAGATAGTTCAAGAGTTTGCGGACTTGTTTTTAGATGATATGCCAAAGGAATTACCCTCTGATCGTGGTATGCCCTTCAAGATTGAGTTATTGTTAGGGAGTACTCCAATGAGTAGACCAATCTATTGGCTCTCACCAAAGGAGTTGGAGGAGTTGCAAACAACACTTATGGAGTTGTTGGAGAAGGATTTTATACAACATATTACCTCTCCTTGGTGAGCACTGGTACTATTCATTTTGAAGAAGGATGGAAGACTTCATTTCTGTATTGATTACCGTGGGCTCAATAAGTAAATAGTGAAGAATGCATATCCCTTGCCTCAGATTGATGACTTGCTTGATCAATTGAGTGGAGCACGATACTTTTCCAAGTTGGATCTTTGTAGAGGCTATCGGCAAATCTCCATTGATAAGGAGGATGTGCAAAAGATTGCCTTTCACACAAGGTATGGGCATTTTGAGTGGAGAGTTCTACCTTTTGGGCTCACTAATGCTCCAATAGTTTTCATGGATTAGATGCATCGGGTGTTGGATGGACTATTGGATTGGTATGTGGTGTTCTTCTTGGATGATATCTTAATCTATAGCAAGACAAAGGCAGAACACATGAATCGTGTGCAAGAAGTCCTAAAACTACTACGACAATGGAAATTTTACTACAAGAAGTTGAAGTGTGCTTTTTGGCAAAAAGAGGTTACCTTCTTGGGTCACAAGATCTCATTGGAGGGGATAAAGATGGAAGAGGAGAAAATCAAGGCCAATACTGATTGGCCTACTCCAAAGGATGATATAGAAGTACGGGCATTTAATGGATTGGCCAGTTTTTACCGACGGTTCATCCATTATTATACTCATGTGGCTGCACCATTGATTGACCTCTTGGTGAAGAACTTGAGCTTCCAATGGACCACCAAGCACAAAGAAGCATTCTAGAAATTGAAACATATATGGTGTCTTCAAGACCCATTCTTCAACCATATGATCCTCAACTACCTTATGTGATTGACTTTGATGCTTCTAACATTGCAATTGGAGTTGTGTTGCAACAAAAATTCTCAATTGGACTACATCCCATTGCCTCTGTGTCTCGCCGACTAAATACGGCTGAAAGAAATTACTCTACTCAAGATTGGAAACAACTTGCAATGGTATATGCCACAAAGGTATGGAGACATTATCTCTTGGAGAAACAAGTGATCATGCAAACTTATCACAAACTATTGTTGCAGACCTTACACTTGGAACACATGAAGAGTCCACATCATCAATGGGAGGAGCAACTCCAATTGTTTGACATCAGACTTGAGTACAAACTAGGTTGGTTCCATGCCATCCCTAATGCTCTATCATGATGATATGATTTGAAGTCTCTTCTTCTCATCACAATGGCAATTACAATGGTGTCAATTGACTCCAAGGTCCAAAATGAGTTTGGGTCAGCTATACAAAAAGATCCCTTCTTCCAAATGGTACATGGTCATCTTACAACATGCAACAAGGAGTACAACACCTTCTCCTTCAAGGAAGGCCTTCTATTCCATAAGGACATGATCTATGTTCCAAACAAAGGTGATCTCTTGTGTGCCTTCAAGAAGCCCATAATTTACCAATAGCTGGTCACATGGGGGTGGACAAGACCTTAGGTAGCCTCCAACACCAATGGTGGTGGCCCAACATGGCATGAGATGTTTGGGAGTTTGTCCAATCATGTGAGAGTTACCAACACGATAAGACCAATAACCAGAAATTGAGTGGACTCCTTCAACCACTCCCCATTCCATCTACTTGTAAGGAACATGTGAGCTTAGATCTCATCACCTCCTTGCCCAAGACAAAGGCAAGGTCACACAACAATTGTGGTGTTTGTGGATAAGCTTCATAAGCAAATCCATTTGGCACCAACGGTTGATACTATGGATGCTCCAACCTTGGCATAAATCTACTTTGACAATGTATTTAAGCATTTGGGATGCTGTGTGTACTCATCTCTGACCGTGATCCTTGCTTCACGGAAACTTTTGGCAAACACTCTTCCAAATACTTGGCACTTGTAATACCAAGAGCTAGCCATATGATCTAGATGTGAAATTTGGTTTGGTAACATCTAAAATGATGTTATACATGATGGTCAAAATAGATAAGATAGAAGTATCACCAAAAGAGTACTTCTACTAATAGGGCAGAAACCAAAATAGACTTGAGGACCTTAGAACCAATAGCTAGACATATGATTTAAAGGTGAGAATTGGTTTGGTAACATTTGGAAGGATGTTACACATGATGGAATAAACAGATCAGAAAGAGGTATCACCAAAAGGGGACTTCTACTAATAGAGTAGGAACCGAAATATGCCTGAAATCTTTGAAGGCAATTTTGGAGGCCTAAACGGATGAATTAGGCCTCAAAAAATGTGCAGACTCCCCCCCAATGGAGGAAAGGCTGGCCATCCCTTCCCCCTTGCTTTGTCTCATCAAGAGCTTTCCAAGGGTACCTTACGTGATTCTGAGATTCCTACAAGAAGATTCCCTAAAAGATTCCCTCCGGTCAAAGCTTGTTTGACCAACCTGATAGGACCTGAACCAGACATGTCACCCATCTACGTAAGTAATCCAAGGGTGGAGCTTGCTGACATATCACCTATCTGTGTCCCTAATCCTATGGTGGAGCTTCCTTGGCGGAGATCCTCTTTGTTTATATAATAAAGAGAAGGTGCTCCCTTGGGGCATTGATTGTTTGAGTGTGCAATCTGTGTTTTTTCTCTCTTTTCTTGTCCTCGGAGTATTACAATGGTATCAGAGCGAGTGTTTTAGTCCAAGAGAGTGGATCACCCCTCTTGGAATAGCACGAACTACTGAAATTGAGTAATTTGACATGGAGAACATAGAGTAGTTGCTAGACTTAGGAAGGACTTTAGAGAGCGGATGGGATGGATGCGCCGGGAGGCCAATTTCCTGCACCTAGCTTTCCATTCTCAAACCCATTCCACGTCAAGGTTATGTATATCCAACGTGAGTAGATGAGGGTATCGCTAGTTTATCACTTTGGCACAGAATTCATGGACAGAGTGATGAGCTCACCAAACCCGATGATTCTACCTGTCGTGATATATGACAAAGAGTGGGATTTGACAATCTACATTCTATTATGATAAAATGGATATGAATGCCCTAAATCTTCTCCCTTTCAACACTCAAGTAGAAATCTGTTATGTAGTGAGGCCAAAAGTAATGTTTAGAGATTTTGTGGTTAGGAATTTTGGTGAGGAGTATTATCAACGAGTGATAGCTTCTAAGGTCCCAATGGTAGTTCTGATAGTTTGTGCGCCTTCCAGAGTGATTATATTGACTCTGTATTGAAGTAGACATTAGCAATTGAGTGTTGCAAGAACCATGGATCCGCAATTGCAAGAGTTGGTGCAAGGAATGCAAGGGATGTTGAATGAATTTTGAGAGATTAAGATGACATGGAGACATTACAAAGTCAAGTGCAGATCCTCAGGAACGATCAAGCCATGCAAGAAGAAGAGCCATCTCAAAACCCAATACCTGCGACAGAAGTACTTGGAGAGGCATCCGTGCATACGAACTCTATCAACAATGAAGCCACATTGCTACTCCGGATGAAGAAGACCTGCAACATCGAGCCTTACAAGGAGCAGCGTTCGATGGGAGAAGTGGAAAATTGGATCTCAAGAATGAATCGATATTTCTGATTGTTCTCAACAGAGATCACAGAGCATGCTGCAGGCGTGTTTACATGTGGGTACTTGACCGATAAAGCCCTCACATGGTATGATGCTTGGGAACAATCCATGCTGGCAGAGAGAAGGGAGGTCACATGGACAGCAATGCAAGAAGGATTGCTGAAGAATTTCCAATCGGTGGATTCTGTGCAAATGGCTCAAACCCGACTATGGGGATTGAGACAGAAGAATAGCATACAAGAGTATGTGGAGGCATTTTTGGATCTACAAGTTGCAATTACCGACATGAGTCCAGCAAAGGCTCTCGACAATTTCAAACGAGGGTTGAAAGAGCGGATTCGCCAAGAAGTCATGGTGCAAAATCCTCACACGGTATTTGAAGCCATTGCTTGTGCGTAGAGAATAACAGGAGCATTAGGTGGAGGTGAAGGAGTAGCTTCTCCTCAACATTATTGGGTAGAAATGCCACACATGGGTGGACCAGTATCGATGGAATTGGGTAACCTTCAATTCCGGGATCGAGGAGCACGACTGCTTCAAGGGGAGCGGGGATGGGTAGAAGAACAAAGAGATGGAGTCCCATGAGGAGAGGGGACTTGAGGAGAACAACGCCATTGTACAATTGTGGTCGTATTGGGCACATATCTACCAACTTTTGCACTTGTTTCCCTAGAGGCCCTTGGCCTTCGTTTAGGCGATCTTTGAATAACATGGAGAGGCACATTGAAGAAGGGGAGGTGGAAATCACTTTGGAAAACAAAGATCGCCAGTAAATGTACCTTGGGGCCTTATGGGCTCAATAAGGAAGCAAAGAAGTGAGGGAAGGAAGAAGAATAATGCACAACGATCCCGAAAGGCAACCTCACAATTGATTGTCGTGAATAGAATCCTAGAAGGTAATCAAGTGAGAGTATTAATAGATCCGGGAGTAATAGAGAATTTCTTGTCTCGCTCTGTTGCAATAAGATTGGGAATGGATCTAGAGAGAGATGGAAGTGAAGAAGTAGAGTTACCAAATGGGCAAACAGAGAGGATTGAATCATTACCTAGACGGGTAACCCTCTCTGTAGGATAATATTAGGAAGCAATTGAGTGGCGAGTGATATAGTTAGCTCGTTATGATGTGATTTTAGGCATGCCATGGATGGAGCAGTACAACCCTATGGTGGATTGGAGGAAGAAAGTAGTGAGAACCCACCAATGGTCAATCATTGGGGTTAAAGAAAAAATACACAAGCAAAAACTGCCTCTATATGTTGTAGGGATGACAATTGTCTGTAAGACCAATAGATGTTTTATGGGTCTAATAAGAGAAGTCCAGAGTGCACAACTCGATGGACAAATTCCTGAGAAATTGAAGGATGTGGTGGATGAGTTTCAAGATGTCTTTCCTGATGATCTACCCTCAGGATTACCACCAAAAAGGCGAGTAGATCACAAAATTGAGACACTTTCGGGGAAGACGCCTCCTTGTAAGGCCCCATATCGCCTAGCACCTCATGAGTTGGAGGAGTGTAAGACTCAAATTGGGGAGATGTTGCAGAAAGGGTTCATCCAACCTAACGTATCACCATATGGGGCCCCTATCTTGTTTGTGAAGAAGAAGGATGGTACAATGCGCATGTGCATTGACTATCGGGGTCTCAATTAGCAAACAATGAAGAACAAATACCCCTTACCTCGCATGGATGACCTGTTTAATCAACTCCATGGAGCGAGATACTTCACCAAACTGGACTTGCGGAGCGGTTACAATCAAATCTGAATTGCAGAGGAGGATGTGTACAAAATTGCCTTTTGAACCAAGTATGGCCACTTTGAGTATCTTGTGATGCCTTTTGGCCTCATCAATGCACCTACCACTTTCATGAGTCTAATGAATGACATATTTTGTCCATACTTGGATAAATATGTTATCGTCTTCTTGGATAATATCTTAGTATATAGTAGCACAATGACAAAACAAAAACAACATCTACGAGAGGTCCTCCAGATTCTAAGATAGAATCTGTTGTATGCCAAAATCTCAAAGTGTGAGTTTGGCAAGTCTGAAGTAGACTCCTTGGGGCATAGAGTAAGTGCAAAGGGCATTCAAGTATTGACAAATAAAATAGAGGTCATTCAAAAATGGAGTGCCCCAGAAGATCAGACTCAGCTTAAGAGCTTCTTGGGGTTGATGGGATTCTATCATAGATTTGTCAAGGACTTTTCCAAGGTTGCACAACCTTTAACGGCACTACTTGGCAAGGGGAAGAAGTGGACATGTGGAACTGCACTAGAGTTGGCCTTTCAAGAATTGAAGGCCGCCTTGCTACATGCACTAATCTTGAAGTGGTATAACCCAAAACGTCCAATCAAGTTGGCTACAGATGCATCAGGCATAGCAATAGGAGCAATCCTACAACAAGAGTGGCATGACGGATGACATCCAATTGCATATTTCTCTCAAAAGTTGTTACAAGCAAAACACAACTACTACACCACAAAACGAGAAGAGCTGGCCATTGTTCTAGCAACCAAGCATTGGAAGCACTACCTAAGCGAGAAGGCATTTGTAGTAGAGACGGACCACAAACCTCTAGTCTACCTCGAGATGCAGAAGGATCTATCTCGTCGCCAAATTTGGTGGGCAGAGTGGCAACAACACTTCAACATGACAATCACCTATGTGGTAGGTAAGAAGCAACTTGCAGATGCATTCACCCACATGCCAATGGCCAACAACTTGGTGGCAGAGGTTAAGATTAACCCTGAATTCTGGCAAGAGATTTTGGCTGCTACAAAAACTGATCTACAGATTGTAGAAGCACAATCATCCAAAGGTGTCACCAGCACTCAAGGACTTACCTTTTGGGATGGCAGATTATGGATCCCAAACATTGCAGAATTACGTACCACCATTCTAGCGGAATGTGATGATTCGGCCATTGCAGCTCATGTCGGAGTGGACAAGACCTTGGATGCAGTCAAGCGCCATTACTATTGGCCCAAGATGAGCAACAACGTGATGGATTGTGTGCGTAGCTGCCTACTTTGTCAACAGAACAAAGCTTCTAATCAAGCTCTTGGAGGGCTCCTTCAACCTCTCCCCACTCCTACCCAATGTTGGGAACAAGTGAGTATGGATCTTGTCTGTGAATTACCCAAGACCACCTCAGGGTTTGACTCCATTGTGGTCTTTGTGGACCGGCTCAGCAAAATGATTCATGTACGCCCTACCACCAAGGAGGTGACCGCTCCACAACTAGCTCAATTATACTTAGATGCATTCTTTGCTCACCATGGCTTGTCTAGAGTACTCATCACCGATAGAGGCACCCAATTCACCAGTTTATTTTAGCAATCACTCTTTGTTTTCTTCAAAACCAAGTTGGCCATGTCCACAGCTTACCACCCACAAATAGATGGCCAAACAGAGCGGGCTAATCGCATGATTGAAGACATGTTACGCGGCTTCACCTTAAAAGAGCAAGAGAGGTGGGACACCCTACTCCTGTTGGTGGAATTCGCTTACAACAATTCAATGAATGCATCCATCCAGGTCACTCCGTTCTTCCTCATGTATGGTGAGCATCCCTTCACACCTTCTAGCTTGATGAAGATCCGTCCAGTGGCTACCAAGGTCGATGCAGTCAACACATTTCTTTCTAGAATCCAACAAGGTGTGAAGAGCGCCAAGCACAAATTATAGATTGCACAAAATCAACAGAAGCAGTATGCTGATGCACACCGTTGGCACATGGAGTTCAATGTTGGGGATCAAGTGTGGCTATCGACAACCAACCTCACATTAGTTGGACCTTGTAAGCTCAGACCTCGTTTTATTGGGCCTTTCTTGATTCTTTGTCGCATCGGCGCTCTGGTCTATCACCTCGAGCTACCACCACACATGAAGATCCATCAAGTGTTCCATGTCTCCCTACTACGCAGATATGCTCCCCAATCAGGCCAGGGTCATTCCACACCAGACATTTGACCTTGTCCGACACTCATTGATGGCATGGAGGAATATGAAGTCGAGCGGATTCTCCAAAAACGCATATGTGGTACTCGCTACCCACGGGTGGACTATCTAGTACAATGGAAAGGTTACCCCCTCTATGAAGCAACCTGGGAGCCCGCTGCCAATTTGGCACATGCACCGGTGTTGGTGCAAGCATTTGAGCAACAATTGCGCAATGAGAACGTTGCGTCTTAAAAGGAGGGAGGTCTGTAATACCAAGAGCTGACCATATGATCTAGATGTGAAATTTGGTTTGGTAATATCTAGAATGATGTTATACATGATGGTCAAAATAGATAAGATAGAAGTATCACCAAAAGAGTACTTCTACAAATAGGGCAGAAACTGAAATAGACTTGAGAACCTTAGAACCAATAGCTAGACATATGCTTTAAAGGTGAGAATTGGTTTGGTAACATTTGGAAGGATGTTACACATGATGGACTAAACAAATCAAATAGAGGTATCACTAAAAGGGGACTTATACTAATAGAGTAGGAACCGAAATATACCTGAAATCTTTGAAGGCAATTTTGGAGGCCTAAATGGATGAATTAGGCCTCAAAAATGTGCAGATCCCCCCCCCCCTCCCAATGGAGGATGGGCTGGCCGTCCCTCCCTCCTTGCTTTGTTTCATCAAGAGCTTTCCAAGGGTACCTTACTCATGTGATTCTGAGATTCCTACAGGAAGATTCCCTAAAAGATTCCCTCCAGTCAAAGCTTATTTGACCAACAAGATAGGACCTAGACTAGACATGTCACCCATCCAAGTCAATAATCCAAGGGTGGAGCTTGCTAACATGTTACCTATCTGTGTCCCTAATCCTATGGTGGAGCTTCCTTGGCGGAGATCCTATTTGTCTATATAATAAAGAGAAGGTGCTCTCTTGGGGCATCGATTGTTTGAGTGTGCAATCTATGTTTTCTCTCTTCTCTTGTCCTCGGAGTATTACAGCACCAAGCTTGCTTTTTCCACGACTGATCATCCTCAAACTGATGGACAACTTGAACATGCAAATCACACATTGGAAGATATGCTTCATGCTTTCATCAACATTCACCATACCAATTGGGATGAATGTCTTGCAGCTATGGAGTTTGCAATAATTCTAAATATGCAAGCACCAGATTCTCTCCTTTCTTTCTCAATTTTGGTCAAGACCCACTTGTTCCAGATTCCAGTCTTGCTGCTCCTCTGTCTCATGTCCCTCATACTTCTACCTTCTTGACCACCATCTCCCAATCCCTCCAACAAGCCAAATCTCATCTCTTTATTGCTCAAAATTGGCAAAACCAATATGCGGATCACCATCATTGTGATATTAGCTTTCAAGTTGGTGATAGGGTCATGCTCTCATCCAATAACCTCCCTCTTCCACTTGATACCTAAGTTCATAAACTTGCCCCTAATTGGATAAGACCATTTGATGTCACCCAAATTGTCTATCTTGTTGCTTATCAACTTGCCTTGCCTTGCCATATGCGCATCCATCTTGTCTTTCATGTTTCCAAGTTGAAATCCTTTGTTCCTAACCCATCTTCTTTTTCTTCTTGAGTCCAACCTCCTCCTCCTCCTCTTGTCCCTATCAATGATCATGAAGAGTACAAAGTTGATTGTATACTTGCACGTTGCCACATCCAACAATGTCATCGACAACATACAAAGTACAAGGTCCTTTGGAAGTGCTATCTGCTTCATGATGCCACATAGGAACCTCTTTCTCATCTCTAGAATGCACAATTGGCTATCCAAGAGTTTGAAGCTTCAATGGCAATGAGGATGTCACCAACTAGCGGTGGGGGAATATGTAACAATATGGATTTTAGCAACGAAGTTAGTCAAGGTTAACGAAGTAGTAAATAGGTCAAATTAGCCTAGAATTTCTAGAAATATCTAGGAAGCTTCTTGGGAACCTTCCGACTAGCTTAGCTTGCACACCAAGTAGGTAGTTTCTAGAAGGAAGCTTCTAGAAGCTTCAAACCAACTTCGCTTGCATGCTGTAATAATCCGAGGACAAGAAAAGAGAGAAAACACATATTGCACACTCAAACAATCGATGCTCCAAGGGAGCACCTTCTCTTTATTATATAGACAAAGAGGATCTCCGCCAAGGAAGCTCCACCATAGGATTAGTGACACAGATAGGTGACATGTCAGCAAGCTCCACCCTTGGATTACTTACTTGGATGGGTGACAAGTCTGGTCTAGGTCCTATCTAGTTGGTCAAACAAGCTTTGATCGGAGGGAATCTTTTAGGGAAATCTTCATGTAGGAATCTCAGAATCACGTGAGAAAGGTACCGTTGGAAACCTCTTGATGAGACAAGCAGGGGGGAGGGAAGGCCAGCCTTTCCTCCATTTGGGGGGGGGGGGGGAATCTGCACATTTTTGAGGCCTAATTCATCCATTTAGGCCTCCAAAATTGCCTTCAAAGATTTTAGGCATATTTTGGTTCCTACTCTATTAGTATAAGTCCCCTTTTAGTGATACCTCTATCTGATTTGTTTAGTCCATCATGTGTAACATCCTTCCAAATGTTACCAAACCAATTCTCACCTTTAAAGCATATGTCTAGCTATTGGTTCTAAGGTTCTCAAGTCTATTTCAGTTTCTGCCCTATTTGTAGAAGTACTCTTTTGGTGATACTTCTATCTTATCTATTTTGACCATCATGTATAACATCATTTTAGATGTTACCAAACCAAATTTCACATCTAGATCATATGGCTAGCTCTTGGTATTACAGACCTCCCTCCTTTTAAGACGCAACGTTCTCATTGCGCAATTGTTGCTCAAATGCTTGCACCAACACCGGTGCATGTGCCAAATTGGCAGCGGGCTCCCAGGTTGCTTCATAGAGGGGGTAACCTTTCCATTGTACTAGATAGTCCACCCGTGGGTAGCGAGTACCACACATGCGTTTTTGGAGAATCCGCTCGACTTCATATTCCCCCATGCCATCAATGAGTGTCGGACAAGGTCAAATGTCTGGTGTGGAATGACCCTGGCCTGATTGGGGAGCATATCTGCGTAGTAGGGAGACATGGAACACTTGATGGATCTTCATGTGTGGTGGTAGCTCAAGGTGATAGGCCACAGTGCCAATGCGACAAAGAATCAAGAAAGGCCCAATAAAACGAGGTCTGAGCTTACAAGGTCCAACTAATGTGAGGTTGGTTGTCGATAGCCACACTTGATCCCCAACATTGAACTCCATGTGCCAACGGTGTGCATCAGCATACTGCTTCTGTTGATTTTGTGCAATCTGTAATTTGTGCTTGGCGCTCTTCACACCTTGTTGGATTCTAGAAACAAATGTGTTGACTACATCGACCTTGGTATCCATTGGACGGATCTTCATCAAGCTAGAAGGTTATTGTGAAGGGATGCTCACCATACATGAGGAAGAACGGAGTGACCTAGATGGATGGATGCATTCATTGAATTGTTGTAAGCGAATTCCACCAACAGGAGTAGGGTGTCCCACCTCTCTTGCTCTTTTAAGGTGAAGCCGCGTAACATGTCTTCAATCATGCGATTAGCCCGCTCTGTTTGGCCATCTGTTTGTGGGTGGTAAGCTGTGGACATGGCCAACTTGGTTTTGAAGAAAACAAAGAGTGTTTGCCAAAACAAACTGGTGAATTGGGTGCCTCTATTGGTGATGAGTACTCTAGACAAGCCATGGTGAGCAAAGAATGCATCTAAGTATAATTGAGCTAGTTGTGGAGTGGTCACCTCCTTGGTGGTAGGGCGTACATGAATCATTTTGCTGAGCCGGTCCACAAAGACCACAATGGAGTCAAACCCTGAGGTGGTCTTGGGTAATTCACAGACAAGATCCATACTCACTTGTTCCCAACGTTGGGTAGGAGTGGGGAGAGGTTGAAGGAGCCCTCCAAGAGCTTGATTAGAAGCTTTGTTCTGTTGACAAAGTAGGCAGCTACGCACACAATCCATCACGTTGTTGCTCATCTTGGGCCAATAGTAATGGCGCTTGACTGCATCCAAGGTCTTGTCCACTCCGACATGAGCTGCAATGGCCGAATCATCACATTCCGCTAGAATGGTGGTACGTAATTCTGCAATGTTTGGGATCCATAATCTGCCATCCCAAAAGGTGAGTCCTTGGGTGCTGGTGACACCTTTGGATGATTGTGCTTCTACAATCTGTAGATCAGTTTTTGTAGTAGCCAAAATCTCTTGCCAGAATTCAGGGTTAATCTTAACCTCTGCCACCAAGTTGTTGGCCATTGACATGTGGGTGAATGCATCTGCAAGTTGCTTCTTACCTACCACATAGGTGATTGTCATGTTGAAGTGTTGTTGCCACTCTGCCCACCAAATTTGGCGACGAGATAGATCCTTCTGCATCTTGAGGTAGACTAGAGGTTTGTGGTCCGTCTCTACTACAAATGCCTTCTCCCCTAGGTAGTGCTTCCAATGCTTGGTTGCTAGAACAATGGCCAGCTCTTCTCGTTCTATGGTGTAGTAGTTGCATTCTACCGGTAACAACTTTTGAGAGAAATATGCAATTGGATGCCATCCGTCATGCCACTCTTGTTGTAGGATTGCTCCTATTGCTACGCTTGATGCATCTATAGCCAACTTGATCGGACGTTTTGGGTCATACCACTTCAAGATTAGTGCATGTAGCAAGGCGGCCTTCAATTCTTGAAAGGCCAACTCTAGTGCAGTTCCCTATGCCCACTTCTTCCCCTTGCCAAGTAGTGCCGTTAAAGGCTGTGCAACCTTGGAAAAGTCCTTGACAAATCTACGATAGAATCCCGTCAACCCCAAGACGCTCTTAAGCTGAGTTTGATCTTCTGGGGCACTCCATTTTTGAATGACCTTTATTTTATTTGTCAATACTTGAATGCCCTTTGCACTTACTCTATGCCCCAAGGAGTCTACTTCAGACTTGCTAAACTCACACTTTGAGATTTTGGCATACAACAGATTCTATCTTAGAATCTGGAGGACCTCTCGTAGATGTTGTTTGTGTTCTGTCATTGTGCTACTGTATACTAAAATATCATCCAAGAAGACAATAACAGACTTATCTAAGTGTGGATGAAATATGTCATTCATTAGACTCATGAAAGTGGCAGGTGCATTGGTGAGGCCAAAAGGCATCACAAGATATGCAAAGTGGCCATACTTGGTTCGAAAGGCAGTTTGTACACATCCTCCTCTGCAATTTGGATTTGATTGTTACCGCTCCGCAAGTCCAGTTTGGTGAAGTATCTCGCTCCATGGAGTTGATCAAACAGGTCATCCATGCGAGGTAAGGGGTATTTGTTCTTCATTGTTTGCTGATTGAGACCCCAATAGTCAATGCACATGCGCATTGTACCATCCTTCTTCTTCACAAACAAGACAGGGGCTCCATATGGTGATACGCTAGGTTAGATGAACCCTTTTTGCAACATCTCCTCAATTTGAGTCTTACACTCTTCCAATTCATGAGGTGATAGGCGATATGGGGCCTTACAAGGAGGCGTCTTCCCCGGAAGTGTCTCAATTTTGTGATCTACTTGCCTTTTTGGTGGTAATCCTGAGGGTAGATCATCAAGAAAGACATCTTGAAACTCATTCACCACATCCTTCACTTTCTCAGAAATTTGTCCATCAAGTTGTGCACTCTAGACTTCTCTTATTAGACCCATAAAACATCTATCGGTCTTACAGACAGTTGCCGTCCCTACGACATATAGAGGCAGTTTCTGCCTGTGTGATTTTTCTTTAACCCCAATGATTGACCATTGGTGGGTTCTCACTACTTTCTTCCTCCAGTCCACCATAGGGTTGTACTGCTCCATACTCTCACTTGATTACCTTCTAGGATTCCATTCACGACAATCAATTGTGAGGTTGCCTTTGGGATCTTTGCGCATTATTCTTCTTCCTCCTCTTGCTTCTCTGCTTCCTTATTGAGCCAATAAGGCCGCAAGGTACATTTACTGGCAACCTTCATTTTCCGAAGTGATTTCCACCTCCTCCTCTTCAATGTGCCTCTCCATGTTGTTCAAAGATTGCATGAATGAAGGCCAAGGGCCTCTAGGGAAATGAGTGCGACAGTTGGTAGATATGTGCCCAATACAGCCACAATTGTAACAACATCGTTGTTCTCCTCGAGTCCCTTCTCCTCGTGGGACTCCATCTCTTTGTTCTTCTACCCATCCTTGCTCTCCTTGAAGCGGTCGTGCTCCTCAATCCCGGAATCGAAGGTTGCCCAATTCCATCGGTATTGGTCTACCCATGTGTGGCATTTTTGCTCGATAATGTTGAGGTAGAGCTACTCCTTCACCTCCACCTAATGCTCTTGCTATTCTTTGCGCATAAACAATGGCTTCAAATACCGTGCGAGGATTTTGCACCATGACTTCTTGGCGAATCCGCTCTTTCAACTCACGTTTGAAATTGTCAAGAGCCTCTGCTGGACTCATGTTGGTAATTGCAACTTGTAGATCCAGAAATGCCTCCACATACTCTTGTACACTATTCTTCTGTCTCAATCTCCATAGTTGGGTTCAATCCATTTGCACAGAATCCACCAATTGGAAATTCTTTAGCAGTCCTTCTTGCATTGCTGTCCATGTGACCTCCCTTCTCTCTGCCAGCATGGATTGTTCCCAAGCATCATACCATGTGAGGGCTTTATTGGTCAAGTACCCACATTCAAACATGCCTGCAACATGCTCTATGATCTCTGTTGAGAACAAGCGGAAATATTGATTCATTCTCGAGATCCAATTTTCCACTACTCCCATCGAACACTGCTCCTTGTAAGGCTTGATGTTGCAGGTCTTCTTCATCCGGAATAGCAATGTGGCTTCATTGTTGATAGGGTTGGTAGGCATGGATGCTTCTCCAAGTACTTCAGTCACAAGTACTGGGTTTTGAGATTGCTCTTCTTCTTGCATGGCTTGATCGTTCCTGAGGATATGCACTTGACTTTGTAATGTCTCCATGTTCATCTTAATCTCTCAAAATTCATTCAACATCCCTTGCATTCCTTGCACCAACTCTTGCAATTGCGGATCCATGGTTCTTGCAACACTCAATTGCTAATGTCTACTTCAATACAGAGTCAATATAATCACTCTAGAAGGCGCATGAACTATTGGAACTACCATTGGGACCTCAGAAGCTATCACTCGTTGATAATAATCCTCACCAAAATTCCTAACCACAAAATCTCTAAACATCACTTCCGGCCTCACTACATAACGGATTTCTACTTGAGTGTTGAAAGGGAGAGGATTTGGGACATTCATATCCATTTTATCATAATAATAATACCATACCATAGGAGAGCAATCACACTAAGTGATGTTTCTTTGGATGCTCCAGTTGTGTGTAGACCGTACAACTTGCATAGCTCGGATATCTTAGGTGCGGTAGGGCAGATTTCTCATATAGACTCTATTGGGGCTTAGCCCCATGTTACCTTTTTTGTCTCTCCCTTGTACGGCTTGATGGGGTCTTCCCATCCTTCATTTTTCCTACGCGGTCGCCTTTTTTCTTTTATCATAATAGAATGTAGATTGTCAAATCCCACTCTCTATCATATATCACCACAAGTAGAATCATTGGGTTTGGTGAGTTCATCACTCTGTCTATGAATTCTATGCCAAAGTGATAAACTAGCGATACCCTCATCTGCTCACGTTGGATATACATAACCTTGATGTGGAATGGATTTTAGAATGGAAAGCTAGGTGCGGGAAATTGGCCTCTTGGCGCATCCATCCCATCCGCTCTCTAAAGTCCTTCCTAAGTCTAGTAACTACTCTATATTCTCCACCTCAAATTACTCAGTTTCAGTAGTTCGTGCTATTCCAAGAGGGGTGATCCACTCTCTTGGACTAAACCACTCGCTCTGATACCATTGTAATACTCCAAGGACAAGAGACGAGAGAAAACACAGATTGCACACTCAAACAATCGATGCCCCAAGCGAGCACCTTCTCTTTATTATATAGACAAAGAGGATCTCCGCCAAGGAAGCTCCACCATAGGATTAGTGACACAGATAGGTGATATGTCAGCAAGCTCCACCCTTGGATTACTTACTTGGATGGGTGACAGGGCTGGTCTAGGTCCTATTTGGTTGGTCAAACAAGCTTTGACTGGATGGAATCTTTTAGGGAATCTTCTTGTAGGAATCTTAGAATCACGTGAGTAAGGTACCTTTGGAAAGCTCTTGATGAGACAAAGCAAGGGGGAGGGAAAGCCAGCCTTTCCTCCATTGGGGGGGGGGGTGGGGATCTGCACATTTTCGAGGCCTAATTCATCCGTTTAGGCCTCCGAAATTGCCTTCAAAGATTTTAGGCATATTTCGGTTCCTACTCTATTAGTAGAAGTCCCCTTTTAGTGATACCTCTTTCTGATCTGTTTAGTCCATCATGTGGAACATCCTTCCAGATGTTACCAAACCAATTCTCACCTTTAAATCATATGTCGAGCTATTGGTTCTAAGGTTCTCAAGTCTATTTTGGTTTCTGCCCTATTAGTAGAAGTACTCTTTTGGTGATACTTCTATCTTATCTATTTTGACCATCATGTATAGCATCATTCTAGATGTTACCAAACCAAATTCCACATCTAGATCATATGGCTAGCTCTTGGTATTGCACATGCCAGGTAAGTGGCTTCAAGAAGGAAGCTTCTTGAGAAGCTTCCCAATTAACTTAGCTTGCACTCCAAGAAAGAAACTCAAGGAATCTTCTTGAGAACTTCTCAAGGGCCATGTATGCTCCCTATAAATACAAGAGCCAGAGCTCATGCTAGGCATTTGGATTTTTCCCTCATTCAAGTGTCCTAATGTGAGCTCTATTCTCTTATTTCTCTCCTCGGTCTTGGACTTTTACACTTGATCACACCATTAGAGCTACCATCTTTTTGCACCGTTAGATGTGCCATCGATAACACCATTAGGGTTGGAGTTCTAGGTTGAGCCAAAGAGGTATACTCTCAAAGTGCAGCTCCAAGGAGATCACTTATTTAATGTTGAGCCTTCAATCTCCTAGCTATGGTGGACAAAGGCCAATGACTATCACATGAGGTCTCTTAGCTAGAGTAGGTGTGGCTGGACTATGTAATCAAAGCTTGTTGAGAGTGTAGTTTCTTGAGTTGATAGAGAAGTTTCTGATCCAAGTTGAGTGTGTGAATTGAAAGAATATTGTGGAAAGCTTTTGTCAACTTGAGTTATGCTTCTATATTGTATGATGTTGACAGAAATGTATATTATGTATCAATGTATGTATGCTTTATACTTGAGTATTTTAAAGACTGTGAAAGGATTCCCATATAATATTGTGAAGTTTGTAACTCTTTCAAGAACTTATACTCCATATGTTGGTGAGTGCCAAGATTTACTATATTGTTTATTAGCAAAGATTCAATAAAATTTGAACTCTTCATGATCCTTAACCTTGACTTTTAAGTAAAGGAATTTGGATTTGGTACACAAAAGGATCTATTGGAAATGAAAGGTTTCAATTTGGAGATATGGAGGAATAGATGAATAGAAACATTGCAAGAAAAATCAAGTTGATTTGTGATAAGAGGAAATAGTTTGAGAATATAGAAAAAGAGGAATTTAGTGAGGAAGAAGTTAACAAAATTGAGTATCAACAAGTGAAAGTTATAACTTTTCAATAAAAAAAACCAACAAAGAAACACTTATTCCAAGAATTAATGTCAAGATATTCTTTTTGTCAATCTTAGGTTATAAGCAAATCAACTTTAGCTTCTTAAAGGGAAGAAGAAAGTAAAAGTAAAGGTATCTTAGAAGATAATATGATGAACAAGCTAACAAGAATTGAGCAGTCTTGTACTTCTTGTTTGGATTGTTATAGGTAAATTTTCAATTGGAAGGAGATATCCTAATGATTTAAGTGCATGTTCATGAATGTGCAAACCTTGTCTTCAAATGTGTAGTTAGCACATTAGATTTGATCATCTAATTGACCATCTGAGGTAGTAAGTAATAGACATGGCTAATTTGTCCATAGAATTTTAGACAATACTAACAACACTTGTCAATAAAGTGCAAGTCGTCATTAGATATGAGTCCGTTCAAGAGACCATTATGAAAAATCCCCATATATCAAAGTAGAAGAATTCCATTGATTGAGATCTATAGGTAGTTATAGAAACCAAGTGAATTTGTTTACACAATTTATCTCTAAAATGACAGTCATATAAGTAAAGCCAAGGAAAGAAATGATGAAAGCAAGCTCATATACTCCCAATGCAAAGTGAAGATTTGTTATGGTTGGAGAAGACCAATTGATTCTAATTATAAACCCTTATTCCTTTGAAGAACAAACAAATTGGGAAATATCTTGAGCTATGTTTAATGAAAAATGCAAGTAGAATTATTTAATCCAAGGCAACTAAAGTTTAAAAGATCACGTGCTTCTTGCAATTGAGCAATAACATACTTATAAAGAATACATACTTGATTTTGATCAAGTTTACACTAAGCATAGTAATCCATACATGATGAAAAATAAAGTATACTCATAATCTTGGATTGTAAGTATGCTCAAACAAGTTGGAAGGAAGGAGCTATTTATAAAAAAAATTATAATTTTTTTTTTTTGGATATATTGATCTTAGATGTGATTTTAGAATTTGGAGGTTGCTTGTAAATTGGCTAAAAGAGAGTTTATTTGGAACAATGCTAAACTTTTCAATTTTGTCTTCCAACTTGATGTTGTAGAGTTGGATCTACTCCTCTCAATATTGACTTTAATTCTAAGTGATTTGTTTGTAACACTTGCTTATAGCCTATATGTTTAATCATAAGTTTGCTCAAAATAGAATATCACCATATCATGTAACATACACAATTGATAGTTGTATGTTGTTATACCAAAGAGTTTCCCTAATAGAATTTTAATCTACTTGAGGTAAAAATAATTGAATGTAAACTATGTGTACAATGTTATTATAGCATTTACTCTATGAGTAGGATTAGAACTATAAAAAGAAATACACAAGGTGATTTGAGATTATATTGTTGTGATTGGATAGATGAGTTTACACCAAATCCTTGAATTGATCAAAAGCAAGTTCCTCTTTATGATCCAATCTGAATTTTAATCCTTGTGTAAGAGATTAATGAGTGGTGCAACATAATATTTATAATAATATATGATCCATTGTTAAGAGCTTGTAAACCCTTGAAATCCCTAAACATCATTAGCATCCTTTAAAGTTGGTCAATCCATGATGACCTTGATCTTTTATTCCTCCATCTTGATTCCTTGAGTTGAAGCTTATGACCCAACTAAGAAAGTAACCTCTTTCTTTTGGAATAAATAATTTGATTTTACAAAAAAAAATTCTACTTATGGAAGTGTTGCAGCACTTTCTAATATGAGTACATTATTCTCCTTATATCTTGCTAAAAATGATAATATCTTTGAAAGATACAAAAAAATATTTACATAACAATCTATTGAGTATCCATTGATGGATTGTTTAGGTATTGAGATCATTGTAAGAGGATTGAAAGAAATTCAGCAAATTTAATATCCATCTACCTTTGAGAATTATATTTACTGAATTTCTTGACAAGATTTTCATCTGGATTGAAATCTGAATCTAACTTGTCTTTGAATCAAGAGAAGTCAATTTCTTGTTATGTAGTGGATCTCATAACATCCATATCCACAAGTAATAAGTATAAAATTGCTAGATATTTGATAAAGAAAGACATATAATTTATCATATTATAACATATACTTCTGACCATTGTGAATGTTAAACTAGGACTATCAACAAAATTATTTGGTGAGTCACTTGAATAGAGAAGTGAGAATTGAGGAGGAGAATTTGATAATTGAATTTTTATACACCTTAATAAATCTTTGAAAACAAGATGGAATAATAGAATCTGAATAAAAATCTACTACATATATTATAAAATTTGATAACTCTATATCTTGTAGTTGATATGATAATTTTGGAATATCTTATCACAATGATTAAAGAAGAACTTTATATGTATATGCAAAGTGCTTTATATTGATACAATGAATAAAACAATTTTTTTTCTTAATAACCACTACAAAATATTGGTTATTCAAAGTGACCTACATGGAAGTTTACTTAAAGGATAAACATGCTTCAAATTTACAAACTAAATAAACTACTTTTTCTATAGTAGGTCCATATTATTAATTACCTTATCAATATTATATATTAGAATCTCACTAAAATACTCAAATAATACTAAGAACATTACAGATATCTTTAGGGAAGGTCTAACTTGGTGTTCATATAGTCTTGATTTTTATACTGATAACCACACTTAACAAATTTTAATGATTGCACATTTTATTCTCATCTTTCAAAGAAATCCGTATAGTTTCATTACAACTTAAATGATAGTGAGAAATTAAATCAAATGGAAAACGTTAGTTATACTCTACATTCAACGAGAGTATATCTTGTTGAACTAAAAAAAATAGCTTTCATTTAATATTGCAATTCATTTCCGGAAGGGATGACGAGAGTTATTTGTCAGATATACTGTTTCAAATACACCTTCTAGCATGCAGAAGACATAAATAAACCTTATTAGAAGCGAAAATTAGAAGAATTATTAGAATTATTAGAAGCAAAAATCTAATTCAATAAACTTGACTTCTTTTTCAACTGGACTTGATTTCTATCTCAAGTACAGTTGATCGGCCCAAAATGTACAACAAAAGTTATTTGTTGACATATATAACAAGCAGTATTATACTGTTTCAAATAGATCTCATAGTGTAGCATAAAACGGTGATATATAATTCCACAGGTGAGGTAAAGTGAGATATTCCAAATTTTGTACGAGAGTAGAACTTTCTGTATGTAGAGAATCTACTCAATATATTGTAATAAGCTCACCACCTCCGCAGTGAGGTGTGCATTTCAGGTGTGTCACTTGCTGGAGACATGAGCGTTGTACGTTTTACGGTAATGTAAAACCAAATAAGATGATAAACTATGTCAAGCATTTCTACGAAGGTCTAAAATTCTCTTCAAATTCAGTCCTTCTAGTAAGCTGACCAGTCGGTCTGATTCTGGAGTAACAGAAGATAGGTACATGCCATGATAAATTGATTAACAAACCGTCTTCTAATACTGGACTATTAGTAACTGGCCTCATTTGATAGTAGAGCAACATTGCTTGCTGAGCTCAGACTAAGCTTTTGCACATAGACCTGTTGTGATGATAGAACCTGCCCTTCACCGTTCAGTGATGACATTACTTCGCGCAGCACCAGCAGTGCACTTACAAACGGTTGAAACATTTAGTGCGGTCTGCGTTAAACATTCATCACTCTGGAAATTGTCCTGACATATCCGTTCGTATCAGGCACACTTGTGACGTTCTGGAGCCCCGCAAAGAGGGTTATTGTAAGAGAATTATGTATGAACTAAACTCGGTCCCATGTGTGTACTAAATACAGTTAATTGAAGAGATTACCAGTATCCAACATCGTTTGTAGGTTTAAACTTCACCTGTCTCATGTTTTATTTTGTTGTTTTAGGACGATCTTCTACTTCCACTTAGATATATGGTCTTTCACGTGCAATCTATCTGTACTGCGTAGTTCAAGACAGGCAAAGATATTTGCTACAACTTCCAATTCTTGTTCTCCTATGTATGTCGTCGCGTCCTCATTTGCATAAAAAGCTTAGAACCCACTTTCAGTTCTCTCCAGTAGTGCCCTAAGGCCATAAACAAAAATGCTACTTAGATTATTGATTTATGATTCTTGCAGATAACACTCAATGGTGCTTTACAAAAATTTAACTAGGTACAAAAGTTAAAAGAGGTCCCACAGAGGTCCAGCAATCGGATAACTCCGCGAAATCCCTGTTTAACATTATTACCCTAAACATACATGATGACTGGATTTCTAACTAAGCAGTGCCACAGGAGGGCTTACTACTCGATCTTCTTGAGCATGTCCGACAGCACCACAGGAAATAATGGGTAGGAACGGCGAATTATTGATGTTTGAAACCAGGGAAGATTTGAAACAGGTCTATTTTATTTCGAAACAAACAGCCAAATTGTAGACTACATGGGCGACAGATCTCTGGTGTAATCCAAGGAGCTCAGAATTAGTGGGTTTATCAATAAAGTCAGCATGCTGTCCTCCTTCAGGCTATGATTACTCTTCTACTCATTGAACTTCCATCAAAATGAACAAGGTTGTGAGCCTCTGTAGTAAGGCATTTTTTACGTTCGAAACTATGGGAAAACTAAAAACGGTCTATGTTACTTTGCTTCCCAACAGCATCCATTACCATATACATCCGATGCTTGCAGAAACATCTAGACTACATGCACGCCATGAATCGCCGCGAGAACTATAAACTGGCAGCTCTAAGACAGTCGGTATGCATTTATCCCTTAAACTATCACTACGCTTGTGCTCAATAAACCTCGACAAAGATGAGCAACGTTGTAAGACTTTGGAAAACGCTGGTCTCATACACCCTGCTAGCTACTTGATAGTCTATACCTCCGAATCACCTTACTTCCTCTTGCGCTTCTTGGTTCTCATATTCCTTGGCACAGATTTCTCCCGCCTCGTCAGCTTTCGTGTCCTCTTCTCCGATTGTGGCTTCTTCGGTTTCTTGAACTTGGGCTTTTTCACCTTGAGGGCCTCTGCGGACGAACGGACAGAATGATTACTTGAATCTCCTGACTGCTGTACTCCATCAACGTTTTCATCTTCCGGATTGATAGGCGTAACATTCACCACTGTCATGGTCTCCCGGTCGTCATATGTCACGGTACCTATCACGGATATATCAGTTCAATATAAGTGCTTCTGCGTAGTATATGTCTTATACCCGAAAAAATCAGATAAATGTTAGCAATCCCTTCAGAAGTAGTTCATCAAAGAAACAACTGTTCTGCACGCAGTAGAGATTTCCTCCCATTGGTTGGACGTGCTCGATGTAGTTCTGAGGCATACAATCACAAGCCCTATTATTGAGCTCCGACGTTGAATTCAGATTATCCAAATAATCTCGTGAATGACAATCCGCAACAAACTCTGAACCAGGACGAATATACTCATCCAGTCCGGAATCAACCTTCACATGAGCCCCACTAGAAACAGCTTCATTACTACTTGTGCTGCTAATATATTCTCGTTCACAAACCCCAACGCCGTGCTTATTATATTCCCTGAATAGCCTTCGTTAGGGTTCCTGGAAGTTCCGCCCTCAGGAGCATTGGATATGTAAACGGGACCCATAAATATTTGGTCTGTCATGAAAATAAATGCTGTGTTCTACTGATGCCTATGGTTCTGTAGGTAGGGCTAGGGGACTCGGTTATCCTCCCACACTCAGGAGCAGGTTGCTTTACTAGACGTATGGGCGGATACGAACATAAATCTTCGCTCCACTTGAGAGAAATGCTGGATAAAAGTCCATTTAATTTCCAGCGACGCGTTTCCCTTTCATATACTACTCTAAAAAGCCCACCCCTCGACAGTGCGACGAATTCTGTTACGGAGGCACACATACCGCCGATATCAGCCGCTTCGGCCAATTTCTCCTCCTCATCCTCTTCCTGCTCAGGATTACCGTCGGCGGTCGCTTCTCCTTCCTCGCCCTTTGAACTCTCCTCTTTCGCTTCCTTCAGTGCTTGCCGCCTCTGATATCAGTGATAGATGCGCACATCTGTTTGTAAGAAAGGTCAATTTAATGAGCAGAGCAAAGTTTACGAGTGAATTTCTCTTCAGGGACGTTTGAGAGGATGCATTGAAGGACCGATTAGATAAGCCCTCAAATACACTCAAGAGCAAATGTCATAAATGTCCAATTTCACCAAACGACAGCAAGGCAGGCAAATTGGTAGAGAAATATTGCAAGTTAGTTGTTTTCACCTCTTTACGATCTTGAAGCCTCTTCTGTCTTTCCTTGATTTGGTTTTGCTCTGCAGCAACCTGTCTTCGCTTATTTTTTCGCTTCCGAAATCCAGACAGAAACTCCCTGTGATCAAGTAAGAATCTGTTGTGTTAGCGACAGTTCAAAGAGGCACAAACACCAGAATCAAAGATGTCATCTTCAACGTTCAGAGCTTACTTCCTAGCCTCGTCATCGAACACCACGACCGCAGTCTTGTTGTAACGAGCTCGCTTAGAAATGTGTACTTTCGCCACCTCCTCACCTCTAACATCGTCGTCCTCCATGACTCAAAATTTCCTTGTCCCAACCATTCACTTCGATCTGCGCTCAGCTCTTTCAAACCCTACGACTCGGCTCGAAAACCCTCCGCGTTTCGACCATAAACCCTAACAAGTGGTTTCCCCGTACAGTAGGGCCACTTTCCACGGATACGACCTCTGCAAATCCACTTCTGGTTCCAGTCAAGTAGTCTTTGACACTTCTTCGGAACCACAGTAGTGACATATTATCAGCTACAGTAACAAGTGCGTACCTTGATGCATACACTATACAATACCATAACTACAATACATTACACAGACGCATACTATACCATAACTACAATACACTATACACAGACGCACATATACACCACCATATACTACACACTATACAATATACTGAGTACACTATACTATAACTACTATACATTACATGCGTAGGTTGACTCTATTGGGGCATTTTACCTTTGTACACTCTCGCCTTCCTTTTGATACATACATAGTTGTTATAAGAAAAGAGGCCACCGCGTAGGAAAATGAAGGATAGAAAGACCCCATCAAGCCCTACAAGGGAGAGACAAAAAAGGTAACATGGGGCTAAGCCCCAATAGAGTTCATATGAGAAATCTGCCCTACCGCAACTAAGATATCCGAGCTATGCAAGCCGTACGGTCTACACACAACGGGAGCGTCCGAAGAAACATCACCTAATGTGTTTGCTTTCTTATGGATTGCACCAGCCACTGCCCTCGGTAGAGCAATGGACACACACTGTCTAAAATATGCTACAAAATATGAGAGTGGTACCCCTTGACGCCTAACATGATAAGCTCTCGCGCACTCCCTGACAAATGTGTCAAATGCCGTGTCCATCGCTCCATATAACTCCAAGGCTAGAGGAACAAAGAGGTAACCTCGCTGCATGCTCCTATACTTGGAGACCTTGCGACCTGCTGTTGCACTCGCCGCCCATCCAGGGGGATGGGTAATCACTCCATCCGAAACTGTATCCCGTGTAGGATTCGTCACCACGACATCTGCTATTGTCACCTGATCATCTCGGACCAAGTATAAGTCTGCCTTGACATGTGTCGTTTGCAAAGCATACGAATGCTCCATCTAAGCCAAGTATCCACTCTCTCGTGCCATAGCAAACACGATGTCCCTAATGGCATCATGGGTAGCTATCCTCTGTCCTCCAAAAGGACACCGTGTCATGTGGACCGCTGCTGCATCTAGTGTAGAACCACACTCACAAGTGAATAATGAAGATGCGAATGGGTGGACCAAACCTAGGCGAAATCTCATCGCTATAGAGAAAGTAGTTGGTGCGAGTCAGAATGCCCTAATGCATGGTCAAGCTAAGATCCAAGAGCCTGCACCCTTGCCGGAGCAAGAGCGAAAACGTGCTCTAGTAGCATGAGGAATGGACGAGTAGACTAAGAGAGAATGTAAAGTATGCTCACACTGTCGCTCCATCAAGGAAGACTGTAAATTCTAGTCCAATCTGATGATAGTGAAGCCAAAGATGGAAAATCCTCTCGTGCTGGGGGGATAGATTATCTCTCGTCTGCCGCAACAACACATGGAGAGAATAGGATCCTCCCTCCACCTCTATCACATATGTCTCCAAAACCGGCTTATCAACAAGGGGATGATTGTCAACAACACATTGAGAGAATAGGATCCTCCCTCCACCTCGGTCACATATGTCTCCAAAACCGGCTTATCAACAAGGGGATGATTGTTATTGGGGGGAAGGGGAGGATGCTGGGCATGTCCATCAAGAAGTTTCCATTCACAATGAGTGAGTAGTGGTATGACATCCTAATCTAATGTAGAGTACATTGGCCTAGGATAAGATGTTACTTGGAAAGTTTTCTCCCCATTTGGATTGACTTGGGTACATGAGCAACCAGATTAGATAAATAGACAACTTTTTCTCCATGACTAAGTTCCTTTACCGAAATGAACCATTCAATCGAAGTGAGCCTCTCCGAGGGATATTGCTCGGTAAATGAGTGGTTTCTAAGGGAGTGGATTTGCTCCCTGCGTTTCTTGGAGTAGCATTTTTTGTGTCTGTATACGGGGTGGAGCCCATCTCGCAGCAACAATTCTTAATTGATTTCCTGAGTTGTGTTGTTTACGAGTGTGACTATTTCCTCCACTATTTCCTCCGGGGTATGTTGGACTTCAAACTTACTTTTTCTTTTAGTGCGAACAGGTCTGTGTTTCCATCTCTTACCCGCCATTTGTTCCCAGACCAGTTCATCTCGAGGTTACCACACTACTGCGCTTCAGATGTCCAGACTGGGAGTGGAGTGGGGGTTTAGGTCTACGTTCCTGCACTGTACTGAAGTTACTGGGGTGATGCTTCCGGTTTCTACTTGGGTTTTGGCAACGAAGTGCACGGGGTTTCGAGCTTGCTGGGTTGAAGTGTGCACCACTTGAACAAACTCATGTTAGGAAGCAATCACTACACAGCGTACAAGGAATGGGAGAAATGTTGTAGTGGCGTTGGGGTACTGTGTGCTTCCCCCCGTTGTGTCCTGGAAACTTGAAATTCTCTGCCTGCGGTCCGGGAGCTCGCGACTGAGAATGTTCTTTGACTTGAATCTGCCTATCGATGGGTTGGGAGATCTCACAAGAAGAGAGGTGGTAGCAATGGCCTTGCAGCTCGGGTACAGTGGTGTGGCGGCCAATCACATGGTGACAGGTGTTATGGTAGAGACAGATCGTTGCAAAATTCGTCCGCTAGAACTCCACATGATTTTATCAGCTGCTACTGGTGTAGCAGAGTCGGCAAAATTTCATCAAAGGGTTTTGGGTGTACCTCAGGGGTTGCCATTTCGTCAGTTCTCACGAATTACCGTGACTGTAGAAACTCCCGCGCAGGCTAATGCTCTGAATTCAGCTAACCCTGTCTTAAAAACTTACGATTTGGTTGCTGCCCGTCCAACCAATCAGAAAATGTTCAATCTGGCCTGCTCACAACTAGAGGTAAGTTGTAATTCTTGCTACGTTGAGCTGAATATAATCGAAACAACGTTCGTTTGTGACAACGCACATCACAGTCTGTGCATTTTTAGTTCGGTTTTGAATGGCAAGGATCGTTGACGTTCCAAAGGTGTGTTAAAGAACGTAATTCTTTCTCAGTCTGCGACAGGAGTGTTTGTATGGCTGCGCAGACATATACGATGACTTTTAGATGCTCCACAATGTAGTTCTGAATGTCCTGAAACATGACAGGTGGACTTGATCTCAATCGACTTCAGCCAGAGGCTTCCCTTTCGATTGAAGGCAGCTATGGTGAAGGCAGCAATCGAGGTACTGTTATCTGCTCTTCTTGTGGGTTTCCAGCCACGATTCCTATATCTATTCTATTCCGCGATTATCTGCCATCTGCTAAGCAGATTTTTGTGGTGCTACTCATTGTAACTCGTGTTCTCTTGCAGAAGATTGGGGGAAGTTTGGTCTTGGACATTAGTTCTTCCATAGATTCTGGCCCCTTGAGAATGTTGCAGTATGTGCTATGACCAAATTAAGATTTGAGAATCAGAGTCAGTTAATAGGCTGCAACTACCACTGATACAGTCCGACGCATTTTAGATGATGTTTCTCTTTTGCTAGTCTTCACTTTTGTCTCTGGTATTTCAGTGCTTGGCACTCTACATCGAGTAAAATCATCATCTTGTATAGCAGATTAACGGAGCTTCCTGATTCCTTTATTTTGTCGAACGTGTGCAGCGTGGAATATTTTTTGAAGTATGCTATGGCCGTGCACTTTTGGATGTAAAGGCGAGAAGAGAGCTTTTCGTCAATGCCATGGTAAGAATTGTACTCTGGGTTCAGGCCGTTTAACTTGTATCCTCGTGGAAACTACTCTTTGTTCATATTTTGACAATATGCAAGTTGTTGACCTGGAACTTAAACCTCGAACAGACCCTGCAAGAAGCTGCAAGCGGCCGCAACATAATCATGTCTAGTGGTGCGAGGAGGGCTGGGGAAATGAGAGGACCAAACGATGTGGCTAATATGTCCACCCTCTTCGGACTTCCGCAAGAGTCAGCAAAAAAGTCCATTTCTCGAACCTGCGAGTATGTGCTTGAACCTGTGTGACTCATGAATGGTTGACGAATTTGATATCTATGTCCGAATTTTCATTAGTTACCGAATTTACCGTTAGAGTTTCCAAGTTAGATTACCGAATATGTATCAACCGGTTCTACCAGAGAAGATCAGTCTTTTTGCGTTTTGTTTACTGTATGTCTACTCTTAGCTGCTCTTACTTGGACACTTCCCTCAATGGTTGTTTGGCCTTCCTTCGACTTCCTGTCTTATCTATTCCATCTCATGCACTCAGGTCTGTAATTCTTCATGGTGTTGCACGCAAGAAGACGTACAAGGCTGCCATTCATGTCGAGCACCTTCCTGGGGAAAACAGCTCCATTGGTGAGGATGCTTTTGCGGTACCCACCAATTGGGATCCCCTATCCCTTGGCGGGGCTTCCTCTGACTTCATTCCTCTACTTGGAAATAGCACCAAAACTGTTCCTAACCAAACTGGATATGGTGCCGAAGAGAAGCCTATTCAGAGCCTACGTGCAGGAGAGGTTTGCAGCGCTGTCCATTTCTCAGGGTTGGTTAGTACTACTAATGTTTCTTCCAAACCCAAATTTGAAGAAGAGATGCCTACTATGGGGATTGCTGAAGATGCCAAAGTTAAAATTGACGTAGCTAAGTTACCACTGTCGGGATCTGCCGTTCGTCTAGCTGTTCCTGAGAAGCTTGTCAATCAAAGGGATTCGTTAGATTGCGATATTGCCTCCTCGTTGTTAGCTACTAAAACCCTGGGAAAGCAAACGAGTAGAAGCTGTATATCTGCACGCGATGTTGAAGAGGAAACTGGTGGTAAAAATAAAGCAAAGCGTCGAAAGAAGAGAAGGTGATTATGAAGTTGTTATTCAGATTGATCTCGCTCGGTCCTTCGAGTAATATATTTTTTACTAGTTCATTTAAGTGCCTGCTTGAGTGTTTGTTTAAGACTCAAACGTTCTGTGGAGTCGGCGTCATACATATTCTTTCCTCTAGTGTGTTTCGGGATGACCTGCAATTCTTAACGTCCGTGTCGTCCACAACACCCATGATTGTTTTGCCAAGAGTATACCAGACAATTCGGTCACAGAAAAGTGCAAAGAAACATTGCAGGCGTACAGATATTATGCACAGCATATACTTGTTGATTCACTAACGAAACACATGAGCATACACATGAGCTCATCAGATTTATGAGGGAACTGAGGTCAAGTTGTAAGTATCGGCAGGTATTTATGGAGAAGAACAATGAAGTGGTTCCAAGTGACTCATAAGGAAAGAACCAGGCATATGCAGTGTTCATACGAACGACTGCAAAAAAATTCCGGTTAGTACTGAAAGGTTCCTCCAATAGTCAAGCAATTAACCTTGTCGTCGGCCTGCCAACTTGGTGAAGTTCTCATGAAGATAAGAAGTCCTCCAACGAGTCCTAAAGCAGCTGTAGTAAAGAGTGCCGATGTCCTAGAAGTCGAATCAGAGGGCCTTTCAGCCCCTGATGCTTTTTGACTCGGCACATCTGACTTTACAGCAATAGACATTGCAACCTTAGTTCCAACCTTTAATTTGGAGAAATTGTTATTACTCGCCGAATCATGTGGAGACGGGCAGCCAAATTTTTTGAAAGCTATGACAATTCTGCACGTTCTGGCCTACTATGATAGATAGAATTCGTCCCTCCGTGTTCCTACAACTCCACCTGTCTTTCACCTGCATGCTGAAATGCGATCTTATGAAGTATTGAGCATCTACTCCCGTCAGCACCGAAGGACATACAACTCGGGCAACTAGATTATGCTACTGTACAGTTGCCTGAAGTCGACGAACTGTCTTTGGTCAAGGTCAGTGCACAAGCGGTTTAATTTCGTAGAGATCAAGTCTGCGTGCATGGGAGCACGTGTAATTAATGAAAAGAGAGAGTCTGCCGTAAGGATAACACACAATTGAGTTTCGAAGCACACAGGCGTAACTTTAAGACTTTATGATATAAGGCACTATTATCATTGACCTTAAATCTCTACAATGGTATGCAACCCAACAATAAAGATACATTACTGTATATCACACACTAAACATGTTTTTATAGTTCTTCGACTATACACATGGAGAGTAGAGCCAGTAGTAAACCAGTAAGAAACCATCTGGCTTCAAGTACAGTCACTGAATCATGGATTTTCTGCAAACGTTCCGTTGCTTAACTCATAATCCAGCCATCTCAGCAGATCAACTGCGGTCTGTGAGACTACCCCGAATTTAGTTATAGAAAGAGAGACTCAGTGTGTTATATACATTACTGTATATCACACACTAACATGTCTTTGTAGTTCTTCCATTTACGGATTTTCTGCGAATGTTCCGTTGCTAAACTCATAATCCAGTCATCTCAGCAGATCAACTGCGGTCTGTGAGACTATACCGAATTTAGTTATAGAAAGAGACTCAGTGTGTGATATACATTACTGTATGTCACACACTAACATGTTTTTTTAGTTCTTCCACTATACACATGGAGAGTAGAGCCAGTAATAAACCAGTAAGAAACCATTTAGCTTCAAGTACAGTAACTGAATCATGGATTTTCTGCAAACGTTCCGTTGCTAAACTCATAATCCAGCCATCTCAGCAGATCAACTGCGGTCTGTGAGACTATCCCGAACTTAGTTATAGAAGGAGACACTCAGTGTGTGATATACATTACTTTATATCACACACTAACATGCTTTTGTAGTTCTTCCACTGTACACATGGAGAGTAGAGCCAGTAATAAACCAGTAAGAAACCATCTGACTTCAAGTACAGTCACTGAATCACGGATTTTCTGCAAACGTTCCGTTGTTAAACTCATAATCCAGCCATCTTAGCAGATCAACTGCGGTTGTGAGACTATCCCGAATTTAGTTATAGAAAGAGACACTCAGCCAGAGTTGTCAGCCTTTTGTGTACCAGACTAGACTATGAGCAGGGGAAGCTAAATTGGCACGGGGCTCCCAATTCAGCGCCTTACAATTGTTAAGCTCATTATCATGCACATGAGGAAGCCACTACACAGCTACTGAATTGCGCAAACCTACCTTTGAACTTGGAAGAGAAGTGAATGCCATACGATATCAGTAACGCGGCAATGCTACTTCAACAGTAGACCGACAAATGGTTGGCCCTGTGATAAGTATTCAAAGTGGCCTCATTATTTTCAGGAGTCTGTTGATGAGTCCAGAACCTAATGTTACATGAGGTATGCAAGACATGTCAATGCAAGAACACGTATGCACCAGAACTTCTAGAAATGATCTGGTTACCCAAAACATGTACATTCATGTTAAAATTTCTCCAAACCCGTAGAACTTGTTAACAGCAAGATGCATAACAAACATTATGTGGGATTAAAGGTGAGAGTAGCATGGCCATGCTACTGTACTTCGAGCCAGTTGGTTTCTTACTCGGTTATAACTGGCTCTTCTCTCCATGGGTGCAGTAGAAGAACTGCAAACAGCTGTTTTCTGTCTGATAGATAATAGTGTGCTTTTACTATTCAGTTGTATGGTATTGCAGAGGAGGACAAGTTTAAGGTCAATGATAATAGTGCTTTATATTATCAATTGCCAATTGAAGTTACGTGTGGGTGTTTCAAAGGTGTTAGCCTTTCTGTAGAATCATTCTCTTCATTTAATTCCACGAGCTCCGACGCAAGCACACTTAGAATCTATTAGCCCGCGTATGCACTGGCCTTGACCAAAGACTGTCCGTCGATTTCAGGCTACTGTACAGGAGCGCAATCTAGTTGCCTGAGCTGTGTATCTTTTGGTGCTGACGGGCGTAGATGCTCAATACTTCATAAGACCGCATTTGAGCATGCCGGTGAAAGACAGGTGAGGGAGTTGTACGAGTTGGGAGGGACGAGTTTTGTCTATCATAGTAGGCCAGAACGTGCAGGGTTGTCATAGATTTGGGTGCTACGCACTTTGCACGAAGTTCTTTAGTTTTTTTGGCTGCCTGTTCCCACATGATTCCACGAGTAACTACGACTTCTCCAAAGTAAAGTCAGGAAGTAAGGGTGCAATGTCTATTGCTGCAACGTCAGATGTGCCGAGTAGTAAAGAATTAGGGGCTGCAGGGCTCTCTGATTTGACTTCTGGAACATCGGCATTCTTGATTACAGCTGCGTTAGGACTCGTTGGAGGACTTGTCTATCTTCATAAAAACTTCTCCAAGTTGACAGACCGACAACAAGGTGAATTCTTGACTATTCTCGTAAATAAGTGAAGACGGATAAGCACATCAAGAAGCCAATAGTTATCCATTTCTGCAATATCTAGAAATTGGAGCAACTCAAGCTACCTAGCAGATGTTGAGTAGCAGATTGACTTCAAGGTGCAGACTTGAGTTGCAGTTTGACACGTCAAATATGAGTTTTCATCCTCCGTATGTGCGGTATGACTTGCAGGAATAAACAACTCCTCGCCTCGGGAAACAAAACCAGCTGTAGAAAAGGTGAGTGGGCATACTATTATAGCTAGACATGGGTTGAACATCAGCGTGGAGGAACTTACAGAAGCATTGGAATTTTGTGCAGTTGTTTGTGTAGAAAGTGTACATGGCTGATTATTTCCTTTCAGTCAGCTTAGAACCAAACCCTCTCGAATGATTTCCTTCCAGATCAATGACTCTTTGTATGAGATCTATGCTCCACCCGGAGTGCCGGAGGTGGAAATAGTCTTCTTCCATGGACTTCAACAATTCGATTACCGCGATGCATACTGGGAGGCGTGGTCTACCGTCAATAAAAAGTCTGGTGAATGGCAACTGTGGCCACAAACATTGCTACCCAAGGACTTCACCAAGGCTAGAATTTTGACAGTTTCCTACGACTCATCCGCTCACGTTGGGAATGCAAGCGGACAATCTGACTTGTTCATTATCGGTGAAAATCTGGTGACGAACATAATCCTCTTGGACGCTGCCAGAGTTGGTCAGACTCCTAACTGCCCTGTAGTGCTAGTCGGCCACAGTCTGGGTGGATTTGTGATCAAGAAGCTTGCAATGCATGCGAGACATAAGTTAGACCAACTATCTGCGAACCCAGACGGGAATGCCGGAGATGTTCAGAAACTGGAGAACTTCTTCGAGAACTTGAAAGGTGTATTTTATTTCGCAACGCCACACAACGGATCGCAGATGGCCGATAAAATGGCTATGACTGATCTACTGAAATTAATTCCGAGAAATAGTGAAGTCTTAAAGTTTCTCACAGTGCTGAACAAGGAAGGTGCCAGACTCAACGATAACTTCAGAGCTTTGCGTATGCGACCAGGCAGGAGAATACGAGCACACACTTTGTTTGAAATGTTTGAGACCACTATTTGGGTAACAATCACTCCACCCCTTGCCGCTTTCTTGTATTATCGATACCCAGATGAGAGATTGACCCATCTACCTTGAGTTGAAGTCTGATGTAGGCGAGATTAGCTGAATATAATCCATATCCATCCAACCTTACCATGTGCTCACAGTTGATTCTTACGAGTTTGACATTTGCGTACGTTCTTACCATCTAGTTATTCATGTGACAGGCCGGGTTCAAGAGAAAAGTGGTGGATGAAGGGTCCGCGAGATTCGATTCCGACGAGTACATGGCTGCAAATGCTGATCATGTCCAAATTTGTAAGTTGAAGGATCAGAAGGAGAGTTCGTACCAGTTTCTGATTCGCTTTATCGAGTTGGCATGCAGTGAGCGTAATCCTCCACTGACCATGTCTATAGGGGAGGAACAACACCACCTAACTTAGTAGGATCCCCCTCTGACCATGCCTATCGAGGAGGAACAATACCAACTAAATCGATAGGAGCTCGAGTTCGTACCTACAGTCATATTCTCAATAGCTTTTATACGAGAGATAAGATTGATTTATAAGGGGATTTATTTGCTAAGAGCATAATTCTATGCTTTTAACTTGATTTGGTTGAAAACTGTAAATGCTTGGTAACAGAAGTATAAGATACCTAAGTGCGGTTCCATCACAACTCTGCATTTGTCAATGTTCATATAGTTAGATTTCTTTGTATTAAGACTTTAGATAAGGTTAACTCTTTTTTATTAATATTTAGATATTTTATGTATATAATATAGTTTTTATACGTGTCACATGTTCAAGATATTATTTTCTTAAGTTCAAATAAATAAATAAATAATTTAATATATTGTGTATATAAATATTTTATTTATTGATATAATGAATAAAAAGATACATAATAATTCAATTTTTTGATAAGAACTCTTTATAATATTTTCCCGTTTCTTTAGCATATTTCACTCCTTGGGAAGGATGTGAAAGTCCCCATCGGTTACAACTATATTAATATCCATGGGTAATTTTCAATTAAAATTTATAGTATTTTCATCTCAATTTATATATACACATATAGTTCAATATAAGTATTAAATATTTATTAGGTTCACAAATCATTAATATTTAGTACTCAAAAGGAGGATCTTGTGGAAAGTTAACAAAGATGTAAATATAATTCAAAAAAAATCTCAAGTATTTATTAGGTTCATAAATTATTAATATTTAGTACTCAAAAGGAGGATTTTGTGAAAAGTTAATGAAGATGAATGAGGTGAATTTGAATGGATAGAGAAGCTAGTAAACTATGAAATATGAGAAATGGTTTAAAAAAGAGAAATGAAGAAACTAGTAAATAAATTTTTTTATGAATATTGCCATATATATCTTGTCATGGATATTAAAAATCAAGGAATTTGAATTCATATACAATTTCTTTATTGTACTTGAACTTTACCTTAGTTACTACAAGACATTAGTGTTTTCTCACCCTACTAAAGATGTTTAGTACACTCTACTCATCTCAAATACAAAGTCTTGGATTGGACAATATATAATAGGGGAGTGATATTTTCCTTGTTTAAAAGATATTTTGAAGAAATAGTTTATAACCTATAGTTTGATATTTTCTGTATATTAAGTATAATTTGTCCATGCTTAAAGGCTATGTCTTTCAACTTAAAGGAAATTTGTATATTATTGACTTGCCTTAACTCTTAAGAGGTTAGTTTCATACTTTGAATTTGGATGTTTGTTTAAATACTTTTATTGGCTTGCACACCAAGATTTTATGTTTGAACATTTTAACCTTTTTCTTTAAATTCGAAGTTGAAAGCAGTATTAAATGCACACACTTTGTTTTGGGTATATGTATAATGCATAACATACATTGCTGTCAACAGTATACACTATAGAAACATAAATCACAAATAAGTCATTCATGAACTCTAAAGTGAAACAATAATAAGCTCATTCTTCCACTCAAATCACACTCAAATCAGAGATGTACTCTAACCTTAACTCAACAATCTGTCAACAATTGTGCATTGATTACAATGAACCACACCCACGGAAGCCAAGAGATTCCAAGTGACACTAGTAGATCTTTGTACACCATAGCAAGGAACTTGAAGGCTCAATAGAGAAGTAAGCTCTCTAAAGCTGCACTTTGAAGGTATACCTCTTTGCTCAACCTAAGTCTCCAACCCTAACGGTGCCGTTGGTAGCAAATCTGACAATGCAAACGGTGCAAATGATGGTGATCACATGTGTATGTCCCACCATGTGATCAATAGCCCTAACATAAAATTGGACCCCAAAAATTAATCCATGAGTAATTACCAAAATACCTATGACTACCAACACTACCACTCCAACATCAGAGCAACCTAGCTTTGGCGCTACAAATGTTGTGACAATTGTTGTGCATATATACATTGCTACACAATATACAATGTTGTCAATCATACACTATAGAAGCACAATTCACACATAAGTCATACATAAACTCTAAAGTGCCACAATTACCCCCTTAGCTAGCAATTAGGTCCTTTTAACTCCAAATAACCATAGTCCAAGTATGTGATATACCCTATGGTAGGCAAAGATCAAGAGGACGGGTGCTATCAAGCCCCATCATTACTCGCTTGTATGAAATCTATACAACATAAAGGTTTAACTAGCTATAGGTCAAGTACATCTAGGACATAACCACTGTCCTTGAGGAAACGCCATGAGAGGAGGAGTCAAACATGCCATATACCATCAGCTCAAACAACTATTACACACCAACATGGTAGTAGCTCCACCAGTAGATAAGCATAACATATACTACAAGTCTACATGTACAAGTTCCAAGCTTGGGTCCATAGTGCCATCAATGTTTGGGAGGTGGCATGGTACCCAATTGCACACATGATCCTTCCAAACAACATCATCATGTCCTTCCAACACAAGGACTCTAGAAGGCAAAACCTCATGCACTCTCAAGATGGTGCAACCTATAGTAACATCAGATGTCGTTGGTGCAGTCTGCTATAGATATACATAGTTACATGGATAAAATTGATAAATTAAGGGTCTATAACCTCCTCCTTGAAGAGTAGCATAGCATAAGGTATTCCTATGCTGAGCAATTGCCAAGTTCTAGAAGGTCATCAACATCACTCTTTGAAAGATCTCCACCCCTTGAGAACATGCGCTCAGCCATACATCTAGATCATCCAAGTCCAAAATTGCAGTAGCATCTCAACAATGGTTGTAGGTAAATCTAGATCTCATCCATAGAGTAGAAAGTAAGGAGAGCAAGATACTAAAGAGACTTGTTGGCTAAATGAATAGCCCATGACCAACCAAGTTAACTGAAGATCCCAATCTCCCAAGTGGCCTCTTTGCAAACCATACTTATGCAATCCTCTCTTCACCATTTGACCTACTCTCTCTACTAAACCATCTACCTCAAGATTATCTCAAGAGGAAATACAATGATCAATCATTGCCTTGTCATACAAGACTTGAAACTCTCCAAGAACTCTATACCTTGACCAATCAACAACTCAATTGGCCCACCAAAATGACTAAGAACCCAATCAAGGAATGAGTAAGCCATCCCTTTACAAGACTTGTTAGGAAGTGCCACTAACTCAATTCACTTGGAGAAGTGCTCCACCATAACCAAAACATATCGATGATGATACTGATCAACAATAAAGGTCTAGCAAAGTCTAAACTCCAACGGTAACCCAATCCCATGATAGGTAATGGGTGTAACTATGGCATAAGAGCATTAAATGATGCTCTAACTTAGCCACAACCAAACATCTAACAATGGGTAATGGGTGTAACTTGGTTTGCATACCACACCACTAAAATTGACTATTGAGTAAGCTATATGTACGCTTTACTCCAAAATGTCCTAGCTCTTATGAGCATGATGGACCAATGGTGGTCTCAGAGATGGAAATGGTATTACTTGCACTCTACCATCCTCTCATACACAAAGAAGGTGTCTACCTTCCAATTTAAACCGCTTGGGTTGCTGAAGAACAAAATCTCTCCTTAGCACCAACTGTGCCACCCACAACACTAATGTGAAGACATCATCATGATTTTCTTGTTGAATTGTAACAATATCTCCACCCTTTGGATTTGTGACCTCAATAACTTCTCTTGTATGCATTGTGTGACAACCTGACAAATATCACTTTTGCGGTAATTGTGTAAGTAAAGTTCGTTCCCGCAGAGATATGAGTTTGAGTTGGTCAAATACAAAGTCAAACAGTAACACTGTAGTTCTTCTTGGTTGTGTCTTTAATCTCTCGGGTAGAAACTACACCCAAAAGAGAGTAACAAGCACTGATTCGCATTCTCATCACGAATTCACACTCCTTAATCACAACACCTTCAATTCTTTCCAAACAATCTTGATTGCGATGATTCAGGCTCTCCCAAAAACAACACTTCACTGCAAAACGACTTTGCCTCAGAATTGTGTTCCACCCCTCCACTAAAGGCACAACTTCTTGATCGAAATTGCTTCACATCAACTTCGCACTACACTCACAAATGTAGAATACTACCAACAGTACAATTCCTCTCAGATCTATCAAGGCATTGCTTCAATTGCACTTCACTCAGGATCAAACACACAAAATGAAGATCAAGGCTGCGGAATCCAACATCAAACAAACACATTGACTTGCACTCCAAATTTCTCTACATACTCACAAACACAATTGCCAAGCTGATACTCGGAATCAAGCTCAAGCGACGAGCACTACTTCACAGCACTTTGCTTTATCTATTCTCAGAAATAATCAGCACTGAACAACATTTGATTGTGAATGCCACTCTTAAATAGTGAAGCAATTGACAATTATCTTCCCAATGTACCTCTTCCTTATGACTCTATAAACCTGTAGATCCGAAATGACAATGCACCTCTTCATATCTGCCTATTCAAATCTCAAATCGGTTACTAATCTGATCCGATGTCTACTTCTTCTTTGGCTTTCAAACCCGATCCCAAAGTAACTGTACTTCCTACTACTCTGTCCTCGGGTTTCATAATTCCTACATCTTCTACCAGATCTAACAATTCTCTTTCTTGATCTGACATTTTACTAGTGGGTAATCTATCTAACTCCTTATCTGCTTACCCATTCTTCTTTAGTGTCTCCAATGATAACTCCAAAGACATATGCACTCCTACTTCATCTACTTCGGGTTTGGCTCTAATGTCCTTTTGAAGTTTATCTATCTCTAACTTCACTAGATCTAATCTAATTATGATATTGTCTTTGACTTCCAATATCTTCCTACCTACCCAAGTTCTGAGACTAATTAACAAAGCGTTCAAGTCTATATCCTTCGTATGTCTCCTCCTCGTCTCATGCACCAACAACTTCAACTTGTGCAGCCTCATCTCTTCAATACAAACACTGACCTTTGTACTCAACATCGCATTCATCTTGATTACGATCTCCTTCAATGGCTCCAATCTCATCATCCTTTCACGCTCCCGATCTGCAAGCCAATCTTCCCTATACATTGCCAACTCTACCTCGAACTCGGCTTTCACAGTTTCTTTCTCCTTCTCCTTCTGCACAATCTTCTCCTCTTCCCTATATCTCACTGTCAACTCCCGTTGCCATAGTTGTTTCTTCTCTTCTACACTCCCCATCACTCTATCAAGTTCTTATTCCTTTTCTGCTACCCTTGCCATAGCATGGATAATTTCTAGTTTGGAATCAACAAACTGCTGCTTCAAGATTTTGTACTCTGCTACTTGTCTCTCCTTTGCTATGTCACTCTTCTTCACAAGTTCTTCTCAATACCTTGCTTCTCTCTTCAAGTCCTCAATAACTTGACCCTGTACTACTGCATCCCTTTGTAGTACTTCCCTTTCCTCCTTGCCTCGGGTTATACTCTTCTTCAACTCCAAGTTTTCTTCTTCCAATCTCGCCAAAACCTACAACATAGTCTTCACCTCCAAACATGTTGACTGCATCTCCTTCTTCTTGTGCTCCAACTTCACCAACAATGGGCACACAATTTCTCGTAGGTATTCCACTCCATCACTTGCACCTACTTCCCTCTACGTAGAGATCTCCTTCTTTACCTCTTCTCCTCCCGATACTCACCTTCTTCTTTGCAGTTGTCGTATCGAAATAGATGCTTCACTTCCCGAGCTAGCATTTGCTTCTTCCCTTGCCTTTCTCGGACCCGCTTAACACTTTGCCTTGCGTCTCGACCAAATCCTCTTTGAATCGTAAACTTCTTCTCCTCTGGCTCGGGTACATCGTCCCCAACTTTGCATTATACTCTTCCTCGAGCTCCACCCAAACTTCTTCTTCTTCTTCTTCTTTGGCAGCAAGCACCAACGTCATCTCTCCACCTTCACCACTATCGCTACTCGTATCTCCACTTTGCAGCATGAGCTCCGGTTCCTCCTTGTGTTTTGAGTCTTTGGACTTGCACTCGGCTTTGCCTTCCAAGTCTTCCTCTGATGACGCAATCACCACTATGCCTTTCCTCGGGTTTCCTCTCCTAGTCTTTTGAGGTCTTTGCCTTCTCCTTGTCTACTCTGCTTCTTTGACTTTGGAGTACTCACTTCTACCTCCACGCTCTTGCCCATATGCGCATAGTACTCATCATTGCTTCGGATTTGAAGAATGTATTGTTGCTCCTCCGTGTCGACTTCTCTTCTCAAGTCGGGATGGAAACGAGCACCATTCTACTGCGCTCCACCGAATTGAGCAAATTCAACCCAAGGTAGAAATGTGCTACAAACGGCACAATGTAGTGTGGAGGCAACTTATCTTGCAAATTTCACACCATTTGTCTTGTCCTCCCATGGAAACACCTTGCCCAATTGATAGGTTCTCCTACAAACATCTTATGGAAGAACACCACTTGGTGTTTCATCACATAAGTCATTCTCTCCGGCTTCAGGATTGCCATGAGAGCACTCACGATCCCTCTCTTCATTGGATCTTTGTAACTCTTGAACTTATACCCATTCTTTGTTCTCTTCGAAGAGAAGGTATCCCTCACTTCTTGGGTTTCTTTGGCTACCTCTCCCTTCCCCAAGATCATGGCACCCTGCTCTGTGCCTGCCTCTCTTCCGAGCACTAATCTCCAATCCGACTCTGTCTAGCAAGCCAGATTTCCTCTCTTCCCTTCTTCCTTGGGGCCATCGAGACACTTACTCTCGATTATCTTGGTCATGAAACCTGGAAAACTTACGTTCCAATTTTATGCCAAGAATGCGATCCGAAGTCAGCTCAAGACTTTGATTCTCGCAATCACATCTAACCTCCGAATCGCATGATTTCTCACTACAAATTTGGATTTCTTCTTTCCTCCTCCCATCTTTCCTGCTTCCTCACTGTCTCTCAGTTTAACTCTATTGAATTCTCCTCTACACACTAGCGCGTCTTCAACTCTACTTCCCTTCCCACAATCTCCTACAGGACGACTCCTCAACGGCAAAGGAAAATTGCTCGACATTGCTTCATCGTTAGCCCAATTTTTATAGAGTCACGCCTTCTTTGTCTCTCTTCAATTCGAGTTTCTACCAAGAAATCACACCTCTTGCATGCGCCTATCACTATTAATTGTACTTCACGCATATGGCTGCCAATTTTGAACGGTCTCTTCTTGAATTTCTCGCCCTGAAGAAAGGTTGTTACACTGTTTTTGCCTTGGGTTGAGCTCCCCCCCTCGATACGAAGACTTCTTACTTTGGGTTGTATGCTGCTAGGGCAAGTCCGAGTACTTTGCCTTATGACCTGAAGCCACTTTACCTTGGGTTTCATCTCGGAGACTCTTTTCTTCACCTTCTTTGGCCATACAGATGCAATTCAACTTCTCTATACACTTCTTCTTCTCCATCCCCAAAAAATAAATAAATGTGGGTACCACATATTGAGAGAGATACCACCAAAGCCTCAAAAAATAAACATAGAAAGGAAATGCATGCCAACTTGGCACCATCTCCTCATCTGTCCCACCATGCCAATGTGCTCCAATCTGATCTTGCTTGTTGAGACATGGGTTTCTACTCAACCAATCTATATCATGGTTCACTAGTCTAGGTTTGTGAATAACCATGAAATCATACATTTATAAAATCAGAGCCCATCATACAAGCTTTCTTGAAAGCTTATTGGATTTCATCAACTATTTCAATGGTTGATGATCAATGATGAGAGTGAAGGCATTACTAAATAGGTAACATTGAAAATGTACTACTGCATATACTGCTACCAAGCACTCTCCCTCATATGAACTATACTTTACCTCCACTAAATTGTTGAAGCAATTAATATAGGCCACCACAAACTCCTTCCCCTCATCATCTTGTTGGGTGAGCATTGCTCCAAGCCCCAATGTACTCCAATAAGTGTGAGCCTAGAATGGTCGTCCTTTGATTGGTCTCCTAAGGAGAGGGGTAGATGTCAACCTCTCCTTGAGCTCTATAAAAGCTCTCTCCTGCTCATCTCCTCAACACTACTCCTATGCAAGCCTGATCAGCTTCATCAAGCCCCTGGTAATGGCACTATACACTCCAACTTGTTGGCAATAGAAGTTTGCCAACCTAAGGAATGCTTATACTCTACTCACATCCATAGGCCAAGGAACATGTGCAATAGACTCCACATTGGTTTACTAAACACCAAGGCCTCTAGGTAGACCTGCTCATGGAAGATTCTCCACTTCCTAAGATGTAATTTGAATGCATGAGATCTCAATCTCTCAAACACATCCAACAAATGTCTCTCATGCTCCTCCATAGTAGTGCTATAGACCAAAATGTCATCAATGTAGCAGCAAGTGAAATCCAATCATGCTAGGATCTTGTCCATGATCCTCTAGAACTCAATAGGAGAGTTCTTTAACCCAAATGGTATGAACCTCCACTAATATAAGACGTCCTTGTATTGAAGATCAATAGCACAAATTCTATCTTGGACTTATCTTCCTCCTTGATTGGTAGCTGATGATATCTTACTTGATGATCCAAAGTACTAAAGACCTTTTCATGCCCAATTGCATCAAAGATCTCCTTTGGTGTAGGCATGACATACCAATCAGCCCTAGTCTATAGATTGATAGGATGATAATCTCCATACATCCACCTTCTGTGTAGTTGCAATGCATGTCCTTCTTGGTTAGCATCATTGTAGCTAAGGTATACTCTCAATGTGAAACCTCCACCAAACCAACTTGAAAAAGGTCTTTACTCTAGTTTTGAATCAACGCTCTCTCCATGTTGCTATATCCGTAAGGATGTCAAAAAACTGATCTATCACTAGTAAGCTCAATTCAAATACTAGGTCCTTTTAGAGCATCCAAATCCTTCATATTGAAGGAAATACAACTTGTGTAGCTCCTCAAGAACCTCCAAAATGTTTGTCTTTCCCCTCATGTAAGCTTGGGTCCAATATTTGGCTCCCAAGTATTATCTATAATTGATATAGGAGTGGAAGATTAATTGATTGGATAATCTATTGGGCCCTTGGGAGCAATAATGTCATGCCCCAAACCACTAGAGTTCCCACACTCAATGTGGAAAACTCCCTCTGCTCTGGTTGCAAGCTCCATACATCTTCCAATTGCATCCCAATTAGACCAATGGTGTAATCCAAGTAGACCACGCTCACTTGGATGGAACCCATGTAGAGCACTTTTACTAATAGCCCTTAGTTGTGTCCCAAGAAAACCCTACCCACTTGATCCATTGCTCCCTACATGCACCTAACTCATCTTGATAGACATAACTCACAAGTGTCTGAGTGGTGATGCCTATCAAGTGCATCCTATGCCACTCTACCAAGCCAAGGTTCTTAATTTAGGTAAAAAAATTTAGGTCCATAGCCTGACCTAACACTTGATGCATAGATGCCTCTAACACTACAGTAATACCAATACAAAAACCTATCACACGCTCCCTCTAATAGATGTTGTGCTCCACCAACTGTTGTAATTAGGAGTCCCAAACAAGTCCAAGACCTCATCCTCAAAAAACATAGGAGCTTGGGAAACTTGTAAGTGTAGGTAAAGCAACTTTGGGCTATCCAAAAAGGTTCACCATTGCCATAGGTGATCTATCAACTACTATTACCATTTGAGACTAGTGCACAACATCCAGAATATCATAAACAATAAAGTAGTCTAGTAGCTAAATCCCATCATAAGCATGCTATAAAATCTCTTTAGGTAAGAGGTTTGTCCACCAAAGACAAAGATGATGAGTCCATGATCCCACTTTGGTTGCATCCAACAACATGGCAAGTCATGTCTAAGAATAGACTTGATGTGTAATCACCACCACCCGAATCCAAGAATCACGCATCAAAGGGATGTTTTGCAAAATGTAGATTGGAGAAATGGAAGGATGAACGTGGAGATGTCGTAATATATGTAACATCTCTCAAAACACACCAGAACAAGGATCCTAGAGACCCTAACCTTGGCCATAGCCATGTCAAAGACATACTTTGACTTGGCCATCCAGAAATCACCAAATAAATAGGACCATATCTCTCCAAATCCTATGCTCTTAGAAAGGAAATCTCTATTGGTAGGAGTCTTTTGGTAACCCTTGATTGTTGATATTGGTAATAATTCATGATATTGATAGGCCAATTGTGCCACATGATATAAAGAGACTTGCTTAGAAATCTCATCTCTCCCCACATACAAGTACCTCTATAATTGTTTACCTACTTGTAATGTTGTAGCTAGTCTAGTACTAATGCCATCAAAAAATTCCATAGACATAGTTTTTCTACTAGATACTTGCCAAGCAATGAGTGTGGTATCCAAAGGTGACAAGGTAATAGACTCTAGAACCTCATCCTCACACTAGTTTCTTGGTGATACAAATGCTCCACCCCAAGCCTATTGCACCAATTTATTTGCATGTTGTTGCAATACCTCCTAAGAACTCGACAATAGAACACCCAAGGTAGATGGAACAATTCCACTCATACACCAAATCTGAGGGATTTCCTTTGGTACTAGAGTATCCTCAACATGGGTATTCTCCTCCAATAAGTCACTTAGCCAAGTAACATAACCATTGAAAGCTAAAATTGATGGTGTGGTCCTTGACTATAGTGAACCAAGATTGCCACTACTAAAGTGTATTGGTAGGCAACATACCCATCCATCACTTGACTGCCAACCTAGTCTATGGGAGGCTATTCCCTCCCAATAGCCAATATTGAAAGCCATGGAATATAATACTACTCCAGCAAATAGCATATCATATAACTTTTTTATTGTTGCAATGGCTTGAGCTCTCACTATAGAGCTATAAGTTGGATGATTGGGTAGAATTTGGACAATGAGCTCCCCACATGTGATGAACTATGTAGAACCACTCCTTAGAGATGTCTAGATCTGCAATAGACACCTTTCTACATTGGACTTCCATAGCTCTATATTGACAACTACAGTGTTTCCCAACATAAGGGGCTAAGCATTAGAGTCTAATAAGACCTTTTGTGGTGTATAGACCTTCCCTGAAGGTTCCACCAAATGGAAAATACCCCTGGTTATCGAAGATAACTCCAAGTATGAACCAAGCTAGCTCAAAGGAATGTCTAGTTAATAACTCTTCCAACCTAATTGCTACTACTTGCCATAAACTATTGGTTGTTGAGTACATCCCATGCTCCTCAACCAAGTCAGCTCCACTATCAACCACCTCTACTCTAGAGCAGGAACCAAAACCTTAAAGTTGGGTCAACTTCCAAGGTAAACATATTATTGGCTAAGAACAAAGGGAAGTGCATAATCAATTGAGCCGTCCTCAATGCTAGACTCAATTTTTGTAATAGAAGGTGGCTAATTAGCATCTAGTCTATTATGCACTCCATCACCACCTTCACACTTGCATTAGGACATCTAGGAGCCATGGATGTCATCTGTAGTGTCTTAATGAGTTTGAAAGATTGGGGCAATTTGACCTATCTATTGGCCTCTCCTCTTTGTGGGTCCAACTCCATTGATGCTAATCTAGGCTTTGGAGCACATATTGCACTCCTAGTCATAATGGCATATGCATCTACTTATGTTACTCCACACATGAAATCCAAGACATCTCTATCACCAACATAAGAGGTGGAAGTCTAAGCACCAAAATCTGATCTTCTCTAAGTTATGGCCATGGTAACCAACCTCTACTCCAATTGTGCAATCCAAATAGCCATGGTTATATCAGAAGAAAGGGCAAGTATTACACTCCTACCGAGTGTGGTGTAAAGACCAAGACCAATGAGAGAAATAAGAGAATAGAAGATCACATCGGGAGATTTGAGTGTGGGGAAACTCTGAATGCTTAGCATGAGCTTTGGCTTTGGTACTTCTAGGGAGCCTACAAAGCTCTTGAGAAGCTTCTCAAGAAACTTCCTTAAGTTGCTTCCTCGGAGTGTAAGCCAAGTTAATTGGGAAGCTTCTCAAGAAACTTCCTTTTAAAAGTCATTTACTTGGAGTGCAAACTAAGCTAGTTGGAAGCTTCCTTGTAGAAGCTATCTATTTGGGGTGCAAGCTTAGTTAACTAGAAGCTTCCCAAGAAGCTTTATTCTAGAAGTCGCCACTTTGTATACATGTTGAAAAATACTTGGAAGGTACCAAGTAACTTCTTAGATATTTCTAGAATATTCTAAGCTAATTTGGTCTATTTGCTACTTTGTTAACCTTGACTAACTCATTGATAAAATCCATATTGTTACATGTAGATACTCTACCATCACCTCTACTACCTCATCCTCCATGACCCAGAGCTCCTCTACTACCTGCCATAGCAGCCTTACCACTCCATAACTCCGGGTGAAGGTCAAAGAATCAATCACTAGTATGACCAAATATGTGGCAATGGTCACACTATGTCTGAGGTGGCTAAGGTACCAAATGCACCAAAGGTATCATGTCCAATGCTCTAAGTGCACTCTCTCTTGTGGCAAGATCCACCACAAGTCCAACAAGCAATAACACCACTCATTGGTTATTGTTGACCTGAAAATGAACGTTAGGGTATAGCTACACTAAGCTCTCCACTCACTTTAGAGGATCTAGGCTGTCCACTTTGTCTTGAAAGAAAGCAAACATGCCATGATGTACTCTATTGCATTCTAGAAGAAATAACAAATATGGATGAGGTCTCCCTACCAATTCCAAATGTGATCACTCTCTCCTCTACCATGTGGAGCTCAATACGCTCAACCAAACTAAAGACTATTGCAAAATTAAGTGAAGTAGCTTGTAATAATGTAACATCACCTACTTTTATGTTGCAACTCCTTGTCCAAGATCCCATGCCAAAATTGGATTGCTTAGGCCTTAGTAACTCCTTGAGTGAAATTGATCAACCATCTCATGCAAGTGTATGCATTGTGTTAGTTCTTTCCAACCTTTCATTGGAACTCCTACAAGCTCCTCACCTTGTTTATCTGCACTCCTTGGTAACTCTACCTCAAGCATTGGAAGAACTCTACCATGGGGTTAAATCTTGGTACAACACCACCTCCTATAATGGTACTCCCACATGTAATAGCATCATCTCCAACTAATGCATCTCCATTAGATCTCAAATCCCCAAAGAACTCCATTGTGACAATATAACTCAAAACGCAATCGTAACCACCACAAGTACCCACCAATTGAACATCACACACTAATGTAGTTCTAATTGCAACAACTACACTAGTGTAATAAAAGCAACTAGATATATTATTTAGAGGTGAAAATAGGCTTAGTAACATCTAAAAGGATGTTGTGTACAATGAGCTAGGTAGATCACAGAGAGGTGTCACCAAAAGAGTACTTCTACTAATAAAGTAGAAGTTTGAAATAGATTGAAAACTTTAGAGTCAATTTTGGAGACCTAAATAGATGAATTAGGCCTAAAAAATAGCTTGCTATTGCTCCTAATCATTAATTTCATCAAGAGCTTTCCAATGGTACCTCACCTATGTGATTCTGAGCTCCCTATAGGAAGATTCCCTAAATATTATTTTTGGTCAAACCCATTTGACCAACTAGATAGGACAAGGACTGACATGCCACCCATCCAAACAACTAATCCAAGAATAGAGCTCATTGACAGGTCACCAATCCATGTATTTGATCAAAGGATGGAGCTTCCTTTGAGGGGATCCTCTTTGCTATATTATAATAAAGAGAAGGTGCTCCTTTGGGGCATCGGAGGATTGACTGTGAAACTCGTGTTTCCTCTCTTGTATCTCTCTTGTTCTCAAAGTATTACAATGAGTATTACAAGAGGGGTAATTCAAGAGAGTGGATCAACCCTCTTGGAAGAGCACGAGCTATTGAAATTGAGTAATTTGAGGGGAGAACATATTGCAATTGCTAGACTTAGGAAGTGTTTTAGAGAGCGGATGGGACGGAGGCACCAAGAAGACAATTTCATGCACCTGGCTTCCCATTCTTGAATCCATTTCACATCAAAATTATGTACATCAAGCATGAGTAAATGAGAGTATCTCTAGTTTATGACTTTGGAGCAGAATTCATGGACATAGTGATGAATTCACCAAACCTGGTGATTTGACCTATGGTGGTATACAACAAAGAGTGAGATTTGACAATCTAAATTCTATCATGATATTATAGATCTAAATGTATCGAATCCTTATCCTTTCAACACACAAGTAGAAATCTGTTATGTAGTTAGACCAAAATTGATATTTATGGATTTTGTAGTCCACAATTTTAGTGAGGAATATTATCAACAAGTCATAGCCTCTAAGGTCCCAATAGTAGTCCCCATAGTGTGTGCACCTTCTTGAGTGATCATTCTAACCCTCTATTGAACGAGGAAGTAACAATTGAACATTGGCAGTGTGTAGGAATCATAGATCCGCAATTGTAGGAATTGATGCAAGGAATGCAAGGGATGTTGAACAAGTTTTGAGAAATCAAGATGACCATGGAGGAATTTAAAATCAAATATGTACTGTCAAGAATGATCAAGTAATGCAAGAAGGGGAGCCGTCTCAACAACCAACACAAACAATCAAAGTACAAGGAGAGTTATGCATGCTAATGACATTGATTCCAATCAACAACCAAGCCATATTGTTACTAGAAATGAAAAAGACGTGAAACATTGAGCCTTATAAGGGATATTGTTCCATGGGAGTAGTGGAAAATTGGATTTCAAGAATGAATCAATATCTTTAGTTATTAAGAACAAAGATCATTGATCATTTTGCAGGTGTGTTTGCGTATGGATACTTGATTGATAAAGCACTCACAAGGTATGACGCTTGGGAACAATCATTTTTAGTAGAAGGAAGAGAGGTCACTTGGACAGCCATGCAAGAAGGGCAGCTCAAGAATTTCCAATCTATGGATTTTAAGCAAATGGTCTGAACCAAAATTTGGAAGGTTGAAGCAGAAGAATAGCATACAAGAGTATGTGGAAGCATTTTTGGATCTACAGGTTGTGATAACCAATATGAGTCCAGCCGAAGTTCTTGAAAATTTCAAGAGAGGATTAAAAGAGCGGATTTTCTAGGAGATAATGGCCCAAAATCCTTGTATTATTTTTAAAGTCATTTCTTGCGCTCAAAGAATAGCAAGAGCGCTTGGAGGAGGTGAATTGATAACATCAATGCAAAATTATTGAACCAAGACACACCATTTTGCTGGACCAATTCCTATGGAATTAGGCAACATTAAGTTCCAAGATAGAGGACCAAGAACTCTCCAAGGAGAACAGTGATAGGTCAAAGAAAGGAGAGAAGGAGTCCCACAAGGAGAAGGGGCTTGAGCAGAACAATGATGATGTTACAATTATGGCCAAATTTGGCACATAGTGATCAATTGTTGTGCTGATCATCTCATAGGCCCTTGGCCCCATACAAGTGACCTCTAAACAACACGGAGAGACAAATCAAAGAGGAAGATATGGAAATCACATCAATATACAAAGATCACTAGTAAATATACTCGTGGCCTTACTAGCTTGGTGAAGAAGAGTAAAAGCAGGGAGAGGAAGAGGAGGAGTGTGCAAAAAAGGAGGAAGATAAATGCATAATTAATTGTTGTAAATGGAGTGCTAGACAATCTAGTGAGTATGTTGATAGACCTTGGGGCAACAAATAATTTCTTGTCTTGCTTTATTTCATTAAGGCTGGGGATGGAACCAGAGAAGGATAAGAAGGACAAACTAGAGTTACCTAATGGTCCCACAGAGGGGATTGAGTTGTTACCTAGAACGGTAATACTCTTTGTAGGAGGGTATTGAGAAGCAATTGAGTGGCAAGTGATACAACTAGCTCGTTATGATGTGATCTTAGGTATGCCATGGATGGAACACTACAACCCCATGGTGGATTGGAGAAAAAAAGTAGTGAAAACTAGTCAATAGAAGATCTTTGGGATTAAAGGAAGATCATCATAAGGGAAAGATTTGCCTCAGTATGTCATAAGGACCACATCTATTGGTAAGAAAAATAGATGTTTCATGGTTTTAATAACAAAAGTCCAAAGTGCCCAACACAAAAGATAAATTCTTGAGAATTGAAAGACATGGTCAATGAGTTCCAAGATGTCTTTCTGGATGAATTACCACCAAAAAGCATAGTAGATCATAAAATTGAAATACTTCTTAGGAAGAAACCTCCTTGTAAGGCCCTATATTGACTATCACGTCATGATTTGGAGGAGTGTAAGGCTCAAATTGAAGATATGTTGCAAAAGGGGTTTATCTAACCCAACATATCTCAGCGCTGCACGGGAAAGGACAAGCAAGGAGCCAAAAAACTGCAATTCTTCACAAAAAGCGACTAGCGGGAGAAACCCAAATGAACCGCAAGCGGTAAGCAAGAAACTTCAATGCTACACAAGAAAGGACGGCGGGAGAAACCACAACAAACCCAAGCTGGAGAAACCTTGGCAATCCGAGAAGCAAGTAAGAGCATTAAAGAGAAATTAGGGGATCTTGTGATAGGGCAAACCATGGAGGCAAATGTAGCCTCGTGTTGAGTGAAGGACCAGGTTGGCCATGTGTCCATAAGCACAGGCCAGGTGTCCATAAGCCTTTGATGAAAATCTACATGGCAGAAAAAATCCCAAATAGTGGTATTCGAGATATAAAAAACACTTCAAGAGGCAAGATGGTAAACAATTCTAAGGGAAAAACTACTGGTGGGCTTGAAAATGAGCTCCCCACATGGCAGAAAGAACAGTTGTTCTCACATCTCTATATATACTAAGCGCATGATAACTATGGATATTATGTTCTTTTTTAAGACAGAGCAGAAGTTTTTCTGGATCAGGTGAAGAGTGCAATTTTTGGAGACAAAGCTATCTATAAGTTTCCTACAAGCTGAAAGGTATGACTTTTTGGAATTACATATCCATCTACATCTAACACATTTTGATTTTATAATCCCTAATTTACAATTGGAGGAAATATCAGAAAGAACATGAGGGAGAGAGATTGTCTTGATGTGAGCAAAGTGAGGCAGCTCTTTCTTATCATAGATAGAGACAAAGATGTTGAAGTAGTCCTGTGTAATGCAACAGTCAAGATAATCACAATGACTGCCAACATAAGTTTGGACTAACTCACAGGAAAGTTTAGGATATATTCCACCACCTCTAGCAGCATCATCCTTATACATGAAATCTGTAAAATGATCAAGTCTCAAGCCTACCACAAGAAGATCATTGACATATCTGCAAACTCGGGACAAGTCGTGTAACAAGGCAACATCATTGGCATCTTGTAATCTGCATATGAAATCAACTTCATAGGTGAAGAGGTATAGCTTAACCACAAAGACAACACAAGGTGTCCCCATATGAATCCCAATCTCTTGACGAAAGAGTTGATTCTTGAAAGTGATGTAGAGGTTATCAAAAAGGAATAGCATCCAATAGATAAGCAATTCCACATCAACAGCCATTAATTTAAGGTGTTTTGCCGAAGGAGAGATATTTTTTCTGTTTTTAAGCCATCTATATTTGAAGTCAAGTGTAGAGGTCTCGACAAGCAACAAAATTTCCCGATTCAGAGTGAACCTATAATGGAAAATAGATCTGATGAGAGTAGATAGCCTTATTTTGAGATCATGGAGGTGGATCTTGGTATAAGAGGTGGTGAAATCAAAACTCTGAAAAAGAACTTTCTCCAAGGTGGCATGAGTCCGCTGCAAACCAGAGGCTGGGGGAGTAGAGGATCATGTCTTGTGTAATCTTTGCACCTTCTTAGAATAAAACTGGAACATCCAAGATCCAGCAGTAGTTGACCAATAGCCCCATACGTAAGAATTCATTCCTCCAGAGGTCATTTGCAGAAGGTAGCAGTGCTTTGAAGAAGAAGCTAAGCCAACGGGACAGTTCAGATAATGAAGTGGACTATGCTGTTGCAATGAACCGAGGAACAACAAAAGACTTATGGAATTTCCAAGCATAGCACAAGTAGGGGAGTTTCTTAGAATCCTTGGAAGTGTAAAATCCTAACATTGAGAAGTATTGAAACTGTGGTGAGAAAGTAAGAGTTGGGTTTGAGGAATCAGTGATGTTTATAAGTAGCTGAAGGAGAATGAAGCTCGTTAAGTAAAGTCTGAATGTAAAATTTTCTACAAACAAATACAAAATTGTTAGAGCACTTGTCCATATAAGTAATAATGAAATGGGACTTGAAGTGAGTAAGAAGTTTTCTATCATGAAGGGAAAGGAAAATTGGATCTACAGAATTGAAATCATCCAAAATGGAAGGAAGATTGAGTAAAAGTTTAACTTTATGTAGAAGGGTGACTTTCCATTGGTCAAAAATACCTTTGGTGCCCATGATTGCTTCATAAGAAAGAGCAAAGTTTTGAATGCATGTTTGAATAGCAATGAAAGTAGAGAGAGGAGAGGTGGGCAAAAGACAAAACTTGGTTCCTCTAGAGAAGAGAATGGATATGGTGGAGGAAGGTAAAATCTGAAGCAAAGCTGTAATGACATGTCCATATGAAGGGTTAATGAAACCTGGATGATGAAGACAACTGCAGGGAGAAGGAGTAGAAGAAAAATAAGGTTACTTGCATCATAGTGAGGCAAAGTTAAAATGTAAACAGCCCAGAATTTTCCCATACTTAAAAAAAAAATGAGGATAGTAAATGGAGTACATGGAGGTAAAGCCCAAAGGACTTTTGGGTCCCATAGGAAAGATTGTAAACAAGCTTTGTCTATCTCCTTAGAGGTAAAAGGGAAGATAATAATTGTGGGCCGAATGTCTGGAGAAGATCTTTGGTTCGAGAGGTATGGAGAGATAAAAAGCAAAAGGCATTGGAGGAGTGTAGTGATATCAAACTCAGTCCTGAGGAAAACTGAAGAAGTAGTTGTTTTAAGGACATGTATGTGTAAGGTTCAGTGTAGAAATTGATCTGAAAATGGTATGTCCACGTAGAGAGGTCCCCATATGTGGCACATGGAAGAGGTAAGGTGTAGGTGAAAGAGGGATGGGTAAAGTTATAAATCCCATGAGGGGGAATAGGAGTTGTGTTGATGTGCCAATGGGCAATCACAGAGAAACGCCTAACATGGGCGGAATAGTGACTAAGAACCTTCAGTCTGACATGGCTGGAACTAAGTCAGCATGGTACTTAGGCAGAACCGTGACTATGCAAAGTAAGGCTGATGTGGATGGAGGTGAGTCAGCATTGGTACCTAGGCAAAACAGTGACTATGCACGGTAAGGCTGATGTGGACAGAGGTGAGTCAGCATGTCATGTAGACAAAACAATGACTTTGCACATAATGCTGATGTGGACAAAGGTGAGTCAGCATGGCATGTAGACAAAACAGTGACTTTGCACATAATGCTGATGTGGACAGATGTGAGTCAGCATGGTCCAAGAAACAAGGATGAAATGAATGCTATGAACAGAAAGTGGCCAACCAGAGGAGGTTGATGTGGACCTTAGGATAAGGACATCAATAAACAGACTGAGATGGGCCTGTGAAAAACACAATGTTAGTGGAGAACCTTGGGCAGAACAACAACTATGAACATTAAGTCCGACATGGTCGGGGTGAGTCAGCAAGGTCCAAGAAACAAGGATGAAACAATAAATGACAGAACAACAACTATGAACAGTAAGTCTGATGTGGACGGGGTGAGTCAGCAAGGTCCAAGAAATGAGGATGAGGCAATCTATGGAGCTTCAGCAGAGGCCGATTTGGACCTGGGGACTGGTCAAACAATAAATAGAATGAGGAAGACTGAACAAAGATCGAGACTCAACAGAGTCATTCACATTTTGAGGAGATAGACAGTAAGCTCATGAATAGGAACAGATAGAGGTGGCAAGGATAGCTGGACTTGGAACAAGGCTCGAGGAATTGAGTAGGTGACATGAAACAAGGCTCGAGGGTGTGAAGGGAGGGGGTATGTATGAAGGGAGACGGAATTAAGGGAGTGAAGTGAAGATATAACAGGTGCTGACGAGGTGGACATTGAGCATTGAACAAAGTTTGAGGGTATGAAGGGAGCCGAAATGAAGGGAGTGAAGTGAAGATATAACAAACAGCAGGGGTGTGAACGTGAAGAAAGGAATGACCAGAATAAAATCACGAAGGCATGCAAAGAAGGAAGGAGCAAAAGTATTTTCTGGGCAGAAGTCGTATTCAAAACAATGAAGACCTGCGAGGAGAAATGTATCCATTCCATGATAAAATAAGCAGTAATGCATGAACTTACCTGTCCTAATCATCTGTTGTCGCGTGGTCTGAATGGTTTAATGAAGAAACAGATAATCTGTTTCCAATTAAAATAGAGAGATGGCTGAGCACGAACCCCGCCATTGCGGTCTCAATGTGCCAGCATGGTATATATTGGTATACAAGAACAGAAGCCATTCTGGGAACGAGTTATCCAGAGCTCATGAAGTGCAAATGATAGATATGTACTATGTCCATGAATCACAATGCGAGAGTAGTGTGAAAGCACTAAGGTAGCAGGCAGCGAATGTAACCTATAGCAAAAGCATCATGGAAACAAATTGAAAATAATTGATGGCCAAAAGACTAGTAAAGGACATTAACTCTGAGAGCATACATGCAAATGATAGCAAAGAATATGAAACCCCAATAAACTTCAATGCTACACAAGAAAGGACTGGCGGGAGAAACCCCAATGAGCCCAATGAGCCCAAGCTGGAGAAACCTTGGCGATCCAAGAAGCAAGTAAAAGCACTGAAAAGAAATTAATGAATCTCGCGAGAGGGCACCATGGAGGCAAATGTAGCCTCGTGTTAAGTGAAGGACCAGGTGGGCCACATGTCCATAAGCAGAGGCCATGTGTCGAGGCAACAGTCAATGTGACCATTCTTTCATAGCTCGAATAGCAAGCCAAACAAAGCACCGGTCCTCCACGCTCACTTACTTCCTCGTTTCAGAAGAAGCTTCTATGATATTGGTTGGAAAACTAATCTTGACTATGCGAGAGATAGCCTTCTGATCCTGACCACCCATCCGTGCGCAGACATACATCACACAATGCAGAATGTCCTTCAGTCCAAGTGCAGTAGACACTGCAGATTCTTCATCAGACAAAGATTGTATACAGTTGTCGGTCCAAAATGCCAGATGCTCCTTCCGACTATCTCTGGAGCTCCGACTTTACGATTGCACTACAATGTATTAATTCCGATCAACGCAAGTACAATTGGACGCCGAAGATTATGGTAAAGCTACTTGCGCAATGTATAAATTGGACAGGTCGTCCTCGACCAACTAGCTTGTGGGTGAATGATTGTCACCTGATATTCTACGGACATCATCAACCATGAAGCTTGTTCTCAGAGATTCTCATGGTCTCTGTGGAATTTTCTTCGGATCGTCGTGTATGAGATTTCTCTGCAAGGATGGTTGCTCTCTTCAATCTTCTGCGGATGTCCGTGGGCTTTGGCTCTAGATTCCAAGCTCGTCAATCCTTTGCGAACTTCGTCTGCTGTCAAGTTTCTTTTCTGCAGTCTCTCGTGAGGTTTCGTAACTGTAAAAAATAATCCCCCGAGCCTCTCATCCACTTGAGGCGTCGCAGCCCTTGAGGCTATTATAGGAACTTTTCCGTGTCTCCACGGTCGAATCTGTGTCGTCTGGCTCTTACGACATGCAACTGGGCTTCAATCCGCTTCTCCTCTTCACTTTAATTCAAACAATGTGCCGTAAGCCCCAAACATTGGATTTCTCTGTCCTGCTACGGACTCTGCTATTCTCTACTCTATGAAAGACTCGAGATTCCAAATTCTTGCGTTGGCGTTCGGATTCTCTTTGATCAACCTCGTAATATTCCTCATACCGTAGAGCGCATGAAGAGCCCCTATGCCTCAGGATTATCTGCTCGAAACCATTCAACAATAATACAGTTGGGCCCTCAAGCTCATCCAAGTTTTTCAAGGTTACGATGTACGTTGCACATGTAGCGTAACCTTGGTCATCTATTCATACTACGATGATGTAATCACAACTCCCGAATCGGGATTTTCAAGCCGCTAACTCATAACTGCTCTAGTGAACAAACGAATTTCTATAGAGTTTAGCCAAGTGATCCTCGAATATAGATGTAGGCGGTCTTTGAATACAAGTCTACACACTCCGTGTACTAACTTCGAGGTCCAGGAGTTTAGGTGAAATTTTTATATTCAAAGTTACCACCCTCCCTATACATAAAATCATCGAGGTCATTTCGGCAAATTCTGAAGAGTTCCGTTCTGAGCTTTATATTTGAACGTTCACTTGAACACATGTCCGCTCTTCAAGTATAAGTTCTCTTGCCACTTACATGTGCCTAGAACGATCTAGAGCGATCTGCACTTTACGTACATACGCTCCACAGTTTAAGCTCTTTCGCCTAAACTCTTTTAAGTATTCATGTTTACACTTGTAGTATATTGATACGAACCACTTCCACCCGGGGAGTATGTGTGTGTTCTGATTTAAAGGTATTGCCAAGAAGAGAGTTTGAAGGTGAAGTCTATGAAATAGCAGGCGACCGCATTAGGATAACAAGAAGGATGGGAGGACGCCATCAAGATGGGCGAGGATAAAGCACAAGAGGAAGAAAATTTTAAGTTCAAAGTATAGAACTAAGCTCTTAGGTGTTTAGGCGAGTAAATATACACAAAGTTCGTTCCAAGTTAAAAGAGAGAGCTTCAAGCATGAACAGTGAGAAATCAGTAAAGAAATTTTGCTTGAGAAAAGGAAAACATCACTTTCCTTGTATATATTGTATACTTCTTGAGTAATTCGAGAAAACAGAAAGCTTGTAGTACCTAAAGGTAAAGTTTATGTATTGAAAAAAATTTGTACATGAATTAAAATTTCTTGATCTTTTACTTCCGTGACAAGATACCTGTCACGGAATATTTGAAAACTTTTGTGCTTATAAGTTATATATGCTAGTAAATTTTTCGCCTATTCTTCCCTCTATTTTCGTTTTCTCAAAAACATTTTGCATAGTTCCACAGTTTACTAGCTTCTCTATGAATTTGGGTTACTCTTTGCCCCAGTGCTCCTTCCATGAGATCTTTCTTTTGAGAACTAAACAACGGTAATTGATGAATCAATAAATATTCAAAGAATATTACTTCAAATATTTTTTTATCTGTACAATTTTGAGAATTTCATAATTGAGAAATTCTCAAAAATATAAAGGGAAATTAAAAGATTTCCGTAATATTTAAGAGAGTTCCCAACGGGATTAATATATTTGTCATCACTCGGCGCTTTTACATCGTTGTTTTCAAACGGAGCAATGTCATTCGATCCATCGCGTGTCGGATACTTACTATCTGATATTGACTCTTGGTTGCATGCATATCCCTTGCATTAGAAGACTCCAAATGGTCGTGATACATCTAATCTGCTTTGCGGAGAGGATGTTTAAGTGCAAGGATCTGGCTGGCTATGGGATTTTTACTCCGACATGAGCTGCAACCTGTTCTAATATCGTTTTTACGTTTATAGCCAGAGTTATAAACTTTCTCCTCAAGCGACTCACGGCGCCCTTTGTTGTCTCGACTGGATTCTGGAGATGCAATCATCTGGCTATGATATAGAAGCATGAATAGAATGCTTACAATCTCCATTCTTCTCATCTCAGATAAACTCTTTGGTAAGTCTCCAAAAAGCTCACATGTGCTCGTAAGCAAATTTCTAGCTATTGAAATTTCATATCCGACTTTGGAGAACCTAAAGGAATACAAAGCCCTACATGTACAGATACCTCTCTTAACACGGTCCTATACCCAACACAGGTAGGTACCCTGGAAATGCTAGCCACTGGTATAGATGCTTAAGGCCTCCAGTGAGTTAGTGGGACTCTGCGATCATGTTGGGCACTCTCTGGAAGAGTCCTAACAATATCTAAGTACATGACACAACGCGTTTCTATTTGACTCAGGGACAAGCTTTGCACAGGCTGTTGTTGTGAGCGATATCTACCATCTGCGTTAAGTCAACTCAAGAAGGATATATGTTAAAAGTAGATAAAATGATGTACAAACTGTTCAAATAGTTGTTGCAAAGGAGAGTTTATCCTAACATGCTCCAAGAAATAGATGGATCCACCAAATTTACGCTTAAGCTTCTTTAAAAGAGTAGTCTCAGAAGAAGTGAAGGACTCCTGCAGAGTCAATCTCCGAAGAGCCTTATACAAAATTTCCAGGCAACGATGGAAAGCTCGGCAGCTCGTACAGGGACAAGTCCAAAAGACTTTGACCTTCAGTTTACTTCCAATTGAATTACTATGAGCTTCTAGCTGAAACGCTTAGCTTATATATCTGTGCATCTGCATTCTTGCAGCTTTCAAAGAACATCCAAACTTCGATTGAAGTTCATCTTTTTCCTCGCATTGACAGGGTAACGCAACTGATGTTTTTGTTGTGACGATGCAGTATCCCACCATCTACAGGCACAACTCAACACATCAACACAAGAAATAATATATAATAAGGGATTCCTATACTGTTTACGAATTATACTGACTCTAGCTATTGAAAGGACCTATGCATCACTTCCCATAATATATTGCATGCAAGGCAAAATCAATCATACCCCTTCAGCAATCTCTGATTGATACTTGAGATCGCGCGTAATTGTTTATCGTAATGGCCACTTAGTCCGCAGATACCACCAAATCGGTTGAGATTAGGCTTCCATCGAGGACACCGAACACGTCCAGTTCCTGCGGTAGTTACAGGTCAATGCATCTATTAGGCAATATTTTCTTCTGCTTCAAGCTGAAACTCGGTTCTTCGGTCCAATTTTGTGATCACGAAGTTCAATGCAAGATGAATACGTATACTTCACAGGGTTGTTCTTGTAAAACCCGGTTCAAGTTAAAATTCAGTGGGTGCAGCTGGCTATGCCGGGTAAAGAAGAATTTCCTGCTGCTTGACAAGCCAGTTTCGTTTTCTCGACTGCTTGGCAGAGAGCTACATCCACGTCGTGCATACGGCCTCTCTTCCATCTTCGTTGCAGGGTTATCGGCAGTCACCTCTTTGCTGCGCATGCTGCAGCGGCACTTTCCTCTATTCGGTGTATGTCCTGTGACTCTTAAGGTTCCATTCCATCCTGTGACTCTGGTTCCGAGTCTCCGTAAAAGGATAAATCATCGTCCTCCTCATGTTGGGGTCCAAATTCGGCTCAACTTTCTTTGGGGGTACACTGCCTTCTTCATTCTGTGCTTCGTGGTAATTTACTTTGTAGTTTTCTGTCTTAGACGTATCTCTACCACCAACTCTTGACTCATCTTAGTCTCAGGCATGCTTGACTTTCCTGTACATGTCCTCACAATCATTTCCTGTAATTGTCCAAATAGTATCCTGCATTGGTTGCATACTTTCTTTCATCATTTTATACTTTCGAACATGACCTATAGCTGTTATAAGGACTTCCCATGTAAACATCTCCAGAAGCCGGAACTGTTAAGTACTGTCGAACAGCTCGTTCATTTCCACACTGGAGCAATCTCAGTCGCGCTGCAGACAAAGATCTGTAAATGGACACAATGTCAAGTGAAAGACCTGGCTATGAAAGTTTGGACCATAACTTGAACAATTATACAAGTCGTAACCCAGTGCAAAGTACCATGATCGGTAGTTTACTAAATATGCTGACACTTAGAAGTCCACCGAATAGACGAATTACAAAATGCGATAGGATATGAAGAGTACCTGAACCGGGGTTGTTGTCAAACGTGTACATCGTCGGTGTAATCATCTTTCTCCAATTTTTGTTGATGAGTCTTGCAGTAATTTGATTAAGTCATCAATCGAGAGTCTGAACGCTTCAGTGACTAAGTAATGTAGTGTACACAACATAGCTCCTTTTCTCGCTAGAAGCTAATAGGTGGATGTATGCGGAGCTGATTTTGGCAATAGAGAGGGTAGAAAGTCGATCTTTTTGAACTCCCAATTTGGAGTTCAAGGCATGTGTCGCGCGTATTTTTAGCTTCTCTCAATATAGCGTCCTATGTCTTCTGAAATCTGATCTTTTGAATATTCCTTGGTCTCTTCCTACCCTGTATTCTGTTTCGCAACCTTCTGCGTTGGACTTATACTCCTCAAGCTCTCTTTCCTGGTTCCCTGCATTTTCTCTGTGCAAAAATTTGTGTGGTTCTTAAATGGGAATTCAATCAACAAACCAAGAGTATGGTCCGCTCCTCAAGCTCCTTGCTTCTTCCTGTTCCCCTGTACTCTCAGGTCAATTGACAAGATTGATCTGGTAAGGACAAAATCATAACATTAACCACAAGAAACTTCTGAAAGATGATACGAGATTCTCCGTGATCAGTGTTGGGCTTAAGCTCCCTGCAGTTTCTTGCTTCCTCCTCCCCTGTATTGTCTAATGTAAATCTCAGATACCTTCATTCTGACGTGGGGAGCTTGTCAACAAAACCAGGAATATGGTCCGCTCCTCGAGCTCCTTGCTTCCTCCTGTACCCTGAGCTGCAAGCTTTATTCAATTTAAGATTATACACATTTGAATTGGAAACGAACACGGTCAGGATATTTAAAAAGATTGAAGATATTCTTCTAAGCAGGTCTAGGCTGAATCAAAATAGAAATCACAAATAACATCTGAAGGATGAGATGAAATTCCCGTTGATCAGTTCCTGTATTTCCTGCTTCCTCCTCCTTCTGCTCCTCTGTATTGTCTAGTGGAACCTTCCTCCTCTTTCTCCTGTCCTGTATTGTCTAGTAGAAACCTTATATACATTCCTTCTGATGTGGGTATGTTCTCCTCAAGCTCTTTGCTTCCGTGCCTCATATACCTTCCTTCTATTGTGGATATGTTCTCCTCGAGCTCTATGCTCTCCCTTTATTTTCTAAACATCTGAAACATATAGTTCAATTATCGAAATCAGGAGTATGGTCCGCTCCTCGACCTCCTTGCTTCATCCTGTTCCCTACTGCAAGCTTTGAAGTTCAGATTATATGCATCCGTACTGGAAAAAACAACACGGTCAAGTTGATCGACGAAGATGCATAATCTAGACAGAATCATAAAAGAAACCACAAGGAACTTACGATGATTGATATTTGCCTGGATCCTTCCTGGGCTTAAGCTCCATGTACTTTCGCTTAAGCTCGTCTTCCTGCTCTCCTGTATCTATTGGAAAAACGAAATATATTTTCCTTCCGACTTGGGAACGAACTCCTTGTACTCCTCGAGCTTCGTAAGCCTTGCTGTATTCTCTGCTCTGAACATTTGTGAAACTCACAAATTAATGTTCAATTACCGAGTAAAGAGCTATTCCTGGTTCCTCCTCAAGCTTCCTGGTTCTTCCTGTTTCCTGTACTGAAAAATCTTTTAAGTTCTCATCCGCCTTCGTTATTTACTCCTCGGTTACATATTGTATCAGGAACTATTGTGATATGAGCCTCCACCTTCAGTTTACTTCCAATTCACTTACTATGAGCTTTCAGCGCAAGAGCTTAACTTATCTATCTATGCACCTGCGTTCTTGCAGCTTCACAATAACTTCTTTCAGAGAACATCCAAAGTGCGATTTATGTCATCTTTTTCTTCGTTGCCTTCCACCGACAGGTTATCTCTCAAGTCGAACTTTGGAAAGTGTAATTGGGCTTTTATTGTGACGATGAAGTATCCCACATCTTTATGTTTCAACAAGCACATCAAAACAAAGAATAATATATAATACGGGTTTCAGAAACTGTTTAGGAATTATTATACCGAAGTAAGAACCTATTCATCACTTCCCATAATATATGAAATAATGAAATATAATGAAAGAACCTATTCATCACTTCCCATAATATATTGCATGGAAGGCAAGATAGTTTATACCTCCAGCAATTTCTGATTGATATTTAAGATCGCGCCTACTTGTTTATCGTAATGGCCGCTTAGTCCGCTTAGTCCGCTGATACCACCAAGTCGCTTAACATTCGGTTTCCATCGAGGACACTCAAAGCGTCCAGTCTTGTGTATAGCAACAGGCAATATCTTCTTCTGCTCCAAGATGAAACTATCACTTTTCCAATTTTGTAATGACGATGTTCAAAGCAAGGAAAATATGTATCCTTCATAAGGTTATTCTTGTAAAACCACCCCGGTGGCATTCTAGTTTAAATTCAATGGATTTGCTGCAGTTGGCTACGCCTGGGTAACCTTCGATAAAGAAGCACCCCATGGCTCTAATAAGGATTTCCTTAATAAATCTCCAGAAGCCAAAACTGTTAAGCAACGTCAAACACCTCGTTCATTCCAGAACTGGAGCAATCTCAGTCGCGCTGCGAGGAAAGATCTGTACGTACGCAATGTCGTGTGCCAGACCTGGCTATGAAAGTTTGGACTATAATTATACAAAGTGCGTTAGGATATGAAGAGTACCTGAACCGGGGTTGTTGTAAAATGTGTACATCGTTGGCATGATGACGTTTCTCCGTTTTATGATCGATGAGTCTTGCAGTAATTTGATTGAGTCTTCTAGCGTAACTTGAGAAAATCCTCAAGAATCTTGATTTTTTGAACGAAGAACTCTTCCAAGAACCCAAAATCGTCTCGTTGTATCTGATGTCGCTCTGTTTCCATTGAGTCAAGAATGGACTTTTCTCTCAACCGATGATTGAATGGGAGGTTTATTTGGAAGCGTACCTGAACCAGGGTTGTTGTCAAATGTGTCCATCGTTTCTCCGTTTTGTCGTCCAGATGATCACGTTTCTCCGTTTTATGTTCAATGAGTCTTGCAGCCATTTGATTAAGTCCTCTAGAGTTTCTTCATAAAGTCCTCAAGAGTCTTGAGTTATTGAACGGAGAACTCCTCCCAGAACAGAAAATGTTCCTGTTGCATCTGATGTCGCCGCGTGTCCATTTCCATTGAGTCAAGAATGGACTTTTCTCTCAACCGCCGATTGAATGGAGGTTTATTTGTGGATCCTAACTCTAATCAACTTCAACGAGTTCTGACACATAACCAATCCAACTTATCTAAAATGTATAAAATGGTATAAAAGATTTCAGGCGCCTACCATACATCTAATCGATCCAAATTATCAAAAGTAATTAAGAATTATAAGATAATTCAAATAAGAATAAGACAAGAATTATCCAAATTATAATTTCTAGGCGCCTGCCATGTGGCACGCGCCTACCAATTAACTTCTCCCTTAGTTGATTCAACTTAAAATAACCATAGTATTTCCGCACACTAGATATAAAGTTAACATAAAGTCATCGAAATTGTCTTAATTAACTAGAATTGTAGAAAAAGAATTCCTAGGCTGCTGCCACTCACCTAATCGATTTAAATTATCTAAATTGCATAAAAATGGTAGAAAAGGATTCCTAGGCGTTTGCGGGACACCTAATCGATTTAAATGATCTAAATTGCATAAAAATGGTAAAAAAAGGTTTCTTAGACGTCTGTCATAACGTAATGGATCCAAATTATCTAAATTAAATAAAAATTATAGTAAAAATTTCTTAGAAGCATGCCATGTGGAAGGCTCTTAGCAACTAACTTCTCCCTTACTTAATTCAACTTAAAATAACCATATTACTTTCGGAAACTGGATATAAACGGAACATTCTCGATTCAAATATGGTTATTTCTTTCTTGATTCTCCTCAAAATAAAAGATAAAATAAAATAGGGTAATTATTCTCGAAAATAAAGACAGGTCCACTCTCAGTTACTTGCTCTCTCTACAATTCTCTAACTTGTTTTTAGCTACTCCTCAAATAATGTCTTTCTGTCTAATTAATATTAAAACGTGATACTACATATAATGCACATTCAAACAGTTGTGAACAAATTAGAGTAAGCACGGTTGGCCTCAGGTCCGAGATCAAAGACTACTGAATAGTACATACAATCTCTTTGACACCGAGGAACTATTATGATTTCAACTCTCTGAACTTGGTTAGGTACAGCGCATGTGACTTCAAGTGCTGTGGAGTTGACAGCTAGGGAACTGGATTGCAGTATTCAGAAGAAGCTTCTAGGATATTGGTTGGAAAACTAATCTCTCTTATGATGAAGTTGTCGTTCCACTGTCGATATCTCTATCATTTAGCTCTGACGACGTTTAACTTCCCCGCCACTCAACCATTGAGGCGATGATACGAACATTTTCGACATTGTCTCCACTGTCCAAATCTCTGTCGTTTGGCTCTTATGACATTCAAGTGGGCTTGAATCCGCCTAGCCTCTTATTTTAATTCCAAAATGTGCACGAAGCCCCACACACTGGATTTCTCTCTCCTACTACGGACTCTGCTATTCTCGACTCTACGAGGGACTCCAAATTCTTGCATTGGCGTCTAAATTCTCTTCGATCAACCTAGTTACATTCCTTATACCGTAAAGCACATGAACAGCTCTAAAAACCTCAGGATTATCGGCTCAAAACCAGTCAACCGTTGGACAGTTAGGCTCTCAAGCTCATCCAAGCCTCTGAAATCTGCATGTTGCACATGCAGCGCAACCTTGGGTGTCCATTCGTACTTTGATAATGTAATTCAAAATCACTCTTCGAAATTCTGAAGCCACCTACTCACAGATGCTCTAGTAAATATTTAAGTAACTTCACAGTCGAAGAGAGGCGACCGCGTAGGATAACAAGGAGGATTGGAAGACCGCATCAACTTCACACTCCACATACTAACGTGGATGTCGGGAGTTGAGTTGGAAATTTTATATTCAAGGTCACCACCGTGCATAAAACTATCGTGCTCATTTCGTCTAAATTCTCAAGAATTCCGCTCCGAGCTTTCTGTTTGAACGCCCATCTGAGTACATGTGCGCTCTTCAAATATAAGCCGAAACATATACTTAGAGCGAATTTGAACTTTATATCCATACGCTCCAAGCTCTCTTGCCTGAATCCTTTGGAGTGTTTATGTTCAAACTTGAATTAGTAGTATGTGATGCGAATCCGCTCAGACCCGAGGAGTGCATGTTCTAATTTAAAATTAAAGTTCAATTTGCATAAGAGTATTTGGAAAGTTATCATGATATTTGTAATGCCAAAGTTAGGTTGCTTTAATGCTAGTGTTAGTAATTATAGATATTTTTGCAGTTACTCATGGATTATTTATTTCTGATTTTATTTTATATTATTGATCACATGGTGGATTATTTATTTATGATTTTATTTTATATTATTGTTATTGATCACACGGTGGGACTCACAATCACTTGTATCATTTGTATAATTGGTTGTGCTATCAGGGTGCCATTAGAGCTAGCTAGGTACCTAAGTCAAACAAAGGGGTATACCTTCACATCCTGGATTATTTATTTGTAGTTTGATTTATATAAGTGTTATTAACCACATGGTGGGACCCGCGGTCACTTGGACCATTTGTATCATCGCCTGTGCCATCATCGGTGCCATTAGAGCCAGATACCTAAGTCCAACAAAGGGGTATATCTTCAAAGTGCGATTCCATAGCGTTCATTTCTTTGATATTGAGCCTTAGAAAATTTAACTATAGTGAATAGAGGTCGATGAGTGTCATATGGAATCTCTTAGCTAGAGTGGGTGTGACTTAATTATAATCAATATTTAATTTTTTGTACATTTTTGAAGAAAAGATTGAGTACATATCTGATTTGAATATGATTTAAGTGAAAGAATAAATTAGTTATATCAAAGAAGTGAGAATAATGGCAAAATACAGTATAAGAATTGAGAGTGTTGGTGGTATCTCCAAGTCTAGTATATCATGGTCTTAAATTTCCCTAAGAGTGATCATATGCGGAAGCACTATATGAGTTAATGCAGATTTGGCAATGAAATAGATGGTGTGCGGAAATATTGGCCAAATTTTGGAGAATTGAGTCAATCTGAGACAATGACGGTTTGATTTGAGCCCAAGAGGTGAAATCAAAGTTGATTTCGTGTGAATTGAGCTCAAAGTGCAAAATTGAATGTGGATTTAGGAACCCATCTCCTCAATTTAGACATTTGGAGATCCCTATCCTTTCAATTTAGCTCAAGTTGAGAGTTAGCGGAGCATTTGGCGGTCAGCCAAATATAAAAGAGATGTATCAGATTGGTGGAGGTTGCACAGAGTTGGAGGAGTTGCACCTAATTGCCCTAGCTAGTGCTCAAGTTGGTCAAGCTTAGCCGGATTTGGAGAAGGTTTTCCAGATTTGGAGCTTGGCCAGATTTGGAAAGTGTTCGAATTGGCAAGAAGAAAAGCATTGAGGTTTTTCTTCTTGGCATTGGCATTTTGAGGCTATGAAGGTCTAGAATGCCAACTTGCTAGCATGGGGCTAGCTAGTTTAGATGAGTTTTTGGTCATTGTTTGGCAAAATGTACACACCCTTCTGGATTGTGCACAACACAATTTGAATCCCAAATCTCTTGTTCCTAGATTGGTACCCAAGCCAACTGGTTCACCTTCACTTGTTTTCCTAGTGAATGATACTTATACATATACACATGATACTTATACACATGTAGATCTGGGTAGGAGAGGAAGTTTAATCTTATCCTTGGTGATCTGGTAGCTTAGGAGTAGTTAGACATTCTTATTATGTCAAATGCCAAATTGTGATAAAGTCAACCTGGTGTTGATTTATGAGATGGAGGAGTTTTGTTTAGATTTCTTGTGATCGGACTCCCTCCATTTTATACTTCTTGTTTTTGCATCATGTTTATGTGAGATGCTTTAATTTTAGAGCATTGGTGTTCTAGTGTGTTCTCTATAGTGAGTCTGGAGTGGTGATCAATCAGATTACTTGTATTTCTTTCCGGTGGAGCAAGAAGTGAGCACCTACAAACCATGAGAGTATATGTTGTGATAGCAGATTATAGGTAGCCTTTTCTCTTAGTTGTAATACTTCAAGGACAAGAGAACTCTCCAAGAGATATACAAGAGAGAAAACACAAGGTTCACACTCAATCTTTCAATGCCGCAAAGGAGCACCTTCTCTTTATTATATAGCCAAGAGATTTCCTCAAAGGAAGCTCCGCCCTTGGATCAGAGACATGGATTGGTGACCTGTCAACAAGCTCCATCCTTGGACTAGTTGTTTGGATGGGTGACATGTCAGTTCTTGTCTTATCTAGTTGGTCAAAGGGAATATTTGAGGATTCTTCTTATAGGGAGCTCAAAATCACGTGGATGAGACCTCATTGGAAAGCTCTTGATGCAACAAATCTTAGGGGGAGATTCAAGCCTTATCTCTAAGGGGACTAAATCTTTCTATTTTCAAGGCCTAATTCATCCGCTTAGGCTTCCAAAATTGCCTCTAAAATTTTTAGGTTATTTTTGGCTTTTGCTTTATTAGTAAAAGTACTCTTTTGGTGACACCTCTAGTTGATCTACCTAGCCCATTGTACACAACTTCCTTTTAGATATTACCAAGCCAATTTTCACCTCTAGATAATATGTCTAGCTACCTTGCCCATTGTATATAACATCATTCTAGATGTTACCAAGCCAATTTTCACCTCTAGATAATATGTCTAGCTGCTTGTATTACAGACCTCCCCCTTTTAAGATGCAACATCCTCATTTTGAAGTTGTTGCTCAAAAGATTGAACTAACACTGGTGCATTGGTCAAGTTGGTTGTTGGCTCCCATGTTGCATTGGTATAGTGGGTACCCTTTCCAATGGACCAGATATTCCACATGCGGATGGTGAGTACTATGGATGTGTTTTTGGAGAATGCGTTTGACCTCATACTCTTCCGCCTCATCAACCAAAGTTAGACAAGGTCAACTTTCTTGGATGGAAGAGAAGTGGAGTGGCCAGGGAGCATATTGACATGATAAGGAAACATGAAACATCAACTGGATCTTCATATGTGGTGGTAGCTTGAGGTGATAGGCCACATTGCCGATGCGATGAAGGATGAAGAAAGGTCCAATAAAACAAAGTATGAGCTTATGAGGACCAACTAACTTGAGTTTGGTGGTTGATAGCTAGACTTGATCTCCCAAATTGAACTCCATGTGTTGGCGGTGTGCATCTACATACTACTTTTGCCAATTCAGAATGATTTGCAATTTGTGCTTGGCGTGCTCTACACCCTATTGGATTTTAGAAACAAAATTGTTGATAACGTCAACCTTGGTAGCCACCGGATAGACTTTCATCACGATTGAAGGTGTGAAAAGATGCTCTCCACACATGAGGAAGAACATGTGTGACTTGTGTAGAGGCATTCACTAAGTTGTTATAAGCAAATTCCACCAATGGGAGTAAGGTGTCCCAACTCTCTTGCTCATCCAAAGTAAAGCCCTAAAGCGTATCCTTAACAGTGCAATTCACCCTCTCGGTTTGTCTATTGGTCTATAGATGGTAAGTTGTGGATATCACCAATTTGGTTTTGAAGAACCCAAAGAGTATTCTCCAAAATAAACTAGTGAACTTAGTGCCTCTATATGTGACACTCAAGACAAGCCATGATAGGAAAAGATTACATCTAAGTACAATTGAGCTAGTTGCGAGGCAGTCACATCCTTGGTGGTAGGGCGTACATGAATCATTTTGCTGAGTTGGTTGACAAAGACTATGATGGAGTCAAACGCATAGGTGATCTTGGACAATTCACAAACCAGATCTATGCTTACCTGTTCCCAACATTGTGTAGGAGTGGGGAGAGGTTGGAGAGGTCCTATGGGAGCTTGATTAGAAGCCTTATTTTGTTGAAAAAGTAGGTAGCTCCAAACATATTCTATCACATTGTTGCTCATCTTGGGCTAATAGTAATGGTGTTTGACTGCATCTAAGGTTTTTTCCACTCCAACATGATTTGTAATGGTAGAATCATGACATTTGCTAGGATTGTGGTTCTTAGATTTGTGTCATATGGGATCCACAACCTGCCATCATGGAAGGTGATTCCTTGGGTGCTGGTGATGCCTTTGGATGATTGAGCACCACCAAATTGTTTGCCATCGGTATCCACATAACTAATTGTCATGTTGAATTGTTGTCTCTACTCTACCTATTGAATCTATCAACAAGAAAGATACTTTTGTGTCTTGAGGGAGACTAGAGGTTTATAGTCAGTCTCTACCACAAATGCCTTCTCATCCAGATTGTGCTTCCAATGCTTGGTTGCAAGGACAATAGTCAGCTTTTCTTGTTCAATGGTGTGATAGTTACATTTTGCCAATAACAACTTACAAGAGAAATATGCATTTGGGTGTCATTCATCCTACCATTCTTGTTGTAGGATAGCTACTATTGCTACACTTGATGCATCTATAGTCATCTTGATTGGACAATTTGGGTCATACCATTTCAAGATTGGTGCAATGTGTCTTTCAACTCCTAAGAGGCCAATTCTTGTATGGTTCTCCATATCCAATTCTTTCCCTTGCCCAATAGTGTTGTTAGAGGCTATGCAATTTTGGAAAATTCCTTGAAAAATTGACGATAAAACCTTATCAATCCCAAGAAACTCTTGAGTTGAGTTTGATCTTCTAGAGCACTCCATTTTTTAAGAACCTTTATTTATCTATTAACACTTGGATACCCTTTTCACTTACTCTATGCCCTAAGTAGTCTACTTGAAATTTGCTAAACTTGCACTTTGAAATTTTGGCATACAATTGATTCCATCATAGAATCTAAAGGACTTCTTGTAGATGTTGCTTGTGCTTTGTCAGCATACTATTGTAGACTAAGATGTCATCAAGAAAAATGATAATAGATTTATCCAAGTATGGACAAAATATATCATTCATCAAACTCATGAAAGTGGCTAGCACATTGGTGAGGCCAAACGACATCACCAAGTACTCAAAGTGACCATACCTTGTTCAAAAGGCAATTTTGTGTATGTCTTCTTCCACAATCCTGATTTGGTTGTAAGCGCTCCACAAATCAAATTAGGTGAAGTGCCTTGCCCCATTGAGTTGATCAAACAAGTCATACATGCAAGGTATTGGATATTTGTTCCTCATTGTAAAAGATTGAACCCGAGGAGAGAAATAGTAACATGGAAACTCACATTGAGACACTTGAATATGAGAAAACTCTAAATGTCTAGCATGAGCATTGGCTTTGGTATTTATAGGTAGCATACAAAGTCCTTGAGAAGCTTCTCAAGAAGCTTCCTTGAGTCGCTTTCTTAGAGTGCAAGCCAAGTTAACCAAAAGCTTCTCAAGAAGCTTCATTTTAGAAGTTGCCTACTTGGCATGCAAGCTAAGTTAGTTGGAAGCTTCTAGAAGCTTCCTTCTAGAAATTACCTACCTACTTGGGTGAAAGTTAAGTTAGTTAAGAAGCTTCTCAAGAAGTTTCCTTGAGCCGCTTTCTTAGAGTGCAAGCCAAGTTAACCAAAAAGCTTCTCAAGAAGCTTCCTTTTAGAAGTTGCATATTTGGCATGCAAGCTAAGTTAGTTGGAAGCTTCTAGAAGCTTCCTTCTAGAAATTACCTACTTGGGGTGCAAGTTAAGCTAGTTGGGAAGCTTCCTAAGAAGCTTCCTAGATGCTTCTAGAATATTTTGGGTTAATTCGGCTTATTCTCTACTTTGTTAGCCTAACTAACTATGTCCCTAAACTCCATATTGGCACATATTCCCTCACCGCTAGTTCATGATGTCCTTGTTGCCATTGAAGCTTCAAACTCTTGGATGTCCATCTGTGCATTTTGGAGGTGAGAAAGAGGTTCCCATGTGGCATCATGAAGGGGATACCCTTTTCAAAGGACCTTGTACTTTGTATGTTGTCAGAATCTTTGTTGAATGTGGCAACATGCAAGGATATGATCAACTTTGTATTCCTCATGATCATTGATAGGGATGGGAGGAGGAGGAAGTTGACAAAGAGGAAAAGGAAAATAGATTAGGAAAAAAGGGTTTTAACTTGGAAATATGAAAGACAAGGTGGATGCGCATATGACAAGGTAAGACAAGTCAATAAGCAACAAGAGAGATGATTTAAGTGACATCAAAGGGTCGTATCCAATTAGGGGCAAGTTTACAAATTTGGGTATCAAGTGGGAGGAGTAGATTACTAGAGGATAACATGACTTTATCATCAACTCAAAGGTGAGATCACGACAATGTTGGTCCACATATTGTTTTTGACAATTTTGGGCAATAAGGAGGTGAGATTTAGCTTGTTGGAGAGACTAGGAGATAGTGGTCAAGAAGGTTGAAGTATGAGGGACCTGAGATGGGGGAGGAGCAAGAAGAGAATCTAGAACAAGTGGATCTTGGCCAAAATTGAGAAAGAAAGGAGAAAATCTGGTGCTTGCATGTTTGGAATTGTTGTAGGCAAATTTTGCAACTACAAGATGTTCATCTCAATTGGTATGGTGGACATTGACAAAAGCACATAGCATATTTTCCAAGGTACAATTTGCACGTTTGGTTTGTCCATCAGTTTGAGGATGATAGGTTTTGGACAAAGCAAGCTTGGTGCCAAGTATCTAGAAGATTGCTTGCCAAAACTTCCTAGTGAATCAAGGAGCATGGTCAAAGATGAATACAAGTGGTATCCATGATGCTTGAAGATATTGTTGAAGTAGATTTTTGCTAAGGTTGGAGCATCCATGGTATTAAAGGTTGGTACCAAGTGGATTTGTTTACTAAGCTTATCCACAAACACCACGATTGTTATCTGTCCTTGCTTTGTCTTGGGCAAGGATGTGATGAGATCCAAACTCACATGTTCCCAGCAAGTGGATGGAATGGGAAGTGGTTGAAGGAGTCCACTCGGCTTGTGGTTGCTAGCCTTGTTGCATTGACAACTTTCACACAATTGGACAAACTCTCTAACATCTCATGTCATGTTGGGCCACCACCATTGGCATTGGAGGGTACCCAAGGTCTTGTCCACACCCGTGTGACCAGCTATTTGTAAATCATGGGCTTTCTAGAGATGCACAAGTTGGAGATTACCTTTGGCTAGAACATAGATCTGGTCTGTGAGCCGGCCTGTCTCTCACTCAGGATGAACCTCTGATGGCTATTATGGTAGCGCACCATGGACTAAGAAGGCAAGGAACCCCAACTCCATCATACTCCTCCAAGGCTAACACTCCAAGACTCAAGACATTGCTCACTAGAGAACTCAATGAGAGAGAGATAGTTGCAAATGAAAGGATGATGAGTACCTCCTCACCCCTTGTTTATAAACTTGTGAAATAGTTACGTACCAAAGTTACTAATTACCGTAGTAACTCAAGTTACTAGACTAAAAGTCAAGTAAAGTCAAAAAGTAGAAAGGAATATCCATTCACATGGGCATATTCCCCTAAGCATGTGGTCTTATCTTGACCCAACCACTAAGTCAAGGATTCCTTCACATGGGCTATACTTGGACTATAGAAGAATCCAAAACAAAAAGGCTTGCGGGCCCAAGAGTTCTCAACTCTTTCCTCAAAGCCAAAAACCTAGGAATAATACCAAGTCAACACACTAAAATCCAAAATAGTGGTGCTTATCTTTTCTACTTCCTCTAAAGTAAAGTCCCCTCTATCTTAGCTATGACTAACTTTAGCTAACCATGACTAATATAGAACCATCCTTTATCTCTATATAATATAGAACCATCCTATATCTCTATATCATATGGTTGAAGGATGGGTCTTGAAGACACCATATGTTCTAGCTTTTGGAATGTTTCTTAATGGTTGGTGGTCCATTGGAAGCTCAAGTTCTTCCCCAAGAGGTTAGTCAATGATGTAGTCACATGAGCATAATAATGGATAACCGTTGGTAAAAACTGGCTAATCTATTAAATGCTCATACTTCTATAGTATCTTTTGGAGTAGACCAATCAATAATGGCCTTGATTTTCTCTTCTTCCATCTTGATCCCTTCCAATGAGATCTTGTGACCTAAGAAGGTGACTTCCTTCTGCCAAAAGATGCACTTCAAATTCTTGCAATAAAATTTCTATTATTGTAATTGTCTTATGACTTCTCACACATGATTCATGTGTTCTACCACTATCTTGCTATAGATAAAGATATCATCCAAGAACATGACCATGTACCAATCCAATAGTCCATCCAACACCTGATGCATTTGATCCATGAAGACTGTTGGAGCATTAATGAGCCCAAAAGGTAGAACTCTCCACTCAATATGCCCATACCTTGTGCAAAAGGTAGTCTTTTGCACATCCTCTCTATCAATGGGGATTTGCTAATAGCCACTACAGAGATCTGTAACACCCATTTGTGCATGTGTGTGGTATTGTGATATTTAGCTTGGTATTACAAGTACTTAAGAGATATTATTTATATAGAGATAAAGGATGGTTCTATATTAGTCATGGTTAGCTAAAGTTAGTCATAGCTAAGATAGATGGGACCTTACTTTAGAGGAAGTAGAAAAGATGAGCACCACTATTTTGGATTTTAGTGTGTTGACTTGGTATTATTCCTAGGTGTTTGGCTTTGGGGAAAGAGTTGAGAACTCTTGGGCCCGCAAGCCTTTTTGTTTTAGATTCTTCTTTAGTCCAAGGATAGCCCATGTGAAGGAATCCTTGCTTTAGTGGTTGGGTCAAGATAAGGGGAATATGCCCATGTGAATGGATATTCCTTTCTACTTTTTGACTTTACTTGACTTTTAGTCTAGTAACTTGAGTTACTACGGTAATTAGTAACTTTGGTACGTAACTATTTCACAAGTATATAAACAAGGGGTGAGGAGGTACTCATCATCCTTTCATTTGCAACTATCTCTCTCTCATTGAGTTCTCTAGTGAGCAATGTCTTGAGTCTTGGAGTGTTAGCCTTGGAGGAGTATGATGGAGTTGGGGTTCCTTGCCTTCTTAGTCCATGGTGCGCTACCATAATAGCCATCAGAGGTTCATCCTGAGTGAGAGACAAGCCGGCTCACAGATCCAACTTGGAAAATTATTGTGCTTCACTCAATTGATCAAGCAAATCATTAATCTGAGGTAAGGGATATGCATTCTTCATTATTTGCTTATTAAGCCTCAGGTAATCAATACAAAATGAAGTCCTCCATCCTTCTTTGGAACAAATAGTACCGGTGCTCCCCAAGGAGAGGTATTATGTTGTATGAAGTCCTTATCCAACAACTCCGTAAGTGTTGTTTGCAACTCCTCCAACTCCTTTGGTGAGAGGCGATAGATTTGTCTACTCATTGGAGTACTCCCTGGCAATAACTTAATCTTGAAGGGCATACCACGATTGGAGGGTAATCCCTTTGGCAGATCATTTGGAAATACATCTATAAACTCCTGAATGATCTGATCAACCATTGCTTAATGAGGCTTTTGGCCCTCCTCAAATTGTCCTTGTACAATTGGCTTGATCCACACCGCAAAAACAAACTTATCTTCTTCCAAAGCTTACTTGTAAAAGACCAAGACCAAGGAGAGAAATAGGAGAATCGAAGCTCACATTGGGACACTTGAATGAAAGAAAACTCTGAATGCCCAGCATGAGCTTTGGCTTTGGTATTTATAGGTAGCATACAAAGCCCTTAAGCAGCTTCTCAAGAAGTTTCCTTGAGCCGCTTTCTTAGGGTGCAAGCCAAGTTAACCAGGAAGTTTCTCAAGAAGCTTCCTTCTAGAAGCCGCTTACTTGGCATGCAAGCTAAGCTAGTTGGAAGCTTCTAGAAGCTACTTACTTGAGGTGCAAGCTAAGCTAGCCGGGAGGCTTCCCAAGAAGCTTCTTAGATACTTCCAGAATATTCTAGGCTAATTTGTCTTATTTGCTACTTTGTTAGCATTACTAACTTTTCACTAAACTCCATATTATTACATATTCCCCCACTGCTAGTTGGTGACGTCTTTGTTGCCAGTGAAGCTTCAAACTCTTGGATGGTTGTCTGTGCATTCAAGAGGTGAGAAAGAGGTTCCTATGTAGTATCATGAAGGGGATACCCTTTTTAAAAGACCTTGCACTCTGTATGTTGTCAACGACCTCGTTGAATATGGCAATGTGCAAGGATACAATCAGCTTTGTACTCCTCATGATCATTGATATGGACAAGAGGAGAGGGAATTTGGACTTGAGAGTAAAAGGAAGAGGGGTTAAGAACAAAGGGTTTCAACTTGGAAATATGAAAGATAGGATGGATACGCATATGACAAGGCAAGGCAAGTTGATAAGCACCAGGAGAGACAATTTGGGTGACATCAAAAGGTCATATTGAATTAAGGGTAAATTTACAAACTTAGGTATCAAGGGGGAGAGGGAAGTTACTAGAGGATAGCATGACTTTATCACCAACTTCAAAGGTGAGATCACGATGATGGTAGTCCGCATATTGTTTTTGACAATTTTGAGCAACCAAGAGGTGAGATTTGGCTTGTTGGAGAGATAGGGATATAATGGTCAAGAATGTTGATGTATGAGGAACTTGAGATGGAAAGGGAGCAAGAAGAGAATCTATAACAAGCAGGTCTTGGCCAAAATTGAGAAAGAAAGGAGAAAATCTGGTACTTGCTTGTTTGGAATTGTTATAGGCAAATTCTGCAACTACAAGACATTCATCCCAGTTGGTACGGTGTATATTGACGAAGGCACACAACATGTCTTCTAATATTTGATTTTCACATTCAGTTTGTCCATCAGTTTGAGAATGATAGGCTATGGACAAAGCAAGCTTGGTGCCAAATATCTAGAAGAGCGCTTGCCAAAACTTTCCAGTACATTGAGGATCATAGTCAAAGATGAGTACACATGGCGTCCCATGATGCTTGAAGATATTTTTGAAGTAGATTTGTGCTAAGGTTGGAGCATCCACAATATCATAGGTTGGTGCCAAGTGGGTTTTCTTACTAAGCTTATCCACAAACACCATGATTGTTGTGTGTCCTTACTTTGTCTTGGGCAAAGATGTGATGAGATCCAAGCTCACATGCTCCCATCAAGTGGATGGAATGGTAAGTAATTGAAGGAGTCCACTCAAATTCTGGTTATTGGCCTTGTTGCATTTGTAGTTCTCACATGATTGGACAAATTCTTGAATATCTTGTGTCATGTTGAGCCACCACCATTGGTGTTGGAGGGTACCCAAGGTCTTGTCCACGCCCATGTGACCAACTATGGGTAAATCATGGGCTTCTTGAAGGCATACAAGTCAAATATTATCTTTGGTTGGAACATAGATCTAGTCCTCATGGAATAGAAGGCTCTCCTTGATTGAGAAGGTGTTGTACTCCTTATTGCATGCTATAAGGCGACCATGTACCATTTGGAAGAAGAGATCTTGTTGTAGAGCTGATTGAAACTCATTTTGGACCTTGGAGTCAATTGACATCGTTGTAATGGCCATTGTGATGAAAAGAAGAGACTTCAAATCAGATCATTGTGATAAAGCATCAAGGATGATGTGGAATCAACCTAGTTTTTACTCAAGTTTGATGTCAAACAATTGGAGTTGTTCCTCCCATCGATGGTGTCTACTCTTCATGTGTTCCAAGTGTAAGGTCTACAACAATGGTTTGTGATCAATTTGCATGATCACTTGCTTCCCCAAGAGGTAATGCCTCCATTCCTTAATGGCATATACCATTGCAAGTTGTTCTTGATCTCAAGCAGAGTAGTTTCTTTTAGTAGTATTGAGCCCACAAGACACAAAGGCAATGGGATGTAGTCTATCTGGGAATTCTTATTGCAACACGGCTCCAATTGCAAAGTTAGAAGCATCAAAATCAGCCACACAGGGTAGTTGAGGATCATATGGTTGAAGAATGGGTCTTGAAGATACCATATGTTTCAACTTCTAGAATGCTTTTTGTGCTTGGTTGTCCATTGGAAGCTCAAGTCCTACCCCAAGAGGTCAGTCAATGGTGCAGCCAAATGAGCATAATAATGGATGAACCATCCATAAAAATTGGCCAATCCCTTAAATGCATGTACTTCTATAGCATCCTTTGGAGTAGGCCATTTAGTAATGACCTTGATTTTCTCCTCTTCCATCTTGATCCTCTCTGATGAGATCTTGTGACCCAAGAGGGTAACTTCCTTTTGCCAAAAGGCACACTTTGACTTCTTGCAATAAAATTTCCATTGTCGTAGTCGTCTTAGGACTTATTGCATGTGATTCACATGTTCTACCTCTGTCTTGCTATAGATTAAGATATCATCCAAGAACACCACCATATCTCAATCTAATAGTCCATCCAACACCCAATGCATCTAATCCATGAAGACTACTAGAGCATTAGTGAGCCCGAAAGGTAGAACTCTCCACTCAAAATGCCCATACCTTGTGCAAAAGGTAGTCTTTTACACATCCTCCTTATCAATGGGGATTTGCCAATAGCTGTTGTAAAGATCCAATGTGGAAAAGTATTGTGCTACACTCAATTGATCAAGCAAGTCATCAATCCAAGGCAAGGGATATGCATTCTTCACTGTTTGGTTATTGAACTCACAATAATCAATACAAAAACAAAGTCCTCCATCCTTTTTTGGAACAAATAGTATCGGTGCCTCCCAAAGAGAGGTATTATGTCATATGAAGTCCTTCTCCAACAACTCTGTAAGTGTTGTTTGCAACTCCTCCAACTCCTTTGGTGAGAGCCTATAGATTGGTATACTCATTGGATTACTCCTTGGCAATAACTCAATCTTGAAGGGCATACCACTATTAGAGGGTACTCCCTTTGGCAGATCATCTAGAAACACGTCCGCAAACTCCTAAACTATTTGATCAACCCTTGCTTGATGAGGCTCTTGGCTCTCTTCGGATTGTTCTTGTGCAATTAGCTTGATCCACATCACACCTAAACAGACCTATCTTCCTCCCAAACTTGCTCTATGGCCGCTTTACTAACAAATTTCCCATCTAGGGACTCACCTCTCTTTAAAGCTTGCTCCACGATTGCCTTCCTGGCAAACTTCCCATCTTGGGGCTCCTTTCTCTTCAAGGCATGCTCCATGGCTACCTTCTCAACCAACTTCCCATCTTGGGACTGACTATTCTTAGGTGTTTTACTCAAAGGTGCCAAACAACCTAATCAGAAACTCCTACCTTGGTGTTGTACTTGAATTTGTCGTCCGGTCCAATCAAATTGAACCTTATGACGTTCAAGCCAAGGTAGTCCTAGAATGACATCATAGTCTAGAGGTGCCATTATAAACCTCATACACTCCAAATACTCCTTCCCAATCTTAATAGTAATAGGATGTGAGGTACGTAATGCAAAATCCTTTTTACCACCGCCATCATCAATCTACTTCCAATCATTGGCTTGATGGGAATACCCAATTCCTTTGCTACTTGCATAGATATATAATTCTTTGAACTTCCGAATCAACCAAAATTCTATAACCCCGATTAGATATCATACCTTGCAAGTGAAGCAAACTTGCATAGGTTGAGTCTTCAATCCCATTGGAACAAATCAAGCTCCCAGTAGGCGGCTCAAAATCTCCTATTGTGATTCCTTGTTTCCCTGATCATTCTATTTCACAAACTCCATCCGTGCAACTTGTTGAGGTTGCCCAATCTTGAGTGGACATTCATCAATGGGATGTCTAATTTTGCAACAATAAAAACAACCTCCATTTTGTCACAATCTTTCTCTATCCATTGTACCAAGTGGTCTCCATTGGATAGCATCAATCTCCACTAGTATTGGTTCCTCCACCCGTGTGTAGTGTATTGGTAGGCTTTGCGTAGGTCAAGGTCAAGACCAAGTTGTTGCAACCAAGGAATCAAAGGGCTCAGCCAATTACATGGCTTCTTCTATGTTTTTTGGTTCATGCATGGTCATCTCTAATTTGGTTTGTGCCTTCAATCCCCACAAAAATCAATCCAGAACTTCACATTCTTATATATTTGGAATTTGCATGATGATGTTCTGAAATTATGTGATGTAGCTCCTTATAGAGCCAATTTATCTTGTGTAGCTCAGTGGCATTTAAAGTTTGAAATTGACTAAGTATTGCATCCTTGAATTTTTCCCATGTCAAAATTGGTATAACAATCTGTCGTTCAGCTCGCTCCACTCGGAATCGCCACCAAAGTTTTGCCACATCATCTAATTGCTTTGAAGCCAAGAGAATCTATTTCCATTCATCTTGAAGGTTGGTGGCTTCAAAATAATATTTGTAGTCAAACACAAAATTCTCTACTATTCTTGGGAGATTCTTGCCTTCAAACACCTTGGGTTTTGGAAATCAAATGCAATCTTCTCCATCTTGAACTAGTGCTCTCTCTATATGTTCTTGTTGTTGTTGCTTACGTTCATCCAACAATCAAGTAAGGTGCTCAATTTGTTACTACATCGTAAGGATAATGTCCGGTATTTCCGCCATAGCTACTACTCTATCCCACTACTCTCAATTTATCTAATTGATTAACACATAGATGCAGTACATCCACCGGTTTCCATAAATTACAACCAAAAGTATCACAGGTTCCTCAAACATGGTGATCTTATGCAAAAATTCCTGCCCAAAACAAGAGGTGATGAATTGGGTGAAACAATACTTGGGTAATATCTGGACATGAAAATCCTAATTGTTTGGAGGATGTGGATTTGGTGGTCCATAAATTCCATCCATCCCATTCTTGCTTTGATACTAATGTAAAAGACTAAGATCAAGGAGAGAAATAGGAGAATGGAAGCTCATATTGGGACACTTGAATGAGAGACAACTCCAAATGCCCAGCATGAGCTTTGATTTTGGTATTTATAGGTAGCATACAAGGCCCTTGAGAAGCTTCTCAAGAAGCTTCCTTGAACCGCTTTCTTAAAATGCAAGCCAAGTTAACCAGGAAGCTTCTCAAGAAGCTTTCTTCTAGAAGTCGCTTACTTGGCGTGCAAGCTAAGTTAGATGGAAGCTTCTAGAAGCTACTTACTTGAGGTGCAAGCTAAGCTACCCGAAAAGCTTCCCAAGAAGCTTTCTAGATACTTCCAAAATATTTTAGGCTAATTTGTCTTATTTGCTACTTTTTTAGCACTGCTAACTTTGACACTAAACTCCATATTGCTACATTACTCCATAGTTGCTTCACTAACAAACTTCCTATCTAGGGACTCATCTTTCTTCAAAGCTTACTCCATGGTTGCTTTCTTGGTAAACTTCCCATCTTGGGACTCATTCCCCTTCAAGGCTTGCTCTATGGCTACCTTCTAAACAAACTTCCTATCTTGGGATTGACTATTTTTAGCTATCTTACTCAAAGGTGCCAGACAACCTAATCAGAAATTCTTACCTTGGTGTTGTACTTTAATTTTTTGTTGTGTCCAATCAAATTGAACCTTATGATGTTCTGTAATACCAAGAGCTAGCCATATGATCTAGATGTGAAATTTGGTTTGGTAACATCTAGAATGATGTTATACATGATGGTAAAAATAGATAAGATAGAAGTATCACCAAAAGAGTAATTCTACTAATAGGGTAGAAACTGAAATAGACTTGAGAACCTTAGAACCAATAGCTAGACATATGATTTAAAGGTGAGAATTGGTTTGGTAACATCTGTAAGGATGTTACACATGATGGACTAAACAGATCAGAAAGAGGTATCACCAAAAGGGGACTTCTACTAATAGAGTAGGAACCAAAATATGCTTGAAATCTTTGAAGGCAATTTTGGAGGCCTGAACGGATGAATTAGGCCTCAAAAATGTGCATTTCTCCCTTCCCCCAATGTAGTAAACGGTGACCTTTCCCTTCCCCCTGCTTTGTCTCGTTGAGAGCTTTCCAACGGTACCTTACTCATGTGATTCTGAGATTCCTCTAGGAAGATTCCCTAAAAGATTCCCTCCGGTCAAAGCTTGTTTGACCAACCAGATAGGACCTAGACCAGACATGTCACCCATCCAAGTAAGTAATCCAAGGGTGGAGCTTGCAGACGTGTCACCTATCTGTGTCCCTAATCCTATGGTGGAGCTTCCTTGGAGGAGATCCTCTTTGTCTATATAATAAAGAGAAGGTGCACCCTTGGGGCATCGATTGTTTGAGTGTGCAATTTGTGTTTTCTCTCTTCTCTTGTCCTCGGAGTATTACATGTTCAAGCCAAGGTAGTCCTAGAATGACATCGTAGTGTAGAGGTGTCACTACAAACCTCATACACTCCAAATACTCCTTCCCAATCTTGAAGGTAACAAGATGTGAGGTACGAAATGCAGAACCATTTCTACTATCCGCCATCATCAATCTACTTCCAATTACTAGCTTGATAGGAATATTCAATTCCTTTGCTACTTGCATAGATATATAATTCTTTGAACTTCCAAAATCAACCAAAATCCTACAACCCCGATTAGATATTGTACCTTCTAAGTGAAGCAAACTTGCATAGGTCGAGTCTTCAATCCCATTGGAAGTAATCAAGCTCCCAATAGGCAGCTCAAAATCTCCTACTAGGATTTGTTGTTTCCTTGATCATTCCGCTCTATAAAGTCTATTTGGGCAACTTGTTGAGGTTGTCTATTCTTGAGTGGACATTCAACGATGCAATGTCCCAATTGGTGACAATAAAAACAACCACTATTTTGTTGCAATTTCTCTCTATCTACAATGCCAAGTGGTCTCAATTGAGTGGCATCAATCTCCATTGGTGCCGGCTCCTCCACCCGTGTGTAGTGTATTGGTAGGTTCAATGGAGGTCGAGGTCGAGGTTGAGGTCGAGCTTCAAAATAACATTCACAATCAAACACAAAATTCTCTACTACACCCAAGAGATTCTTACCTTCAAATACCTTAGGTTTAGGAAATTGGATTTGATCTTCTCCTTCTTGAATTGATACTCTCTCTACGTGCTCTTGTCATTGAAGATCTTGTTCATACAACAATCAAGTAAGGTGCTTGATTTGTTGTTGCATAGCAAGGATAACATCAAGCATTGCTGCCATAGTTGCTACTCTATCACACCATCCTTAATCTATCTAATTTTTTAGCACATAGAAGTAGCACATCTACTGTTCTCCATAAGTTACAACCGGAAGCACCAAGGGTTCCTCAAATATGGTGATCATATGCAGAAAATCTTGTCCAAAGTGTGAGGTGATGACTTGTGTGAAACAATGCTTGGGTAGTACTTAGACAGAAAAATCCCAATGGTTTGCTAGAAGTGGAAGTGGGATACTTGAACATGAAAATCCCAATGGTTTGGTGGTCCATAAATTCCATCCATCTCATTCCTACTCTGATACTAATGTAGAAGATCAAGCTCAAGGAGAGAAATAGGAGTATGGAAACTCATATTGGGACATTTGAATGTGGAAAACTCTGAATGCTTAGCATGAGCTTTGGCTTTGGTATTTATAAGTAGCATACAAGGCCCTTGAGAAGCTTCTTAAGAAGCTTCCTTTAACCGCTTTTTTAGAGTGCAAGCCAAGTTAACCAAGAAGCTTCTCAAGAAACATCTTTGTAGAAGTTACCTACTTGGCATGCAAGCTAAGCTAGTTGGAAGTTTTTAGAAGCTTTCTTCTAGAAGCTACCTGCTTGAGGTGCAAGTTAAGCTAGTCAAGAAGCTTCCCAAGAAGCTTCCTAGATGCTTCTAGAATATTCTGGGCTAATTTGGCTTATTCTCTACTTCATTAACCTTACTAACTACGTTGCTAAACTCCATATTGTTACACTCACCATTTTTTGATTCAATCTTTGGTCGTCAATGCACATGCGCATTCTTCCATCCTTCTTCTTCACAAATAATATAGGAGCACCATATGGTGAGTTTTCTTGCAAGGAGGTTTCTTTTACTAATGTATCTCACTACTTCTAAGGGGCACTTTAGAGGAGCAACCAAGTTTTCCTTGGCACTCATGAGTTTTTGGGCAAAAACTCAAAACGAGGGGTATAGGCAATTGTTCAGCTACTTTGGCTCTACGGGAGACATTGATGAAGTTGCAGGTGCTTCAGTGGAGGTTTACTATGGCTGCCTTGTGCTTTCCTTAGCTGTTTAGCGTCTCTGAACTCCAGCGTCCACGGACTCTAGCATCCATAGCGCTGGTTGTGATATTATTCATATTCTGTCCTCTTATGCTTTGCTCTCATTCCCTTTTACACTTCGACCCATTTCTGTAGCCACATCATTTGAGACCCCTTTTTTTGTTCCACACCTCCATTCCACAACTAATTCCCTCCATAGCACTTTCCCTTCCTTCACTCTCTGATTGCTTCCTGCTTCACCCTCTCATGCCTAAAGAATTCCTACCTAACTCCAGCCCATGTTCTTTCTAGTTGTTCACGCACAACTTACTAGTGGGCTTACTGGCAGGTTCTTCATCATGTTCATGCACTGCTTACTGCTGGCCTCTTACATCATGGTTTCCTATTCCTTGCTATCATTTGCATAGATGCTCTCAATTTAATGTCCTTTACTAGTCTTTTGGCCATCAATTTTTTTCAATTTTTTTCCATGATGCTTTTGCTATAGCTTACATTTGCTGCCTGCTACCTTAGTGCTTTCACACTACTCTTGCATTGTGATTCATGGACATATTACTTCTTGATCATTTGCACTTCATGATTTTTGGGATAACCCGTTCACAAAACTGCTTCTGTTCTTTTATATATATATATAAATATAAAGTGTTAGGTTTGAGACGGTTTGGCAATGGATGGATGACTTATGGACTGGAAGGGAACCACTTTTATATCATGTGGTCTATAGTGGATGGATGTAATTTCTGGGACAGGAATTGAACCATTTTATATTTTTTGTCTTTCATTGTTTATTTAATGTGGAGTATGTGCTAGCCCACCCTGTGTGTCTTTTATACAGATTTTTTTTTTTGTGTGGCCCTTCCTATAGCCTATGTTTATTATTGGGGTTTTTGCTTTCTACGGCCCGGAAGGAGGTTATGCACTCACGGCTAGCTGTATGCTACAGCTTACAGCCAAGGGCTCACTGAAAATGCAAACAGGATATGGCATAGCTCACATGAAGAAATCATCTATGTAATTTGTTAAGATTTTAAATCAAAATGCTAGTAGTAGATAGGATTTTTGATACTCCAAATTTCACAAAAATGCATACCAAAATGTACAGTGGAAATGTACGGAGTTATCACATTATCTTAGTGGGACTACCCGAGCCCATCAGTGTTGGACTGGATCACGGTGTCATGTTGTGGTTTGGCTACTATGGGAATTACCTGTTTTTGTCTTCATGGAAGAATTTTATCTAAGGTATTGCACGGGTGTCCATGTCTATAATCCAGGGCCTCTCCAGTTCAATATGTTGTTTTAACCTTTTGTTGAGTCCCATTGTTTGTTTTCCAACCTTATATTGAGTCTAGGTTTTTAGTATCATCCGGGAAAGGAAAAATTTTGGTTGGTTCAGGTGGAGCGTATCGTTCTCCTTAGTTCAGCAGGGTTGGGGGGTTTCTTCAAAGGGAAGAAACAATCAAGAAATGGGAGGAAATGGACAGGAGGGAGAAAAGGAAAACAAAAAATTCAGGGATGAGGAGGAACGTTGGACTTGGGGTGGAGATGCGGAGTTATGGAGGCTTGAAGTTAGGGGTTGAAATTGATGGCCAGATTGTACTCAGCATCATTCATATCTTAGTGTAAGAGATGGAATTTGAGTGAATTAAGAACATGCATGTAAAGAGCTCAAGATTGGTTGCAGTTTAGATACAAAGATCATTCGAGTTGATGCTATGGCGGAGGAGATATGACTGCCCGAAATTGGAAGGTCTATTATCTTCACACAATTTATCGACAGTGATTTGGGCCTCCATCTCCTCAGAGGCAAATTTGAAGGAATTGAGCTTATTCTAGCAAAGCTCATGTGATGGGCTATAATTTGGACTCAAGAATCATTCAAATCTATGTAGTAAAGGTGAATTTATGGATGATCAAATTTAAGTTCCAGATTCTGATTATGCAAGCGTGAAAAGCATTGATACAATTGAATCTTGGTTAATTTATGAGTTCCTACTCAGGATTTCTCCTTCAGTCCTTCTAGGATTACTATGATGGGGTTAGGATGGAGCTTATTCAGTTCATATTATTCAAGTTCAGGGTAATATGTCAAATGTAAGCTATTGGTCATAAGGGTCTACATATTGCCTTGTGACACAACATTTAAAGGATCTAGTGAGGAAATCTGGTGGGATCTTAGAAGTTGTACTTGGAAATCAAAGTAGGTTGATTATGATGGACTTGGAAGACTGTCATGATGTTACTGGTTTAAGGACATTACTCAAAATTGTTAAGATTTTTTTGACAAACTAGATTAGACCATTGGAGTGTGCCATTAGCACGTAGATATTATAGATGATAAGTGTGGAGGGTTTTTCTCATTTGGCTTGTGTCTAGATCCTCTTCCCACTTGCTCCCTATTGATGCCTTGTTGGTGTGTGGGCATTTCAGTTTAGGTTTCCTTTCCGTAGGCATGTTGTATATTTCTCTTATGGTGAGGTTGGAAGTGATGACAAGCGGATTATAAGAGTGACTGTTGTGATGGCAAGATCAGGTTGCCCATTATTCCCCTCTAGCTAGGTAGAGATAGAGGTTTAGTTGGTTTAGGAGTGGCCCCCGTGATGGTTACCCGCATATCAAGTTTCACCTTGCCCGCTATAGCTAGATAACCAATGTAGGCAAGGCAGCACATCATACAACATGTAGTGAACTCAACGTGAAATGCTTAGGATGGATGGACAAGGTTGGTTTCATATAAGGAACATCAAGACTTGGTAATTTTTCATCACTAAAGAGTTTTGCATAGATGGAGAAGAGTGCTATGAAGGATAAATCTGGGGCTAGTAGTTTATCAGCTACTAGGGAGGTTTCTACTAATATACCACATATTTAGCTAGACCCTACAACAATGCAGATGTCTCATGATTTCACCTTGTTCTTACAACAACAACAAGCTGTTGAGCACAAGGAAGCTATGGCTAGTAGGGCACTTTAATTTTTGGTGAACACATTGGACGAATTTTTGGGGAGGAATATCTCAAAGTACCTACGGAATTACTCAAGGGAGATGGAGCTTAATCAAGTACCTAAGAAGGAGATGATACAAAGCTTTGAGTTAGCTATTTACCAAAGATAAGAGAGAATATGCAAGGTGTAAAGTTAGCACATGGAGAAAGTTAGGAAAATTTTACTTGCAAGCTGAAGGAAGAGTATTCCTTGGAGGATGTTGATAGAGTAGCCAAGAAGTCCTTTATGGAGTGTGTCAATGCTCTTAATAAAGGATTAGCAGTTGTTTAGGGAATTTGAGAAGCAATTCTCGCAATTATCATAGATGGAGAAACTTACTTTGGAGAATGATAAGGCTAAGTTGTTTCTACAATCAGTCAATCTTAACTTGCAAAAAGAGTTGGAGTCACTTCTAGATGATCCAATTCAAGATAGTGATGTTTATCTATATGTCAGGTTCCACCTTGTTTGCAACAACTAGTTACTTGGTGTATTCCTAGGGAAGGCATCACGTCATGCAACGATGGGTTTCCATTTCAGCATCAATCAATCAATTGTCCATGTTGCTATTCACACGAGCAAGAAAATTGCAATATAGGACAACGAACTAAGTTTGACAACTTTCAATCCTTATGATGCTTCACACATGTGGGAACAACCATATTTCACCACTAATGCCCACCGGAATTTTAAAACAAATTTTTGATAAGTACTTCATCCCAAGAAGGAGTAATTGAGATTGTGCCTCCACCAAGAATTCAATATTGATAGAACCACAAAAGTGCAATAGAATGGACTTTCGTAATGGCAAAGTAACATGTTTGATTTAGCATGAGAGAGTCTGTGAGAGGGTGATTGGGAGTAAGAGTATGAACAAGAATTGGTTAAACAAATTTGAATTGGTAGTTGTGCAACAAGATGTCTCCAAAGAAGAAGAAGCCAACGAGGGTCACTTTTCATCCTCTGAGAGTGGAGAAATGAGCAAATTATTGTTATGTTTAGTATGTCAACATGAAGCAATTCTCGTTGTGGATATGAGATTTCTCTTCTCTCCTAGTGACAATGGAAATCAAGGAGAAGAAGAACATGAATTTCACCTACTTGTGAGGCAACTTGTTTACTTGGATCATGGAACATTGGAAGAAGATTCTCAGGTCCACTTTGATGCCTAAAGCAATGTACATTGACCAAGAGTGGCTCCAAGCAATAGAAAAAGTGGTGACAAAGTTTGAGGTCTTGTTCAAATCAAAGAAGACAAGGAATAGTTAGAAGGTGATGGGTATAACAATCCCATAATATGTATCATGGTGACCTAGCTCATGAAGATCATCAAGTTGATCTGAACCACTTATGTCAACAATGTGCAAGCCACTTTCTTCCAACTATTATACAAAGGGAAACCCATGAATTGGGCAAAGATGTTTTACCATTGAATCTAGAATTGACATAGTAATTGTAGACAAGTGGTAGAAATATGTTTCTTGCCTCATTTGGCTTTGCATCTACATCAAGATGCAATTGCTATGAAAAGAAAAGAAGAAGCTCTTCCTTGTTCATTACTATTTGTTGGGGTATCATCAAGCTCAACCCAAGTACATGGTGGAGACCAATAAATATAAGGAAGCATTAATCAAGTACCGCCAAGAAAAGAAATAGGTGAAGCTTGTAACCAATGGTGCAAGTACCAACAGGAGAATATGGACCAAGATGCAAGTGCAAATTCTGAAGAAGCACAAGCCTAATCCCCAAGCTGTGGAGTCTTTTGAGGATAGCAATTCCTCTTTTGAGTCAAAATCAAGATCAAGAAGTAAAGCAAGAGATAATCACAATTTGGAGGGTAACTCTAGTGTGGCATGAATACCCAAGAATTTGGAAAAAGAACCATCTCCAACCATAGAACAATCAACCTTTAGGCACATGACTTCCTTATCAAAGATTGAATTATCTTTTGATTAGGAGAGGTAATGCAAAACCAAGCATGTAGATGAACTTTGCTCTTGCAACAGTAATGGAGACACACCAAATGACCTATCCAAAGATAGTAATAAATCAAGTGGATGAAGAGAATGACATCCTGCTATCCCAATTGCAAAAGGCCGCACCTCCAACACAAGACTTGGAACTCAAAGAACTTAAACTTCTTAAACTTAGAACTTAGAGAACCTAAACTTCAAGAGCAATCAAGTAATGCAAGAAGGGAAACCATCTCAACAACTAGCACTAACAATCAAAGTACCTAGAAAGTCACTCATACCGATGCCACCGACCTTATTCAACAAGCAAGCCACATTGTTACTATGAATGAAAATGATGTGCAACATTGAGCCTTACAAGGGATAGCATTCCCTAGGAATAGTCAAAAATTGGATCTCAAGAATGAATTGATACCTTTGATTGTTCACAACTAAGATCATTAATCATTCTGCAAGCACATTTGCATGTAGGTACTTGACCAATAAAGCCCTCACATGGTATGATGCCTAGGAACAATCATTGTTGGTAGAAGGAAGAGATGTCACTTGGATAGCCATGCAAGAAGGGTTGCTCAAGAATTTTCAATCTGCAGATTTTGTGTAGATGGCCCAAACTAGCCTTTGGGGGTTGAAGCAAAAGAATAGCATACAAGAGTACATGGAGGCATTTCATGATCTATAGGTTGCAATGACCAATATGAGTCCAACCAAAGCTCTTGATAATTTCAAAAGGGGATTAAAAGAGCAGATTTTCCAAGAAGTAATGGTACAAAATCCTCGCACTATTTTTGAAGCCATTGCTTGTGCTCAAAGAACAGTAGAGGCATTTGGAGGAGGTGAAAGGGTGTAATACCAAGAGCTAGCTATATGATCTAGATGTGAAATTCAGTTTGGTAACATCTTGAATGATGTTATACATGATGGTCAAAATAGATCAGATAGAAGTATCACCAAAAGAGTACTTCTACTAATAGTGTAGAAACCAAAATAAACTTGAGAACCTTAGAACCAATAGCTAGACATATGATTTAAAGGTGAGAATTGGTTTGGTAACATCTGGAAGGATGTTACACATGATGGATTAAACAGATCAGAAAGAGGTATCACAAAAAGGGGACTTCTATAAATAGAGTAGGAATCAAAATATGCTTGAAATCTTTGAAGGCAATTTTGGAGGCCTAAACGGATGAATTAGGCCTCAAAAATGTGCAGACCCCCCCTCCCCCCAAAATAGAGAAAAGGTTGTCCTTCCCTCCCCCCTGCTTTGTCTTGTTGAGAGCTTTCCAACGATACCTTACGTGATTCTGAGATTCCTATAAGAAGATTCCCTAAAATATTCCCTAAAATATTCCCTAAAAGATTCCCTTTGGTCAAAGCTTTTTTGACCAACCAGATAGGACCTAGACTAGACATGTCACCCATCCAAGTAAGTAATCCAAGGGTGGAGCTTGCTGACACATCACCTATCTATATACCTAATCCTATGGTGGAGCTTCCTTGGGAGAGATCCTCTTTGTCTAAGAGAAGGTGCTCCTTTGGGGCATCAAATGTTTGAGTGTGTAATCTGTGTTTTCTCTCTTCTCTTGTCCTTGGAGTATTACAAAGGGTCACCCCAATGCAAAACTATTGGGCCAAGACACACCATTTTGGTGGACCAATTCCTATGGAATTGGGCAACATTCAGTTTTGAGATTGAGGAGCATGATCCCTCCAAGGAGAACACGCACAGATTGAAGAAAGGAGAGAAGGAGTTCCAAGAGGAGAAGGAGCTTCAGCAAAACAACAATATTGTTACAATTGTGGCTAAGTTGGGTACATTCCCATCAATTGTTGTGTTCATCATCTTAGAGGCACTTGACCTCCATACAAGTAGCCTTTGAACTAGATGGGGAGATGAATCAAAGAGGAGGATGTTGAAATCACATCAAAAAATAAAGATTGCCAATAAATGTACCTCACAGCCTTATTGGCTTAGGGAAGAAGAGTAATAGCAAGGGGAGGAAGAGTGTGCAAAGGTGGAGGTAGATAAACACACAATTGATTATCATAAATGGAGTCCTAGAAGGCTATCTAGTGAGAGTATTGATTGACCCTGGAGCAATAAAGAATTTATTGTCTTGCTTTGTTGCAATAAGGTTGGAGATGGAACTAAAGAAGGATGAGAATGACAAAGTAGAGTTACCTAATGGTCAGAAAAAGAGGATTGAGTCATTACCTAGAAAGGTAGCACTCTCTATAGGAGAGTATCAAGAAGCAACCAAGTGGTGAGTGATATAGTTAGCTCATTATGATGTAATCTTAGGCATGGCATGGATAGAGCATTACAACCCTATGATGGATTGGATAAAGAAAGTAGTGAGAACTAGTCAATAGAAGATCTTTGGAGTTCGTGAAGGCAAGAGCTATGTAAAAGATCAAGACCGAGGAGAGAAATAGGAGAATGGAAGATCACATTGGGACACTTGAGTGTGGAAAACTACAAATGCCTAGCATGACCCTTGACTTTGGTATTTATAGGGAGTATACAAGGCCTTGAGAGGCTTCTCAAGAAGCTTCCTTGAGTTACTTTCTTGGAGTGCAAGCCAAGTTAATCGGGAAGCTTCTCAAGAAGCTTCCTTCCACAAGCCATTTACTGGGCATGGGAGCTAAGCTAGTTGGAAGCTTTTAGAAGCTTCCTTGTAGAAGCTACCTACTTGGGGTGCAAGCTAAGCTAGCCAGGAAATTCCCAAGAAACTTCTTAGATACTTCTGAAATATTCTAGGTTAATTTTTCCTATTTGCTACTTCATTAGCCCTAACTAACTTTATTGCTAAACTCTGTATTGTTACATATTCCCCCACCACTAGTTGGTGACATACACATCACTATCAAAGCTTCAAACTCGTGGATGGCCATTTGTGCATTCCGGAGATGAGAAAGAGGTTCCTATGTGACATCATGAAGGGGACACCCTTTCCAAAGGACCTTGTACTCCATATGTTGTTGATGGCCTTGTTGAATGTGATGACGCGCAAAGATACATTCAACTTTTTTCTCCTCATGATCATTGATAGGGACGTGAGGAGGAGGAGGTTGGACTCAAGAGGAAAAAGAAGATGGGTTAAGAACAAAGGGTTTCAACTTTGAAACATGAAAGACAAGGTAGATGCGCATATGATAAGGCAAGGCAAGTTGATATGCAATAAGAGAGATGATGTGGGTGATATCAAAGGGTGAGTGTCCAATTAGAGTCCAATGTCCAATGTCCTATCTAATTAGAGTGAGTTTATAAACTTGGGTATCAAGTAGGAGGGGTAGGTTACTAGAAGAGAGCATGACCTTATCATCGACTTGAAAGGTGAGATCACAAAGATGGGAGTAAGCATGTTGTTTTTGACAATTTTGAGCAACAAGGAGATGAGATTTGGCTTGTTGAAGGGATTGGAATATGGTGGTCAAGAAGTTGGAAGTATGAGGAACATGGATAGAGGAGGAGCAAGAAGGGAATCTAGAACAAGTAGATCTTGCCAAAATTGAGGAAGAAAGGAGAGAATCCAATGGTTGTTTATTTGGAATTATTGTATGCAAACTATGGAATTGCAAGACATTCATCCCAATTGGTATGGTGGATGTTGATAAAGGCATGAAGCATATCCTCCAAGGTGTGATTTTCATGTTCAATTTGCTCATTAGTTTGAAGATGATAGGCCATGGATAAAGCAAGCTTGGTGCCAAGTATTTAGAAGAGTGCTTGCCAAAACTTTTGATTGAATCAAGGATCAGGGTTAGAGATGAGTACCCAAGGCATCTCATGATGCTTGAAGATAGTGTCAAAGTAGATCTGTGCCAATGTTAGAGTATCCATGGTATCAAAGGTTAGTGCCAAATGGATTTGCTTACTAAGCTTGTCCACAAACACCACTATTGCTATGTGACCTACAACAAGATCCCTTCTTTCAGATGGTACATGGTCATCTTGCAATGTGTGACAAGGATTACAACACCTTCTCCTTCAAGGAAGGCCTTCTATTCCATGAAGACCAGATATATGTTCCAACCACGGATGATCTTTGACTTTTATGCCTCCAAGAAGCCCATGACTTATCAATTGTTGGTCACATGAGGGTGGACAAGACCTTGAGAGTACCCTCTAACGCCAATGGTGGTGGCCCAACATGGCACGAGATGTTTGAGAGTTGGTCCAATTGTCTGAGAGCTGCCAACCTAACAAGGCCAGCAACTAGAAACCAAGTGAATTCCTTCAACTACTCCCTATTCCCTCTGCTCGATGGGAACATGTGAGCTTGGATCTCATTACATCTTTACCCAAGACCATGTACCATCTGAAAGAAGGGATCTTGTTGTAGAGTAGACCTAAACTTATTTTGGACCTTAGAGTTGATTGACACTGTTGTAATGGTTGCCGTGATGAAAGGAAGAGACTTCAAATCAGGTTATTGTGATAGTACATTAAGGATGACATGGAATTAACCTGGTTTGTACTCACGTTTGATGTCAAACAATTGGAGTTGCTACTCCCATTGATGATGTCAACTCTTCATGTATTCCAAATGTAATGTCTACAACAAGGGTTTTTGATTGATTTGCATGATCACTTGTTTTCCCAATACATAATGCCTCCATATCTTGGTGGCATATACCATTGCTAGTTGTTCTTGATCTCATACAGAGTAATTCCTTTCTATGGTGTTTAATTGATGAGACACAAAGGCAAGGAGATATAACGCATCTTGGAATTCATGCTCCAATGGCAAAGTTAGAAGCATCAAAGTCAACCACACAAGGTAGTTGATGATCACATGGTTGAAGAATTGGTCTTGAAGACACCATATGTTTCAACTTCTAGAATGTTTCTTCATGCTTAGAGGTCCATTGAAAGTTTGAGTTTTTCCCCAAGAGGTCAATCAATGGTGTTGCCATATGTGCATACTAGTGGATAAACCATCGGTAAAAACTTACCAATCCATTAAATGCTCACACCTCTATGGCATCCTTTGGAGTAGGCCAATCAATAATGGCCTTGATTTTCTCCTCTTCCATCTTAATCCCTTCTAATGAGATCTTGTCACCCAAGAGGTGACTTCCTTTTGCCAAAAATCACACTTTGACTTCTTGCAGTAAAACTTCCATTAACTTAGTCGCCTTAGGACTTATCACACATGATTTATGTGTTTTGTCTCTATCTTGCTATAGATTAAAATATCATCTAAACCACTACCACGTACCTATCAATAGTCCATCCAACACCTGATGCATCTGATCCATGAAGACTATTGGAGCATTAGTGAGCCCAAAGGTAGAACTCTCCATTCAAAATGCCCATACCTTATGCGAAAGGTAGTCTTTTGCATATCCTTCTTATCAATGGGAATTTACCAACTGTCATTGCAAAGATCCAACTTGGAGAAGTATCATGCTCCACTCAATTGATCAAGCAAGTCATAAATCTGAGGCAAGAAATAGGCATTCTTCACTATTTGTTTATTGAGCCCATGGTAATCAATACAAAATGAAGTCTTCTATCCTTTTTTGGAATGAATATTACATGTGCTCCCCAAGGAGATGTACTATGTCATATGAAATCCTTCTCCAACAACTCTGTAAGTCTTGTTTGCAGCTCCTCCAACTCCTTTGGTGAGAGCCAATAGATTTGTCTACTCACAAAAGAACTCCCTAGCAATAAACTCAATCTTGAAGAGCATGCCACAATCAGAGAGTAATCCCTTCAATATATCATCTAGAAACACGTCTGCAAACTCTTGAACTATTTGATCAACCATTGCTTGATGAGACTCTTGGCCCTTCTTAGATTCTCCTTGTGTAATGTGCTTGATCCATACCACAAAAATAATCTTACCTTCCTCCAAGGCTTGCTCTATAGATGCTTCACTAACAAACTTCCCGTTTAGGGACTTATCTTCCTTCAAAGCTTGCTCTATGGCTATTTTCTTGACAAACGTCCCATATTGGGACTAACTATTCTTAGGTATTTTACTCAAAGATGCTAGACAACCTAGTCAGGAATTCCTACCTCAGTGTTGTACTTGAATTTTTCATCGGTTCCAATCAAATTGAACCTTATGACATTCAAGCCAAGGCAAATCCAAATGATATCATACAGTAGAGGTGCCACTACAAGCCTCATACACGCCAAATACTCCTTCCTACTCTTGAAGGTAACAAGATGCAAGGTACAGAATGCAAAACCCATTCTACCATCGGCAATCATCAATCTACTTCCAATTACTGGCTTGATAGGATACGCAATTCCTTTGCTAATTGTATAGACATGCAATTCTCTAAACTTCCAAAATCCTACAATCATAATCAAATATTGTACCTTGTAAGTGAAGTAAACTTGTATAGATCGAGCCTTCAATCCCATAAGAACTAATCAAGTTCCAAATAGGTGGCTCAAAATCTCCTACTAGGATTCCTCATTTTTTTATCATTCTGCTCCACAACCTCCATGTGGGCAATTTGTCAAGATCACTCATTCTTGAGTGGACATTCAACAATGCAATGTCCAATCTAGCAACAATAAAACCAACTACCATTTTGCTGCAATCTTTCTTGATCCATTTTACCAAGTGGTTTCCATTGGATGCATCAATCTCCCTCAATGTCATCTCCTCCACATGTGTATAATGTGCTTGTTGGTGTTGTGAAGATCGATGTCAAGACCAAGTTGTCACAACCAAGGAATCAAAGCACTCAACTAGATGCGTGGCTTCTTCCAAGTAATTTGGCTCTCGCATAGTCACTTCTAATTTGGTTTGTGACTTCAAGCCCCTCAAAAATTGATCCAAAGCTTCACGTAGTTATATTTGGAATTTGCATAATGGTATTCTAAAATTATGTGATGTAATTTCTTACAAAACCAACTTACTTCAACTTTGTCAACTTATCTTGTGCAGCTCATGTGGTATTTATTGCTTAGAATTGCCTAATTATTGCATCCTTGAATTCTTCCCATGTTAGGATTGGTGCAATAAATTGCCTTTCATCTTGCTCCACTCAAAATCCCTACCATAGCTTTGCGGCTTTGTACAATTGGCTTGAAGCTAAGAGAATTTGTTTTTGTTCATCTCAAAATAACATTCATAGTCAAATACAAAATTATTTATTGCACCTAGGAAATTTTTACCATCATATACCTTGGGTTTTGGAAATTGGATTTGGTCTTTTCCTTCTTGAAATGGTGCTCTCTTTATGTGCTCTTGTTATTGTTAGTCTTATTCATCCAACAATTGAGTAAGATGTTCAATTTGTTGTTGCATAGCAATGATAATCTTGTGCATTGTTGTCATAGCTACTACTCTATCACACTACCCCCAATTTATCTAATTTACTAACATATAGATGCAACACTTCCAACGTTCTCCATAAGTTACAATTGGAAGTACCAAGGGTTCCTCAAACAAGGTGATTGCACTTAGAAAATTCTGCACAAAATGTGAGATGATAAACTATGTGAAGTGATGCTTGGATAGTACACAAACACAAAAATCTCAATGGTTTGGCAAAAATAGATTTGGTGGTTCATAAATTCCATCCATCCCATTCTTACTCTAATACCAATCTAAAAGATTGAGACCAAGGAGAGAAATAAGAGAATGGAACATCACACTAGGACACTTGAGTATGAGAAACTCCAAATGTCTAGCATGAGCTTTGGCTTTGGTATTTATAGGGAACATACAAGGTCTTGAGAAGCTTCTCAAGAAGCTCCTTGAGCCATTTTCTTGGAGTGCAAACCAAGTTAACCAAGAAGTTTCTTAAGAAACTTTCTTCTAGAAATCGCGTACTTGGCATGCAAGCTAAGCTAGTTGGAAGCTTTTAGAAGCTTCCTTCCAGAAGTTACCTACTTGAGGTGTAAGCTAAGCTAGCAAGGAAGCTTCCCAAGAAACTTCCTAGATACTTCTAGAATATTCTAGGCGAATTTTTCCTATTTGTAACTTCATGAGCCCTAACTAACTTCATCACTAAACTCCATATTATTACAAGCTGCATCTTTATGTCATAGGGACCACATCTATTGGTAAGATAGATAGATGTTTCATTAATCTAATAAGAGAAGTCCAAATTGCCCAATACAATTGACAAATTCTTGAGAAATTGAAAGATGTGATCAATGAGTTTCAAGATGTCTTTGTTCTAAATTATCTCAAAATTACCACCAAAAAGGAGAGTAAATCATAAAATTGAGATACTTCTTGGGAAGACATCTCCTTGTAAGGCCCCATATTGATTATCAACTTATGAGCTAGAGGAGTGTAAGGCTCAAACCAAGGATATGTTGCAAAAGGGGTCTATCCAACCCAACGTATCACCATATGGGGTTCCTTTGTTGTTTGTAATGAAGGACAGAATAATGTGCATGTGCATTGATTACCGAGGACTAAATCAACAAAAAATGAAGAAAAATACTCATTATCTTGCATGGATGACTTGTTTGATCAACTCAATGGGGCAAAGCACTCCACCAAACTTGATCTGCGGAGCAATTACAACCAAATCAGAATTGTGAAGGAAGACATACACAAAATGACCTTTTGAACAAGTTATGATCACTTTGAGTACTTGGTGATGCCATTTGGTCTCACTAGTGCTCTAGTCACTTTCATGAGTTTGATGAATGACATATTTTTCTATACTTGGATAAATCTATTATTGTTTTCCTTGATGATATCTTAGTCTACAACAAGATGATGATAAAGCACAAGCAACATTTGTGAGAAGTCCTCTAGATTATGCAATAAAATCAATTGTATGCCAAAATCTTAAAGTGCAAGTTTGGTAAATCTGAAGTAGACTACTTAGGGCATAGAGTTAGTGTAGAAGGTATCTAAGTGCTAAAAGATAAAATAGAGGTCATTTAGAAATGGAGTGCTAGTAGATCAAATTCAACTCAAGAGTTTCTTGGGATTGACAAGGGTTTATCATCAATTTGTCAAAGACTTCTCCAAGATTGCATAGCCTCTAATAGCATTATTGGGCAAGGAGAAAAAGTGGATGTGGGGAACTGCATAAGAATTGGTCTTTTCAGAATTGAAAGACGTATTATCATATGCACCAATCTTGAAATGGTATGATCCAAAATGTCTAATCAAGTTGGCTATAGATGCATCAGGCATAACAATAGGAGCAATCCTACAAGAAAAGTGGCATGATGGATGGCACCCAATTGCATATTTCTCTTATGAGTTGTTATAGGTAGAACGTTATTATCACACCACAAAATGAGAATAGTTGGCCATTGTCCTTGCAACCAAGCATTGGAAGCACTATCTTAGTGAGAAGGCATTTGTAGTAGAAAGAGACCACAAATTGCTAATTTATCTTGAGACACAAAAAAATCATTCTCATTGATGGATTTGGTGTGCATAATAGAGACAACAATTCAACATGATAATCACATATGTGGAAGGAAAGAAGTAACTTGCAGATGCATTCACCTGAATGCCAATGGCAAACAATCTAGTGGTGGAGGTCAAAGATAACAAATAAGTCAAGATAGCAAATAGGTCAAGTAGAAAATAGGCTAAATTAGAAATATTTAAGGAACTTCTTGGGAAGCTTCCCAACTAGCTTAGCTTGCACCCCAAGTAATTAACTTCTAAGAGAAAGCTTAGAAGTTAGCTGGAAGCTTCTTGAAGTTAGTTGGAAGCTTCTTGAAGCTTCCAACTAGCTTATCTTGCAAGCCAAGTAGGTGGCTTCTAAAGAAAGCTTCTTGAGAAACTTCTCAAGAGCCTTGTATATTCTTTGTATAAACAAGAGCCAAAGCTCATGCTAGGCATTTGGAATTCTCTCATTTAAGTGTCTCAATGTGATCTTCCATTCTCCTATTTCTCTCCTTGGTCTTGGGTCTTTTACATTGGTATTAGAGTAAGAATGGGATGGATGGAATCTATGGACTACCAAATCTATTTCAACCAAACCATTAGGAATTTTTTGTTTGGGTACTACCCAATCATCATCTCACATAGTACTTTAACACCCATTTGTGCATGTATGTGGTATTATGATATTTAGCTTAGTATTATAAATACTTGAGAGATATTATTTATATAGATATAAATGATAATTCTACATTAATCATGATTAGCTAAAGTTAGTCATAGCTAAATTAAGCTATGATTAATGAGGGGACCTTACTTTAGAAGAAGTGGAAAAGATAAGCACCACTATTTTGAATTCTATTATGTTGATTTGGTATTATTCCTAGGTGTTTGGCTTTGAAGAAAGAGTTGAGAACTTTTGGGCCCACAAGCCTTTTTGTTTTGGATTTTTCTATAGTCCAAGGATAGCCCATGTGAAGGAATCCTTGACTTAATGGTTCGGTCAAGATAAGATCACATGCTTAGTGGAATATGCCCATGTGAATAGATATTCCTTTCTACTTTTTGACTTTACTTGACTTTTAGCATAGTAACTTGAGTTACTCTGGTAATTAGTAACTTTGGTGCATAACTATTTCACAAGTATATAAACTAGAGTTGGGGAAGTTCTCATCATCCTTTCATTTGCAACTATCTCTCTTTCACTGAGTTCTCTAGTGTGCAATATCTTGAGTCTTGGAGTGTTAGCCTTGGAGGAGTATGATGGAGTTGAGGTTCCTTGCCTTCTTAGTCCATGTTGTGCTACCATAATAGCCATCAAACGTTCATCTTGAGTGAGAGATAGACTGGCTCACAATACATCACCTCACATTTTGGGTAAAATTTTCTAAATATAATCACCTTGTCTGAGGAACCCTTGGTACTTCCAATTGTAATTTATGGAGAACGGTGGACCTATTGCATCTACATGTTAGTAAATTAGATAAATAGGGGGTAGTGTAATAGAGTAGTAGGTATGGAGGCAATGCTTGAGGTTATAATTGCTATGCAACAAAAATTGAGCACCTTACTTGACTGTTGGATGAACGAGATAAGCAATGACAAGAGCACATAGAGAGAGCACCATTTTGAGAAGGAGAAGACCAAATTCAATTTCCAAAACCCAAGGTATTTGATGGCAAGAATCTTTTGGGAGCTATGGAGATTTTTGTATCTAACTATGAATGTTATTTCAAGGCAATAAATCTTCAAGATGAACAAAAACAAATTTTTTTAGTTTCAAGTCAATTGGACAGAGCAACAAAGCTATGGTGACAATTCTGAGTGAAGCAAGCTAAAAGGCAATTTGTTGCACCAATCTTAACATGCAAAGAATTCAAGGGTGCAATAATTGTGCAATTACAAGCAATAAATACCACATGAGCTACATGAGATAAGTTGACAAAGTTGAAGGAGATTGGTTTTGTAAAAGCTATATCACGCAATTCCAAAACACCATTATGCAAATACCATATATAATGGATGGTGAAGCTTTGGATTGATTTATGAGGAGCTTGAAGTTGCAAACCAAATTAAAAGTGACTATACAAGAGCTAAAATATTAAGAAGAAGCCATGCAACTAGCTGAGTGCCTTGATTCCTTGGTTGCAACAACATGGTCTTGACCTCGACATTCACAAAACCAACTAGCACATTACACACATGTGGAGGAGCCAACACCAATGGAGATTGATGCCATCCAACAAAGACCACTTGGTACAATAGATTAGGAAAGATTCTGGTAAAATGGCAATTGCTTTTATTATCACCAGATTGGACATTGCATTGCTGAATGTCCACTCAAGAATGGGCGATCTCAACAAATTGCCCAAATGGAGGTTGTGGAGTACAATGATTAGGAAAACAAGGAATCCTAATAGGAGATTTTAAGCCACCTACTAGGAACATAATTAGTTCCAATGTGAATGAAGGTTTGACCTATGCAAGTTTGCTTCACTTGCAGGTATGATATCTCATCATGGTTGTAAGATTTTGGTTGATTTTGGAAGTTCAAAGAATTGAATGTCTATGCAATTAGCAAGAGTATTATGTATTCTTATCAAGCCATTAATTAGAAGAAGATTAATGATGGTGGATGATAGAAAGAGTTCTACATTTTGTATCTTATATCTGATTATCTTCAAGATTGGGAACAAGTATTTAGAGTGTATGAATTTTGTTATGGCACCTCTACACTATGATATCATTCTAGGTCTACCTTGGCTTGAACATCATAAGATTCAATTGATTAGAACCAAAAAATTCAAGTACAATACCAAAGGTAGGAATTTTTGATTAGGTTGCCTTGCACCTCTGAGTAAGACATCTAAGAATAGTAAGTCTCAAGATGGGAAGTTTGTCGAGAAGGTAGCCATAGAACAAGCCTTGAAGGGAAATGAGTCCCAAGCTGGAAAATTTGTCAAGAAAGCAACCATGGAGCAAGCTTTGAAGGGAGATGAGTCCCTATATGGGAAGTTTGTCAATGAAGCATCAATAGAGCAAGCTTTGAAGTAAGATAAGTCTATTTTCATGGTGTAGATCAAGCTAATTGCACAAGGAGAATCTGAGGAGGGGCAATTGCATTATCAAGCAATGGTTGATCAAATAGTTTAGGAGTTTGCATACATGTTTTTGGATGATTTGCCGAAGGGATTACCATCCAATTGTGGTATGCCCTTCAAGATTGAGTTATTGCCATGGAGTATTCTAATGAGTAGACCAATCTTTCGCCTCTCACCAAAGGAGTTGGAGGAGTTGCAAAAAATACTTACGGAGTTGTTGGAGAAGGATTTCATATGACCTAGTACATCTCCTTGGTGAGCACCGGTACTATTTATTCCAAAGAAGGATTGAGAAGTTTATTTTTGTATTGATTACCATGGGTTTAATAAACAAAAAATGAAGAATGCATATCCTTTGCCTCAAATTGATGACTTGTTTGATCAATTGAGTGGATGTAATACCAAGAGCTAACCACATGATCTAGCTATGAAATTTGGTTTGGTATCATCTAAAATGATGTTTTACATGATGGTAAAAATAGATCAAATAGAAGTATCACCAAAAGAGTACTTCTACTTATAGAGCAAAAACCAAAATAGACTTGAGAACCTTAGAACCAATAGCTAGACATATCATTTAAAGGTGAGAATTGGTTTGGTAACATTTGGAAGGATATTTCACATGATGGACTAAACAGATCAGAAAGAGGTATCACCAAAAAGGAACTTCTACTAATAGAGTAGGAACCAAAATATTGTCTGAATTTTGGAGGCCTAAACTGATGAATTAGGCCTCAAAAATATGCAGTTTGTCTTGTCGAGAGCTTTCCAACGGTACCTTATGTGATTTTGAGATTCCTACAGAAAGATTCCCTAAAAGATTATCTCCGGTCAAAGCTTGTTTGACCAACCAGATAGGACCTAGACTGACATGTCACCCATCCAAGTAAGTAATCCAAGGGTGGAGCTTTTTGACATATCACCTATTTGTGTGCCTAATCCTATGGTGGAGCTTCCTTGGAGGAGATCCTCTTTGTCTATATAATAAAGAGAAGGTGCTCCTTTAGTGCATCAAATGTTGAGTGTGTAATTTGTGTTTCTCCCTCTTCTCTTGTCCTCTGAGTATTATAGTGGAGTACAATATTTCTCCAAGTTGGATCTTTGTAGCGGCTATTGGCAAATCTCCATTGATAGGAAGGATGTGCAAAAGATAACCTTTTGCACAAGGTATGGGCACTTCGAGTGAAATGTTCTAACTTTTGGGCTCACTAATGCTCCAACAATCTTCATAGATAAGATGCATCAGGTGTTGGATGGACTATTGGATCGGTATGTGGTAGTGTTCTTGGATGATATCTTAATCTATAGCAAGATAAAGGTTGAACACATGAGTCATGTGCAAGAAGTCCTAAGACAACTACAATAGTGGAAATTTTACTACAAGAAGTCAAAGTGTGCCTTTTGGCAAAAAGAAGTTACCTTTTTGGGTCACAAGATCTCATTGGAGGAGATCAAGATGGAAGAGGAGAAAATCAAGGCCATTATTGATTGGCCTACTCTAAAGGATGCTACAAAAGTACAAACATTTAATGGATTGGCCAATGTTTACATATGGTTCATCCACTATTATGCACATATGGCCGCACCATTGATTGATCTCTTGGAGAAGTACTTGAGCTTTTAGTGGACCACTAAGCACAAAGAAGCATTCTAGAGCTGAAACATATGGTGTCTTCAAGACCCATTCTTCAACTATATGATCCTCAACTACCTTGTGTGGTTGATTTTGATGTTTCTAACTTTGCGATTGGAGCTATGTTGTAATAGGAAATCCTAGATAGATTACATCCCATTGCCTTTGTGTCTCACTGACTAAATACAACAAAAAGTAATTACTCTACTCAAGATTGGGAACAACTAGCAATGGTATATGCCACCAAGGTATGGAGGCATTATCTCTTAGGGAAACAAGTGATCATGCAAACTAATCATAAACTTTTGTTGTAGACATTACTCTTGGAACACATGAAGAGTTGACATCATCGATTGGAGGAACAACTAAAATTGTTTGAGATCAAACTTGAGTACAAACCTTATCAATTCCATGTCATCCTTGATGCCCTATCATGATGACCTGATTTGAAATCTCTTCCTCTCATCAAAGTGGCAATTATAACGGTATCAATTGAGTTTAAATTGAGTAGAAAGTCCAAATTGAGTTTTAGATAGCTTTATAACAAGATCTTTTCTTTTAGATGGTACAAGATTGTCTTGCAACATGCAACAAGGAGTACAATACCTTCTCCTACAAGGAAGGCCTTCTATTTTGTGAGAACCAGATTTATGTTCCAGCCAAGTGTGATCTTTGACTAGTGCGCCTCCAAGAAGCCCATGACTTACCAATCGCTGGTCACATAGGTGTGGACAAGACCTTGGGTACCTTCCAATGCCAATGGTGGTGGCCCAACATAACACAAGATGTCCAATAGTTTGTCCAATTGTGTGAGAGCTGCCAACGTAACAAGGCCAACAACCAAAAACCGAGTGAACTCCTTTGACCACTTCCCATTCCATCTACTTTATAAGAACACATGAGCTTGGATCTCATCATATCCTTGCCCAAGACAAAAAAAGTTCACATAGCAATCATGGTGTTTGTGGATAATCTTAGTAAGCAAAACCATTTGGCACCAACCTTTGATACTATAGATGCTCCAACATCAGCGCAAATCTACTTCAATAATGTTTTTAAACAGTATGGGATACTGCATGTACTCATCTCTGACCATGATCCTCAATTCACTAGAAAGTTTTAGCAAGCACTCTTCCAAATACTCAACACCAAGCTTGCTTTGTCCATAGCCTATCATCCTCAAACTGATGGATAAATTGGATGTGAAAATTGCACCTTGGAGGGTATCCTTTATGCCTTTGTCAACATTCACCATACTAATTGGGATGAATGTCTTGCAGCTTTGGAGTTTGCATACAATAATTCCAAACATGCAAGCACTAGATTTTCTCCTTTCTTCCTTAATTTTGGTCAAGATCCATTGGTTCCAGATTCCCTTCTTGCTCCTCTTCCATCTCATGTCCTTCATACTTCAACCTTCTTGACCACCATATCCCAATCCCTCTAACAAGCCAAATCTCACCTCCTTGTTGCCCAAAATCATCAAAAATAATATGCAAACCACCATCATTGTGATCTCACCTTTCAAGTTGGTGATAAGGTCATGCTCTTTTCTAGTAACCTACCCCTCTCACTTGATACCCAAGTCCATAAACTTGCTCCTAATTAGATAGGACACTTTGAGGTCACACAAATCATTTCTCTTATTGCTTATTGACTTGCCTTGCTTTGTCATATGTATATCCATTTTGTCTTTCATATTTCCAAGTTGAAACTCTTTGTCTCTAATCCATCTTCTTTTTCCTATCATGTCCAACCTCTTCCTCCTCCTATCCTTATCAATGATCATGAGGAGTACAAAGTTGATTGTATCCTTGCATGTCACCACATTCAACAAGGCCGCCGACAACATACGGGGTACAAAGTCCTTGGAAAGGGTAGCCCCTTCATGATGCCACATAGGAACCTCTTTCTCATCTCCAAAATGCACAAACAGCCATCCAAGAGTTTGAAGCTTCAATGGCAACAAGGACGTCACTAACTAGTGGAGGGAGAATATGTAACAATATGCAATTTACCAACAAAGTTAGTTAAGGTTAACAAAGTAGCAAATAGGCCAAATTAGCCTAGAATATTCTAGAAGTATCTTGGGAACTTCTTAGGAAGCTTCTCGGCTAGCTTAGCTTGCATCCCAAGTAAATAACTTCTAGGAGGAAGCTTCTAGAAGCTTCTAACTAGCTTAATTTGCAAGCCAAGTAGATGTATTCTAGAAAGAAGCTTCTTGAGAAACTTCTTTATTAACTTGGCTTGCACTCCAAGAAAGTGGCTCAAGAAAGCTTCTTGAGAAGCTTCTCAAGAGCCTTGTATATTCCCTATAAATACAAGAGCTGAAACTCATGCTAGGCATTTGGAGTTCCCTCATTCAAGTGTCACAATGTGATCTTCCATTCTCTCCTTGGTCTTGGGTCTTTTACACAAGGACTCACCTTTCATGATGGCAGGTTATGGATTCCAAATGTCACAAATATAAGAACCATCATCCTAGCAAAATGTCATGATTTTGCCATTGTAGGTCATGTTGGATTGGACAAGACCTAGGATGCAGTCAAATGCCATTATTAGTTGCCCAAGATGAGTAACAATGTGTTAGAATATGTTTGGAGCTACCTACTTTGTTAGTAAAATAAAGCTTCTAATCAAGCTCCCACATGACTCCTTCCTCCCCACTCTTACAAAACATTGGGAACAAGTAAGCATGGATTTGGTTTGTGAATTGTCTAAAATCACCTCAAGGTTTGATTCCATAGTAGTCTTTATCAACCAACTCAACAAAATGATTCATGTGCGTCCTACCACCAAGGACGTGATTGCTCCGCAACTAGCTCAATTGTACTTAGATGCAATTTTCTCTCACCATGCCTTGTCTCAAGTGCTCATCGTAAATAGAGGTACTTAGTTTACTAGTTTGTTTTGGAGAACACTCTTTGGTTTCTTCAAAACCAAATTGGTCATATCCACAACTTAACATCCACAAACCAATGGACAAACAAAGCAAGTGAATCCCACTATTGAGGACATGGCCAAGGGCTTTACCTTAGATGAGCAAGAAAGATGGGACACCTTACTCCTCTTGGTGGAATTTGCTTACAACAATGCAGTGAATGCCTCCACACATGTCACACCATTCTTCTTCATGTATGGAGAACATCCTTTCACACCTTCAAGCTTGATGAAGGTCCACCTAGTGGCTACTAAGGTTGACATTGTCAACACTTTTGTTTCTAGAATCCAACAAGGTGTGAAGAATGCCAAGCATAGGTTGTAGATTGCCCAAAATCAACAAAAGTAATATGCAAATGTACAACAATGTTGTGTTATGGTTTGTGTAGCCCATGAAAAAGTAAATTAGTGTGGTTTATCTCCACAAAGATGGATTATATTGTATGACAGATCTCACAATTGAGCTATTTCCATGTGAGCAATCTATATACATGTATATGATTGGCCGTATGGATTATGATCTTTTCTTCTTTGAAGGCTCTTACATATATAGATGGTCAAGAGTTGGGAAGAAGGTGTGTTTAGTTTAAGGAGTCTCGAGCGAGAGGAAGATGTTTGGAGTGAGAGTTGTAGCAAAAGCAAGCATTAGAGTGTGGGAGGAAGATTTAAGCAGGAGATGTCCCCTGCTCCCAATCTGACACTCTTGAATCCTTTTCTCATCAGGCTTTAGATTCTACACCGTGACGGCTTACAAGATTGGATGGTGGCACATTTTGGGGCGATATTCACAGAGTCAATAAAGGAAAACCCTGATTCTGTTGTCCTTTCAGTGCTTACTTACAAGCAAGTCTAGGACTTGACAATCTATGTATTCTTGTAGATGGAAAATGACTCAATTTTTCTCATGACCTTCAAGGTGGAGTTGTGGAGTACCCTTGTCAAAAAGTGAAGAGGCTAAATGACAAAATTGCAAGAGATTGGTTTCCAAGGGGAGAAGTTGGGATTCTTTTGACCATCAAAGGAGTTTGGAATGGCATTCAAGGCAAGTAGACCATTGTTGGAGAGAAGAGCTGACATGCTATAATTTAGATACTAAAATTGAGTGATTTGAGTTGATATTAAGTGAAGTATAATCAATTGAAGCAAGGAGTAGAATTCATACCCAAGAGCACAAGATAGAAAATTTGGGAAGCTTTGTGAGACATTTCATGATCTATTAATGGGGTTGGACAGTAGACAAATTTTTTTAGTGCTAAGCTTACAACACTTTAGGGTTTGATCAATTTTAAATCATATCTTGTCAATTGAAGTTGGAGCTCTAGAAAGTGAGGTGTTAGAGATAAGATGTTGATTAGGTTTGGAATTTGGGTCACCCCTAAAGTTGTAGTTTGAATCACCTTGCAAACATTTCTAGTATTGTTGGTGGTTAGGTTTTTCACTTCAATGTAAAGTTTTCATGTGAATTTCCTCAAGTAGAAAATTCAAGGTCTTGGATCAAGTATACATGGGTCAGTAGAGCTCACAAGTTAACCCAGCTCTGTGAGCCGGCTTGTCTCTCACTCAGGATGAACCTCTGATGGCTATTATGGTAGCGCACCATGGACTAAGAAGGCAGGGAACCCCAACTCCATCATACTCCTCCAAGGCTAACACTCCAAGACTCAAGACATTGCTCACTAGAGAACTCAATGAAAGAAAGATAGTTGCTAATGAAAGGATGATGAGTACCTCTTCACCCCTTGTTTATATACTTGTGAAATAGTTACGCACCAAAGTTACTAATTACTGGAGTAACTCAAGTTACTAGGCTAAAAGTCAAGTAAAGTCAAAAAGTAGAAAGGAATATCCATTCACATGGGCATATTCCACTAGCATGTGATCTTATCTTGACCCAACCACTAAGTCAAGGATTCCTTCACATGGATTATCCTTGGACTATAGAAGAATCCAAAACAAAAAGGCTTGCGGGCCCAAGAGTTTTCAACTCTTTCCTCAAAGCCAAATACCTAGGAATAATAACAAGTCAACACACTAGAATCCAAAATAGTGGTGCTCATCTTTTCCACTTCCTCTTAAGTAAGGTCCCCTCTATCTTAGCTATGACTAACTTTAGCTAATCATGACTAATGTAGAACCATCCTTTATATTTATATAAATAATATCTCTCAAGTTCTTGTAATACCAAACTAAATATCACAATACCACACACATGCACAAATGGGTGTTACAGCTCAAGAATTGATCCATATCTAGAGTTTGGGGTTGGATTAGGGTACTAAACTTTATAGAGGTTTAGAAAAGAGCATAACCAACTATTGTGAAGAGTTTGGTTGACTTTGGATCCATGGAGAGTGAGAGCTGATGCAATAAATTGTATTAAAAATACTATTGTAAGCTCAAGAGAGCATTTCTATCTTCAATCATGATTGAGTATTAATTCTCCTATTGTGTATCTAAGATTGAGAATTTTAGGTTTTTGGTGTTTTTTTGAGGATTAAATGCACCTTTGATCCAAAAATCTAAGGAAAGTTACCCAATACCAACAATAGACCCTAAATTAGGGATTTTGAAATAGGGGTGAAATTACAAAAAGAGGCCAAGTTTAAGCTTGTCAAGGGAGCTATAATGATCAAATTATGGCTTATTTCATATCATTAGAAAGCTTATTTTACAAGATTTCCATTGAATCCTAAAACACTTGAATCTTAATCACAAAGAGAAGGTTATGCTCATCTGAGTTCCATAAGATTTTCCTCGTCAACAAGACATAGGATTACTCCACTTGGGTACAAATTGGCTGAAAGTTGACGTACATATTTCAAGAAGCTTGGAATATAGGTTGAAATTAGCTTGATGACAGAGCAAGAGTGCTATGAAGCTCAGTTCCAACAAAAAAGCAAAGAGAGTTGTTGTTGGATTCTTGTGATTGGATCTTCTCCATGCTTACATGCTTGTATGTACGGCCAATTGGTTTGGATTGGTGTGTGGGCATTTTGCTTAGGTTCTTTCCTTCTAGGAATATTATGTATTTCTACTTGGTAATGTTGGAAGTGATGACCAATAGACCAAAAGTGTGTGTTATGATGATAGGTTAGGTTACTCATTACTACCCTACCCGATAGCAAGAATACCAAAACCTAGAATGAAAGGTTCTTCTAGTTGGGTTCTACACATGCTCAAACTAGTAGGAACAGGTCCCTACTAGTTTGAGCATACTACTAGTCCCTACTAGTGCCTACTAGATTTATCTCCAACCTTTGATCTAGAGGCTCCACAATTAGGTACCTTGTGTGTTCCTAGAGAGAGAAAAGCAACATACAACACCATCAACACATGGAGTTCAAGTTTGGCTATCAACCACCAACCTCATGTTAGTTGGCCCTTGTAAGCTCAGACCTCATTTTATTGGACCTTTCTCCATTCTTTGTCGGCATAGTGGCCTACCACCTTGAGCTACCACCACACATGAAGATCTATCTAGTATTCCATGTTTCATTATTATGCAGATATGCACCTCAACTGCCCCACTTCTCTTCCATACAAGAAATTTGACCTTGTCCAACCCTCATTGATAACACAAAGGAATATGAAGTCAAATGCATTCTCTAGAAATGCATCTGTGGTACTTGCCATCCACGTGTGGAATATCTTGTACATTGGAAAGCGTACTCACTATATGGGGCAACATGGGAGCCAACAACCAACTCGATCAATGTATCGGTGTTAGTTAAATCTTTTGAGCAATAGTTTTGAACTGAGTATATTGTGTCTTAAAAGGAAGGAGGTATATAATACCAATAGCTAGACATAGTATCTAGAGGTGAAAATTGGTTTGATAATAGCTAGAAGGATCTTATGTATGATGGGCTAGGTAGATAAGATAGAGGTGTCACCAAAAGAGTACTTCTACTAATAGGGCCAACTAATCTAAGTGTGGAGCTCATTGACATGTCACCAATCCATGTATCTGATCCAAGGGTGGAGCTTCCTTTAAGAGGATCCTCTTTGCTATATAATAAAGAGAGAAGGCGCTCCTTTGGGGCATCAAAGTATTGAGTGTGAAGTTTGTGTTTTCTCTATTGTATCTCTCTTGGAGAGTTCTCCTGTCCTTGGAGTTCTACACAAAGGGAGAAAATTGAGAGTGGGTTTGGACAAGAATAGTTCTTGATCAACAAATTAAGAGAAGATTGAGGGTTTGGGAGTTCTTGATTGATCAATTAACAAAGATTGAAAGAGAAGTCTGAGGGTTTGAGACTTCTTAATTAATCAATGGGGATTGATTGAGGAAAGGATTTAAAAAAAGAGGGTTTAAGGAGCAAGAAGTTATATATTGATTGGATGAGATGATTGGAGAGAGTGGATTTTGACAAAAGTATCCTTGATCAACATATGAGAGGAAGAGAGGAGGATTTCCGAGAGTTCTTTTGATTGACAAGGCAAATAAGAAGTTTCTAAGGAGTAGATTCTAACTAATTCCTTTTGATTGTGGATTGACAAGAGGAAGGCTTGTTGATTGTTGGTTGGGCTGATCCAATTTCATAGAAGGAATGCAAAGAGCTATGGGGGTGAGTGAGGCAATGGTATAATCATTGCATGGATGGCTATTTACTTGGCTAGGTGTCACGCCATTTGTAGTGTCGCATCTAGATTGCTCAAACATTGGAGTTGCAGTGATAGTAGTTAGAGTTATTTCAGCAGTTTCTCAAAGACTACTTTTTGACGGTCAGATTTTGTGTTTGGGGTACTGACTTCACGGTGGAGCCCACCATCACTTTGCACCATTTGCACCGTCGAGTGTGCCGTCAGCGGGACCATTAGGGTTCAGACCTAGCTTAAGTCTAGGGGGTATACTTTTGAAGTGCAGCTCCAAAGAGCTCACTTCTCTAATGTTGAGCCTTCGAGTTCTTGGTTAAAGTGGATAGAAAGCCGGCGAGCATCACCTGGAGTCTCTTAGCTAGAGTGGGTGTGGCTTGATTGTAATCAATGCACTATTGTTAGCAAGTTGTTGAGGATCGATCAAGTATTGATCTGAGTTCAATTAATTTGAGTGGTAAACGATCGGATTACATCAAAGAAGTGAGTCAGGGGGAAATTGGGTGCAGGAACTACAAGTGTGGGTGGTATCTCCAAGCTCAATGGATTGTGGTGTCTCAATTGCATAGTTCAGATTTCCCTAAGAGAGTGTGTGTGCGGAAGCGCTGGCAAATTTGGAGCCAGGGAAGAAGCAATTTTCAAGCGGTAGCTATGATTTTGAGCTTAAGACCAATTTGTTACTGAGTTGAGCTCAAAAATTGGAATTGAAGGTGGAGTTAGGAGCAGATTCTCACGAATTGAAGATTGGACAAAACCGATTTTTCCAATTTGGCTTGAGTGAAGAGTTAGTTGAGGATTTAGTGATCAGCCATTTTTAGGGATTTATGTCAGATTTTGTGAAGGAGTTACGTCAGATTTTGGTGAAAAGAACTTGAAACCGATCCTTGGTAATCCTCGTAGCTTAGGAAGTAGATAGGTACTCCAATTATGTCAAATGCCAAATGGTGGCAGAGTCGGTCCTATGTTGATGTATGAGATAGAGGGTTGTTGTTTATCATTCTTGTGATTGGACCCCCTCCATTCTTTGCCTCTTGTTTGTGCACCACGTTTGTGTGAGGTGCCTTGACTTTTGAGCATTGGTGCTCTGGTGTGCTCTCGGTAGTGAGGCTGGAGTGATGACCAATCAGACTACCTTTGTTTCTCTCTAGTGAGGCAGGAAGTGATGACCTGCAGACCATGAGAGTGCATGTTATGATGGCAGGTTACAGGTTGCCCTTTCCTCTAATGTAGTTATCTTGGTTAGAGTTACATTAGTGGGTGGTGCTTAGTTGGTATTGGCACTTGGTGGTGTTGGCACTTGCGGTTGCGACTTGCGGTTCTAGTTGTAGTTGCGGTTACTTTGTCACAATGGAGTTCTTTGGGGATTCCAGAGGAGATAGCCCTGTAGTACATAGTGAGTTTACTCGGAGTGGCACTCGATATCAGCCTATATCTCAAGTCTTAGTGAGAGAGGAGATTGACTCTGAGTTGGAGTTTGACACAAGAGCTGATTCCGTTGAGAGTGTACTTGGTGTGTCCGCACCGTTGTTGTGGGACATGGATGAGATTTATGGGGCCTCCAAAGGCCCTAGGTGTTACTCTGGTACAGTGGGTACCATTGAGTTGGATAACTTCATCTAGGAGTTCAATAGTTGGTGTGATCTACGGAACCCGACTTTGTTCACACCCTTCATGGCATGGAAGGGGTTGTTTCAACACTTGGAGGGTCTACAGATGGATGACTACCATGAGTTCAAGAGAGCTCATTTAGAGGAGATTGAGTTATGGAGACAATATTGGTTTTTGAACTATATCTCTATCACTTCAGGCTCGGTGGCCAAGAGTAGATTGGCTGTACCTATGAGTTCTAGCTCAAGTAGTGTTGGTGGCGCTAGTGGAGGTGCACTAGTTGGAGATAGTGTTACCACGAGTGGAGGTACTGTTGCAGGAGGTGGTGTGGTACCGGGGTTTAACCCCATGGTGGAGTTCTTCCTATGTTTGAGGCAAAACTACCAAGGAGTACGGACTGACAAGCTAAGGAGCTTGCATGAGTTCCAGCGGAAAGCTGGAAAGAGCCTACACGAAGCATATAATTGCATGAGGCAGCTGATCAGTTTCACTCAGGGAGTTCTTGAGGCCCAGGCAGTCTAGTTTTGGTATGGGATATTAGACAAGGAGTTATGATGTAGAGTTCGTGATGCTACGTTGTTGCAGGCTACTTCATCTACTTTGGCAATGGTCTTTGGTTTGGTTGAGCATATTGAGCTCAACATGGTGGAGGAGAGGGTGGTGACATCTGGATTTGGTAGGGAGACCTCATCCACGGCTGTGACTTCTTCTAGAGTGCAGTAGAGTGCACCACGCCCAATTGGTTATCGAGGACAGGGTGGACAGCCCAAATCCTATGGAGCGAGTGGAAGGCCTATTGTAGACCCTTACCTTCATTTTTGGGTCAGCAGCAGCCAGTGAGTGGTGGTGTTGCTTGTTGGACTTGTGGTGGACCTCACCATAGGAGAGAGTGTACTCAAGGCAACGGACTTGATACCTCTGGTGCTTCACAGCCAGCATAGAGGCAATGTGAGCATTGCCATAGATTTGGTCACACTAGTGATCGGTGTTTTGACCTACACCCTGAGTTACGGAGTGGTAGGGCTGCTATGGTAGGTAGTAGAGGAGCTCTAGTTCATGGAGGACAAGGTGGTAGAGGATCTACACCAAGTAGGGGTGTAGTACCTGCCCTTACTTCTGATACAACTATGGCTACTTGGATTGAGCAGTTGGAGTAGAGATTGGCTAGTATGGCTATTGCTTAGAGGAGATCAGATTCGGATGTTGAGGCTTCCACCTCATATACTGGTGATAGAGATGCTTTGGATTTCATGTGCGGAGCAGCACAAGTGGATGCATCTGAAGCAGTGACTAGGAGTGCAGTATGTGCTCCGGAGCCTAGAGGAGCATTAGTGGAGTTGGACCCACAGAGAGGAGAGGTTGGGAGACAGGTCAGACTTCTCCAGACCACATCCATGGTTCCTAGACGTCCCAATGTAGGTGTGGTAGGTGGTGATGGAGTGCATGATGGACTACCTGCTAGTCAGCCACCTGCTACTACACAAATTGAGTCTAGCATGATGTTGGGGGCGGCTCAACTGATTATGCAGCATCCTTTGTTTTTGGCTAGTGACATGTTTACATTGGGAGTTGACCCAACCCCAATGTTCCAATTGGCTGCCACGCTTTGTGAGAGTAGGGATGATGTGGTTCCTACTATTAGGGCAGAGGTGGTTGATAGTGGAGCTAACTTGGTTGAGGAGCATGGGATTCCTTCAGCAACCAGTGGTTTATGGCAGGCAACAGCGGCTAGATTGGAGGAGTTGCCAGCTAGACCGGCATTTGAGAGAGCATAGTTCACACCTGGTGTTGTCCTATTGGATAACCAAAGGGGGATTTCCGCTTGGTGGAACCTTCAGGGAAGGTCTATACACCACAAAGATTCTTGTTAGACTCTGGTGCGCAGCCCTTTATGTTGGAGAAGGCGGTAGTGGTCGGTCTGGAGTCACGGAAGACCAATGTGGAGAGGTGTCCATTTCAGATCCAGACATCTCTAGGTGGTGGCTCAACATAGTACATCACATGTAGGGAGCTTGTGGTCTAGGTTCAGCCTGGTCATCCGACTGATAGCTCGGTGGTGAGAGCTCAGGCTATTGTGACAATAGCTAAGTCATATGATGTGCTAGTTGGGGGAGCAATGTTATACCCCATGGGTTTCAGTATTGACTATTGAGAGGAGATAGCCTCCTATAGACCTGGTTGGCAGTCTGGTGAGAGACGGGTATGTCGCCTACCAGTATGCTTCAATAGTGGCAATCTTGGCTCACTACAGTCCGGGACCATGGCAGCATCAGGTTTAGCTTTTAGTGGTGCAATTACTTGGCCTGGTGACTTGTTGGATGGAAATGCCCATGTAGAGGATACTCTAGTACCAGAGGAGATCACTCGGATTTGGAGTACAAGTAGGATTGTTCCATCAACCTTGGATGTTCCATTGTGGAGTTCCGAGGAGACGTTGCAGCAGCATGCAGATCAATTGGTGCAACAAGCTTGGAGTGGAGCCTTTGTACCATCAAAAGATGAGTGTGAGGATGAGCCTCTAGAGGTGATTGCTTTGACACCTCTGGATACCACACTCATTGCTTGTGTAAAAGACCGAATCCGAGGAGAGAAATAGGAGAATGGAAACTCACATTGGGACACTTGAATGAGAGAAAACTCTAAATGCCTAGCATGAGCTTTGGCTTTGGTATTTATAGGTAGCATACAAGGCCCTTGAGAAGCTTCTCAAGAAGCTTCCTCAAGCCGCTTTCTTAGAGTGCAAGCCAAGTTAACTAAGAAGCTTCTCAAGAAGCTTCCTTCTAGAAGCCGCCTACTTGGCATGCAAGCTAAGCTAGTTGGAAGCTCCTAGAAGCTTCCTTCTAGAAACTACTTACTTGAGATGCAAGCTAAGCTAGCCAAAAAGCTTCCCAAGAAGCTTCCTAGATACTTCCGGATTATTCTAGGCTATTTTGTCTTATGTGCTACTTTGTAAGCCAAACTAACTTTGTCGGTAAACTCCATATTGTTACATATTCCCTTGCCGCTAGTTGGTGACGTCCTCGTCGCCAGTGAAGCTTCAAATTCTTGGATGGCCGTGTGTGCATTCTGGAGGTGAGAAAGAGGTTCCCATGTGGCATCATGAAGGGGATACCCTTTCCAAAGGACCTTGTACTCCGTATGTTGGTGACAGCCTTGTTGAATATGGCAACGCGCAAGGATACGATCAACTTCGTACTCCTCATGATCATTGATAGGGATAGGAAGAGGAGGAGATTGGACTTGAGAGGAAAAGGAAGAGGGGTTAGGAACAAAGGGTTTCAACTTGGAAACATGAAAGACAGGATGGATACGCATATGACAAGGCAAGGCAAGTCAATAAGCAATAGGAGAGACAATTTGGGTCATATCAAAGGGTCCTATCCAATTAGGAGCAAGTTTACAAACTTGAGTATCAAGTGGGAGAGGGAGGTTACTGGAAGATAGCATGACTTTATCACCAACTTCAAAGGTGAGATCACGATGGTGGTGGTCTGCATATTGTTTTTGGCAATTTTGAGCAACAAGGAGGTGAGACTTGGTTTGTTGGAGAGATTGGGATATAGTGGTCAAGAATGTGGAAGTATGAAGAACTTGAGATGGAGGGGGAGCAAGAAGAGAATCTGGAACAAGCGGATCTTGGCCAAAAATGAGAAAGAAAGGAGAGAATCCGGTGCTTGCTTGTCCAAAGAAGAAGACATGGAAAATTCAAGTGTGCCAAGATTTTCACAAATTGAATGCAGTCACCCGAAAGGACCATCATTCTTTACCGTTTACAGATACAATTCTAGACCAAGTAGTTGGTCATCCTTGTTATAGCTTTCTCGATGGATTTTCAAGGTACAATCAAGTATCCATTCGAGAAGAGGACAAGGATAAAACCACATTCACGACCGATTGGGGCACTTTTGCTTACAATCAATGCCCTTTGGGTTGTGTAATGCTCCCGCTACTTTCCAACGGATGATGAATTCAATATTCAAAGATTTTTTGTGCAAATTTGTGGAAGTCTTCATTGATGATTTTTGTGTGTTTGGGCAAAGAGATTTACATTTAGATTACCTTCACCAAACTTTTGAAAGGTGTCGTTTTGCTTGCTTGTCATTACACCCAGAGAAATGCTTCTTTGCAATGAAGGAGTGAATTCTTTTAGGGCATCGGGTGTCAAGCCGAGGTATTGAAGTTGATGTCGAGAAGGTTAAAGTAATCGTAGCTTTGGAATCCCCAAAGAACATCCGGGAGCTTAGAGCCTTCTTGGGACATGTCGGATACTACAGACGCTTCGTGTCAAATTATGTGGTGCTTGCTGCATCACTTACCAAGCTTCTAAAGAAATCCGAAGACTATCTGTGGGAAGCAAATCAAGACGAAGCTTTCCAGGTGTTGAAGAAGAAATTGGTTGAAGCACCAATTATGAGGGCCCCAAATTAGGACGTCCCTTTTCATGTATATATGGATACTTTGTCCATGGCCATCGGAGTCATCTTAAGTCAAAAGGACGAGAAGAAGAAGGACTACCCGGAATATCATGCCAGCCGACAACTATCAGTCTCAGAAAAGAACTATTCAACGACTGAACGAGAAGCACTCGGAATGGTGTATGCCTGCAAGAAATTTCACCACTACCTGTTAGGATATGAATTTGTCTTCTATGTAGACCATTATGCATTGCAACACTTGGTCAAGAAGGCAGATTTGTCTGGGTGAATTGCACGATGGATCTTGTTGTTACAAGAATTCACATACACTGTACAAGTAAGGAAGGGAGCTTTGCATTCAAATGCGGACTTCTTATCCAGGTTAGAAACTCAAGACCAAGATTTGGAAATTGATGATCGGTTTCCTGATGAAGAGCTATATCATTTAATGGCTGTTCAAAGTACGTAGTATGCGGCAGAATATCACTATTTGCATACGTGCCATTGTCCTGAGGGGCTGGACCAGGAACAAAGGGCAGTCTTTCTTTGGAAAATGGGACCGTACCAATTGAAACACAACATTTTGTTTAAAATGGGCAAAGATGAAGTACTTTGGAGATGTTTGGAAGCATACGAAGTCGGAGGAGTCATCAAATCCTTACACTCGGAAGCATTGGGGGGACACTATGCTCTGAAAAATACGGTGAAGAAAATTCTTTTGGCAGGTTATTGGTGGCCTACGATGTATAAATATACTCATGCCCATATTAGGAGTTGTGATTCATGTCAAAGAACAAGGAAACCAACGGCAACTTCCCAGTGGCCTTTGAAACCAATTTTGCTTCTGGCCCCATTTGAGAAATGGAGTATTGATTTTGTGGGTCCTATTCAACCAGTAACCCATGTCATGAGGAAGAGGTACATCCTAGTATGTACCAATTATGCCACCAAGATGGTGGAAGCAGAAGCAACACGAAGAGATGATGCAGAAACAGTGGCAGAATTTTTCTTCCAAAACATCATCTCCCGTTATGGGTGTCCTTAGGAATTGGTCAATGATTGGGGAACTCATTTTTTGAACTCGATAGTGGAAGCATTAACCAAGTACTTCCAAATTAAACATTGGAAGACCACGCCTTACAACCCAAAAGCGAATGGACTCACGAAGAAGGCCAATGGATTGATGTGCAAAATTTTGAATAAGGTGATCGTCAATTATGCCTATGACTGGGATACAAAGTAACCTGCAGCATTGTGGGCATATCAAACAACTGAAAAGATTACTACCAAGAAAACTCCTTACTTCCTGACATACGGATTGCATCCCATATTACCAGTTGAGTTTGAAGTACTGATATATAGAATACTTTGTGAAGAACATTTGTTGGAGGAAGAAAGCCAAGATCTTTGGATCCATCAACTGATGTGGTTGGAAGAGAAAAGGGATGATGCAATGCAAAATACAAAGGAAATTCAAGAACAACGGAAGGTCAGGCACGATAAAAGAATCAAACATGTGGCTGTTCGGGAGGGAGACTTGGTATTGTTATATGATAATTGCCAAATATTTTTTCCAAGAAAATTACATCTGAGGTGGATGGGACCATATCGTGTGATGCACATATATGTTAATGGTTCTATTCAACTCGCAGACCTGGACGGCAATCCTTTTGCAACTCGCGTCAACGGTTGGAGGGTGGACCCCAAACCCAACTTTGTATACAAACCCAATTGTCGGTGTTTGCAGGGACGCTCACATTTGAGGGGAGGGGGTATGTGGTACCCACATTTTTTGTTTTTCTGTGTTTATTAGTGTTTAAGAAGAAGAAGTAAGCACTGGAAGTTGAATTGCGGATGAAGAATGGACGGAAGTAACTTCGGAGGACATCCAAAGAAGATGACATCAGATCCGATGATGGAGATACTCGGAAAAGGAGTAAGACGGAAAAAGTCCGAAGAGCACCATCTTTGGGTCGGAAGGCGCATAAGATATGAAGACCGTTTAACAACCTTGGTATGTGGCAGAAAGTACATTTCAAGAAATGGCAGAGGCAAAAGAAGCATGTCTTGATAGTGACCGGGATTTGCACGCAAAAGAGAGAAGGTTGAATTTGAAATTGACTGAAGAATGACTACAATTCGGGGTAATATAAGATTGCAACTGCACAAGGACAAGTTGAATGTGCCAAGTAAATTTCCAATCCCTTTGAGTAGTTGTCCTGCAGTAATGCATGTCCAAAAGCCCATCAAGAGTGAAATTTTCCGCAATCCCGAGGGAGTTAGAGTGTCTTGTCCAGGAGAGGGTACCATCTTCCAGCATTGTAGAATGAGAGAACAGATTATGGCAAAGAAGGTGGCCAACACGCTGGTGGTGCAAAGTTTTGATGTAGTAGCTAGAATCAAAGTCTTGACTAGACTACATATTACTTTCTTAGCATGGAACTGGAATTTCAGTTTCCCGAGAGTGATGGTAGAAATAGCTGCCAGTAATTGTGAGGAGGGTCCCGAGGTGGAAGGGAAGAGAGGGAATCCGGCTCAATGGACTAAGTCAGATTGGAGGTAAGTATTGGGGAGAGAAGTAGGAGAGCCGACGGGGATCACCTTCAATCGGAAGTGTGATGCTGCAAAAGAGACGGCGGAAATTTGCAATTTGTTTTCACTCCAAGAACGACGAATGGATACAAGGTGGAGTCCTATCAAGATCCGATTTGGAGAAGCATCATGGGGGCAATGATGGCCATGTTCAACCCAGAACAAACCACATATGTGAACATGTAGCAAGTTGTTTTCTTCCACCAAATGTTTGCAAGAGTTTCGGTGAATTGGGTGAAGTGCTTTCACCACCGAACACGGCAGATGGTGATCAATTGGAAAATAGGTTCTCCACCACATTATTTTGCACCGTTCGCAACACACTTCTACTTTGGGTTGAACCTGCTGATAGAAGAGGAGCGTCATCATATGGTGTCTCACGTTCATCCTGACTTACGACGAGAAGCGGATGAGGAAGAGCGCCAGTATATGCTATATCTGCAAGCCAACGATGAGTATTTCTCAAAGACCGGACAGTGGAAGGTCAAAGAAATCACCAGTCCAAAGATGAAGAAACAAGGCAAAACCAAAGAAGCAAAGTCGCCTCCCACTCAAAGAAAGACTCGACGGTTGATTATGAAGAATACAAAGATGGTGAGAGAAGCATCATCGGGATCAGAGTCTGAGGAAGAAACCGAGTTGGAAGAGGAGGAATCCGAAGAAGAGGGGCTTACCTTAAAAAGTGAGGAGTCGCGGAAGCAATAGCAAGGGGGAGCCAGAAGTTCAGCAATCGGTGGCGGTCAGTGAAGATTGTCAGGCAATGGTGGTGAACAAGCCGAGGCCAGAGGAGAAGGAGGAGTATCCTACGGGGCCAAGTTCAAGAGGCAAAGACAAAGAAAGTACAGAGACAATGTCTCTGAAGATACGAAGATTGAGACTTTGGATGAAGGAGCCAATGAAGGAGGTGAAGACTCAAGACGAAGATGGTGATGAAGAGGAAGAGAACTTCAGTGGGATATCATATTTAACAAAAGTGGTCACACCATTGCTGGAGTTGCTGAAGGAGCATCGGAAGGAAATTCCCCAAGATCGTAGGAAGGGGATGAATGAGTTGCAGGTGGTGATGCATTTGCTGAGTGAAGTGAAGGGGTTGCAGGAGCAACAAGTCTGAAGAAGTGGAAGAACTTTGGAGGGAGGAAGGCTTGAACAAGAAGACTCTCACAATGTTACAAGAAAGCTGCAAGGTTAAAGAAAAAGAACTATAGAGGCAAGCCGGAGAATTAACAAAATAGGCGATGTGGCTGAGCAAGATGAAGGAGGAAGTGAGTGATGTGCGCATCGAGAATGTTCATTTGAAGGCAATGACCATTGTAATGGAGCAAGAGTTGGATAGCTTGAAGAAGAGTGCAGCGGGGAAGGATCAAGCATGGCAGAGGGAGTTAGCAGCCAGGCAAGAAGAAGAGGAACAATTACAAGAACTTGTCAAAAGCACGGAATTGCAGAGCACGCAATATGCAGAAGAGAAGAAGATGCTCACTGTAGAGTACGAAGACGAGTTGAAGATGTATCGTGAAGAATTGAAGGTAGAGCACTCTCAAGGATATGCATCGGAATCAGTGGGAGAAGTTGCGGGGAAGTTGAGAGCAATTCTAAGCACGGAGGCTGAAGGGAGATTGGAAGAAGCCCGCCTACATGAGTTGAAGTTGCTTGTGCAGGAAACTCGGAAGAGAAAAGCCAAGGATGTGGACATGAACATGTTGTTGATCCGATTGAGAGAGCGTGTAGATTGGAAGATGTTAGAAGTAGAGAATAATGTTAGTCTTAGATTAGATTTAGTCAATTCAGAGTTAGAGAAGATTCGGAATAGTGTGACAGCGGAGCAGAAACCCGATGTTGTAGAAGTAGGAATCCAAGTGTCATCGGACTTGGTAATTGACCCATTAGAGAGGAGTGGATCAGGAGATAGAAAGTTAGATAAGTCACTCCTTAGTGCAATTGTAGTTCTTAGTGTAGAAGTAGTAGAATTAGTGAAGGAATTGGTAGAATTAGCTATACCCAAAGAAGGAGAAAGAGTAGGAAGATCATTGGGTTTGGAAGCCAATGATGAGGTAGACATCAGATCGGGATAAGTATCAATTTTGAGATAGGAAGAGGCAGATATGAAGAGATAGATTGTCACTTGGGATCTGTAGGTAAGAAGAGATGTTAGGAAGCGGTGCATAGGTAGGAAGGACTGCCATTTGCTTCAATATTTAAGGGGAGCATTTGCAGTACAATATTGTTCAATATTCATATTTTTGAAGATAGATAAAGTGAAGTGCTGTTCTCAATGCTTGTTGCTTGAGCTTAATTCTGATTTTGAATTTTGTGTGTGTTTGTGAGTGTGTGGAGAATTCCAAAGAGCATGTCAGTGTGTTTGTGGATGTTGGATTCTGCAGCCTTGATCTTCATTCTGTGTGTTTGATCCTGAGTGAAGTGCATCGGAGCAATGCCTTGACAGATCTGAGAAGAATTGTAGTGTTGGTAGTATTTTGCATTTGTGAGTGTAGCACGAAGTTGATGTGAAGCAATTTTGATTGAGGAAGTTGTGCCTTTAGTGGAGGGGTGGAACACAATTCTGAGGTGAAATCGTTCTTCGTAGTGAAGTGCCGTCTTTGGGAGAATTTGAATCATCACAATCAAGAGTTGTTTGGACAAAATTTGCTATGTTGTGATTATGGGTGTGTGTATTCGTGACAAGTTGTCAAGATTATGAGCTTGTTACTCTCTTCTAGGTGTAATTTCTACCTGAGAGATTAAAGAAGAAATCAAGCAGAACTACATGTTATTGTTTGACTTTGTATTTGACCAATTCTGAATCATATCTCTATGGGAACAAACTTTACTTACCTAATTACTGCAAAAGTGATATTTGTCGGGTTGTCATACATGGCATCCCATGATGCTTGAAGATAGTGTCAAAGTAGATTTGCGCTAAGGTTGGAGCATCCACGGTATCACAGGTTGGTGCCAAGTGGATTTGCTTACTAAGCGTATCCACAAACACCATGATGGCTGTGTGTCCTTGTTTTGTCTTTGGCAAGGATGTGATGAGATCCAAGCTCACATGCTCCCAGCAAGTTGATGGAATGGCAAGCGGTTGAAGGAGTCCACTTGGCTTTTGGTTGTTGGCCTTGTTACATTGGCAGTTCTCACACAATTTGACAAATTCTTGAACATCTCGTGTCATGTTGGGCCACCACCATTGATGTTGGAGGGTACCTAAGGTCTTGTCCACACCCATGTGACCAGCAATGGGTAAATCATGGGCTTCTTGAAGGCACACAAGTCAAAGATCACCTTTGGTTGGAACATAGATCCGGTCCGCATGGAATAGAAGGCCTTCCTTGAAGGAGAAGGTGTTGTACTCCTTGTCACCTATTGTTAGACGACCATGTACCATTTGGAAGAAGGGATCTTGTTGTAGAGCTAACCAAAACTTGTTATGGATCTTGGGGTCAATTGACACCGTCGTAATTGCTACCGTGATGAGAGGAAAAGACTTCAAATCAGGTTGTCGTGTAGAGCATCAGGGATGACATGGAACCGACCTGTGGTGTACTCAAGTTTGATGTCAAACAATTAAAGTTGCTCTTCCCATCAATGATGTTGACTCTTCATGTGCTCCAAGTGTAAAGTATGCAACAATGGCTTGTGATCAATTTGCATGATCACTTGTTTCCCCAAGAGACAATGCCTCCATACCTTGGTGGCATATACCATTGCAAGTTGTTCCCGATCTTGAGCAGAGTAATTTCTTTCAGCTGTATTTAGTCGGTGAGACACAAAGGCAATGGGATGTAGTCCATCTGGGAATTCCTATTGCAATGCATCTCCAATTGCAAAGTTAGAAGTATCAAAATCAACCACACAAGGTAGTTGAGGATCATATGGTTGAAGAATGGGTCTTGAAGACACCATATGTTTCAACTTCTGGAATGCTTCTTCATGCTTAGTTTTCCATAGGAAGCTCAAGTTCTTTCCCAAGAGGTCAATCAATGGTGCAGCCACATGAGCATAGTAGTGGATGAACCGCCGGTAAAAACTGGCCAATCCATTGAATGCCCGTACTTCTGTAGCATCCTTCGGGGTAGGCCAATCAGTAATGGCCTTAATCTTCTCTTCTTCCATCTTGATCCCTTCTAAGGAGATCTTATGACCCAAGAAGGTAACATCCTTCTACCAAAAGGCACACTTCAACTTCTTGCAGTAAAATTTCCATTGTCATAGTCATCTTAGGACTTCTTGCACATGATTCATGTGTTCTATCTCTGTCTTGCTATAGATTAAGATATCATCCAAGAACACCACCACTGATTGATCCAATAGTCCATCCAACACCCGATGCATCTGATCCATGAAGACTGTTGGAGTATTAGTGAGTCCAAAAGGTAAAACTCTCCACTTGAAATGCCCATACCTTGTGCAAAAGGTAGTCTTTTGCACATCCTCTCTATCAATTGGAATTTGCCAATAGCCGCTGTGAAGATCCAACTTGGAAAAGTAACGTTCTCCACTTAGTTGATCAAGCAATTCATTGATCCAAGGCAATGGATATGCATTCTTCACGGTTTGCTTATTGAGCCTATGATAATCAATATAGAAACGAACTCCTCCATCCTTCTTTGGAACAAATAGTACCGGTGCTCCCTAAGGAGAGGTACTATGTCGTATGAAGTCCTTCTCCAACAACTCTGTAAGTGTTGTTTGTAACTCCTCCAACTCCTTTGGTGAGAGCCGATAGCTCAGTCTACTCATTGGAGTACTCTTTGGCAATAACTTGATCTTGAAAGGCATACCTTGATTGGAGGGTAATCCCTTTGGCAGATCATCCGGAAGCACGTCCGCAAACTCCTTAACTATTTGATCAACCATTACTTGATGAGGCTCTTGGTCCTCCATAGATTGGTCTTGTGCAATCGGCTTGATCCACACCGCAAATACAGACTTATCTTCCTCTAAAGCTTGCTCTATGGCTGCTTTAGTAACAAACTTCCCTTCTAGGGACTCATCTCTCTTCCAAGCCTACTCCATGGTTGCCTTCTTGGCAAACTTCCCATCTTGGGACTCCACTTCCTTCAAGTTTTACTCTATGGCTACCTTCTCGACAAACTTCCCATCTTGGGACTGACTATTCTTAGGTGTCTTACTCAGAGGTGCCAGACAACCTAATCGGAAATTCCTACCTTGGTGTTGTACTTGAATTTGGCGTTGGGTCCAATCAAATTGAACCTTATGACGTTCAAGCCAAGGTAGACCCAGAATGATATCATAGTGTAGAAGTGCAACCACAAACCTCATACACTCCAAATACTCCTTCCCAATCTTGAAGGTAATAGGATGCAAGGTACGGAATGCAGAACCCTTTCTACCATCCGCCATCATCAAACTACTTCCAATCATTGGCTTGATAGGAATACCCAATTCCTTTGCTACTTGCATAAACATGCAATTCTCTGAACTTCCAGAATCAACCAAAATCCTACAACCCCGATTAGATATCATACCTTGCAAGTGAAGCAAACTTGCATAGGTTGAGCCTTCAATCCCATTGGAACTAATCAAGCTCCCAGCAGGTGGCTCAAATTCTCCTACTGGGATTCCTTGTTTCCTTGATCATTCCGCTCCACAACCTCCACTTGGCCAACTTGTCGAGGTCGTCCATTCTTGAGTGGACATTCAGCAATGCGATGCCCCAACTGGTAACAATAAAAACAACCACCATTTTGTTGCAGGTTCTTCTTATCTGCCATGCCAAGTGGTCTTTGTTGAATTGCATCAATCCCCATTGGTGTTGGCTCCTCTACTTGCATGTAGTGTATTGGTAGGCTTTGTGGAGGTCGAGGTCAAGACCAAGTTGTTGCCACCAAGGAATCAAAATGTTCGGCCAACCGCACGGCTTCCTCCAAGTGTTGTGGCTCTCGCATGGTCACCTCTAATTTGGTTCTCGCCTTCAAGCCCCTCACAAATAGATCCAAAGCCTTCCAATATATCTAGAATTTGCATGATGGTATTTTGGAACTTTGTGATGTAACTTCTTACAGAGCCAATTTGTTTCAACTCTACCAACTTATCCCGTGCAGCTTGTGTGGCATTTATAGCTTGGAACCGACTAATTATTGCGCTTTTGAATTCTACCCATGTCAAGATTGGTGTAACCATTTGTCGTTCAGCTTGCTCCACTCGAAATCTCCACCATAGCTTTGCTACTCCATCCAATTGGCTAGAAGCCAAGAGAATCTATTTTTGCTCGTCTTGTAGATTGGTAGCTTCAAAATAACATTCACAATCAAACACAAAATTCTCCACTGTTCTCGAGAGATTCTTGCCTTCAAATACCTTGGGTTTAGGGAATCTAATCCAATCTTCTCCTTCTTGAATTGGTACTCTCTCCACCTGCTCTTGTCGTCAAAGATCTAGTTCATCCAACAATCAAGTAAGGTGCTTGATTTATTGTTGCATAGCAAGGATAACATCAGGTATTGCCGCCATGGTTGCTCCTCTATCACACCACTCCCAATCTATCTAATTTATTAACACATAGAAACAACATGTCCACCATTCTCCATAAGTTACAATCGGAAGCACCAAGGGTTCCTCAGATATGGTGATCATATGCGGAAAATCTTGTCCAAAGTACGAGGTGATGAACTATGTGAAACGATGCTTGGGTAGTATTTGGATGCAAAAATCCCAATGGTTCGGTGGAAGTGGATTTGGTGGTCCATAAATTCCATCCATCCCATTCCTGCTCTAATACCAATGTAAAAGACCAAATCTGAGGAGAGAAATAGGAGAATGGAAACTCACATTGGGACACTTGAATGAGGGAAAACTCTGAATGCCTAGCATGAGCTTTGGATTTGGTATTTATATGTAGCATACAAGGCCCTTGAGAAGCTTCTCAAGAAGCTTCCTCAAGCCGCTTTCTTAGAGTGCAAGCCAAGTTAACTAGAAAGCTTCTCAAGAAGCTTCCTTCTAGAAGCCGCCTACTTGGCGTGCAAGCTAAGCTAGTTGGAAGCTTCTAGAAGCTTCCTTCTAGAAGCTACGTACTTGAGGTGCAAGCTAAGCAAGCCTGGAAGCTTCCCAAGAAGCTTCCTAGATACTTTTGGAATATTCTAGGCTATTTTGTCTTATGTGCTACTTCGTAAGCCCAACTAACTTTGTCGCTAAACTCCAGATTGTTACAACTTGGCAGTATCCAATAGAGGGGATATGCCTATTAGAGTTGTTTGGTGGGATTAGCACCGGATTAGTTGCGGTAGTACATGCGGGTATATGAGTACAAAGGTACTTGTATGTAGAGAGAGATGAGACTGCTAGGTGAGTCTCTCTACATCATGTGGCACACTTGGCCTATCGGTATCCAAAGTTATTACCAATATCAGCAGTTAGAAGTTACCAGAAGGCCCTACTAGCATACATTTCCTTACTGGGGGCGCATGACCTAGAGAGAAATGGGCCTATTCACTTGGTGATTTTTGGATGGCCATGTCAAGGACATACACTTGTGGGTCATGATTTTGGGTCTTCAGGATCCTTGTTTTAGTGTGTTTTGGGAGATGTTACAGATACTATGACATCTCCAGGTTCATCAATTTGTTTCTCCAGCTTACCTTTTGGAGAACATGCCTTTGATGGGTGATTCTCGCACCAGAGCGGTGGTGAGTACACATCAGGTCCATTCTTGGATGGGACCTATTGTATTGTTAGATGCAGTCAAAGTGGGATCACGGGCTCATCGTCTTCATCTTTGGTGGACGAACCTCTTACCCAGAGAGGTTTTACAGCGTGCTTATGATGAGATTCAACGACTTGACCACATCCTTGTTGATGACATCTTGGATGTTGGGCGTCAGTCTCAGATAGTGGTAGTGGCTGATAGGTCATCTATGGCAGTGGTGAACCTAGTGGGATAGCCTAGAGCTGCATTTCCCACACTCATGAGTTTCCTAGGCTCTCATGCTTTTTGAGAGGTAGGACCTGGACTTGTTTGGGACTCACAGTTATAGTAGTTGGTGGAGCCTAATGCCAATGAGAGAGAGCGGGCAATGGATTTTCACACCAATATTACCACTGTTCCAATAGTGTCAAAGGCATCCAAGCATCAGGTGTTAGGTCAGGCTATGGACCTGAACTATTTGACCTAGATTATGAGCCTTGGCTTGGCAAAGCAGCGTAGGATGCGCTTGATAGGCATCACCACTTGAATACTTGTGAGTCCCATGCCTACTGAGACGATTCAGGCACATGCTAGGGGCAATTGACCGAGTGGACATGGTATTCTTGAGACACATCCAGTAGCTACTAGGGAGAGTGGTCCACTTGGAGTCCATCAAGGTGAGTGTGGGCTACCTGGATTACACCCTTGGTCCACTTGAGATGCAGCTAGAAGACGTGTGGAGCTTGCAGCCAGAGTGGAGGGAGTTTTTCATACAAAGGTTGGGACCTCTAGTGCTCAGGGGCATGACACTATTGCTCCCAAGGGCCTAGTGTAGCAGCCATTCAGTACGTCTTCCACTCCTACGATAGTTACAAAGGATACTTGGGAGCCAGATCTTGGACCCAAGATTATTGGAGAGGAAAGACGGAGGGCTTGGATGTTCTTGAGGAGTCACACAAGTTATTTGCCTTCAGTATGAAGGATTTGGGTGCTCTAAAAGGACCTGGTATACGGATTGAGCTGACTAGCAATACACCAGTTTTCTGATGTCCTTATCAATATAGTGAGATGGAGAGTACATTGATTTAGAGCCAAAGTAGTGACCTTTTTGAGGTTGGTTTGGTAGAGATTTCACATGGAGAGTATGCATCAGCGATAGTGATGCCAGCCAAGAAGGATATGCATGGCAACTACATAGATAGGCGGATGTGTGGAGATTACCGTCCTATCAACCAACAGACCAAGGCTGATTGGTATGCCATGCCTACACCGGAGGAGATTTTTGATGCAATTGGGCATGCAAAGGTCTTCAATACTTTGGATCTTCAAGCGGGATATCATCAATTGCTGATTAGGGAGGAGGATAGGTCCAAGACAACATTTTGGGCTATTGATCCTCACGGTAAGGATGTGTTATATCAGTGGAGGTTCTTACCGTTTGGCTTGAAGAACGCTCCTACTGAGTTTTAGAGGGTCATGGATAGGATCCTAGCTGGATTAGATTTTGCTTGGTGCTATATTGATGACATTTTGGTCTATAGCACTACTATGGAGGAGCATGAGAGATAGTTGTTGGAGGTGTTTGAGAGGTTGAGATCTCATGGACTCAAATTACATCCTGGGAAGTGTAAGTTCTTCCATGAGCAGGTTGAATATTTGGGTCACACTATCTACCCCGGAGGACTTAGTGTTCAGCAAACCAAGGTGGAGGCTATTGCACATATTCCTTGGCCTACGGATGTGAGCAGAGTGCAAGCATTCCTTGGGTTGTCTAACTTCTATCGCCGCTATGTAAGAGGATTTAATGCCATTGCCAAGGCCTTGATGAAGTTGACCAAGCTTACACAAGAGTGGTGTTGGGGAGATGAGCAGGAGAGAGCTTTTGTAGAGCTCAAGGAGAGGTTGACATCTGCTCCTATTTTGAGGAGACCAATCAAAGGATGGCCATTTCAGGTTCATACTGATTGGAGTATGTTGGGGCTTGGAGCAATGCTCACCCAGCATGATGATGAGGGGAAGGAGTTTGTAGTGGCCTATGCTAGTCGCTCCAACAATTCAGCGGAGGCAAAGTATAGTTCATATGAGGGAGAGTGTTTGGCAGCAGTTTGGGCAGTAGCACATTTCCGATGTTACCTATTTGGTAACCCCTTCACTCTCATCATTGATCATCAGCCGCTGATGTGGTTGATGGAGTCCAACAAGCTTTCAAGGAAGCTTTCATGATGGGCTCTGATTTTACAGGAGTATGATTTCACGGTTGTTCACAGACCTAGAGTAGTGAACCATGATGCAGATGGGTTGAGTAGAAACCCATGTCCTAGCCAGCAGGATCAGACCAAAGCACGTTGGCATGGTGAGACAGATGAGGAGATGGTGCTAGGTTGGCATGCATCTGCCTTTCTATGTATATTTTTTGAGGCTTTGGTGGTATCTCTCTTAGCACATACAAGAGGAGTTATTGAGGTCACATATCTAGAGAGTGAAGATATTAGTACAGTTCAGCAAGACATTCATGATGATGTCTTAGTGATGGACTATCTTTCCACTGGTGTTGTGGGTGGCACAGTTGGGGCAAAGGAGAGAGACCGTGTTCTTCAATGAGCCAGAAGGTTCAGATTGGAGGGTAGACACCTTTTGTGTGTATGGGAGGATGGTAGAGTGCAAGTAGTACCACTTCCATCTCAGAGACCAAAGTTGGTCCGTCATGCTCATGAGGAGCTAGGACATTTTGGAGCAAAGCGTACATATAGCTTACTCTAGAGTCATTATTGGTGGCACGGTATGCAGACCAAGGTACATCAGTTTGTTGCCAGCTATGTGGTTTGTGACCAAGTTAGAGCATCATTCAATGCTCCTACGCCACAATTACACCCATCACCTATCATGGGATTGGGTTACCGTTGGAGTTTGGACTTTGTTGGACCTTTATTGCTAACTGTGAGATATCATTGGTATGTTTTGGTGGAGCACTTCTCCAAGTGGATTGAGTTGGTGGCACTTCCTGACAAGTCTAGTGAAGGGACGGCTTACTCATTCTTGGATTGAGTTCTTAGTCATTTTGGTGCACCAACTGAGGTTTTGACTGATCAGGGTATAGAGTTCTTGGGGGAGTTTTAGGTCTTGTGTGACAAGGCTTTGATTGATCATCGTACTACATCCCAAGATCACCCTGAGGCAGATGGCTTAGCAAAGAGAGTGGTTCAAACGATGAAGAGAGGATTGTGAAAGTATGGTTTGTAGAGAGGCCACTTGGGAGATTGGGATCTCCAATTACCTTGGTTGGCCATGGGCTATTGGTTCAGCCGGCAAGCCTCCTTAGCATCCTTCTCTCCATACTTTCTACTCTATGGACAAGATCCAGATTTACTTGTAGCCATTTGTCAAGATGCTACTATAGTTTTGGACTTGGATGACCCCAATGTATGGATGAGCGCATGTTCTTAGCGGGCAGAGATCTTTTGGAGAGTGATGCCAATGGCCTTTGAGAACTTGGTGACTTCTCAGCATAAAGATACTTTATGCTATGCTACCATTCAAGGAGGAGGTTATAGACCCTCGATCCATTGATTTCATCCAAGCAACTATGTATATCTATAGCAGATAGCACCGATGACAATTGATGTTTCAACAGGCCGCACTATCTTGAGAGTGCGTGAGGTTTTGCTATCTGGAGTCCTTGTGTTAGAAGGACATGATGGTGTTGTTTGGAAGGATCATGTGTGCAATTGTGCGCCATGCCACCTCCCAAACATTGATGGTACTATGGACCCAAGCTTGGCACTTGTACGTGTAGGCTTGAGGTGTATGTTATATGGCTCTTCTGGTGGAGCTGCTACTATGTTAATGTGTGATAGTTGTTTGAGAGGATGGCATATGGCATGTATGACTCCTCCCCTCATGGTGGTTCCTCAGAGATAGTGGTTATGTCCTAGATGTATTTGACCTATAGCTGGTTCATTCTTTATATGGTATAGATTGCAAACAGGTGACTAACGATGGGGCTCCATAGCACCCAGCCTCTTGATCTTTGCCCATTATAGGGTATACCATATACTTAGAGTAGATGGCTATCTGGAGTTATAGGGACCTAACTGCCAGCTAGGGAGGCAATTGTGGCACTTTAGAGTCTATGTATGACTTATGTGTGAGTTGTGCTTCTATAGTGTATGATGTTGACAACAATGTATATTGTGTAGTGATCTATATTCACACGACAACTGTCACACCATTTGTAGTGTCGCATCTAGATTGCTCAGACACTGGAGTTGTAGTGATAGTAGTTAGAGTTATTTCAGCAGTTTCTCAAAGACTACTTTCCAACGGTCAGATTTTGTGTTTGAGGTACTGACTTCAAGGTGGGGCCCACTATCACTTTGCACCGTTTGCACCGTCGGGTGTGCTGTCAGTGGGACCGTTAGGGTTCAGACCTAGCTTGAGTCCAAGGGGTATACTTTCAAAGTGCAGCTCCAGAGAGCTCACTTCTCTGATGTTGAGCCTTCGAGTTCCTGGCTAGAGTGGACAGAAAGCCGGCAAGCATCACCTGGAGTCTCTTAGCTAGAGTGGGTGTGGCTTGACTATAATCAATGCCTTGTTGTTGGCAAGTTGTTGAGGATCAGATCAAGTATTGATCTGAGTTTGATTGATTTGAGTGGTAAAGGATCTGATTATTGTGGCACTTTAGAGTCTATGTATGACTTATGTGTGAGTTGTGCTTCTATAGTGTATGATGTTGACAGCAATGTATGTTGTGTAGCGATGTATATACGCACAACATAGGAGGAATCTTAGTTAGGATTCCCATAGCTAATCATAATTCCACTAAGGGTTGGGAACCTCTCTTTGACATTTACCCTTGGCTCAAGGGTCTATTACTTATGGCCTCCATGGTATGTCACTTGGTGATTTAGACAAGATGTTTGAAGGTAGATTCCTAGTACAACCTTCTATTCATTCAATCAATGCAATGAGCAATTGAGGAGCACTAATTCATGATACAAGCCACATAACAATCAAAGAAATTACACTTCATCATTCACCTTTCCATCCAACTAGGATAGAAGTTGATAATTTTGTATTAAGCTTAGGCCCCATCAATCTTAAGGCATAGGAATAACAATATGGTCCTACGGGAGAAGGGTGGCCAATTCTCATAGCACGTTGTTCAATCCTTCTTGTAGGTAGTATTGTATCCTCAGCTTACATGTCCTTCCACCTTGGGCAATCCTCCAAAATCTTTGTAGTAGAAGACCCTCAAGTTTTACACCACTTGTAGTTAAAGACTTTGATATTTGTAAATATTCTTAAGTATAGATGACCTTTGGCCCAAAAGGTCTTTTGTGTGAAAAAACACCTTTGGTATGGAAGACCTTTGGAGTGAATCCTCTTCATAGTAGTAGGAAACCTTTGATGCAAAACACCTTGGGTTGTAAGTCTAAAGGCAAGTGAATTTTTTAGTTGTAAAGAAGGAACACCTAAGACCTCCCTTAATATGTGGAAGACTCTCAATTGCACCACATTAGGATAACATTAGTCAAGGAGTTATGATTAGCAATGTATATTGTAGATGCAAATCCAAGATTTATGGGAAACTATAGCCATTAGATCCCTTTGGGGTGGAGTTGGAGAAGGCATTTGAAGCATAAGCCCAATGTAAATTGTGTTTACTTTTTGGTAATCAAGGAAATTAGCAAATGAACCTTCAAACACTCTCTTTTCTTCTTTGTTAGCATGTTGTCTATTGCTTGGATGATTTTTTTGAGTAGTAGTGAGGAACTTCACAGTAGGTACAAATGCACTTGAGTGCAAAATGACATTTGCATGTTTTTGGGTTGTGTGATACATAGGTTCCAAAGAATTGAAGCAATGTGTGGAAGAGTTCTAGGTAGCTTGGAGCATTAATAGTACCACAAAACCTAAAAGCAAGTTAGTCAATCAATACAAAGACTACATTAGGGTTACGCCTTTTTTGAAGAGCTTGGCTTTTGGCGTGGAAACCTTTGGCATGAAGTGACCTTTGGTCTTTGGTGTGAAGTGAGCAATCATCTTCAAAAATCATCTGGAATATTTGTAGTGAAAGTGATATTTAGTTTTCCCAAGGAGTGACACTCATCTCTTTTGGGAATGGTTTTTGCTCAAGAGGTTAAATAGGAAATAATAAATAGATTGCAACATAGTGACACTTCTATTAATTCTAGCCAATTCTCAAGACATGTTCTTAAAATTTTTTTATTAGTGCATCAACATTGGTTGTCACATCTCTATCAATGCTTATAAGAAAAACAAGACAACAAAAAGTCATATATAGCTTATACATCATGTGAAACATTTGGATGTTTATAGGTAGAGAAATAATTAAAAATTATGACTCTAAAGCTTCTAAATAGATTCATCCTTCATGATTTGATTGGAGTAAAAATTAATCATAGATTTCCCAAGAGTATATGAAGATTATGATGCAAGGACAAATAAATTAATATAAAGAATCAAGGAGCATATACTATAACCTTTCTCCACTTTCTCAAATATAGTTATTACTTTTAATAACACATACAGTTTTTGCAATACATATTTTCAAGTGCATATCAACTTTACTTTCCAACATTCTCTTTTGTTTCATTTCTATATGTTTTACTCTCCCATTGAAAGGTTTTCCTCATTGGAATTCTTTTCTACCTAGTGGCTGTTGAATGTTTGAGGAAAGATTTTGGGTAATTCTTATTTAGAGAAGGTGTAAAAAACACCAATAACCTATTCTATCAGGACCATTAATACCTTTTGATTTAATTGATCCACTTAGCTTTATGATTTGATTAGAATTATAAAACAGATATTTACTTCTAATTTAGTGTCTTATTTCATAGAGAATTGTTTATTAAATAACTAAAGTTGTATAAAAGGATTGTAAATTTTTGAGTGGAAGTTTGTTAAAGATAAAATATGGTTTTATTTAATATTTCCTTAAAGATATGAAAACTATATTCTATATTTGATTGAATTATGAACATTTTTTAATTCTCACTCCGATTTCATATATAATTATACAATACCTTTGAGTTTTTTAATGATCATCATCAAACTGTGCATAACATTGAGGAATAGTTCATGAAAGAGTGATTTGTATTAATTAGAACTAGGTTTCACCTTAGTTATACATGTGGAATTATAAATCATGCCTTGCACTTATCCATCTCTAAATTGAGTCTCCACGACATCTTGGATTATTGTCATGCAATTCTGCATGCTTAAGCATTCTCTTTCACCATCTTTAATCAAATATAATAGTCAAATATGTGGAATGATACAAATTAAAAAAATCAAACTCCTTTTATGTTCATGTTTTCAATATAGTAGCTAAAACATTTTCTTCCAATAGTACATTTTGTGATCAACAAAGTCTACACTATTCCATGAAGGATATTAAAAAGGGAAATGATATTTACACACCCATTTATTATAGTTCTACACCTCTTGCCGTATCAACAGCCAAGTTTGAGAGTGTTGAATTAGTAGACTTTCAACTATATTTAACAAATAGTACCAAGTACATCATAAAGACAAATGCTTATACAAGCTTGATGCCTAAACCCCTCATTCTCCACCCAAACTTCTCTTTTTGCCAAACTATTTAACAAATAACACCAGCTACATGATAAGAAAACGTGCGTATGCAAGCCTTATGCCTAAACCCAACTCCTCGTTCTCCAACCGTGTCCCACTTGTTACCAAACTGCTTACAAAGTCATCCACCTCCTCAATTGCCTTGCTCGATTGTACGAATTGGGTGTGCAAACTTGCCCTGTACAATGCAATGCTCGAGGAGCAAAAAGAGCTACATAATTAGATTAAGAATTGTATAGATGATGAGAATTGACCGCTGCACTTATCTGCTTGATTTGTGCATGCAATTTCAGAATTAGTATGTCCTCTCAACTTTCCTAAAATATGAAGTTCAGATCAAATATGGCGTTTGTGGGTTGTTGCAAAATCTATCTCATGACAACGAACAACTATGCTTAATTTCAAGTTGAGTTCCCCATAATTTAACATGGAAGTTATCACTATCTACGAGGGCTGCTTGACACAACTAGCATACATGAGGAGGTAAAGCATACAAGGACAAGAGGCATTTCCGTTAGCGCTCTTCATGGTGTATTCTATCTTTACTACGAATGATATTTGGCCCAAATCTTCCTGATCTTTTGTCTGTCCTTGAAACTCCATGTGTAGGTTTTGGCTTGAGGTTGAGGCTTGAGGTTGGCTGAGATCAGTTGAATAGATGTGGCTCACCATGTCTTGTTGCTTGGAATCTTGAGTGTCAACCTGGATAACATAACCAATAGGAAATTAGAGCTTAGCTAAAAACGGGTGTACGGGAACTCAGGATGCTTAAAACAATCTTCCAAAATTACAAATGAAAATTTCTTTAACGACTAGAAGAAAAATGAGCTCCTTTGGATAAGAAGGAGGACATGAAATTGCTCCTGTCTTTTGCCAAAGAGGATACAATTTTTTTTCAAAAGATTTCAATAGCTGTAAATTATATTAGATAGAGCACCTGAAGTCTGAACCATTGAATCATGTCGGTGAGGAAAGTGGGTGTTAATGCCGCAAGGAAATCAAATATCCATGGAGCAAACTAAACTCATGCAGCAATGGATATTTGATTTCGCCTGGACGTCTAGCAGTCTGCTTCTGCTAGACGTCTGCTTCCGCTTGACTATTTGGGAATTTGGGAGGGATGTGGAAATAGAATTCCCTAATTTGACGGGAGGTGTCGAATGCTATCAATCTTAGCGTGGAAATATAGTAAATGGATCTGGAAATATCAAACAAAGATGCTTTCGCTAAAGATGTAATTGCAAGAACATTCAAAGACAACACGCAAAACCAGTATAAATTGTCCTATAGATTACGGATTCTTTATTGTAATTTACGAATCTTGAACCGAATAAAGCGTTACTAAGCAATGCGTTGCATAGAAACTGACAATTCTCATTCGCTTTGATATTTCATATCTCAAATGGGCTGTGGTCGAGGAGGGTTAATAGCGGACCTCCAGACGGTATCGAGGCCCCAATTACAGTTCTTAATTGGCCCTCTAACAAGAACGAAAAGAGCGCTTGTTAGTAACAGTAAAAGCCCAATTAGGAACTAATTAGAGTGCCTAATTGGCCTAATCAAAGAACAGAAACGAGCGTCCATTAGTAGAGTAGAAGCGTCCGGATGAGAGTGGATATGTGTGGGCCTCACGCTTCTAGAGAACGAAAGATTGGACGGGCAGTGGTGTGCTTTTCGCCACACTCCACGACAGGAAGTGGACACACTGACTGGAACAAAGTGGATGATGATGCCCCAGGGCCTTCCGGAACACCTCAGAGGGGTTGGAATTGATTTGACACTGTGAGGAGGATTCATAGACCAGAAGGAGAAGCGAACGAGAAGCAGGGGAAGAATTTGCTGACAGAATTCGGGGTCGAGTAGGTGGTGGTTCATTATTCATGGCCTCCGCAGCGGTAGTGCAGGTTCAGGCCTTGACGAAGGGATTGCCTGCATTGGGCGTCGAAAGACGTGGCAATTCGAAAGTGTCCGCGGTTAAAGGAGCTTCAGCCGGGCTCAGACAGCAGAATGACAGGCTAGCTCTGAAGAGTGCGTTCTACAATGGAGGATCATCCATGGTCGTCGCCGAAGCTGCAGGCGGAACTCCGCCTAGAATTACAATGAAGACTAGTACGCAGGGAGCCTACATTTGCAGGGACTGCGGGTGAGTTTCCTTTGGTCCTTTCTATCTTCCTGTGGTTCTGGAGCCAAGGTTCTAGCGACTTCTTCAGTACTGCGACTTTCCATTATATCTAATTTGGACGGGATGCTCTGATGGTTGCTGGCTTGTGTTTCGGTACTAAATTTTAGCTTAAAGGCTCAGTGGTGCTGATATAGTTTAATCGTCCTTAATTCGTGCGATAGGCCAACAGTGAAATCAAATAAAGGATAATACTGCAGAGAAATGATGAGGCACAGAATAGCTTCCCGTTTTGCTGCTAGATAACTCTGTTCTTTTCTGTTTCACTCCAATGGACGTTTGTATTGCCATCAACTGGTGCTTGAAATTTGGATCACAGTGTTGTTAAAGGGTCATGGGTTTTATTGATTTAGGAATGTTCGAAGATGTTGGTCATGCAACTTGCATTGTGGTTAGGTTTATTGTAAGTTTCTCCATTGTACGTAAGTTTCTATCTCAGTCTCAGAGGAACCAAGTTGAATTATGATATGTCTGTTTCGACGAATCATACCAGAACCAGGGTCTGCATCTTGATGATTATGAATTTTTTCGCAACAACCTATTGCTGCTTAGCACATCTTTCCAAGCGCGTTCAAATCGCAAACATCATGGTTGTCTTTCATGGTGTATAATTTGTCTTCCTGCTGGAGGTATCCGGATCAAACCCCCTCCTGATAGAGGGTAGTCTACTGATCACGGGAATCTTTGGGATCATACGCTTCAGAAGCTTAACGTTCGAGGAGACCTGTGCAATATCCTAGAGCTTATTGTTGGAATTAAATATGCTTCTGTCATTTAATTGGATTATTTACTGTTTTGTTCCGAGAATAAATGAAGTATTCAGCTGGAGAACAACACATACTCGTACTTAGTGAAGCATGAGTGAAGCCATCGTGCAACCTTCACCGGAGGCTATAGACAATCCCAGGAGCCTTTCCACCCGCTCGGTCTAGAGGCAGCGAAGTTGACAAACAGAGGACCGCCTTAAGTAGTTGCTTGTGTTGGGCAGGTATATCTACAACGACCGCAAACCTTTTGAGAAGCTTACAAGCGATTATTCCTGCCCAGGTACGATCCTCCTGTCCTCTGTTCAACTTGAAATGCTTGCGAAGTAGAGGATCTGCAGACAGCTACCCCTGCCACACTCGCGTGCTTCTTCTCCGATCCTCCAGATGATAGAGTTGGGGACGGAATGGGTGGTTCTTGAGTTTTAGCAATTATGGTCAGACACGCCCTGCATCCTCATTGGTACATCTTTTTACTTCATAGTATGTGCCGCCCCGAAGAGGAGATTCAAGCCCTACGACGCACCCGTGGCGAGAAATTCGAATGATATGGCTGTCCGGAAAGCTCGGAAAGAAGAATTGAAGCAGATGGATTCATCGCTTGGGTAAGTTCGTCGAAACTCCTATCCGGTATTTATTATTCTCCAGTCATCCTAACCTTGTCAACCAGGATTGGTGCTCAAAATGGTCATGTTTCTTTCTTTCATCTCCATGAGGTCCATCATCTTGCTACTTTCTCACTGGCTGGTCTAAGGCTGCAGGCACTGATCTGTGTATTTACATGCGTCAAACTTGGAGACTGACCGTTTCTTTGTGCCGGTGTAGTTCTGCTTTGCCTATTGGAATTGCCATTGGAGCTGTCGGCCTTGTGGTGACGTTTATCTACCTCAACAGCACGCTATAGTGGCTCAGTACTACACGAGAATATTTTGGTACTCTATCCTCAACGACAAATGATGGTGGTTCAATCACAGTGTCTCCACCCCGAAATAGCCCGTATTCTGTTTCACTCCTGTAGTAATTTCAACCAGTAGCTTCCCATGTACTCTTAGTTCTTTTGCGAGTTGAATTGACATTTTGCAATTCCATTCATGTGCTTATGGCGACGGGATTGTCCCTCTTACCATACATCTTTCAATGTATGCCCACAACTGGGCTGTTCAGTGAGTTTCTACTGTCGTTTCTATGCCTTCATGTTCTCCTTTGATCCTGGCAATTGACACTGAATCTGCTTAAGTTTTATCAAAGTATGAAAATGCGCAACGGAATTCCCCACATACAAGTTCTACACCCGAAAGCAATTTGGGGTTGCACCTGCAGCAACTGCGATATAAACCTCTGAGCTCAGAGCACGGGAACCTAGACAGGCGAATAATCTCGTTTTGATCCCCAAACACGCAGCTAGAGATACTACATCGAAGGAACAGATCTTGTCAGCTTTAGCCTTTGTGAAGTCTGGGAAAGATGGGTGGAAGCCCCATCTCCACCTTAGTCGCCATATCACGTGCCGTAAATGTAAATAACCGGCAACTACTCCACACAAGCAGCAGAGACGAGGTTTCCAGCTCCTTATACTTCAGCAGCATTGTTTTCGAGATTTGAGAGACAAACATCTCGCTCTTACCTCATGCTATAACAAGACCCGCAACATCAATCGAGAAGATGAGCATTCTTTCGCTAATGAACAAGATGAGTAGATCTGGGAAAGAGAGCGACTAATGCACATGACTCTTACTTCACTCAATGATGCTATGACAGTCGTTTGCTTCTGCGACCTGTAGTCTACATATTACTCAGGCAGGGTGTCATCTTTGCAGTGATAATCTCGCAATTCTGTGGGGTATAAGAGAAACTTCATAGGAGGACAATGCCAAGGAATGGGTCTTGAGCCAAGGCTTTTGGAGCCTGATGATGGAGCTATCATCGTTCACTGCTGGGTTTCAAAAGAAACTACTGCAGCTCTAAAATCAGCTCTCAAATTGATTCGTGGGATGGAAGGCACTACTGGTTGGGCCAACCAAGCGCAGGTGAACAACTTCAGTCTATATCTCCCAGATACACCATACGGTCGCAGAGATCTGAACATTTCCAGGGCCGATTGCTTGAAGAAGGTGGTGGGATGCTCCTCATGTTGATAAAGTCAATGTTTTGGGAACGAGCCATGGTGGAACTGTGACCTACAGATGACACCCTGACACCCTGCCCGAAGTCTCGAGAGCAATGTTGTAAATCGAAGGAGCTGGAAAGTCATGTCTCTTATGGTTGTGTGGAGTAATCGGCGGTTAAGTTTACAACAGGTGATTATGGCGACGAAGGTGAAGATGGGGCGTCTGCCCATCTTTCACAGACTTCGCAAAGGGCTAAATATATGGCTAACTAGTTCGGGATAATATGGGATACCAGAGACCAACTTTTTGATCCCGACCTCACTGAGCATCTTTCACAGACTTTGCAAAGGGCTAAATATATGGCTAACTGGTTCGGGATAGTATGGGATACCAGAGACCAACTTTTTGAACCCGACCTCACTAAGCAGCTGAAATCGTGAGTGCTCTCTTATATTGAATTTGAGATACTCCCCAGCAAGTTTATAAAATTCAGTGCTCAACTTTAACTATTCCTCGTCTCTTTTGCAGGCATTTGGGCGATCAAGCACAACTAGTATTCATAAAGGGTGCAGGCCATGTTCCATGTTCCTCAAATTGAGTATCGTCATATATTCAACTCCTATGTTCTCAACTTTCTTCCTTGTTGAAACAACTATTAAGATAATAGAAATCTCCGGCTTTGTTAAAGCATTTTAACAATAGACATATCAAGGGAATTGATGTACCGAATTTCTGAGGCTCTTTTCATTTCTTGACTTGCTCACGCGCAAATACACGCAGACCATAATCTATTTCACGACGGCAACTTTAAGCGTTTCTTGAGCGCCGTCGAAATATATTACAATGTCTGAGAGGCAAAGAAGACGAATCGTAACACAATAAAGGACTAGTAAGTCTTCTTCATATCCTGCTAGAAACTCTGGGGAATCCGGATGTAATCTACTTCTTTCTAACAGGACCGAGTGCAGTGCCAAAGTAATAAGTACATTCTCACACAGTTTGAAGGAGCACGCAAACACGTCTTGTGCCAACCTTTCTGCATAAGGCTCAAGAATTACCATTACAACACGGGGAGTGGCTGATGAGGATGAGGAGGTAGTTCAACTTGTATCTGATCACCTGGACGTACTTCAGCCCCATGGACCACAATTGACATGACCCCGGCCTTGCGGATGAGCTTTCCTTGCTGGTCGCGGGCAAGGACAGCTTTCATCAATCCACTCTGAAATCCATTAAGCTGACTGCATGGATTGCGAAGGCCGGTAAGTTCTACAACAGCGCTGGACCCAATCTGCAAGCGTGTTCCTAAGGGAAGAGACAGAAGGTCTAGACCTCGAGTGGTGATGTTCTCTCCCATTTGCCCCGCCGATACACTGAATCCAGCTGCCTGCAGTTCATCGTGCAACTCGGAGTGAATTAGATGGACCTGGCGCAGATTTGGACTCACTTCATCCTTCTTTTTGTTCCACAGATGCTCCACCGATTTGCCCCGATGGGCATCGCCGGCAACCCCCTCACCACTCACAAGACAAATGCTATTCTGATTAGCTTTACTGAAAGAATGTGCCTCGCTGCGGCTTACAGCGATAACTGACCCACTCATTCTCCTCTAGAACTGGAACAAGTACTCTCGCTACGATCAGTCAACCACAGTAATGTACAGTTACGCTACTCCTTTCGCTTCTATTTGAGCTCAAGGAAAAGACCTCCAAGAGGATCCATGAAAAGTATGTCTAGCGTATGCCGCACGTTTCCATCTCTTAGGACCGACCGAAGTCTGCTCTACGCCACTTACAGGAAGTTAAGGGTGCAGATAATGTATGTGTTGGTCTATACGAGCACATCACCGCTGGATCCACAAAAACCTCCTGATTTGCTGACCAATGCTAGCAGTCCGTGTTCCAAAGTGTTGTCCCCACCCAGAACCTTAACAAGTATTCTCTCGCTTGCTTGTAGGGTGGTGAGAAGAGAAGAGAGGATAGCAAGGTAGTAAATGTATCGATGCATTCGGATTTGCATTTGCTACCTTCTCTACCGCAATGAGGTTTAGTCTAGATTTGGCTTGTGTGTTTATATTTTCATTATTTGATCGTGAATGTGGTTCACGCTCACGATCTACACTCGTTCTGCATTGGTCTACTCTCGAGACAACAATGGTCTAGATGACATGGTGTTTTAGAGGAAGATAGAGGATAACTACCCATGATATCATCAAAGATATATTATTTACCATGATATCATCAAAGATATATTATTTGCTATGGTCTATATGATATGGTGTACTTTTGGAACAAAGAAGATAATTACCCATGATATCATCAAGGATTTAGTGTTTGCTATCACGGATTTAGTGTTTGCTTGCTATGGCACTAGAGGGTGGATACCTTGCTTGAAGGGAATGTTTGTATGTTTACACATGTCAGAGTAGACTTATACTTGGTCCAAGATGATCAAGGTGTTTTGATTATAGACTCTAAGCAGAATGCCATTTTGGAAAGAGTGATTACTCATCCCTTGGATGGATGATAAGCGGAGCAACCGCACTCAAGGTCTCCACATATAGGGGTATACAATGAGGTCATCTCTTTCTTCCTGTAGCCTTGGAGTTATATGGAGCTATGGACACTATGTTTGACACATTTGTCAAGGAATGTATGAGAGCTTATCCCAGTAGACATTAGGGTTACCATTCTTACTCTCATACTTTCTAACATATTTAGACATTAGGGTTACCATTCTTACTCTCATACTTTCTAACATATTTTAGACAGTGTATGTTCATTGCTCTACTGAAAGCATTGGTTGGTGCAATACAGAGGATAGCAATCACACTAGGTGATGTTTCATCGAATGCTTTGGTAGTTTGTAGACCTTTCGACCTTAGTTGCAACAATATCGAAACTATTGAGGTCTAACTTCCATGTACCGCTTGATGGAGTTTTCCCATCCTTCATGTGTTTTGCGCAATCGCCCTTTCGCATAAGTGTATGATGTGATGTGGAATTCTAAGTACTGTATACGAATCCCCTTAAAGAAAGTATAGTGGTGCATACTTACACAAACGTATCATAGATCATGGATGCCATGCATGTTCCAAGTACGATACTCTCCAAGAATAAACTTTTGACAATACCCAAGAATAATATGATCCCTTTCGGTTACGGTATGGTTTTCTCATATCAATTGTTGGGGTTCTTTAGGGTTCTTTATCTATTTGCGATATCTTCATTAGGATTGTATGGTGTTATTACGGCAGGCTGGGCAAAAGCCAAGACTCGCTTGGTGGAACGACAAACATGGCAGACTCAAGATCTGTTTTCAACGGATTATCGGTTTAAATCCGATAGCGAGTTTAATCATATGAGCAGGTAGATAGATATGAGCTGAAAGTATACACACCTTCCTTGCAGCTAGACATATCCCGGTTCAAGTGACCGAATTGTTTTACTGTATAGTAATCAAGTTTCATGTTCAAGTTTCATGTTCGAGGATGTTCAAGTCCCTATCCTCTTCTGTACCCTCTCGCAGCTTGTGAACGATGTAGGAACCGATGTAACCGCACCGGACAAGTGGAAACCTTCATTGCATGATTTCCCAAAGAAGTTCAGAACGAAATCAAACAATTTTAAGTGACCAGAGGCAATGCACATCTTCCTACATGACAATTCTGCACATGTAGGCGTGATCATTTATGGAGAAGTCCACCCTTCGAGAAATGTGGTGCAAAGCTTTTCAACGAAGGAGTTACGAAGTGTAGACACGTTTTAACTCCTGACGGCAATTTAATTCCCACCGAGAAACAAAATGACAAGCGACTACAAGAAAGAAAATGACATGAGTCTCTGGGATACTAAACCACAATTGGCAACGCAGACGCTGTCGGCGAGCTTGTGTACACAACTGACAGAAAGAGAACTTTCTCCTGTTTCTCCTCGATCGTGGTGTGGATGACTTTTCCCGCTCTACTCACGTGGGGATGCCTTGACGAGAGTAGCATAGGGCATACACTGTATAACGATGTCGGATTATCGTAAATTCTCCCGTACCTCTCCCGCCGGGACCTAAGGACATTCCAGTTGCAGGAAAGTTCATGATATTTCCATCTAGTGTGTCGGCGTCGCCAGTTTATGTGGGATGTCTAAACGGGAAAGATGGGAAACTCAGTTGAAAGGTGAGTCCTGCTAAGTTTAGTGAAACCCTAGGGGGACAAGAAGCACACAGGTTCCACAGAGTGACAGTACTGAGCCAACTCGATTGTTAGAATCGATCGCTTGAATTTGAATCCGGAATTCGGAATTTCACAAGATCCTGTCTGGATCTTTTCACAGGGGCGGCGCATCCGCTCCTAATATTTATTTACGCGAGGAGATCGGGGCAAGATTGTCCTGATCGGTCCAAATGTGGGGGTGTAATGATTTGATTGTGTGGATTGATTTCTGGTGATCGGTAAAATTACCACGGAAACTCACTGTGAATTCTTCGTTTGACGGTTGAGTCAGTGCCAGCAAACTGGAGGAGAAGAATTCTCGTTTCAGGATGTTGCGCCTTCGCTAAGCTCGATATTGTGCAGGAATTGACTTGTGGTGTTTCCGATCGATGGTATCAAGATGTTGAAGGTTCTGTACCTTGGTCGAGGGGAGGAAGAGAGTGTACAGAAAGCCTGAATTATAGTTCGGAGTCATGGCAAGCTCGTCGAATGCTTTTGAGGAGTCACGGAGAGCTCTGTTCGTGAGGCACGGGACAGCTCTCTTAGGAGGAGTCGCTAGTGAGACTGCCTTCTTTTATCCGATTGACACGCTCAAAACACTTCTGCAGGTCTTTTTCTTGCTTGTACGATATTTATTTCAGTGTAGGTGCGGTCTCAGTACAGTAATTTATGAAAAGGAGAAGCAGTTTTAGATTTTGGCAATTTGTGATGACATTATGCTCCTCGCCTTTGTCTCTGCCACTACTAAACTAATAGGTAATTATTTCATAGCAAGCTTCTCTTTTACAAATTTCAATTCAAATTTCAAATCAGCACCTTGTGGATTAGAGTATGTTCTTTGGACCAGAGATTGACAGGCGGAACTGATTTCACCGTGCACAATTTTTCGTGAAGAAGTTATTGTCACATCTAGCACTTCGAAAAAATGAGTATGTCCTCATTTGCATCTAACACGTGCGTCGAAGCTGTAGATTTTCTTGTACAAAGATTTTTTTTCGAGGATCTAGATGCTTATGCGTCCAGCTGATATGTTATTGAGATGATTTGATTTCAGTAAGACATCTTATTCCTAGATTTTGCTGTTCTATAAAATTCATCAGAGCACTGTATGTGCTGAATTTGTTCTAAGGATCTAGATGCTTGTACGTCCAGGTAATATGTTATTGACATCCTTTGATTTCGTAAGACATCTCATTCCTAGATTTTGCTGTCCTAGATAGTTTATCAGAGCTCTCGGTATATGCTGACGTGTCTGAACAGGTGAATGCCAGTGCAGGAAAGCAATTGGGAGTATCCGCTGTGGTGGAAGGTGTGTCGAAGTCCTCTGGCTTTACAGGTCTGTTGTTCTCCTTTTTGCATCTGTATGAATCTATTATCTGGTATTATCTGCTATGGGTTGTTGTATGGATATCGTGATGAGGTATAATATGTGTTCTTAGATACGAGTCAGACCGACCGGGAACTTGGTATCTTTGAGTCACACACTGGGGACCTTCTGCCGTCTTCTCTTCTTCATTGTGAAAGCTTAAGTTTGCATTTCCTGCATCAAGCGGAGAAATCTGGATTCTGGGAACACTCACCCGTGCAATGGATCATCCAATCTAAGTCATGGGATCCGGAACGGTGATCAATAATCGCTGATACGGTTCAGCAAATCTGTTTGTCAGGACTGTATGGAGGCATATGGTGGCAATTGCTGGGGAGAGTCCCTACCTTAGGGGTACGATTCGGAGTTTATGAACTCATGACGGCATTTTATGCAGGTACCGTTTTTTGCCTTCTCTTAATTGCATTGAAATACCGCCGTAGTCAGGATAATTACAGGTGGAGCTAAGAGACGTGATTTCTACTGCTCCTCAGCTCGAAACAAGGTAGACATTTGGCTCTGTATTTCCAAGGGACAGTATGAATGCTTGTAGTCGTTATTCTCTGCCTGCTAAATATTTGACTTGCACGTCTTGATTCTTCTTGTGGTGCAGATGGACGTAGTGACAGGTTCGTGAGTCTATCAGAGTCTTTCCTTGCTGGCCTTACTGCTGGGGCAGTTGAATCACTTGTCTCCACCCCCTTTGATTTTCTGAAGGTCAGGGCACAGATTACTGGTGCTACCACAGGTGAAGTGAAAGTACAAGGAGAAAATTTTCAAGTAAAGTCGTCTAAAGCCCTCCCCAACTTACCGGTCAATATATCTAATAGTGCGCACTGGGATCGAATAAGACGTTCCCTTTCGCTATTACCTTCACGAACTCCAGATATTGCTGCCGAACTCAAGAATTATCCTTGGTTAGCCACAGGATCCGGGCAGCCGCCACTTGTGAAAGATGTTGGGGGCCTTAGAGGAGCTGTTAATCTCGAAGGCTTGAAAGTACTTTGGAGGGGGCTTCGTCCTGGTATTTACCGGGATGCGATGTATGGTGGATTCTTCTTCTGTGGGTGGCAATTCCTTGATGACCTTGCTACTGAATGGAGGGCATACATGATGGATCCTCCCCCCACGTCAGTACACTCTACATATCCACTGTTTTGGCACACCTTCATTCTTACAAATAACGGATTGTCTACCTATCGTTGATGTGGAAAGTTTTCCATTAATCCAGTCCTCACGCTATTTGATGGCATCATATTTTCATACAAAATTGTGGTAGATGTTGATCGATTGAAGTTAGTATTCGGTGGAGTGAAATGAGTAAACGGGTTCACTGTTTGCTTTCAATATTACGTTCAAAAGTCCAGGTGAAGTTCCAACCTTCGCCGATATGTGGTATCCATCTGAATCTTCGTATCGGAGTTGAGTAGCTCAATCTTCGTATAGATATCACTCTGCAGAGTCAGGAATCAAGAATTGCAGATCCATGGGTCTGATGAACATTTTTAGTGTAATACAGGAATTGGGACGAAGTTCCTCCATCGTCTCCTTGGCAGCTAAGTATGACGGCAGGAATCGCTGCATCGTTTGCAGCCACAGCATCACATACTTTCGATTCAGCGAAGACTAGGGTTCAAGCCACTGTTGTGCCTAAGGTACGTGCCGTGCCACTATCGTCACCCCCTTTAGTGCTTGCGGCATGACCATCTTGGAGTCTAAATGCATCTTGAGCACTAGTTAGGCCTGAAACTTGTACTTGTTTTGCAGTATTTGACCGTGGAAAGGGAACTTTTGAAGTGGAAAGCACCAGGAAGCTGGTTCGAGAGTATAGTAGGGCTGAGTCCCTTCGATCGACCTTTTCTAAGAAGAGCTCTTGGTCTCAGAGCTTTGCAGCATGGTCTTGGCACCTTCGCTCTTATTTTGACCTATCATACGGCGGTGCAGGCAGCTACCTTAAGAAAACGGTAACACAACTCTAGGTTGTAGCTTGATTTCGTGGTGCGATATCATCTGTGAGAGCTGTACAGAATTCTGACTTGTATGGTATGGTACAATGAGGGCAGTCTTCCAAATCGATGAATTGAAGTTTTCCCCCATTTTAGACCAGATCTCAATCTGGACTGTAATAAGAATGGAAGTTTGGAGCAGCTTAAGTTGGTGGGCACTATTGGCTTTGTGCTAAGGCACACTGACAATCTTTATTCAGGAGCCTAGATCAGTAGAAACGTGCTGAGAGAAGTCGGATCTTTCCAACACTGTACGTCCACTTTTCGGGTCGAGGTTCAATGGTTGTGGTTCGTTCACTAAGTTCTTTATCTCGACAGTCATGTCTCAGGACCTGCACCGTTCTGTAGAAAATTAATCAAACTTTATCTCCACCTGTGACCCGCTCTGTCATTCTGTCAAGTGGATTCTGTGTGCTCTGGTGAGTGTTTCGCGTCGTATATCAAGAGCATCACATGTTACAACACCAGAACTACCTCAGACATTCTCGTAGTTGGCCTTTTTGAATGGAAGTGGTTAAGTACTTCGGTGCGAGGCTAATATCCATGGACAACAATTCTGTGACAGACTATCAATGTCTTTGAGTGAGGTTAAAAATCTCCGGACAAAGGACAGTCATCTCAGAGTCAGAAAATCTAGGTTCACAATAAGTGATCAGACACAAACAGATGCGAGCGAATTCCTCGGTACGTGAGCTTTGTACCAATTTGGTATATACTTAAAAAGTGCAGCAGCCGAGAGCATGCATGGTTTGCAGTTGGAAAGTAAGTTGTAACAGGAGCACGTCCCAGGGACTTCTCATCAGCCAAGGACAGTCAGACGGCCAATATTGAGCTCATACAAACCCGTGGTGAGCACTATTCACGATCTGTGCCCAAAAGTACAAACGATGAACAGAAGTAGCCAATTAAAGACGTGGTTTAGCTACGAGAGAAGATGCGGTTTATTCCGATTATAGCAAAAAATTTGTAGCCCACGGTTCAAGGTTATGGAGTACGATGGAAGCAACATCATACGAAAGACAAAGGCATCATTGAGAACTTAGCTAACCACCACCTGCGATCAACAGTGAAAGTGAGATAAGCTCAAGGATATGGAACACTCATAACTGCTACAGACTGCGTGCGCTCTTATCACCTGAACTGATAACAGTCCAACATACTTGACATCATCATTACCATATAAGGTTGACTGATATGCATCAGAAGTGAGACGGGTTGGGCACTTCTCTCGAGTAACTTCCGAAAGTGCTACTCTCTTCCTTCGTAGTCGCAAAGCCCTATGGATTCTCTCCTTTCATCCTTCCGTCACACGAAGGCCATGCCATGCCATCCCTCCGTCCCTCCATCTTACTACAGGAATAAGGTTGCTCAGTCTCATTACCACAGAGCAGCACGCTTGAGACCCCCCACAGTGTTGGTCATGGTAATCGCTTTAGAACGTTTCAGGAAAACGATATCAGGACAACGTTTGACACTCACCTCTTTATCGAAGTTGCAGTTACACCAGTAGTTTCGAGGACAAAATGCACACCAGTGTTACAATATATTACTACACTAAGCTATACTACAACCCTCACAAACCTCAGTTTTCTCCTGTCCATGACTACCGTATTCACTGCGATAACTGATTCCTCAAATCCAGTAAACTGGGCTTCACTCACCATTGTCTCCAAGCTCAAATAGTAGGCATGGAATCTTCAGTACAGCCAATAAGACAAGATCGAAACTGCTCTTCGCACGGCACTTCGTCGTACTGTCTGATTGTAATCATGTTCCACCTACCTATATTCAGGATTTGAACTCAAAATGGGCATGAGCACCATTTTGCTTCTTATGTTTTATCCTTGTTCGGTTTGATGGGGTCTTCCCATCCTTCATGCGGTCGCCTTTTCCTTCTTATCCTAAGCGGTTGCCTTTTCTATTTGAACCCACTGCCAATGTGGATGATGAATCACTTGGGTGTAGGAACAAAGACCGAACAGACATCCCTTTACCAGGATTTCCAACGTTTAGATGCTGCCAAATGTGACTTTTGTCAAGTTCTTCGTCTTCATCTACTAGTACTACCACAACTGTGTACTTTATCCACTTTGTTTGAATTCCTCTTCGGACAGATAGACTATACTCTGATTGTTCGCCACACCTAGCGTCCATAACTAACGACGAGTGCTTGTGTCGTCTGATCAGTATTTGAGTACCCACTTACTGTATGTCCTCACTTAGTCCATGTTGTGCGTGATAGTTGATCTTTAGAAGCAGCCAATTCTTCCTTGAGGATTGCCACCAAAGGTTTTGGTTTCCCGTCCGTTAGATGACAAGCTGGGCCCAGGCCAAACATGTATTAGTGAGGAGGTTAATTCAGAATTGTTGTGTCTCCCTGCTATGGATGTAGTAAGGACAGTACTAATTTAAAATTACGGAGAGCGTGCGACAAGTTGCCTAGTTAACATTACCTACATCTCTAGTTTATTGAGGGTTAGCACCATTTTACCTATTTTGTACGGCTTGATGGATGGGGTCTTCCCATCCTTCATGTTTTCTACGCGGTCGCCTTTCCACCGTTTAATATTCGCTTAACTCATTTCAGACTGTTTGTAATCCAAAGGATTCATAGGTTTTTATCTAGGTCCCCACTAATACCGTGCTCGGTCTATCTTCTTTTGATATCATAGATTTGACTCCATGAACCGCCTATTAGTGAGTAATTTTGCGGACCCATCATTGACTGAATGTATAGTACTGTAGTTTTTCTTCACCATGTTCCAACTTACCAGGGATGTTCGCACCAATATGTGTCTACAATATTTTTCTGCTACTGCAATGTATGTTCTCCAAAAGTTAGCGATTGGGTAATGACAACGTTGACTACTACCAGCAGTGTCTAGAGTTGATGATTGATTATCTGTCTTGTTCCTCCGCCATTGAGTACTCAACTTTCTCCATCTCTCCCTTCATAGGGTTCACTCAAGTTCTTAATTCTAACATTGATGCTTAGCTAGTGAATTGTGGTCAAGTATACACACTCCTGGATAATTGATTCATTTGCATAGCCATCCATTATTTGTAAACTCATCACGTCTAAAGTACGTTGCTGGAGATTCAAGCCTACATGCCTTATGTACCATAATAGGTTGTATTATGAATGATAATCGTTCAGTGATGACAACTACCATAGAGTAGAATCATCATGTTGCGGACGAAAACAAACGAACGGAGTTTACCTTCCGTCCGTCCGGTCACTGGCCGATTGCATGCTTATTCTCGTACACTTAGCGTTCGACTCCAGATACTAACTGTGACCTGCCAGTGACGCAAGGTATGAGCGGATGAAATACCAAGTTAGAACATAATGTCTAAAGTGAAACATGTGGGAAACTATGATATTTCTTTATTTACGCAAAAACTTATAGCGTTTACTCATTTCGATAAAATTTCAGTTTCATTCGAAATGAAAATAATGTCTCATATATATGCATAAGGGACTCTTTCCAGTTTATTTTGCTTAACGTTTATGGGAAATAAGGAATTCGATCAATAATAAAGCATGCTTTTTCACTTGCTCAGAGAATATATTAAAAATTAAAGTAATCTTTCAAACTTAAGAATACATCCGAAAGTTGAGTTTTCAATTTTTGGAAAGTATGGTTTCTAGAAGACCACATCAATAAATAATTAAAAACTTTTATAGGAATAATGGGAAAAACTCTATTTTATGTAAAACAAAACAAAAAGTCCGTATACGGTCTCGGGCAGAAAGCAAGGTCCGTGTGAAGCCGAGCCACTTTGTGGTTCGGAAGCAGACCATTTCTTTCTTTACGGAGGTTGTTGCAAGCGCCGTTCTCGGCAAAGGGAGAACACGAGCTTCTGGCTAAGCTAAGCTAAGCTTCTAGCTAAGCACGAGCCGGCTGGCCCTTCTAATTCGTTTCTAATAGATTTGTTACGATTTTAGTCAACTTTGTCATCGCGTGTTGTTGCAAGTATTTTGCCGAGCATTACTGGGACAAAAAAAAACCTACAAGCCATACGAAACTCGGCTTTTCCGGTTAGTTAGGCGTGTGAGGTAGCCGTAAGCTTTTTATTGTGCCGAGAGGACACGAGTCCCCCTGGTACTCTTTTAATATTCTTAAATGAACATATGACAAAATAAAAAATACTTGCTACTCTAATGAATCCTTTTTTAATTTGGACCTCAAAAGCGCGACCATGTACTTTACTAGAGGTACTTCTGTACGAGTGCACAGCGTCTTTTATATTTGAGGTGATGTTGGGAAGTCGCGCAAGCAGCCAACGCGGAATACACTCGAGCATTCAGGGCAGGGGGAAGCGGAGGGAATGGAATGTTCCGTTCGAGTAAGACAAAAAGGACAAAAGGTTTTGTTCTGTACCGCGAGATGGTGAGCTAAATCCAGCACAGGAGTACGGCATGGCCCATCCGTCAGGAAGCAGCAGTCTCACTCCATCCAATGATTCTCTGACGGAGAGTACCTACCTCACCTTGGTTCGTCGGCCTATCTATCCATCTACTGTCGTCTCCTCCGTTGCGCGGATTGCAGTAGCTATGAAATCCTCAGAAGATAATGATGTAGATATCCCCTTCACCTTTCCCGTATCTGTCTATTGATTACTTGTTCTCTATTAGTGGATGGATTGGTTTTACACAAACACGGTCAGAGATTTTACACGAGTTTTAAGTGGTTCTTAATTTTTAAATGGTCATCGCAGCACTATAGATTTGGTGAAGGAAGTTGGGGAATATTTCCAATGGGAGGGAGGCTGACCTTTTCTAGTGTCTTCCTTTCCTTCAATCGGGTGCACGAAGAATAACCATAGTGCATGAATCAATTTCAGAGCAAGACTGTACTCTACTAACCCCCTTCTCAACTTGATGAATTCGTGATGGACAAAGCTTTGGATAAATCAGACTAGGAATAGACAGCGCCACCTAATAGTTAACTAAGATGGATAAGTTTTGGAATACACGGGGTAAAAGCATAAATAAATCCAAATCTATGAAGCAAAAGGAAAGGACTAATGGAAAAAAAGGCACAATAGAAAGATGCTAGTAATAATAATAAAGTAATAATTCTTATAAGTATAATCTAAAAGGAAAGACTGACGAAACAAAAGGTCAAAAAAATATTTATATTTATTATTAGTTCTTATAAACGTAAGTTGTAAAAACATCAACTACAGGCCAAATTTCTCTTAAGAAGTATATATATATATATAGAGAGAGAGAGTTATATTACTAATATACGAGACAAATTCTATTGCAGTCAACTCTTCCTAAGTTTTTCTTAATAAGTCTCAAATGAAAGGTATGAAATTTTACATGTGTGAAAGTAGTTTTTTATTCTAATATGATTTTCTGATATAGTTTTTTTATTTAAACATTAAAACCCTAAACTCTAAATTTTTTCTTGTCCTGAACCATTGGATCAACCAAAATCCCAAGCCAGACATAACTTGGATATGTTTCCTTTTCCATTGTTTCTCAACGTGAAGTGGTGCAGTGGCGAAGCCAAGGACATCGTCTAGTATGATTGTGGTTATAGATGTCGTCGCACGGTTATTATGATGATGGAAGCTGTTGCTTGTTTTTGTAAACCTATCGTGTGAGAGCATTGCAGTGATAGGGACTCTTCGTTGAGAATATAATGTGAACTTCCTTAGAGGGCAAGTTCCTTAGAGGTAAAATGTGATGTGCAATGGTACCTAGAAACCAACACTTGATATGCCTTATTAGATTTCTTTCTTGAACCATTCGGAGCAGCAAAACATCCAGATTAATTTTCTCCGAAGTTTGGAGCAAATGAGAAACAATTGCTAGTATTGGATAAGTCAGTGTTTCTGCTCTTCTTGTTTGTCCTACACGTAAAAACATTAAACCGAACAATGAAAAAATGATTTCTGTACAAGCTGGACAGTACGATCAGGATACGAGAACTTGAATATACTGACCTTCTAACTTATCACCTATTGTAGCAATTATAAATCCACATGTGTAAAATACACTCTTGATCAAGTACTGATTATCCACTCTCAATCATTTACAAACTGAAAAGCTTGTGCAAAAGACAAAAGGTGACAAATTGAGAATTGTATTGTAATTCTGAAAAAGGTGATGTTCCCCGAACTGAGAAGAGGTTTTCCCTTTAAGCCTAGTGGGAAGTCGAAGTTGTACATCCTTCTTCAAAATCCGTGTCTATGTATGCTGATTCTTTCCAATTAAGGAACACATGGAAAAGAACGAACGCCGTACTGTGAAGTCAATTCGCCCACTATTGTAATCCCCACCTTCAATCCTAAACCCTAAACCCTAACATTAGACCTAAATGACTAGGTGTAGATCCCACTCAAAAAGGCAATTAGCTGACTAACATGACAAAGAGTTTTAACTCAAGAGACCCACTAGGATGTAGGGGAAATAAGAAAAGAAATTTATAGTATTTATTTCTAGATAAAGGACAATTATCGCATGAATTAAAAGAGAAAATGTGTAAATTCAATTTTCGAAAATAATGACCAAGGGAGAAGAGGTAGTTCCCTCGGATTTTGATCAAAGTGTACTGAAGGAAAAACTAAAATGAAAAACACTTAAAATAGAATGGTTAGTTAGATAATCCTCCAATTTCACTCATTTTCAATATGATTTTTATATACAACAGAAAGGGCCTGTTAGATGGGAAGGTATACTCGCTTAATTTTTGAGTAGATGAATCGTTAATATACGACATTGAGTCAAGAGGGATTAGCTCAAAAACTTTATACATTGATTTGATTTGTGTTGAGCCTCCGGACCGCTGAAACTAGGGGGTATGGTAGACATTCCGTTGTCTTTGTTGCTATAATAATAATAATAATAATAATAAGTATTATTAGTATTATTATTATTTAAATACATGAATAAAAATAATTTTCTCAAAATATATTTTTCTTGTGGGATGAGATGATTCTACTTAGTTTGCCTTTTACCTTCTATGAATAAATTTTCTTTCCCCCTTATTAATGAATTTATTCTAATTTCTTAAGTTTTTAATAATAGGACATTATCTTTAGAAGTGGGTAGTAGAATCTTTCTTGAGGGTAAGGATAAAAAGTTGAATGATGAAACTAGAGAGTGATTTACAAGCAAAGCTATGATTAGAATCATATATCTTTGTATTTACTGTTATGCACTATTTGAAGTAGATGATATATTGTATAAAACTAATCTGCTAATAAAAGGAAACCGAAGCACATACTCTCACAGAAAATTGATAATGAAATATTTTTGTGTTGTGTGAGACTATATCTTCCATACTACGGAGAGAGCTACATATAATTTGCATCAGTCGTCTGATAACTATGCATCACCGATTTAACAACAATAGAAATATAGTTATATTTAATAGACGAATAAAAGTATAACATCTAAAAAAATAAATGGATAAAAGTGTAACATATAGCATTATCAAAGGTAGAAAGAAATTCTAGTAGAAACGTCCTACTAGATCTATATCTTAAGCTAGTTGCGCCATGCTATATAATTTGAATGAATCACCTTCCTTGGATGTATCTAATATTTACAGCTTAACCCGACTTAAGCTGTACGAATTAACTCACCCCAAACCTCGAGTACCAGGTAACGTAGAGTCAAGTAAAAAGCATAGCTGGTACCAGACAGGATAGCGTGAGCCCGAATAATGCAGGACGTGAAATGATGAGGGGCTTGTGTCATGCGTGTGGAGCGAGCATGCAACCGTGCGTATGCTGCATGGTTGTCCTGTCTCACCGTATGCCGTATACGGGATGGACGGAACAATCACCCTCTGGACGGAAATAGGAGCAGGTGATGAGAGTTACGTGAACGAGTGAGCAGCAGTAGCGCTAAAGCTATGGCGGAGAATACCAAAAAATAGTCTGGAAAAGGTGGAGCGCATTGATTACGAGGCGAGTATGTAAGAGCGTTCTGATTCAGATGTTCCTCAGGGATATTTCAGAAGTTCAAGACCGAATCCCTCAAGATTCGGACTCCTGTGTGTTTGTGTCTGAGCAGAAACGATTTGTATCGCTTTCACGAGAAGAAAGAAGGCACGAGGAAAGACGGATCCGACGAACGAGAAAGAGCTTGCTGCTGCTGCTTGGTTGTTGTTGTAAGGATCTCGAGGGAAGTGGGAGAGGAGTCAGTCGTCTTGCTTTTGTGATTTAGACTGTGTCTGGTGCTGTGGCGATATCGCGAGATATGACTACCGGATGGGCCGTGAACAATGTGGCGAGCAAGGCGGACCTGGATGCCGCGGTGGCACAGGCCGATGCTGCGTTCGCTCACTTCTGGGCCTCATGGTGTGAGCCCTCGAAGCATATGGACGAGGTCTTTGCGCAGCTAGCTGTTGATACTCCTTACGCCAAGTTTCTCAGGGTATGTATGTGTCGTATGGTTGTGGTGATTGATGTGCGCGCTGATTTTGTGGACTTTACTACTGCAAGTTTGGTTGTTTTTACTTCTCCTGGGGTGAATTATCGATGATTGCAGACGCCAGTCAGTCCAAGGGCCGCTGTAGATAAATACATTTAATGCTTTTCGTTGACTTGTTTCTAGCACCGAAGTGCCAGTGCAATTTAGGAAATCAAGTCGCTGGACGCGATTAGCTTCGAACGTGCCCATTAACCAGGAGTCTTGCATTACATTGAATCTTCGGTTTTTGCTCATTCTCCTCTGATAGCGGGCAGGCTTGTGCAGTAGCAAAACTGTGTCCTCAGCGTTGCATGTAATGGAACTGGTTTCTCATAAGCGTTTTCTGAATTTCAGTTGCGGGGGTTTTGCGTAATTGAGAACCTGAGGTAGTCCTGGTTCAGTCTCGTAGGACCATTTGGAGAAATCAAGTTTTCCGAGTCGTCGTGGGGTATGGGGAGGTTTATGTGATGAGTAGATAACATCCGCTTCAAGGTTTCATTCACCTAGCAAGTCATCAAACTGAAGATTGACTTGCATTTCAAGAGTAGGGTTTGGTTAGGAACCCTAGTTGTGAGCTATCTGTCGAGTTCTCCTATTGTCGAGAACCCTATGGTTTGGCGTTGTTGTTCCCTTTTCTAATGCCTTGGGCTGGAAACTTTGAACTTCCTACTAGCAACGTGGTCATTAATTTTCGGAGAATTGTCTGGGAAGAAATCAATAAGCGTTATCTTGTACGCTTACTATGCAGTGCACTGGACATTGCAGGTCGAAGCTGAAGAACAACCGGAAATAGCAGAGACCTATGGAGTTACGACTGTTCCTTTCTTCCTTTTCTTCAAGGTATGTGCGCGTAAAAATAGTCGCAAGGTCGAGAATTGACACTAACTCTAGTAGTTTGTGCCTCGTTTGGAGTTCTGGTGGCCGACAATTTCTTGAGAATAGTGAAAGACTGGAAGTTTATTCTGTCTGCCCCACGCTTCACAGAAGGATCGGACAGAAAGATAGGTCGAAAGTGTAACCGAAAGTCAAAGGAGTTTAGCGGGTGAAACAGTCATTCGAGTCTCTGGGTTTCATGCTGTTTAACGGCAATCACATCTTTCTTATTTGGTACACCAGTTGAATGTGTCGAACTTCCTGCCTTCAGTTACGAAGTTGGATCAGAGGGCGGATTGTCAGACACAAATACAAGTCTCCAGATTATATTCATGAGATAGAGCATCTGTATTTTGATTGTCTGAAAGGTACAGCTTGTCGACTACGTGAACTTGTTTCCGGCCGTACGACTTCGGATTCTTCTTGTTACTTTAGTTCGGTCTTCAAGGAGAGTCAGGACCTGAGGAGCTAAATTATGTACAGTACATAAATTGCTGACCGCAACATTTCCTGGACGCTTCGATTGGTATTTGTCCTTCAAAGGCTGTCTTTGGTATACAGTTAGTGCTGAGAATTGAAGGTCGATAGCATTGAGAATGTCGCAACTTGATGACGAGTGTGTTTATGATTCAGGACGGCGTTGTCGTTGACAAGTTGGAGGGCGCAAATGCACCTGAATTGGCCAACAAGGTGGCAAAGCACGCAGGACCCCCTCTCGCGAACACAACCGCTGCTGTCCCTGCCAGTTTGGGCTTCAGTGCCGCACCGATGGTGTTGGAACAAGCACAACAAGTTCATCAGTCGAATGGCAAGCATGCAGGTGATGCGACAGATCCATCCACAGGGCTTACCGAATCTTTAAAGGCTGAGATCCAATCGCTTATCGTTTCAAAGCCTATAATGCTGTTCATGAAGGGAAACCCCGAGGAACCACGATGCGGATTCAGCCGAAAAGTGGTCGATGCCTTGAAGGCAGAGGGGTTGGAGTTTGGGAGCTTTGACATATTGAGCGATGACGCTGTTAGGCAGGGTTTGAAAGTTTACTCCAACTGGCCTACATACCCCCAGCTTTATGTGAAGGGCGAACTCATCGGAGGGTCTGACATTATTCTAGAGATGTCTGAGAATGGGGAACTAAAACAAGTACTTGCTGATACTCTTGAGGTAGATGCTAGCACATTGGCAACCATTAACGGTGTTGCAACAGACAACGGCGATTCCACTTTGCAAAGCGAAACGCCAAAAGAAGACCTCAACCAGAGATTGAAGAATTTGATCACCTCGAAGCCCGTGATGCTGTTTATGAAGGGGACCCCTGAAGAGCCCAGATGCGGTTTCAGTCGCAAGGTTGTTGGTGCTATGAAGGAAACTGGTGTTGAGTTTAGCACCTTCGACATCCTCAGTGACAGTGAAGTTAGAGAAGCACTGAAAGTGTTCTCAAACTGGCCCACATACCCTCAGCTTTACGTGAATGGGGAACTCTTAGGTGGATGTGATATTATCATGGAGATGCATCAAAGTGGTGAACTGAAGCAGACCTTTGCTGAACGTGGTTTGCTTGCGAAGCCAAGCCTGGAGGACAGGCTAAAGCAGCTTATCAACTCTTCCGAAAACATTTTATTTATGAAGGGTACCGCAGATGAGCCAAGGTGTGGCTTCAGCAAGAAGGTGGCCAATGCCTTGAAGGAAACTGGAGTTCCGTTTGCCACTTTTGATATCTTGAGTGATGATGAGGTCAGGCAAGGATTGAAGACCTTTTCCAACTGGCCAACGTATCCTCAGCTTTACCACAAAGGAGAACTTCTTGGAGGTTGTGATATCATCATGGAGATGAAAGCCAGCGGAGAGTTGAAGGGTGTCATGGCAGAGTAGGAGCTGGTCGTAAGTTCATTCCACGGATAATGGATCTGCAATGAGTCCTTCAGAATGCTCGAACAGAAACAAGAAGCCCAATCAGGAAGAGATGGAAAGATTTGCACAGAGAAGATGGTAGATTGGTAAGGCCAAGTGAAATCTGAAAATTGGCATTGATCCCAGCTGGCTAAATACATTGCATTTATTCTCAACTTCGACTTTTAAACCGCATCCCGCGAACATGCAGAGCGTCAACATACAGCCCCTTCCGGAGAGGTCCTCCCTGTTGGTTCAGACATATAGAAATTCCTGCGGAAACTGCTGCTGTAGCTAATTTCTTTCCTATCTCTCCAGCATCCTGCCTCGAAGCTGATTCATGTCCCATCACCGCCTACCTTCGTGAATGTGAATGCCACAGTGGTTTCCGCTTGGGCCATTTGTTCTTTGACACCCTCTGAAAATGAAATATATGTCGAGGAACAGTAATTAGCCCGTTGATAATCTGGCTCCTGTATGCAAAGTTTCAAGTTTTGTGTCCAAATTGTGTTAGCCTCTTCGTACCTCAAGTCATCAGTCATTACAAAATTCTAATATGGTTGGAATCACTGGTCGTGGCTGTATCGAAGATCGAGCGGAACTCCACGGCAGCATGTGTTACTTTCATTTTCACCGTCATATACACTATCGATCTTTGCCTTATTGCGTCAGAGACCTTGTTTCGCTTTATCTTGAATAATTTGAGAACCACAAGTGCACAATGTCTCCTATCAAATTTATAATTATAGACAAATCTGCTACAGCAAACTTTGAGAGATGCACGCTTCTAACTTGGTGAAAAATCATATTTGGTTCAGGAACTCTTTGCCTTAGAAAGACTATCTGAAATTTGTAATCGCTTCCAGATGTTCATACCTTGTCTATGTTTTTGAATTGATAGTACATTCATTGGCGAAACTTCATGACTCAAGTTCATGGGTCTATTGCTAGGGTAAGTTGATTACAAAGTCCATACATTGATGATAAGCTCAATACGATTTGGTTTTAAGTGCCAGGTATTCATTCTAATCCGAGTATGATTCTTCCTTTCTGGAAATTAATTGTTCGACTATTTTACTTTTGAGAAAAAGTTCTCTTGAGAAATAAAAGATCAGAATTGCGATAGTATTAATTTCAAATTAAGCTTCATAGCTATTTTGAAAGGAAATCTTAATAACCGAATTTACTGCTAAAAGGTGCTTTCGACATCTATAAGACCATTGTCTAGAGGGAAGATTCATCTTAGACTAAGCAAGCATTTTATTTCTCATCTTCCAATTTCATGTATATTAAATGGGATATGGCAAATAGGAAAGTGTACAACTAAAATGTCTTATCTTATGAATATTAAACTTAGGCTTGAAAGACAAATAATCTTATTTGTATGTTAAAATTTTGTAGAGTTTGTAACCTATCTCAAAGAAAATCCACTATATAAATGAATAATGTATTTTTTCACTTCAGTAGTTTGAAGGCATAATAGAATTATTGGTAATTTTCTCTGGAAACAGAAATTTATAAGCATCTCTTGAAGGGTAAATTAGTGAATAGAACTGGATCACCTGATCAAAAAACATATGTTTATAGATAAGTTGTGTCGGGCAAAAAGCATGCTTTCAAGTTATCGGATCTATCCTAGGACTAGGAGAAGGATGGGAATTATGATTTATAAACTTCTTTAGTTTACGGAGACAAAAATTATAGAGAAATTAGTCTGTATAAAATATGAGCCCAAAAATTAGATAAATATAGTCCCTACAATGCTTGATGACTTTAAACAGTATTAAGCATGCTTTCAAGTCATCGGATTTATCCTAGGACTAGGAGAAGGATCGGAATTATGATTTATAAACTTCTTTAGTTTATGGAGACAAAAATTATAGAGAATTTAGTCTATATAAAATATGAACCCAAAAATTAGATAACTATAGTCCCTACAATGCTTGATGGCTTTATACAGTATTAAAAATATATCCTTTAAATTGAAGGTCTAATTCAGTAATACATAGGAAATGCATGCATCATGGTCGACACAAGAATATATGTGGTTCACCTCATTGAGACTATGTCCTGAGGAACACAACACTAACTTTATTGATAATGAAACTAATATGTCCCGGAGAGCTTCTACCAACTCTCTTATATAACAATCCAGCCCTAGTCTAACTGACCAGAGTTACTCAAGACTTGAGTTAACTCCTAACAATCTCCCTCTTTACTCATGTCTTGGAGTCTTTTACCTCTATAACCTATATAATTTCTCTGCGGGAAGTCCTAGAAGGAAGCCTAACATAGGTACCTTTGTAAACTAGAGTTAACTAGAACTAAGCCGTAGCCTAAACATGATAGAGTAAAATCAGAGATAACACAACTGCTAGTCTACTCTACTTGTGCCCATATGCAACACCTACAGTTTGACACGATGTCTCAAAAAACTCTCCAAAGAAATCACTTCGGTAAAAGCATCAACAAGGTTGAGTTTACCTTCAATCTTGACTAGCTCAATCATTTTGTCAAACACCACTTGTCTTAGAAAATGACACCTAATGTTGATGTGCTTCACTCTACTGTCCATTACCTGATTCATAGCTAGATGTAAAGCACTCTGGCTATCACAATGAATATTCACAATGTCATGTGTCAATCCCATCTTTGTGATAAGCTTGTCCAACTAGATTGCTTCCTTTGCTACTTCCGCTGCCACTACATTCTTAGCTTCTGCAGTATACTGAGCTACACACTTCTGCAATGTAGATCTCCAACTTATGCATCCATCTGCAAGTGTGAACACATACCCAATCGTAGATTTCCTCCCGTCCAGATCTTGTCCATAGTCAACATCTACATAGCAAATAAGTGATTTGGCATTGTAGGATTTAGCATCAAACTCAAGGCCAAAATCTGAGGATCCACTTCACAGCTTCCCAATGTATCCTCCCTAGATTTGACATGTATCTACTAGTCTTGCCCATAACTAGAGCAATGTCAGGCCTAGTGCAAATCATCAAAAACATGAGACTTCCCACTACCTTGTTGTAGGAGATCTTGGACATCAGACCTTTCTCCATGGCATCTTTTGGACAAAGAACTAATGAAAACTTGGAGTGAGGAGCTAAAGGAGTACTCACAACCTTGCAATTCTCCATGTTAAATCTCACAAGTACCTTTCTAGCATACTTCCCTTGAGTTAACCATAGCTTCCCATCCTCCAAATTTCTTTGGATCTACATCCCCAAAATCCTCCTTGCTTTACCAAGATCTTTCATTCTAAACTCAGAACTCAAGAGAGATTTGAGCTTATCAACATTAGATCTTTTCCTAGCTGCAATAAGCATGTCATCCACATAGAGTACCAAAATAATGAAGCCAAAGTCTTCATTACTTACCTTTTTCATGTATACACAAAGGACCAAACACACTCCGTTTAAATCCTTCTGACCTCATGAAATCATCGAATTGTTTGTTCCATTGTTTAGGGGCTTGCTTCAATCTATACAAGAATTTTAGCAACATGCAAACCATATCTTTTTGGCTTCTCATAGGATGTCTCTTGAAGATCACCAAATCTAAATTGCCATAGAGGAAGTAGTGAGAATATTTATTTGATCTAAGAGAAGACCAAAGAAAGTCACAAGTACACACAATAAGCAAATAGTCGCATACTTAGCAACTAGAGAGTAGACCTCATTGTAATCCACACCTTTTTCTTGTATGAATCTCTTGGCCACCAACTTGGCCTTGTAGATCTTCTTTTCTCCATCCATGGGGCTATCTTTCAATTTTTAGACCCACTTACTATCCACCAACTGTTGATGTTTTGGAAGCTTCACTAACTCCCAAGTCTTGTTGTCAATCAATGATTGCATCTCTCTTTGCATCGCTGCATTCCACTCAAGCTTGTCCATCAAAGCTAGAGCCTCATCATATGAAGAAGGTTCTCCTTCTTCCAAGATCAAAGCCATACCATCATCATCATCAAGAGAGATATCCTCATCTCCTAATTGTGTTGAATCAGCCCATTTTCCAAATTTTTCAAGAGCACAAATAGAGCATTTAGATGTCCTCCTTGTTGATGACTCCACTTGATCTTCTTGTGCTGACATGTGTTGAGGTTCACTAGTCTCCTCACAGTCTTGTAATTCCTCAATTTGGGGAACTTGCTTCCCCTGTGGGAGCACCTCCTTGTGCCTCATCATGAAACCATCATAATCTCCCTTTCAACAATATTTAGAGGATATTTTCCCTTGTCAGTATGAGGAGCCTGAGCTTTCTCCCCCTTGGTTGATGATCTAGATTTATTGAACAAAACATCTCTGTTGACAATCAATTCACAAGTGAGGGTATCCCACAACTTATAACCCTTCACACCACTCTGGTAGCCAAGAAAAACACATTTCTTGGAAGTAAGATCCAGCTTAGATCTACTTTCTTTGGGTATGAGAGGATATGCATTACATCCAAAGACTACTAAAATATTGTAATTTGCATACCATCCGTGCCTCAACTCAAATGGTGTCATGTAATTAATCACACTAGAAGGAGAAAGATTTATCAAATAAGCTACAATGTTGATAGCTTCAGCCCAAAATGCATGTGGTGAACCTGATTGGCTCAACATACTCCTCATCCGCTCTAATAGTGTTTGATTGAGCCTCTCAACAACACTATTCTTCTGTGGAGTATATACTATATTGAGATAGCAAGTTATCCCTTCTTGTTGACAATACACCTCAAATTCTCTCTAAAAGTGTATTCCCTATCTTTATTTGATTGCAAAAATCTCCCTTTCTTACTAGTCTGAGTTTCAACTTGGGCTTTCCACTTCTTGAAAGTGACAAAGACCTCAGACTTCTGATGTAGAAAATAAATCCATACAAACATACACTCAAATAATCATCAATGAAGATACATAGTATAGCTTTCCAAAATGTGAGGGAGTATGAGACGGGCCCCACATGTCACTATGTATATAATAGAGAATTTCTTTGAACTATGAGTTCCAATGCCAAAAGCAGTCCAATGCTACTTCCCTAGTACACGATGCTCATAGAATTCTAAACTACTAGATCATAATGTAGAAATAAAGCCTTTCTTGCAAAGAATAGACATGCTTTTCTCACTAATGTGACCTAGTCTTAAATGCCACAAGTAGTCAATCATATCATGAGATTTAGTAGCATGAGCTTCTCCGCAAACAATGTTGCCCTCTAGCACATAGATTCTTGTGCCTATTTCCCCTCAAGATGACTTTTCTCCTAGCCATCACTCAAAGTACACCATCAACTACTTCCCATTGATGACCATTTGTGTCTAACATGCCAAGAGATATCAAGTTCTTCCTCATGTCAGAGATATGCCTAACATTAGTTCTGCTGCTCAATTTTGAGAGTGCATTTACCTTGCTTTGAAAGTATTATTGTCAATTTAAATAGTAATTTAGAAAGGAAAAGCAAAGAAACCTATTGGTAAAGAAAACCTTCTCAGACCACAAGCTTAGAGGAGCAACCCCTATAGTTAAAGTGACAGCAGCTGCCAAGAACCACTTTTGCTACCTGTCACCATCAAGCGTGTATTGGAGGTTGCAATGTGAAGCTGATTTTGGCCTTCTTTATTCAAGCTAAGTAGAGGAAAGTTTTGAGAACGGATGAGGGACGGCCAAGCAGTAAGATAGGATGAGATGGTAGTCATGAAGTTTGGAGGTACCAAATTTGACATTGCCAAGTATGAAATTGTCATTACAAGAACAAATAATCCACACAAATGTGCTCTCTAAAAATGTAATTCAAGTTGTGTTTGGTAGTGTATATGGAAACTGCACTCTCGGGCTATCTTTTCTTTGGAGAAGCTATAGATTCAGATGTCTTGGCAAACTTTGACCAAGATCTAGGCATTTCCCACATCCTATTGTGGAACAATTCAATCTGCACCTTTATTACAAATGGAGCTCCTTAATGACGGGCCTAGATACAAAAGTCAACTATACCAACAATGGAATTAAACCATGTAGAAATATTTGGATAGGAGACCAGACCTCTATGTAGTACACGCATTGATTGCAGAAACATAAGCTTTGGGTATGCACCAAACACAACCCATTTGGTATGCACCCTATGTGAAGAGATGTGCACAAGAGCCAATAAATATGCACTGACCACATCTAACAGTACACTTTGATACTATCCTCAATAGGTAGAACATCTCATTCCCTATTTACAAGGCTTTTTGAGTCACGCAACCACAAACTCTAAATTTCAAGATGGGATGTCCTGGCAGTTCTTACAAATCTGGTTGTCTTGTCATTGTGTACACCAAAGCCATGTTCTCTTTTTTAGGTTTCTTTCTGAATGGATCTGAAGGGATAAATGTTCAAAGGTCTTGAAAGACCTCTGAATATTCTTAAGGCCTTTCCGGACGTGATAGTGAGCAAAACGTTGTGTGATTGCAGGAGGTATGAAGCTTTCCTATGGTGCAGATGTTATGAAATGAAACCAACATACCACTTTGTCATCTAATTTCTATAGATTTCATGTAGCCATCAACAGCTTAGGCTATAGATTGTATCACCACCCCAAGACCCATCATGGAGGAGAGTGTGAAGTTGTTCACGTAACCAACATATCTCAAAATCTTCTTCAAGCCTATAGGTTATGCGGCAAGCAGGGCTCCTGTGAAAGAAACTATATTTGCTAGCTGAGCCTCATCCTTGAAACTAAGCTTCCCAAGTTTGGCATGCACTATACCAAATTTGTTAGCACAAAAATCTACAAGCCCTTGCTTTACACCCCAATGGCAAGAGATCTGGATAGCTTGTTCTCTTTGCAGCAAATTTTTGTCCAGCACCTTGTTGTCCAATCTCTCAATTCTCAGATCCGCTCCTTGTTCGCTCCACTTCAAGCTCCTATCACGACAATTCCTCCACTAAACTGCTACAACAGATGTCTCTATTTCTCCTTGAACAACTCGCAATTCTCTCTAGCCCTAAATCCACCTCCTCTACCTCTCAAACCTATTCTCCTACCCCTCCAACAACAATTCACTTCATTCTTCCCATAACTCAATCCCTCCTTCCTTCTTCTCCCTTGACCATGTTGTCGCTTAGAACAACACCACCAACAAGTCTCTGTACTAAACATGGGAATTGTCAACAGCTTCCAATTTGCAATCCATAAACCACCACCGGAGCAAATAAACCAGCACTCTCATGCAACAACACATATCAAATTATCATTTTCTCAATTGAGCGACTATACCATAAGATGCCTCGCGTCACACTCCCCTAGTCACTCACACACTACAAGCAAATCAATGAATCCAACCCTTGCGTACAACAAGTATAATCCTCTAGTTCCTTATTTTCAACCAATTTGCTATGATACCAATTGAAGGTCCAATTCAGTTAACACATAGGAAATGCATGCAAGAATATATGTGAATGTACAAGGCACAAAAATATACTTGGCTCACCTCATTGAGGTTCGTCCACGGGAAACACACAAGTAGCAAATTAATATGTCCCATAGAGCTTCTACCAGCTCTCTTATATAGCAGTCCAGCCCTAGTCTAATTAACCTTAGTTACTCAAGACCTGAGTTAACTCCTAACAAAAATTGATGACTAAAATGATTTAAAATGTTATTTTAATTTGCACATATATTTTTTATTTAGTCATCTTGAATATAGCCTGGAATTATCTAAATTTATTTCTCAATTCTTTTGTATCTATTACTGTAACCAGAGTATATTATTATATAATGATATATAATTTTTAATCAATCAATCAAGATTAGAAATATCTTGCCATTTCATCTTAAACTGACTTAACTAGTACCAGTACTTTTCCTATTAAGGTCATTGTTTTTTTTAACATAAATTTATTTCCAAAATCGATTTTTGATATCAATAATCGATATATGGAATGCAAGCAGTAATCAAAATTATAAAAGACAGTTAAATAGGGTTATTATGATGAATCTGGAGTATCAGTAATTAGAATTAAGTCCAAGTCCTTTTTATTGAAAATGACAAAAATTCAATCCTTCAAATTTTACTGAGAATAAAAAATTATATATTTATATAAGTATCTGATTGATAATGATCTGATCTGGTAAATATGCCGTATAACTAGACTAAACTAAGCAATGATTTTCTCCAACCACTTTATTGTACTCATAACCCATGAGATTATTATTTGTTCTATGAATACTGCCTTATTTATCTTGTTATTTAAACACACTTGCTAATCTTTAAACACAAACTTAGCGCTTCTAGTGTTTTCTGCCTCTTGGCCACGTCCTTCTCCTTTCACTCGTTTACGCAATTAGCGGTTTTCTTTCAATCATATTTCATACTTCAAACTTTGTCACTGATTTAGAGACAATCTAAACTTCTTACGTACACGTGTGGGCCAAAAAACGAAGAATAAGGGCACCCCAAAGCACAGCCGGGTTGCCAATCGCACTGACGATGAGGTCAATAAGCTTTTGGCATGAGGTGACTACTCTTCATGGTGGAATTTTGCCTGTTCTTTTACTTCAGACGACTGTCTAGTTGAGAGGAACGAGACTAACCTCAACAGCGCAGGGACATCAAGCCTCTTGAGCTGTGACGATTCTCCCACAGAGTCTGAAATCTATGTCGAATTCTACCACTTCTAGTGGAGCTCTTGATTTGCAGTTTGGTGCTTCTTTCATAAGGGCGTCTGTTCAATAGCAGTAATCAGGAATCTTTGTTACCAGGATTGTGAAGTAGAACTTCACCACAATCTGTTCTGGATGCTACAGATAACATGTGTAGACTTCTTTGATTTCGAAGTCAGTAGACACAGTTTACTTCGATCAGACAAGTGAGTTGATTTACTGACTTTGAATAAGTTGTTATTGAGATGCACGGAGTTGAAGTTGTACATGTCTACAGAATACATCGTCACCTGTTTAAAAGCCAAAACAAGCTATACTTATTCATGAAAAATCAGGGAAGCCATAAATACACTATACACGTCTCAGATGTGCAAACCTACGTGTACATCATCATTATGGTACTGGGTTTAATAAACCAGGTATAAGTTCATAATCATGCGCAATGTGCAGCATGTGAATTTAGGCTTCAGCCCAAGTGCATGACGAGGAGAAACAATGTGAGCTCATTAAATGACTAGACCAATTATAATGTTGTTGAGAGGTGACCTAGACTATGATACAACATTGATAAACAGTAACAAACCTAAACTTCCGACTCAAAACTTTCAGGAGGAGGGGCTGCCTCCATCCTCCACGCATTCAAGGTTTGAACCTGGATGTCTCGAGTACCATAGTTGAACAGATAGAAGTGAGCGTGGTTGTTGATTGCCATGGTCGGATACACCCGTGCAGTGATAACTGATCTTCCTCCCTGAGCGAAGCTCTCCACAACAGAGTGATCTACCTGCTTGCACCCGCACACAAACAAGGTCATGAAAGCTACTTCAGGGAGAACACAAACCGAAATGTGTAATATCTTGACCTATCTTTGTCACTAACTACAGAACTGGCAATCTCTGCTTACGGATTGAGGTTACTAGGTCGTCAACTCACGTACCTGTACACAAAGTTACCCTCCTCTTGAGAAACTGAGCTTCTGGCATATTATATAAGGTCTATCTACTGCTCAAAATGTTCCTGCTCGGTCGGTAATGCCTGCGATACGAAGTCTCTAGGTGCGCTACAGCAAGCTGTTCCGTGTCAGTTTGACTAAAGAGTTTTCAGATACAGATTACCTGGAACCGTACAAGCTTTGGTATATTTTTCCTTCGTTACACAATTGGTTGCAAACGTCGAAACACAAAAGGTTATATAGCTAATTGTCCTTTTAACTATTTTATTTATTTGCATCTTGAGCAACGGCTCTGTTGTTGGTTTTAGTTCCTGCTTACGGTGAAGTCGGCACTTGGCTGGAGGTCAGGACATTAAAGTAAAAAGAGTCTGATTGGAATCAAGTTTTTTAGAGCAGGTTGATAAAATGAAAACGATAGTCTTACCAATACTCGCAGAGTCAGGAACTGATCACTCTCCAACACTCGTACATATGTTCCATAAGCAGATTTGTCGACATCATCCTGTTTTGATGACCTGCGCATTTTTGGAATCCACAGTTCAAACCGGGTACCATATAAAGAAAGAAAATGAAAGGTAGAGGACAGGCTCAGTTTAACAAAACATATGCATTCTGTCTATCGTGCCACTAAGATCTGAGTTCAAATACCATGAAAGTTCAAAGGTCTGTTTGTCACTAGTGCTGTATAAAAACATACTCAGTTGCAAAGAGAGAATCTAAACAGGAATATGAGTTTGCTACAGATGTGCCGTTTCATGAAATGATGTCCTACTTGCTTTGGTCACTGCAGAGTATTTCCTTCCAGGTTCCATCCTCACTGATCGCTAAGTAGAGGTACACGGCGGTCTGCTCCTTGAGGTGCTTCTCAGCGAGGACTAGCACTCCAAACGGACCTAAAACTCCTTGCTGTGATGTTCCATTAACACAAACCTCCAGAGCATTGAGCGAAGCACTATCTGAGCCATTGAACAGCAAGCTCATAGGCATATCCGGTTTGTAGAACTCGAGCTGAATATCCAACTGGTTTCAATCAGATCATACACACATTTACGGTTAGGTCATCTCATTATCATGCGAAAAGCACTCCGAGGATATATTTACCAGCTCAGTATACATTAACTTTATGGACAAAACGCAAAGACCGTTATCGAACATCAGATGAAGACGATAGATCTCTGTGAATATCTACTGCTTATCAACTTGAGAATGTATGACTTTATTACGACAAAGAACGAAATCTATTCTGTTCAGCTACCAACTAATTTCAGTGTAGCAAAGAGCAGTTATGCCTTCAAACCTGAGCTCCGTGAACTCCTTCAATGGGCATTACTGATCCTGCAGTAAGCGTGAAATTCAACTTGAAAACCTCGTCCCTGTGAAGGCCATCTAATTCCTCAACTGGCGCCTGTACAATATCTACTCCCGTGTCGGGGTCCAGCCATAATTGCCTTGGAACAGACTGCATACGGAGTCAGTTGACGTAAAGTGTCAATTCGCAATTTACTTGATCGATCAATTTCATTTGGGCCTAATTATTCCACCCTACCCAGAAGGCAAGTCAAAGGAAGAGAAAGACTTCCTCAAAGGAGAAGACGCGTTGCTAGGCAGGGTTGGAAAAACTTAATGAAGAAAGTACGTTAAACTCGTTTACGCAAAAAGCTACAGACTCTGCTCATTTAACTCCAGTTAGGAGATGGTATCTTCAAGCTACAGACTAACGATCTTGAGAAAGCTCAGACAGCTCAGTCTTCTAAAGTTTCTAAGGAGGTTCTCCAGTACTTGGTGGCGAAGGTCTATGAACAATATTCAAATCTATTCCATAGTATCTAAACCTGCAATCATACGATGGTGAGGATCCCGATCAGGAATAGAACATATCAACCGAACTACTAATCCCCCAAAATGGGACACGTAGACATGTTATCGGAAAGTGCAGTCCCCTCACATTTCAGTCTCTACGAATGACACTAGTGGTTTATACAGGAGAACTCACAAACTATTTCGACTGTGATGTGAAAAGATTGACAGAAAAAGATTAGGGCATTAGGAATCAAACTGGCAGTTAACCCTCAGGGCAAGTAGCGGGAGACAAAACCTGTATTCCGGACCATCCTTTTGTGGCAGCGTCTTGAATGCTGTCAGACTCATTGATCCATCCAAAGAGAATCCTTCTGTTCGTCTGCTTATCAAAGAACGATTTCGAAGCATAAAACTTCCCGTAATCGTAACGTAATCCAAGGCCACCATCTACTTCAACGTCGTCAGGTACGAAAACGTCCGTTTCCCTGTTATAAGTACCCAAAACGTAATAATCATGATTGTTCGAGCTCATCTTCAACACGTGCTTCACCATCTCATTGTTCACAGACTGGTCCTGTCCATCCCTACCTTCCATAGCCACTGGAAAAAAATCCGGACACTCCCACATCCCTGTCCCATTCACAGAGTGTAGTTCATGAGAGTAAGTCCAGCTGACAAAGTTTCTGCTCTTGTATACATGCGCAGTGCCTGCCCCAGAAGACAGCTTCCCTCCTATAAGGGTCCTCCATTGTCCATCGGCACCGATCCATCCTTCTGTAGGATCCCTAAAGTTGTTGGCATCCATATTTTTCGCAGGAACCATGACAGGGTTGGCAACGGACTTCACCCATTCTCTCAGCAAAGGATCAGATGCGTTAGCTGGTACTGCCAAATTCTGAGTCTGGATTTGGTAGATCTCTGAGATGTTGGACCACCCTGTGTACAGAAGGGCTGGAGTTCCATCCGGAAGTAAGGTGCTGGATCCAGACCAAACCCCGTATATGTCGTACCAATCAGGACCACCCACGAGTGCCGAGTTGTTCATGTGGTGCCAGTGGACGAGATCTTTTGAGACCGCATGACCCCAAGTCATGTTCCCCCACAATGAGCCGTATGGGTTGTATTGGTAGAAGAGATGGTAGTAGCCCATGTATGACATCAATCCTGCACAGATGAACAGCAGCTGAACTATTTTTCTTTTGACTCTTGTACCGACTTCAACAACTATTATACTGGAAAATTGCAACTTTGTGATTTTGACAGTAATTTTCTGGAGATCAACTCTGTGGTCTTTTCTTCTGCGAACGTTTTTTGCGAGATGGATCTGAAAGGTTGATCTCTAAATTTACTTCGAAGACTTAGTAGGTCGTGCGAACCTGGAAATTTCCTTCCTACTGCAGTTCAGAACTAAAGTACGTAATGTGTAGTTTCGGATACGAGTTTGGGAGCAAGTGGTGGTACTAACCGTTGGGATCTGGAGGTTATCGAAGCGTCATAAGTTCACATCCCGAAACGCATATGCGCGCCAACCAAAGTAGTTGCCATCCATCACAAGCCGCACCCCAACACATAGTCAGCTCGGCCATCAACCTGTGGGAATGAATGATGAAAACTTCTCGAAAGAACGAGACAGTGACCGCAAGAACTATACCCATGGCTCTATTTTCCCTTACATGTTGGCAACGACATGAGCTGGCTATAAAATAACGCCTATACTCTGAACAGGTGCATCGTTGGAACGTATGTCTGATATCCAACATTGAAATTTCAGCAAAACCAAATTGCTCGCTTTTAGAGATAGCACAGGAAGAAAAAACTCACCATTCATCCAATTCTTGTGTGGCTGGAAGTGAAATGCAGTTCGATAATGTTTCGTGGAGTATTCTTTCGAGCTTGATCTAGAGACCGTAAAGATAACAGCAAGCACAATGGAGAAGATGACGATTGCGACAGCCGCAATGATGCAGATGGGAAGTTTCAGACTTCTTCTCTGGTGATGATATCCCCACTCGATCTCCTGCCCATCTGCGTTTCCTCCTCCCATAGAACTCTTTTGCACCTCCTCCACATGAGCAGCTGGTGCCTGGGAAGAAGATTCGGAGTTTCTGAGAACTAAGGGAACGAACTCTAGCTCTCCGTCCCCCATGTCACCTTTGGAATCCCGCATGGTGTCCAGAGCAGCATACTCAGCTGTGGAAGCCATTTTTCTTCTGCGTCTGCTTCTCCTTGATCTGCTGCAGGTATTGAATCTCAGAGTTTGGTTCTAACTTCTATCAACTTTCTACATCGACAGCTTGTAATTATCTCCCAGTGCGATGGATTGATATGAATCAAAGTCCTGTTCCGCCAGGATTGCTTCTGCCATCCCAATGTCACAACAGCAGCAGGTTTTCTTCATAAGCGCAAAGGGTACAATTTCTTATCCTTCATGAAATTGCGGCAATGTATTGTGCTCAAAGAAACAAAGGCTTCAGGTCTGGATCTGTGTCGTATTCTTCTCTTTCAGGCCCTTCGAATCTCGAATTCTCTAGCAAACACTACTTCAGAAATCACGACGGATTTCTCGAATTAGCTGCTGGAAGGGATGTAAAATCTAGTTAGGGCTAGAGTACAACGATCCCGCAGCAGCGTGGAAGTTTGACTCCTGGAGCTTGCATTATCGAGAATCATGAGTGAACAGTCTGCCTTTACTGCACTGTTCATCTTACCCCTGATTCACGGCAGCACAATCTCCCGAGTTATACTCTAACCCCTTTCGTGTTTAGTTCTGACAGATTGCTGCTATTGTTTTGACTTTGTCTTGTAAAATACTGGATGACCGACTGCTTTCACTCACCGAGCTTTAAGACGAAGCCTTTTGGATCTACTTCAGTAAGGTCGCATTACTCACTGACTTGTGTGGAGCGATACGTGAGAGAAGAGAAGACAAAACTGAAAATGTTTTTTAGTTCTCCGACTACTCTAATCTCTTAGTTTTGCCGCCCTTTCCGACCCGCTCTGGACCCCACTGTCCACCACCATCAAAATGTGAGACGACTATCGGTACTCTTTGTCGAGGCTCGGGAAACTGTAAGTTCTTTTAAACCCCGACTCTTTGGATGTAGTGTGGGATTGAAACCTTTTCATGTATGTAGTTCTTTATACTACTGGATGGCATGTGAGGCAATCATAATCTTAATGTCCTGTACTTGTCTCTACCTCTTTGCTATTCCCTCAAAACGTGTGGGTTAATTCATCCTTCCAGGTGATTGGGAAAACTATATATTTTTATTCGGTGACATGTCCTTAATTACTCTACCACATGAAGTATGGGTACATACTTTTTCTCGATTGATGTGTAAATCTCAATGTTCTAGTGTACATCTTCTTCTATAAGACTTATTTGTCAAGATCTTCCGAAAGGGCCATAACAAACCTACAGACGTTGAAGGCGAACATAGTCATTAGAGAGCTTCACCAACGAGTCAAAGTGCAAAGTGCAAAGTGAAAGGGATTGCTCGGTTGAGGTCGTGGAAAGCACGACGTTCATGATACAATATTTGGGGTCTGTAAGGTCGCGACCACTCTTGCCGTGGGAACGTCGATAGTCATGAGAGTGGAGCAGGCCTGGGTTTAGAACTGTGTACATTGAGCAAACAGCTTTGATTCTGAGATGCAAGTATACTTGACAGGGCACATGAGCTCTGCGCCAATTAATGAATAACATGCCTCTTAAAGCGAATTGAGGTTTCAGTCGCCTCTTGCCGTCTCCAGTAATAATGTTCGGTTTTCGATGTTATTGAACTACAAGCTCAATGCATGCCGACAACTTATTGACATCAATCCTGTTCCCATGGATTTCGACTGGCCGCTGCCAACACAACCTGCTTGAAGCAGATACACCGTGACTCATATCCCCGAGAGGTATGTTGAACCCCGTATTCATGTTCTAGTAATTTTCTAGTACCCACTTTGCTGATAAGCCATTCGGAGCTAATTTCGGCTTCTTTGTAAAGTGAACACTACTGTTTATGTGTTCCCTATGTAGGCCTCTGTAAGCAATTTTTATACTGCTCTGCTTGAAAATTGACAGCAAGTTCAGACGTTTTGTTTATAGTTTAAACTTTTCTGCAGAGAGTATAAGATGTCTGCCGAAATCACGATCGAGATCTTTGCTCTCGGAAGCTTTTCCCATTCAAAATACTATGTGTCGCCTCATTCTCCTCACGTTCAGGGTTGCTGAGTTGCTCAAACTCGCGGCTGACGGATGCAAGTAGTGACCATACCAACTTCCGAAGTTCCATGGATGGATTGGAGCAACTGCAATACAAGCCACGATTACAACGACAACAGGTGATTCCCTAATTCCAACGCGTGTCTACTTACAGTTATGTACTACTTTTACTAAGTTCTCCGGACTAGCGTCGTGGGGATTCACTTGTCCCAACAGTCAGAAATAGACTGGACTGGAGGGTCCCTTATCTAGATTCCACTGTAGATCATTGGGCCTTGCTGCGTACTAACTAACCTCTTTTTCAATAACAGTACACAGACTACACACTAAAGTTCAATCCCTGGTTTAGGTTCGTGACACAAGGATGATTGAGTATATTTTATCTTATCAATTGGAAGTCCAGAAACACCAAGAAGAGAGAGAAAGACGGACGGGAAAAGCGAGAGAGAGAGATAGAGAGAGTGGTAATGGAGATATTGTAAATAGGAAATGACAATCTCGGGCCTCGACTTGAAATGAGCCCTCCCTTTCGGTAGATACCGTACTGTACGTTCTTTCCATAGAATTCCTGGTTCTTGTTGAGTAGTTGGGTCCTGGTCACGGTGAATTTCCGTGTGATACAAGAGATAGAAGAGGCACGTTATAGGTGGTTTGCCCACTACACATCCAGAGATCTTGACAGTAGCAGTCCCCCGAGGAGGGCAAGGGAGGCTGCCACGAACGAATGGAACGCGTTTCCATTACTGGTTGGTCGCGCGCTCTTCGGTTCAAAGGCATCCATAAGTGTTCGAGAAGGATTGTTGAGATTGTTAAGAATGATCGATCTGCCGAAGCTATGGAAACTGTATGTGATTCAGCAAGATAGTAGATATCGATAGTCAGTCAACCCTGGTAATAAACCACGAGCGCTGAAGAAACAGAGGTTCAATACATGCACCTTGACCTCCAACAGAAGGCATATGTTAGAGATGCAAATGACGTGAAATGCAATTGTAACACTTGATTGAAGGCTGACGAGTTCGGTACGTCGTCAAATGTGCAATTGCAAGCAACGAAAGTAGCAGGTCAATTAATAAAAGAGGTAAATTTGGTCATTACGTTCACGGGAAAAGCCTTAATGAACGAAGATGAGTGCAGTGTAGACTACGCTGTCGGTGCTTTCAGTAATTCATGAACAACAACAGAATGGTGAGCATCAAGGCACCACCGCTATTTCATCGACTTCATCGGCACCAGACGATGAGTCTTCTCTGTCATCATTCCCGATGTGATGGACAATGCATATGGTGCAGGTGTCTCCGTCGGCCCACGTAAAGTCAACATGTGGCCTTGTGACTCTCATTCGCGTGTTGCTTGGAGTAAAGCACAGCGGATTGCAATGGATTCACAACAAACCGGCAAGGTGTTGATGCCGGGCTGGAGCTATCTCTTCGACAGATTGAAGCAGAGGTGGGTGCGTTCTAAAATCAACCAACGCACAGGACTGCAGATCTGGATGGAAAGTACTCACGGCCCAAAGGGATTTGTGGCGTTTCACGAGCATCAAAAGTAAACAAGGTTGGGCCCCAGAGGACTCCGGGATGGTAACTGCATAAGGCCGGGTTGGCGTCCACAGTAACTAGAGCTATGTAAAATTATTCCACCACTAGATGAGGTGGATGGCACCACTAGCGCGCATAGAGAAGACAGTTCCGTCACCTGCCTTTTCGTCAGCTACCTTTAAGCGAATCAGCATGCCAGGCAACCATCTCTCACGGAGGAAACTTTCAACTTGAACTATTTTGAAGCCATGATCGGGACACTGTTTACATCTTTCGGCAGGTTCGATGTTTCTATTCCATGAGAGTTGCTTCATGATCCCAGAAGACACCTATTACTTACAATGTTACACATCCTGCTGTAGAGCTCTTTTCAAAAATTCCTTCTCCGCTAAAGATCGAGAGAGTGGAGTCCCGAACGGAGACGAGGTTGGAGACAGAGGTCACCCTAGACAGATTGTGTAATTGTACCATTTGCAGCTTTCAACAAAAGTCCCAGAACACTTCAGGAGTTACCAGCTCACATCTTTACTAACGTAATCACCTACGGCAGACAGCAATTCATTCTTTACCGTCACTGCTGTCCTGAAGACCTCTTTCTGACCGATGATAGTGCTCTGCCTGCACAAGCTCAAACTCCCCTTAAAGTGTGGCTATTTGCAAGCACAAAGCACATTTGAAAAAGCATTGGAAACGCTCCCTGTTAAGAATACTAGTGTAAGAGAAAGTTGGATGTCAGCATGCAGGCCTACTCGGGACTTGACACCGTGTTCCAGACTGATCCTCGAGATTCATGAACTGCTGCAATGCAAGATCGAAAAACCACATATGAACAAGTACACGATGCAATTGAGGTCCCGCTGCAAAGGAAGGGCAATGGCTTTATCCAGATACAGGGTTACACATAGCTTACATCGTGCTACGTTCAATACATTTGCCTTCTCTTCTACCACCGGTTTTCTTATACTGTACACAGGTTTTAGATCTCGAACCATACCCTGGGCAAGTGAAGTATCTTAAACGCCAAAACACCACGAGAAATCTCAAAATTGCACCAGAATCCTGCACTTGAGGATCAAGTACTACACCTGGAAAAGTTTCTCGGCACTATATATATAGATGGACTAATCTTACATTTAGTTTTCCTCAATTTCCAGAGGAGGATTTATATATAATTAGTAAATTTACAACCCAACACATTTGTCTATGTATCCGTGTAATTTGTGAGCCGGTTTATGTCTGTAAGCCAGCATTGGCACTGCCTTCAGGAAGACTTTTCGGCCTCCTCTTCATTTTCACCATCTTTTTGATCCCTGTATCAGTGGAATCAATGTTAACTCAACGGCCGAATTAAACCGTTGGTGAGTGGAAACAAGGCGTTTCCCCATATTGAGGCCATTCCCCATATCAAAACAACGAAAAGACCGGGGATTTTGGTAGTGGCGATGACTCAATTCGGTAGATTTTTCGCTCCTCGGTAGAAGTGGCGGCAAATTTCCCCTGCTTACTTCGAAGCTCTGGCGTTGGCTGCCTTCTTGCTCTTCACAGCCTCGAAGCCCAAGAAACTGAGCAAAGAGCCGACTGAAAACACTGAAAAGATGGCCGCAGCGATATCGATGGAAGCGTGGCGACCGGAGATAGCCTCAATTGTGATCAAATTCTCAGTCTTCGCTGCGTTGGTGGATTGACCGTATGCCAACTGAGTGCCCTCCGCATCAACTGCGTACACCCTGACGAAGTAGACAGCACTGGGTACGTCCTTGGCGATTCTCCAGTTCGTGGTGTTTCCAGTGACAGTGTACTTCTGCTGCGCAATTCCCTTCCCGCAGGTCTTGTCCTTGTGGAGATCATCCTTGGTCTTCCTCCAGCCGCGGTCGGTCTGGCTCACGGGCGCATAGCACAATCTCAACTTCACATTCACGTATTTCGCATCTATTCCATCGCTGGTAGCAAAGCTCGAATTCAGTCTCCAGGAAACGATGAGGTGATCTGAACCAACATGTGCGAATCCTGTGGTTGTGTTTGATGACTGAATCTTCGCATCCACCAAGAGAGTTCGCTGCAGGGTCGAGAAGAGAACTCCCCCTTCCGCAAAGCTCAGAATCGCCAGCATAGCCAGCGACATGGCGAGCCCGATCTGCACCGAAGACATCTTCATCACTGCAGACAACGAAATGCAGGGGAAAAAGATAGGGCAGAATGGATTCAGGTTTGAGCTCCAGGCACTCCCGAGTGAGGAGATTGAGACGATTCGAGCTCGGTGTCGTTGACCGCTTTAGCTTCTCCACCTCAATGGATATATACTACCCCCCGAGCTTCAGCACTCTATCTCAGTGAGTGAGATAGACGAGAGGGCATCACATGGTCATCCGCAGCAGGACATAGGACGGTCCGGCTGCACGGCCGGACCGTCCTATGTCAGCGTTTAACCGGCCGGGTACAACTCGGCGAATACCCTACCCGTTAAACTTAAAACCGACTGGGGCAAATCCATTACGCGAACACTTGGTGCAGTCGGTGAGAGATCATGTAATGACCTCCGTTTACTTGGATCATAACTCATAAGAAACGTCAATAATTAGAACTCAAGTTAATGGTGTTCAGCAGTTCGACTTGAGATACTTTATTCTTATGTGGGAATGTTTCTTTTCGACATAAATTTTACGTTTAATTCCCTTTCTCAAGGAGCTTATGTTTCTTCAATTTATTCTCATCATTGAACAAGCGAACCATGATTTTCAATTCAAATATCAAGTAGATTAGTGATACGAATAAGAAATATTTAAAGGAGGTTGGTTATCTTTCAAATGTATGTCCAAACAGAAAATTAATTTTTTTGGTGATGTTTTAAAATAGTTTGGAATATCGAGAAATACTGTTAACATTTTTTAACTTATCGAAATATCGGTACATTTGAAAGAAGGCGATCTTGATTTGCGGTGACAAGGTTTTAGCGGCTCTCGGGAAGCTCACTGGATGAGAAGTTCCGGCAGGGAGATTCTCCTTTCGAAGTGGAGGAAAGTACGGGGAACCAGTAAGTGGATCCAAGAACCCGGGACAGAGTGATACTGTGTGGTGTCTTTGCGAGGAGCTCGAGGGTCCATTTACCCGACTCTTGTCGCCGCGTTTATCGTACATTGTGGTAACTATGCAGTGCTTTGACCACTGTACTTTACTTGTCACCGGCTGCTGAATCACGGGCCCCATGATCCGAGATTGACTGGCGGTACGGGACTATTTTACCATCGTTTAAGTTTTAGGATTGGGACTTTCGTTCAAGTAAAAGTTGAAGACTTGAAATGATTGCTATTTGCCAGCACCATGGATAAGCAGACTGTTTGGGACAGATGGGAAAAGTTTATGTCACTCAACGATGCATTCAACTGCATCAACATTGCGGCATGGTGAGAGGAAACAGTCCCAGCTACCTTTGGTTGGAATATTTGGAAATAAGCTAACGTATGTCCCTAGAAGGTTCACATGCGTTTTGGCAACGCTGCATTCCCACCAGTTTAAGACTAAAAAACGTGACATTGATTTTAGAACTAAAGCATTTGAAAACAGGGCCTGGTGATCATACTCGCAACTTACATAATCCAAACAAGGTTACGTCTTTCTCCAAACCTTGTCTGGTTGACATGTTTGTTCCACCAAAGATCAACAACAGGTACAAGAAATATCCGCAAATGAAACAAAAGCAACAAGACACTTCTTTTTTATCACTATAGATATCTCTGTTTTCGTGATCACAGTAGATTTTCTCTCCTTAAATATATAGAACAACCCTTTATCCACCACCTTTTATCTTCCTTCCCATCTGAAATTTTTTTTGACAGCTAACGCGTCATCAATTTGAGTTCAACCAATATTAAAATTCTCGGAGGTAACCATTTCAAAGAGTTTATCAATCAGAGATACACATTGACACACTTGTATGTACTAGGTGACCCTCTATTTTCATTTATTTTGAGCCAAAATGTACTAGAAATGATCTAATGCTATTACTAAGATATACAATAGATATGTATACCTAGACAACCGCAAGATTTAAGGCAGCGTAGGGAGATTGGCAGCAAACAATGCCTAATTAACATTGTATCGCTGTTTACGACCCATCAACTTCCGGAGCACGAGAATGTTGTTGCTGTAGTTCACTTAATAAAAAAATAAAAATTCACAAAATAAATGAAAAGAAGTTGAGAAACATTCCAGGATTTGCAATCTATTATTACAAACATTTAGGTATTTATATGGATGTGCTTCCTGAAAGAGAGTTACTTCTATTACTTGCCATCTTGCTTTTATCTTGATAAACCTAACAAATGATAATTTCTTTCTATCTTCCGTGGAACATCTACCTAGAAGCATTGCCATGCTTCTTTCCTTTCCTACTACTGTTCGGGCAATTTTTCTATATTCTCAAAGGTAAGGTAAGAATTCCAATTATCCGGTAGAACCTCACAGAACGTAGAAGCTTTTTCTTTCTGTCCAAAATGCACATTACTCTTTTGCATCCCTCCGCACCCCTAATTACAAGTGTAGGATAGCTTTTTCATGCCAATACTTTTAGGGTTTAGCCCCATTTTACTTCTTGTGTTTTATCTTGCTATGCCTTGATGGGTCTTCTCATTCTTCTTGTTATCCTACGCGGTCACCTCCTATAGGATATCTTACAAATCAGAATCCATTGTATATACGAAGTAATAATTATAAAACATTGTTACAGTCAATGTTTAATGCGGCTAGGTTGGCACCCTAATTACTAGGGTGACATTCCTCCATGATGTACAACTCTGATATGAAGAGATAAACCCTATTTTCCTTCTCACATTATGTTGCATTTCACTTCGGTTTATGTTTTGCGACACCCCCTCCATAGTGTACAAGTCTGATTAGAAAAAATAAACTTTATGTTACGTTTCACATTGTGTAGCATTTTACTCTTTTTTAAATTTTATATATTCTAGTTTGCATTTTATTCTGCAGAAAAGATATCTGCAAGTCTTGTCATGCTCCCAAACATCATGGGTTCACTTTCTGTTGAATACAATTTTCTTACACGGGAAGTTCTTGAGAATGAGCTTCACGTTGCTCTATTTCAATCCAATGGGTCTTTGTGGCACAGTTTCTAGTCAACCAAACATTCAGCTTCTAGGATTCTCAGCACCTGTCTACCTACATGAAAACCTATATCAAAGTTGTTATTACTAGAAAGAAAGTAACGATTACTACGCCCATAAAGAAGAGCTATTAGGGGAGTAGTATTTGATCATGGACTAAATTTGACATGGTTTGAGAAGAGCTAAACCAGAGACACTATTCAATAAATATTTGTGTGGAGAAGATGTTTATTCCAATGGTTACTTTACAGTAGATGAAGATGTATCCCAATTTGAGATGGGATCCCAATCGCTGTGAACCTGTGTCATTAGTCACTGTAGTATTTGACGAGGATGATTATCGGATAAGTGGTGTGGTGATTCTCTTCATGAATTGTATAGGTTAGGAGCGACATCTTTTATATTAATATTGATTGTAAACTGTTCGAAGCATAGTAGAACTAAATTGGATTAGTGGAATGCCTCAAGTTAACCTCTCTAAACAAAGGCATTCTAGCTGAGTTGAAGATGAAGAGGGTGGTGTGAGCTCACACAGCTGCCAATTACCCTTCAGTAACATTAACTGCATATCCTTCTCAAAGCAGCAACTTCGGTTATTTATACTGCATTTGTGACACAACCTCTCTTATCTGCTTCTTAGCACCATTGAATGACGTAACTTGCATACCAGTTACTCAACTCGAGATTTGCAAATCTATATACATAGTTTTACATTTCACGTACACAATGCACCGAATGCTAGTTTTGTTCTTGGACTGGTTGACGAGCATTCAAGAAGATAAGTAACTGTCTATGTAAAACTTACACAGACCGATTGTAATGAACAATGTCAAAAGCTTCTGGCTAGAAGTAATCTAACTGTCAGAATAAACGATATCAATCTTCTCTTCAGATTTGCAGAAGTTTCTAGTCAAATCAACAAAAAAGACTTGTTATGTTGTTGAATACAACGAGTGAAAGAACCTCAAGGAAGACTGGATAACAATTCTAGTGAACTGAGCTTCTGCACCTTACTTGATCCATTAGTCACCCACTGCTATACAAAAGACGTACTTTTGAAAGAAGTCAGAATTTGATAAACAAGTCATGGAGCATCCTTATATATGTACCGAGAAACTATTTGTCACAATCAACAACACAGAACGTTGTTAAAATCTTATCAGCAAGTAAAACCCACACGGGACAACATAGTGCACATGGGATAACATACTGCAAAGAGTGAAATTTAACAAGGATGTGTAAGTGGGAGAAACCCAAAATCACTAAACGTGGAAAACCATAATTCCCTCCTGCTGCATTACCATCCTCATCCAGAACTACTCCCACAACAGTTGCTTTTGTTACACTTCCTGAGAAGGGCCGCAAATTCGGCACAAGTATTCAAATGGAAATGGATATCGGTGCATGGGAAAATAGTGCGCAGTATATTGCAGAAAATAGTGCGCTATTTTGTCCTAGATACGCAATTCGGAGTAAAATACAACACAACTTAAAACGTTAAATAAGTTTCTCTCTTCCTATCTTCCGCTAGGTTCACACCCCCTAAATTATATCCATTTCGTATTATAACCTCATGCTAATTTCACAAAAAGGATAAATTCCATACACGTGATTTCTGTCTCTTCTCAATTTTTCTCCCGTCAATATCTCTCGTAGATGTTTCAGATTTTCCTCTCAATCTCCGTTCTCTGGTTTTCTTCCCGGCTCTTCTCTCTTGCTTTCTATCTTGTATTCTTGTGATCTGGCTTTTTATCCAGTGCCCTCTTCCTTTTCTTCTTTGAATCTACAGGTTAGAGCTGCATCGCAGGTGACATCCATAACCACCATATCCCCATCATGACGTCCTATTTTCAGTGTGATCAAAGAAGCTCATCATTGCTGCTTCCCGTTTGCCATAACAATCTCCTCTCCACTGGGTTTCTTCCTGGTTTTCTTTCTTGCTTTCTATCATGTATTCTTATGATCTGCCTTTTATATTCAGTGCTCTCTTCCTCTTCTTCTTTAGATCTACAGGTTAGAGCGGCATCGCGGGTGACTTCCACCACCACCACTCCCCATCATGACTTCCTATTTTCAGTGTGGACAAAGAAGCTCGTCACTGCTGCTTCCCTCCTGTCGTTGCAAACAAGCAGGTCCATCGGCAGGGCGAGAACTTAGACCTACGTAAACTTGTGCTGGAGTCCCGACTTGACAATCACTGGTGCACTTCAACTGCAATGTCCAGAAGGTTCCACGCAATAGATTCTACACCAGGAATCTTCTGGTGCCAGCAATAGCCGCCTTCCATAGCGGCAGTCCAACGATGGCCATTAACGTGGTCAGAGAATCTGATGTTACGCACAGCCGCAAAAAGGAAATCGTTTGACTGGCCTGACGTATTCCCAACGATCGTACGGTGCTGTGGCGGATCTGGTGGAAAACGCGGCGTACGGTTACGTTTTCCGTAACCTTTTCATTCCCCATAGCGAGCAATAATATGCTGACAGGGCGACAAGGGAAAATGCGAGGAGCCGCGGTGGTGGCCCTAAAGTCCTCGTCACTATCATTTATACGAGGTTATCTACCGCCCCGCCACTTCCCTACCACCAATGTCAACATGGTTGAAGTTTCTTCGGTTTGTGAGTTCCTGCCCATCGGGTCGTACGTCGCTTAGTACTTCTCAGGATTCGAGCTTCCTGTAATTTCATTTCAATTGATCCTAACATTTCTAACCTGGCCTGTTGTTTGCACATTCGTCGTGTATGGTAAGGGTCGGTTCACTGGCAGATTGCTTAATTGGCAGATATAATTGGCAGATTCTTTGACTGGTTCCAGAGGACTGCGGTGCACCTCTGGTCACGGGACGTATGTGTTGCGTTTCTGGGGGGTTGCAGCTTTTGTCTGGGAAGAATTTAGTAAACAACGGGAGGGTGCACAGTAAAAGAGTTTTCTTAAATCACTTGCATGTTTTATTTCTGTGAGTGTTTACGATAAACTTCGTTTCTTACATCCAACTTATATCGTCATCGAGCTACGGTGGCAGACTGCTATTATGGGCGAAGGATATACTTGACCTGCACAAAAGTGGAAGAAGGCGCTCTACGCAATGATAAACTTTTAGTATTCTGCAGGGTTGAATGAATCTTTTGCTCGGAATCACTAGAAATTGGAAAATGCTATTGACTTCTGAAGTAAGTATAGGATTTGGTAATACCCACAAGAAACCCCGTCTACAAACAATGATGAAGATTTTGGAGTAGTAGGACTCAAGATAATCTCACTAAATGTCCGTTTGACTTTAAACCGAGCTACTGAACAATCAAGATCTGGCAAGGCGAATGTAAATAGATCGAAAGGTTAACATTTGATTATCTCCATGGATGTCACATTTGTAAAGACTTACCTGAGGGTTCAATCAAGCGTCTGCTTGTTTCTGGGAATACTTCTAACTTAGAGAACTAAATTCTGCAAAACGTGAATGAAATAATCAAAATTGCTAAACGATAAGCACTGGAAATTTGAATGTGTCTATTAGACCAGGTATGTAAGGACGATGATGGCACTCTGGGCTTCGTTCGAGAAGATGAAACGCAAGAGATGAGATTGCAGTCAAAGTAGATCTGAAGTAAGCGATCTGGATTACCGAACCAAATATTGTAGGCAGTGATTGGATCCCAATTCATAGACAATGAATCGGCCTGTGCAATATTCTATTCAACAGACAGAAAAGTGTTCGCATTTGATGGTTGAGACGGTGGCCAGGTGTCTTGGCAAAGTTTTCAGGTCCATTTGGAAAAGCGATTTCCGCAACCAGAAACAGGTCGATCGTACCACATACTTGAAAGGTCGGGTTACATCTCCGCGAGTCACGACTCGTTTCAGCAAGTTGCAATTATGCAGCTGCCTAGTGTACAACATCAAACTCAAGAGGTGTCCTTGTGTCCAATAAATATCGTACCAAGTTGGTGTACGGTACATTCATGCTTGCACTCAACTGGCTCAGATGTCTGATATTTAAAAATTCTAAGTCAACTCTCTCAAGCAGAATCACAACCCATCTGATTCTTATTCTCGACGAAAGAGTCGAAGCCGTTTGGACTTTACCTTTACGTAAACTTCCACCAGCAATTTGGAGAGAATTTATCCTTCATGTGAGGGTTCGCAAGGGGGCTGTTCCGGGCGATATGTTTCACGCATTCATCCCATACAAGAACATCAGATACAAGAATAACCCATGACGTCGATAGTTAAAGTATCGAGATATCGGTGCACAGCAGAGGACACGCAGACGACATGTGGAGTAACGATGCACAAAAGTACAACATTCGGGCAAATTCCGTACTACATCTTTAGATTTCAAAATGGGAAATCAAACATTCTAGTCATCAGCCAACAATATTTGGTCAGGGATTAGGCCATTCACTGTTAAGACGATGGCAAGAAGATTCCGATCAGCGAAAGACAAGATAGTAGGGGTAAATTGTAATTGAATTCATAATTATAGTACTTGCATCAGGGCTAGTCTTTTTACTAGATGTTGTATTACCTCTCCCTAGATGTTTCAGAACCGGTTTTCCCATTCTCTTTATTTTTTGTCTTCATTGTCTTAGTGTATGTGCCTTGTGGAGCAACTTTGGAGAAGCTTTGTCTGTATTGTGCCTCTCATTCTTGCTCTTTCAAGAGACCTCAAGTGTGCACCTTCTTGCTATTAGAGTTGGTTTTCTTGTGCTTTGTTTCTTGTACTATTTGCTTACAATTGTGACAGTCTTTTTCTTTCTTCTTGTCTCCTCATCAATCTGCGATGGCTACTCCAAAGGGATATGAGATGGGTTCTTGCGAGCATTCAAACATCCTTTGACATTCATCTAGATTGGTAGTGGTCCAAGTTGATGTTTCCAATCCCTTCAATATCAACTCCCATCTAGCATTGTTCCATACTCTTTGCTCAATTGAGAGATGTTATCTCTTTGTCAAAACACATTACTCGACTTTACATTAAGTAGTTGCAGCTTTTTTGTCTTGTTTCTTCCCATCCCTCTTGGACGAAAACCATATTGTGTGCCTTTTTGGAGGATATAGTTAGAGCAATGTTTTCTTTCACACTCAAATTAGAGGCCTTGGGTCTTACAAATTCAAAATTAGAAATGTAAGGTTTGGACCTCACGTGAGGTGCTCACTCCCTTTGATTTCCTATTAGGATTCCAATTCCGCATAGGTGGTTTGAGTATTTTGGGCTCTCCTATGAGGTAAGAGGATTTGTAGTTTGTTCTCTCAAACACCTTAATATAAGACATAACCCATACTCACCTCTTTCCTTGGTTGAGGACTACTCAAGTGGCATTTCCATTCTTATACGGTGCTATTTCCCTAAGGCCTCATATTTGGCATGGACTTTCCCACCTATAGAGGTATTATTGCCACATTTGTGGATGTTTGACAATACTATCGGCCATACTTTCTCCACTTTGTTAGTTCCATGCATGCTCACACAACTATAAGATGAGCGGTGTCAACAATAGATAGCTCTATCCATAGGCATGGGCGGATGTGGCCTCATATGGAACAAGGCCACAACACCAACAATATATATCTGAGAATGTGCTCTTGTAGTCCCTTGTCTAGCAAATATGTTCTTATATGAGTGGCATCCATTCTTGTTGGGACCTATCATAATAATGGATTCAAGCACTTGCACCTTCAAATCATATCTATGTTTGGCTCATGTCCTATTGCTAAACCCTATACACATGTCATTCTATAAGATAATAGACTTTACATCCTTAGACTTTGGGAAGATTCATACGGATCTCAATGAGCATATGCACACTATTGTGCGTATATACATCGCTACACAACATACATCAATGTCAACATCATACAATATAGAAGCACAACTCACACATAAGTCAAACATAGACTCTAAAGTGCCACAATAATCAGATTGTTTACCACTCTCAACTCAACTCAACTCAACTTAGATCAGTACTTGATCTATCACTCTATAAACTGCCAACAACTAGGCACTAATTACAGTCAAGCCACACCAACTCCAGCATAGAGAATCCAGGTGACGCTTGCTGGTCTTTGTCGCCATAGCCAAGAACTCAAAGGCTCAACATCAGATAAGTGAGCTCTCTAGAGCTGCACTTCAAAAGTAAACTCCCTTGACTTGAGCTAGGTCTGAACCCTAATGGTCCCGCTGATGGCAAACTTGACGGTGCAAATGGTGCAAAGTGACAATGAGCCCTACCGTGAAGTCAATACTCCAAACACAAAATCTGACCGTTGGTCTTTGAGAAACTGCTGAAATAACTCTAACTACTATCATTGCAACTCCAGTGTCCGAGCAATCTAGATGCAACACTATAATGGTGTGACAGCTATCATGCGTATATACATCGCTACACAACATACATTGCTGTCAACATCATATACTATAGAAGCACAACTCACACATAAGTCATACATAGACTCTAAAGTCCCACAATCGCCCCCCTAGCTAGCGGTCAGGTCCCTCTAGCTCTAGATAGCCATCTACTCTAAGTATATGGTATACCCTATAATGGGCAAATATCAGGAGGTCGGGTGCTATGGAGCCCCATCGTTAGTCGCCTGTCTACAATTGATACTATATAAAGAATGAACTAGCTATAGGTCAAGTACATCTAGAACATAACCATTGTCCCTGAGGAACCACTGTGAGGGGAGGAGTCATACATGCCATATGCCATCCTCTTGAACAGCTATCACACACTAACATAGTAGCAGCTCCACCAAAAGAGCCACATAACATACACCTCAAGCCTACACGTACAAGTGTCAAGCTTGGGTCCATAGTACCATCAATGTTTGGGAGGTGGCATGGAGCACAATTGCGCACATGATCCTTCCAAACAACACCATCATGTCCTTCTAACACAAGGACTCCAGATGGCAAAACCTCACGCACTCTCAAGATAGTGCAGCTTGTCGAAACATCAAGTGTCATTGGTGTTGTCTGCTGTAGATATACATAGTTGCTTGGATGAAATCTATGGATCAAGGGTCTATAACCTCCTCCTCAAATGATAGCATAGCGTAAAGTATCTTGATGTTGAGCAATCACCAAGTTCTCAAAGGCCATCGGCATCACTCTCCGAAAGATCTTTGCCCACTGAGAACATGCGCTCATCCATACATCTGGGTCATCCAACTCCACAACTACAATAGCATCTCCACAAATGGCTGTAGGTAAATCTGGATCTTGTCCATAGAGTAGAAAGTACGGAGAGAAGGATGCTAAGGAGGCTTGCCGGCTAACCAAGGTAACTGGAGATCCCTATCTCACAAGTGGCCCTCTGCAAACCGTACTTTTGCAATCCTCTCTTCACCATCTGAACCACTCTCTCTGTTAAGCCATTTGCTTCAGGGTGATCTTGGGATGTAGTACAATGATCAATCAAAGCCTTGTCACACAAGACCTGAAACTCCCCCATGAACTCTATACCCTGATCAGTCAAAACCTCAGCTGGTGTACCAAAATGACTAAGAACTCAATCTAGGAATGAGTAAGTTGTCCTTTCACTAGACTTGTCAGGAAGTGCCACCAACTCAATCCACTTGGAGAAGTGCTCCAGCATCACCAAAACATACTGATGATGTCTCACAGTCAGCGGTAAAGGTCCAACAAAGTCCAAACTCCAACGGTAACCCAATCCCATGATAGGTAATGGGTGTAACTATGGCATAGGAGCATTGAATGATACTCTAACTTGGTCACAAACCACACATCTGGCAACAAACTGTTGTACCTTGATCTGAATACCATGCCACCAATAATGACTCTGGAGTAAGCTATACGTACGCTTTACTCCAAAATGTCCTAGCTCCTCATGAGCATGACAGACTAACTATGGTCTCTTTGATAGAAGTGGTACTACTTGCACTCTACCATCCTCCCCTACATGCAAAAGGTGTGTGCCCTCCAATCTGAACTGTCTGGCTTGCTGAAGAACACAGTCTCTCTCCTTGGTCCCAACTGTGCCACCCACAACACCAGTGCAAAGATAGTCCATCACTAAGATATCATCATTAATGTCTCACTAAACTGTACCTATATCTTCACTCTCTGGATCTATGACCTCAATAACTCCTCCTATACAGGCTGAGAGAGATACCACCAAAGCCTCAAAAAATATACATAGAAAGGCAGATGCATGCCAACCTGGCACCATCTCCTCATCTGTCTCACCATGCCAACGTGCTCTGGTCTGATCCTACTAGCTAGGACATGGGTTTCTACTCAACTCATCTGCATCACGGTTCACCACTCCAGGTTTGTGAACAACCATGAAATCATACTCCTATAAAATCAGAGCCCATCATGCAAGCTTCCCTGAAAGCTTGTCGGACTCCATCAACCACTTCAGTGGCTAATGATCAGTGATGAGAGTGAAGGGATTACCAAATAGGTAACATTGGAAATGTGCTACATCCCAAACTGCTGCCAAGCACTCTCCCTCATATGAACTATACTTCACCTCCGCTGAATTGTTGGAGCAATTAGCATAGGCCACCACAAACTCCTTCCTCTCATCATCATGCTGGGTGAGCATTGCTCCAAGCCCCAACATACTCCAATCAGTATGAACCTGAAATGGTCGTCCTTTGATCGGTTTCCTCAAAATAGGAGCAGATGTCAACCTCTCCTTGAGCTCTACAAAAGCTCTCTCTTGCTCATCTCCCCAACACCACCCTTGTGTAAGCTTGGTCAACTTTGTCAAGGCCTTGGCAATGGCACTAAATCCTCTAACATAGCGGCAATAGAAGTTTGCCAATCCAAGGAATGCTCACACTCTGCTCACATCTATAGGCCAAGGAATATGTGCAATAGCCTCCACCTTGGTCTGCTAAACACCAAGTCCTCCGAGGTAGATAATGTGACCTAAATACTCAACCTGCTTGTGGAAGAACCTACACTTCCCAAGATGTAATTTGAGTCCATGAGATCTTGACCTCTCAAACACCTCCCACAACTGTCTCTTATGCTCCTCCACAGTAGTGCTATAGACCAAAATGTCATCAATATAGCACCAAGCAAAATCCAATCCAACTAGGATCCTATCCATGACCCTCAGGAACTCATCAAGAGCGTTCCTTAACCCAAATGATAAGAACCTCCATTGATATAACATATCCTTGCCATGAGGATCAATAGCCCAAAATGTTGTCGTGGATTTATCTTCCTCCTTGATCGGCAATTGATGATATATTGCTAGAAGATCCAAAGTATTGAAGACCTTTACATGCCCAATCGCATAAAAAATCTCCTCCGGTGTAGGCATGGCATACCGATCAGCCCTGGTGTGTTAGTTGATAGGATGGTAATCTCCACACATCCGCCTATCTGTGTAGTTGCCATGCATATCCTTCTTGGCTGGCATCACTGTCACTAATGCATACTCTCCATGTGAAATCTCCACCAAACCAGCCTCAAAATGGTCACTACTCCGGCTCTGAATCAATGTCCTCTCCATCTCATTATATCGATAAGGACGTCAGAAAACTGGTGTATTGCTAGTTAGCTCAATCTGTATACCAGGTCCTTTCAGAGCACCTAAATCCTTCATACTAAAGACAAAACAACTTGTGTGGCTCCTCAAGAACCTCCAAACCCTCCATCTTTCCTCTCCAGTAAGCTTTGGGCCAAGATCTAGCTCCCAAGTTTCCTTTATAATTATAGTAGGAGTGGAAGACATACTGATTGTTGCTACATTGGGCCCTTGGGAGCAATAGTGTCATGCCTCCGCCCACTAGAGGTCCCAACCGTTGTGTGAAAAACTCCCTCCACTCTGGCTGCAAGCTCACACATCTTCTAGCTGCATCTCAAGTGGACCAAGGGTGTAATCCAAGTAGCCCACGCTCACCTGGATGGACTCCAAGTAGACCACTCTCCCTAGTAGCTACTGGATGTGTCCCAAGAATACCATGTCCACCCGGTCCATCGCCCCTAGCATGTGCTTGAATAGTCTTGATGGGCATAGGGCTCACAAGTGTCCGAGTAGTGATGCTTATCAAGCGCATCCTATGCTGCTCTACCAAGCCAAGGCTCACAATCCAAGTCAAACAGTTCAGGTCTATAACTTGACCTAACACCTAACGTCTAGATGTCTCTAACACTACTAGAATAGCAGTAATACCGATGCAAAAGCCCATTGCCCGCTCTCTCTCATCAGCGTTGGGTTCCACCAACTGCTATAACTGTGAGTCCCAAACAAGTCCAGGTCCTCCGTCTCGAAAAGCATGAGAGCTTGGGAAACTCATGAGTGTGGGAAATGCAGCTCTAGGCCGTCCAACTAGGTTCACCACTGCCATAAGTGACCTATCAGCCATTACCACTGTCTGAGACTGACGTCCAACATCCAAGATATCATCAACAAGGATGTGGTCAAGTTGTTGAATCCCATCATAAGCGCGCTGTAGAACCTCTCTAGGTAAGAGGTTTGTCACCAATGACAAAGACAATGAGCTTGTGATCCCACTTTGGCTGCATCTAACAATACAACAGGTCCCATCCAAGAATGGACTTGATGTGTACTTGCCACCACCTTGGTGCAAGAATCACCCATCAAAGGAACGTTCTCCGAAAGATAAACTGGAGAAACTAATTGATGAACCTAGAGATGTTGTAGTATCCGTAACATCTCCCAAAACACACCAAAATGAGGATCTTGAAGACCCAAACCTCTACCAGCACATGTATGTCCCTGACATGGCCATCCAGAAATCACCAAGTGAATAGGCCCATGTCTCTCCAGATCATGCACTCCCAATAAGGAAATGTCTGCCGATAGAGCCTTCTGGTAACCTCTGATACATTGGTAATAACTTCGGATACCGATAGGCCAAGTGTGCCACATGATGTAGAGAGACTCACCTAGTAGTCTCATCTCTCTCTACATACAAGTACCACTATACTTGTATACCCTCCTGTAACACCGTAGCTAGTCCGGTGCTAATCCTACCAAACAACTCCAATAGACATATCTCCTCTATTGGATACTGCCAAGCAATGAGTGTGGTATCTAGAGGTGTCAAAGTAAGTGACTCTGGAGGCTCATCCTCACACTCATCTCCTGATGGTAGGAAGGCTTCACTCCAAGCCTACTACACCAACTGATCTGCATGCTGTGGCAACACCTCCTCTAAACTCCACAATGGAACATCCAAGATGGATGGAACAATCCCACTTGTACTCCAAATCTGAGTGATCTCCTCTAGTATTGGAGTATCTTCTGCATGGGCATTCCACTCCAACAAATCACCAGGCCAAGTAACTACACCACTAAAAGCTAAAACTGATGTTGCCATGGTCCCGGACTGTAGTGAGCCAAGACTGCCACTACTGAAGCGTACTGGTAGGCGACATACCCGTCCCTCACCAGACTGCCAACCAGGTCTATAAGAGGTTGTCTCTTCCCAATAGTCAATGCTAAAACCCATGGGATATAACACTGCTCCCCCAATTAGCACATCATATGACTCAGTTATCATCGCAATAGCCTGAGCTCTCACCACCAAGCTATCAGTCAGATGACCAGGCTGAACTTGGACAACAAGCTCTCCATGTGTGATGTACTGTGTCGAACCACCACCTAGAGATGTCTGGATCTGAAGTGGACACCTCTCCACATTGGTCTTTTGTAACTCTTGATCGACAATTGCAGCCTTCCCTAACATAAGGGTCTACACACCAGAGTCTAACAAGACTCTCTATGGTGTATAGACCTTCCCTAAAAGTCCCACCAAATGGAAAATCCCCCTTTGGGTATCCAATAGGACAACACCAGGTGTGAACTGCGCTCTCTCAAAGGCCGGTCTAGTTGGCAACTCCTCCAGTCTAGCCGTTGCTGCCTACCATAAACCACTAGTTGTTGAATGGATCCCATGCTCCTCAACCAAGTTAGCTCCACTACCAACCACCTCTGCTCTAGTAGTAGGAACCGCATCATCTCTACTCTCACAAAGTGTGGCAGCCAACTGGAACACTGGGGCTGGGTCAACTCCTATTGTAAAGATATCACTAGCCAAAAACAAAGGATGTCGCATAATCAGCTGAGCCGCCCCAACATCATGCTAGACTCAATCTATGTAGTAGCAGATAGATGACTAGCAAGTAGTCCATCATGTACTCCATCACCACCTACCACACCTACATTGGGACATCTAGGAACCATGGATGTTGTTTGCAATGCCTTAGATAGCGTGAAAGACTGGGGAAGCGTGACCTGTCTCCCAACCTGTCCTCTTTGTGGATCCAACTCCACTGATGCTCCTCTAGGCTCTGGAGCACATACTGCACTCCTAGTCACTGCTGCAGATGCATCTACCTGTGCTGCTCCGCACATGAAATCCAAAGCATCTTTGTCACCGGCATATGAGGTAGAAGCCTCAGCACCCAAATTTGATCTCCTCTGAGCAATAGCCATACTAGCAAATCTTTGCTCCAACTGGTCAATCCGAGTAGCTATAGTTGTTTTAGAAGTAAGGGCAAGTACTGCACCCCTACTAGGTGTAGATCCTCTACAACCACCTTGTCCGCCATGAACTGGAGCTCCTCTACTACCTGCCATAGCAGCCTTAACACTCAGTAACTCCGGGTGTAGGTCAAAACACCGGTCACTAGTATGAGCAAATCTGTGGCAATGCTCACACTACCTCTGTGTTGGCTGTGATGTACCCGAGGTATCAAGTCCATTGTCCTGAGTACACTCTCTTTGATGGTGAGGTCCACCACAAGTCCAACAAGTAACACCACTACTCGTTGGCTGGTGCTGACCCAAAAATGAAGGTAAGGGTCTAACTCCACTATGCCCTCCACTCGCTCCATAGGATCTGGGCTGTCCACCTTATCCTCAAAAACCAACTGGGTGTGGTGCACTTTGCTGCACTCTAGAAGAAGTCACGGCCATGGATGAGGTCTCCCTACCAAATCCAGATGTCACCACTCTCTCCTCCACCATGTTGAGCTCAATATGCTCAGCCAAACCAAAGACCACTGCCAAAGTAGGCAAAGTAGCTTGTAACAATGTAGCATCACGAACTCTACGTTGCAACTCCTTGTCCAGTATTCCATACCAAAATTGGACTGCCTGGGCCTCAGTTACTCCTTGAGTGAAATTGATCAGCTGCCTCATGCAATTGTATGCCTCGCGTAGGCTCTCTCCAGCCTTCCGCTAGAACTCTTGCAAGCTCCTCAGCTTGTCAGTCTGCACTCCTTGATAGTTCTGCCTCAAACACAAGAAGAACTCCACCATGGGGTTAAACCCTGGTACCACACCACCTCTTGTAATGGTACCTCCACTCATAGTAGCACTATCTCCAACTAGTGCACCTCCACTAGCTCCACCAACACTACTAGAGCTAGAACTCGTAGGTACAGCCAATCTACTCCTGGCCACTAAACCTGAAGTGATAGAGATGTAGTTTGGAGACCAATATTGTCTCCATAACTTGATCTCCTCCAAATGAGCTCTCCTAAACTCATGGTAGTCGTCCATTGGTAGACCTTCCAGATGCTAAAACAACCTCTTCCATGCCATGAAGAGTGTAAACAAAGTCCGTTTCCGCATCTATTGCAGATCACAACAACTATCAAACTCCTGGATGAAGTCATCCAACTCAATGGTACCCACTGTACTAGAGTAACGCCTAGGGCCTTTGGAGGCCCCATAAATCTTGTCCATGTCCCACAGCAATGGTGTGGACACACCAAGTGCACTCTCTATTGAATCAACTCTTGTGTCAAGCTCCAACTTAGAGTCAATCTCCTCCCTCACTGGGACCTAAGATATAGGTAGATACCGAGTGTCACTCCAAGTAAACCCACTACCTATTGTAGGGCTATCTCCTCTAGAATCCCCAAAGAACTCTATCGTGACAAAGTAACCGCAACAGCAAACCAAAACCGGCAATTGCAACCGCAAGTACTCCACCAAGTGCCAACACCACCACATGCCAACACCACCAAGGGCCAATACCAACTAAGCATCACCCACTAATGTAACTCTAACCAAGATAACTACACTAGGAGAAAGAGCAACCTGTAACCTACCATCACAACACGCACTCTCCCGATCTGTAGGTCATCGCTTCTAGCCTCACCAAAGAGAAACAAAGGTAGTCTGACTGGTCATCACTCCAGCCTCACTATCGGGAGCACACCAGAGCGTCAACGCTCAAAATTCAAGGCACCTCACACAAACATGGTGCACAAATGGGAAGCAGAGAATAGAGGGTCCAATCACCAGAAATCTAAACAAAAACCCTCCATCTCACAAAATAACACGGGATTGACTCTACCACCTTTTAGCATTTGACATAAGAGAAGTTTGTATCTAAGTCCTAAGCTACCAAGATCACCAAGAATGGAATCAAATTGCCTCTCCTAGCTTAAGCTACAAGTGTATAGATAATAGTGGCACAGTCACTAGGACAACAAGTGAAGGTGGACCAGTTGGCTAGGGCACCAGTCTAGGAACAAGAGATCTAGCGGTCAAACCCTATTACGCACAATCTAGTAGGAAAGGCAGATTTTGCCAACCAATGACCAAGATCTACTCTAAACTAGCTAGCCTCATGCTGGCCCTTCTAGCCCTTCTAGGCCTTTGTAGCCTCTCATAGCCCATAGCCCTATGCCTTGAAGCCTCTAAACGCCCAAGTGAGGACTTTCTTCTTGCCATTTCGAACCTCTTCCAAAATTTTGCAAAACTCTTCCAAACTTGCAAAACTCCTCCAAACTAGCAAAACTCCTCCAAATTTGGCCAAAATCTGACGTAAAATCTGACAGAAGCCCTCACGTTGACTGACAGCCTAATCCCCTACTAACTTTTCACTCGAGCCAAATTGAAAACATTAGTTTCTCCAAATCACAAATTCACAAGAATAGCTTCCCAACTCCACCTTCAATTTTATATTCTGATCCCAACTCGCAACAAATTGGTCCTGCCTTTACCTCTTGAGCTCAAAATCACAACCATTGCTCAAAATTTGCTCCTTTTTTGCTCAAAAATTGGCCAGTGCTTCCGCACACCGTCTGCCTTACTGCCAAATCTGCATCAATTGAATGAGCTTCTGCACACTAGGGAAAAGCTAAACTTGAATTGAGCTACCAACAATCCACCAAGCTTGGAGATACCACCAACACTCAAAGTTCTTGTACTCGATTTCCTCCTGACTTCACTTCTCTGATGTAATCAGATTGTTACCACTCTCAACTCAGCTCAATATTTAATATGTCACTCTATAAACTGACAACAACTGGGCACTGATTACAATCAAGTCACATCCACTCCAACATAGAGAATCCAGGTGACGCTTGATGACCTCTATCCACCATAGCCAGGAACTCGAAGACTCAACATCAGAGAAGTGACCTCTTTGGAGCTGCACTTCAAAAGTATACCCCCTGGACTCGAGCTAGGTCTGAACCCTAACGGTCCCCTTGACGGCACACTTGACGGTGCAAATTGTGCAAAGTGACGGTAGGCCCTACCATGAAGTCAGTACTCCAAACACAAAATCTGACCGTCAGAGTGTAGTCTTTGAGAAACTGCTGAAATAACTTTAACTACTATCACTACAACTCTAGTGTCCGAGTAGTCTAGATGTGATACTATAAATGGCATGACAACAAACAGACCCACTTACCAACATTCTCTCATTGATGTACCTCTATTTGACAAACCTAGGATTCTCTCTTGCGGTGTGGAAGGCTCTAGAGCTTAGCTCTAGCCTTCTCCCTTGATTGACTACTTCCAAATTACTTTTGACAAGTTTTATAATAGCTCTAGGATTGAGGTTGGGTCTCTTATTGTAATATCCTTAGCATCACACAAGACTAAAACTCCAAGAACACACAATATTAGAACTCTCATAAACTATGATGCCCCAAAGGAACACCTTGTCTTTATTATATAGCAAAGAAGATCCACTCAAAGGGAGCTACACCCTTAGATTAGATACATGTATTTGGTGATATGTTAATGAGCTATACCCTTGGATTAACTACATGGATTGGTGGCATGTCTATCCTTGTCCTATTTAGTTGGTCAAACAAGTTTGACCCAAGGACTCTTTGAGGAATATTTATGTAAGAAGCTTAGAATAGCATAGGTGAGGTACTGTTGGAAAGATCTAGATTAAACAAAAAAGGATGGGAAGAAAGGCAAGGCCTTTTGGTCCAAGGGAGTAAGATTTCATTTTTCAAGGCCTAATTATTTTGTTTAGGCCTTTGAAATTAGCTCTATTTTGGTGTGCTCTTGACTTTTACTCTAGTAGTGGAAATCTTTTTTTGGTGGCTCCTCTATCTGATCTACTTAGAACATCATGTAAAATATCTCTCTAAAGATATTACCAAGACAATGTTCACCTATAGCTAATTTATCTAACTAATGGTATTACAAACTTCTCGTCGTTTAAGATGCAACATCCTTATTGAAAAGTTGTTGCTCAAAAGACTGCACTACTACCAATGAATTGGTCAAGTTAGCTACAGGTTCCCAAGTAGCCTCATACAATGGGTAGCCTTTGCAATGGACAAGATATTCCACCTATTTATGGCAGGTATCACAAATCTAATTTTGCAAAATGCACTCAACTTTATATTCCTCCTTTCTATTAATGAATGTTTGACAAGGTTGAGCTTCTTGTATAGAAGGAGAGTGTGGAGGTCAAGGTTCTTAAAATCATAGCAAAAAACCATGAACACTAGATGGATCTTATGTAGAGAGGTAGCTCAAGATGATACGCCATTACTCTGATTTGTTGGATGATGAGAAAAGACAAATGAAATAAGGTTTGAGCTTACAAAGGCCAACCAACATAATGTTGGTGTTGGATAGCCATACTTGATCCCAACTTCAAACTCCATGTGTTAGCAATGTGCATTTTCATATTGTTTCTAATGATTTTGGGCTCTCTGCAACCTATTCTTGGCATTCTCCATGCCTTGTTGGATTCAAGACACAAAAGCATTGACAACATCAATTTTATTAGCCACTGGGCTGATCTTTACTAGGCTCAAAGGTGTGAAAGGGTGTTCTCTATATGTGAGGAAAAATGATGTGAGTTTTGTAGATGAAACAAATTGTAGGCAAATTGTTGTAGGCAAATTCCATTAGAAGGAGTGTGTCCCACTTTTCTTGCTCCTACAAAGTGAACCCATGTAGCATGTCCTTGATAGAGCAATTGGCCTGCTTTATTTGGTTGGTGGATGGTAGGCCGTGGCCATTGAAAGTTTGGTTTTGAAGACTCTAAAGATTGTTCTCCAAAACAAACTAATGAATTGTGTGCCATGGTCTATGATGAGCACTTGGCACAAGCCATGTTGAGAAATGACCAAGCTAAGTATAATTGAGCTAATTTTAGTGTCATCATGTCCTTGGCCATGGGACACAAATGAATCATTTTGCTCAATCTGTCCACAAAGATTGCAATGGAGTCAAAACCTAAGATGATCTTGAGCAATTCACAAACTAGATCCATTTTGCCTTGCTCCCAAAATTATGTAGGAGTAGGAAGGGATTGAACGGAGCATGCAAGAGCTTGGTTAGGGGCTTTATTTTGCTAAAAAGGAGGAAACTTTGGACATATTCTATAACTTGGGTCATCTTGGACCAATAGTAATGGCATTTGATTACATCTAAGGTTTTGTCCACTCCAACATGACTTGCAATGGTGGAATCAGGACACTCATCATCAAGGATCCATAACTTGTCATCCAAGAAGGTGATTCCTTAAGTACAAGTGACATCCTTGGATGATTGAGCATCTATAATCTACAGAATAGTCTTTGTAGCCTCCAAAATCCTTGTCCAAAAATATGGGTGCATCTTGACCTCTACAATCAGATTAATCACTATAGGCATCCACGAGTTGCTTCTTACCCTTCACATATGTAATAATCATGTTAAACTAGTGTCTCCACTTTGCTTAACAAATTTGTTGACAAGATAGGTATTTTTGTGTCTCTAGGTAGACTAGTGGTTTGTGGTTTATCTCAATTAAAAATGCCCTCTTGCTAATATAATGCTTCCACTGCTTGGTAGCAAGGACATTGAAAATTCTTCTTGTTTAGTGGTGTAATAATTCTACTTTGTTAGTAGCAATTTTTGAGAGAAGTATGCAATTGGGTGCCAACCGTCCTCCCATTCTTTCTGTAGAATTGCTTCTCTTGCAATGCATGATGCATCTATAGCCAACTTGATTGGACTTTTAGAATCATACCATTTTAAGGTTAGTATATGTACTAATGCATCTTTCAATGCTTGAAAGGCAAGTTCTTATGTGGTTCTTGGATATTTCTTGCTCTTGCTAAGTAAGGATCTTAGGAGTTGTGCAACCTGGGAGAAATCCTTGACAAAATGACAAAATAATCTAGTTAATCCCAAGAAGCTCTTGAGTTGAGTCTAATCCTCTAGAGCATTCCACTTGTGAATGAATTTGATCTTATTTATCAAAACTTGGATACCTTTTGCACTTACTCTATGACCTAAGTGATCAACCTTAGACTTGCCAAAATCACACTTTGAGATTTTGGCATACAACTAATTCTTTCCCAAACTTTGAAGAACTTTTTTCAAATGCTGTTTATGCTCCTTCATTGTCCTATTATAAACTAAGATATCATCTAGAAAAATGATAGCAAATGTGACTAAGCATGGATGAAATATGTCATTCATCAAACTCCTGAAAGTTGTCCATACATTGGCGAGGCGAAAAGGAATCACAAGGTACTCAAAGTGAACATACCTTGTTTGAAAGGCAATTTTGTGCACATCTTCTTCCATAATCCTAATTTGGTTATACCAACTCTGTAGATCAAGTTTGGTGAAGTGTTTTGCCCAATTCAGTTGATCAAATAGGTCATCCATCCATGGTAATGGATATTTATTCTTCACCATTTTTTGGTTTAGGCCTTGATAGTCAATGCACATCCTTAATGTCCTATCCTTCTTCTTGATGAAACAAAAAAAGAGCCCTAAATGGTGATACACTAGGTTGGATGAACCTTTTCTGTAGCATATCTTCAATTTAAGCCTTACACTCCTCCAACTCATGAGTTGACAATTTTATTACCATTAGCTGGATATATTATCTAGAGGTGGAAATTGGCTTGGTAATATTTGGAAAGATATTTTATATGATGGTCTAAGTAGATCAGATAGAGATGTCACCAAAAGAGTACTTCCACTAATAGAGTAGAGGCCAAAAACATCATAAAAAATTTAAAGCCACTTTGGAGGTCTAAATGGATGAATTAGGCCTTAAAAAATGAAAGATTCCTCCCTTAGGTAGAAAAAGTGTTCCTTCTCCTCCATTGTTCATCTTATTGAGAGCTTTCCCATGGTATTATGTCCATGTTATTCTGAGCTTCCTACAAGAAGATTCTCTAAGATCCCTTCAATCAAACTTATTTGACTAACTAGATATGACAAGGATAGGCATGTTACCAATCCATGCAACTAATCTAAGGGTGGAGCTCTTTGACATAGTACCAAACCATGTATCTGATCCAAGGATGGAGCTCCTTTTGAGTGGGTCCTCTTTGTTACATAATAAAGACAAGGTGCTTTTTGGGACATCAAAGTATTGAGAGATGAAGCCTTATGTTTCTGCACTTATATTTTTCTTGGGGGCTCTCCTATCCTTGGAACATTACAATGGTGTCAAAGCAAGTGTTTTAATCCAAGAGAGTGGATCACCCATCTTGGAAGAACATGGACTACTAAGATTGAGTAATTTTGAGGGGAGAAAATGTAGTGTAATTGATACATTAAGGATGCTTTAGAGACATGATGGGATGGAGGCTCTTAGAGGACAATTTCTTGCACCCTGCTTTCTATTGTTGAATCTGTTCCACATCAAGATTATATGCATTCAGCATGAGCAAGTGAGAGTATTACCATTTTAGAGTAGAGTTCATAGATATAATGATGAATTTGCCAAACTTGGTGATTCTACCTATGGTGATATACCATAGAGAGTGTGATTTGACAATCTAATTATGCTATAATGCAATGGATTTGAAAATACCAAATCTTCTTTCTTTTAACACTCAAATAGAAAATTATGTATTAGGGATTTCATACCATTATGTAGTTAGACCAAAAATGATATTTAGTGATTTCAAAGTTCACAATTTTGGTGAGGAACATAATCAATGAGTAATAGTATCTAATTTCCTAATAGTAGTCTCAATTGTCCGTGCCTCCTCCCAAGTGATCATATTAACCCTCTATTGAAGTAAGACGTAGCAATTGAGCATTTTTTGTGTGTATGAATCATGGGGCTATAGTAGCAAGATTTGATGCAAGGAATATTGAACAAGTTTCGGAAGATCAAGATTACCATGGAGGCATTGCAAAGTCAAGTATATACCTTCAAGAAAAATAAGGTAATGCAAGAAGAGGAATTATCCCAAAACCCAATACTAGTAGCCAAAGTACCTAGACAGTCACTCATGCTGATCATACCAACCTTGGTCAAAAATGAAGCCACATTGTTAGTACGGATGAAGAAGACTTGCAACATCAAGCCTTCCAAGGAACAATGTTCCATGAGAGTAGTGAGAAATTGGATTTCAAAAATGAATTGATACTCACAACTAAGATCACCAATCATTATGCAAGTATGTTTGCATGTGAGTACAATAAAGCCCTCACATGGTACAATGCTTAGGAACAATCAATGTTAGTAGAAGGAAGAGAGATCACTTGGACGGCAATGCAAGAAGAGTTGTTAAATATCCAGTCCGTGGATTTCATGCAGATGGCTCAAACACAACTATGGAGTTTGAAGCAAAAGAATAGCATACAAGAGTATGTGGAGGCATTTCTTGATATGCAGGTTGTGATAGCCAATATGAATCTAACAAAGGGCTCTTGATAATTTCAAAAATGGGTTAAAAGAGTAAATTTGCCAAGAGGTAATGGTACATAATCCTCATGTTGTTTTTGAAGCCATTGCATGCATTTCAAGAATAGAAAGGGTACTAAGAGGAGGTGAAGGAGTAGTCTTGACTCAAAATTATTAGGCTAAAATACCTCACTTTGGTAGACCAATTCCTATAGAATTGGGCAAAATTTGGTTTTGAGATTGAGGAGCATGATGACTCCAAGGAGAAAATGGATAGGTCAAAGAAAGGAGAGACAAAGTCCCATGAGGAGAATGCTCAAGCAAAATGATGATGTTGTTACAATTGTGATCAAGTTGGGCCCATAGCCATCAATTATCATACTTGTCTTCCCAAAGGCCCTTAACCTCTATACAAGCAACCTTTGAATAACATGGAGAGACAAACTCAAGAAGAGGATGCTAAAATCACATTTGAAAGCAAATATCACTAAAAAATGTACCTCACTGCCTTATTAGCTCAATGGAGAAGAGTAAATGCAATGGGAGGAAGAGTACAAGTGCACAAAGGTTAAGGAAGACAAACACATAATAGCTTGTTGTAAATGGAATCCTAGAAAACAATAAGGTGAGAGTACTGATAGACCTTAGGGAAATAGAGAATTTTTTGTCTTGCTCTGTTAGAATAAAGTTAGATATGAAACTAACTACTAAAGAGAAAGACAAGAATAAAGAAGTAGAGTTATCTAATCGTTAGATAGAGAGGATTGAGCATTATCTAGAAAGGTAGCACTCTCTATAGGGGAGTATCAAGAAGAAATTGAGTGGCAAGTGATATAGTTAGCTCATTACAATATGATCTTAGGCATGCCATGGACGGAGCACTACAATTCCACGGTTGATTGGAGAAAGAAAGTAGTAAGAACTAGCCAATGGAAGATCATTGGGAATAAAGAAATATCATAAAGGCAAGAACTATGTCTCTATATTATAGGGACAACAATTATCAATAAGACAAATAGATGTTTATAGGCCTAATAATAGAAGTAAATAGTGTACAACTCAATTTTCAAATTCATGAGAATTTGAAAGATGTAGTCGATGAGTTCAAGATGCCTTTCTTGATGATTTACCTTTAGGATTACCACAAGAAAGGAAATCATTTCCTAAAATTGAGATAATTTATGGGAAGACATCTCCTTATAAGGCTCCATATCAACTATCACCTCAGGAGTTGGAGGAGTGTAAGGCTCAATTTGAGCATATGTTGTAGAAAACGTTTATCCAACCCATCGTATCATCATATGGGGCTCCTATCTTGTTTGTGAAGAAGAAGGATAATAAAATGCATAGGTGCACTGACTATTGAGCCCTAAATAAAAAAACAATGAAGAATAAATATCTATTAACTTGCATGGATGACCTCTTGATCAACTTAATGAGCAAAACACTTCACTAAAGTTGATCTACGGAGCAATTACAACCAAATTAGGATTGCAAAAGAAGATATACACATAATTGTATTTTGAATAAGGTATGGTCACTTTGAGTACTAGGTGATGTTGTTTGGCCTCACCAACCCACCAATCATTTTCATGAGTTTGATGAATGATATATTCAATCCATACTTTGATAAATCTATTATCATTTTCCTTGATGACTTCTTAGTCTACAACATGACAATGATGGAGCACAAGAAACATCTACAAGAAGTCCTCTAAAATTTATGACAAAATCAGTTGTATGCCAAAATCTCAAAGTGTAAGTTTGATTAAGTTTGAAATAGACTGCTTGGGGCACAGAGTAAGTGCAAAAGGTAATCAAGTGTCAATAGATAAAATAGAGGTCATTAGAAAATGGGGTGTTCTAGAAGATAAGACTCAACTTGAGTTTATGATAAATCTATTATCATTTTCCTTGATGACTTCTTAGTCTACAACATGACAATGATGGAGCACAAGAAACATCTACAAGAAGTCCTCTAGATTCTATGACAAAATCAGCTGTATGCCAAAATCTCAAAGTGTAGTTTGATTAAGTTTGAAATAGACTACTTGGGGCACAGAGTAAGTGCAAAAGGTAATCAAGTGTCAATAGATAAAATAGAGGTCATTAAAAATGGGGTGTTCTAGAAGATAAGACTCAACTTGAGTTTATGAGATTTATGGGGTCCTGTCTTCAATTTTTCAGGAACTTCTCCAAGATCGCACAACCTCTAATGGCACTATTTGGCAAGAAGAAGAAGTGAATGTGGAGAATTGCACAAGAATTGGCCTTTAAGGAATTGAAAGATGGATTACTATATGCACCAATCTTAAAATGGTATGACCCAAAACATCCAATCCAGCTAGCTACAATGCATCAAGCATTATGATACAAGCAATCATACAATAAGAATGGAATGGCAGATGACACCTCACTTGCATATTTCTCTCAAAAGTTGCTATCGGCAAAATGCAACTATCACACCACCAAACAAGAAAAGTTTATCATTGTCTTTGCAACCAAGCATTGGAAGCACTATCTTGGCAAGAAGGTATTTCTAGTGGAGATAGACCACAAACCTCTAGTCTACATTGAGACATAGAAAGATCTATCTCATCAATAGATTTGGTGGACAAAGTAGGACAATAATCCAACATGATCACATATATGGGAAGCAAGAAGCAACTTGAAAATGCATTCATTCAAATGCATGTGGAAAACAATCTAGTAGTAGAGGTCAAGATGAACCAAGAATTCTAGCCAAGGATTCTTACTAGGAAGACTAATTCACAAATTTTAGGAGCTTAGTCATCCAAAAGTGTAACCAATACCCAAGGACTCACCTTTCATGATGGCAAGTTATGGATCCCAAATGTCCTAGACCTAAGAACCACCATCCTAGCAAAATGTCATGATTTTGCCATTGCATGTCACGTTGGAGTGGACAAGATCTTAAATGTAGTCAAATACCATTACTATTAGCCCAAGATGAGCAACAATATGATAGAGTAAGTTCAAAGTTACTTACTCTATCAACAAAATAAAACCTCTAATCAGGCTCCCACAGGACTCCTTCCTCCTACATAATGTTGGGAACAAGTCAACATGGATCTAGTTTGTGAATTGCCCAAGACCACCGTAGGGTTTGACTCCATTGTAGTCTTTGTAGACTAATTCAACAAAATGATTCATGTGTGTCCTATAACCAAGGACGTGATTGCTCCACAATTAGCTCAATTGTACTTACTTGTAGTGTTTTCTCACCATGGCTTGTCTCAAATGCTCATCATCAATCAGGGCACTTAATTTGATAGTTTGTTTTGGAGAACAATTTTTGGTGTCTTCAAAACCAAATTGGCCATGTCCATGGCATACCATCCACAAACCAATGGACAAATAGAGCGGGCTAATTGCACTATTGAGGATATGCTCCAAGGCTTCATCTTAGAGGAGCAAGAAAGATAGAACACTTTATAATAATTTAGTGAAAGCATTTAGGGTATCTGCATAAGTCATACTATTCTTCCTCATGTATAGAAAGCATCTTTTCACACCTTCAAGCTTGGTAAAGACCTACCTAGTGGTTACAAAAGTGTTGGCAACAACAAAAGTTGACATTATCAACACTTTTGTTTCTAAAATCTAACATGGTGCAAAGAACACCAAGCTCAAGTTGCAAATTGCCCAAAATCAATAGAAAAAATATGGAGATGCACATCATAAGCACAAGGAGTTTAGCATTGGCGTTCAAGTTTGGCTGTCCACAACCAACCTCACATTAGTTGGCCCTTGTAAGCTCAAACCTAATTTTATTGGGCTTTTTCCTATCCTCCTTCAAATTGACGCATTGGCCTATCATCTTGAGCTATTGCCACACATGAAGATCCATCCAATGTTTCATATATCCTTAGTACATAGATATGCACTCCAACTGCCCTACTTTCCTTCTACACAAGAAGTTAGACCTTGCTCAACACTCATTAATGGCACGGAGGAATATGAAGTCAAAGGTATTATCCCAAAATGCATCCATGGTACCCACCATTTGCATGTTAAATATCTCATACATTAGAAGGGTACTCATTGTATGAGGCAACATGGGAGAAAACAACTAACTTGACCCATGCACCAATGTTAATGCAATCTTTTGAGCAACAACTTTGTAATGAGGATGTTACATCTTAAAAGGGAGGAAGTTTGTAATAGCATTAGCTAAACATAGTATCTAGAGGTGGAAATTGGCTTGGTAATATCTAGAAGGATGTTGATATGATAAGTCTAAGTAGATCTGATAGAGATATGACCAAAAGAGTACTTCCACTAATAAGGCAAAGGTCATAAACACCTAAAAACTTGAGAGCTAATTTTGGAGGCATGAATGTATGAATTAGACCTTGAAAAATCAGAACCTTTTCCCTCTAAGGGACAAGGCATTTCCTTCTCTTCCCTTGTTCATCTTGTTGAGAGCTTTCCAACGGTGTCTCATCCATGTTATTTTGAGCTTCTTAGAGGAAGATTTCCCAAAGATCCACTCCAACTAAACTTGTTTGACCAACCAGATAGGACAAGGATTGACATGTCACCAATCCATGCAACTAATCTAAGGGTAGATCTTGCTAACATATCACCAATCCATGTACTTGATCCAAGGGTAGAACTCCTTTTGAGTGCATCCTCTTTGTTGTATAATAAAGACAAGGTGCTCCTTTAGTGCATCGTAGTATTGATGGATGAAACCTTATGTTTCTCTTTTGTTTCTTCTCTTTTGTTCTCTTGGGAGTTTTCTTATCCTCAATACATTACAATAGTCAATATGGGGCTTTGCAAGGAGGTGTATTTCTTGAAATATCTCAATTTTAGGATATGTTCTCCTTCTTGGTGGTAATCTTAAAGGTAAATCATTAAAAAATATATCCTTAAATTCATTTATCATATCTTTTAGATTGTCAAGAATTTTTCCATTAGTTGTACACTCTAGACTTCTATTATTAGGTCCATTATTAGGCCCATCTCCTCTGTGTTATTGATAGTTGTTGTCCCTATGACATAGAGATGCAATTCTTGCCTATGGGATTGTATCCTCTTTCCAACTATCTTCCATTGGCTAGTTTTTACTATTCTCCTTCACCAATCTATCGTGAGGTTGTAGTACTCCATCCATGACATACCCAAGATCACATCATAATGAGCTAACCATATCACTCACCACTCAATTTCTTCCTTATACTCTCCTACAAAGAGTGCTACCTTTCTAGATAACAACTCAATCCTCTCTATTTGAACATTAGGTAATATTCAACTTCCTCCCTCTCATCTTGATCTAGCTCTATCTTGCTCTATTGTAATAGAGCAAGACAATAAATTCTCTATTACTCTAGGGTCTATCAATATTCTCACCTGATTGCCTTTAAGGACTTCTTTTGTGATGATTAATTATGCATTCATCTTCCTAAATCTTTGCTCATGTGTCCTCTTCCTTCCCCTACTTTTACTCCTTTCTTTTGAGCCAATAAAGCCACAAGGTACATTTACTAGCAATCTTCATTTAAAGATGTGATTTCAACATCCTTGTCCTTGATTTGTCAATCCAGATTGTTTAAAGGTTGCATGTATGGAGGCCAAGGACCCTTAGGGAAGCAAGCATAACAATTGATGGTTATGTGCACAAATTGGTAACAATTACATCAATGTTATAATTTTTGCTCGAGTCTCTTCCTCCTTGGGAACTCCCATAGACAAGTTTGAGCCATTTGCACAAAATCCATTGATGGGAAATTCTTCAACAGCCCTTTTTACATTGCAATCTGAGTGATCTTACTTCCTACTACTAACATTGATTGTCCTTAAGTATCATACCAAGAGAAAGCTTTACCCATCAAGTACTCACATGCAAACAAGCTTGCAAAATAATTTGTGAACTATGCTATGAATAATTGAAGGTATTGATTCCTTCTCAAGATCCAATTCTCCACTACTACCATGGAGAGTTTTCCATTGTAAGACTTGATATTGCATATCTTCTTCATTTTCATGCACAATATGGCTTCATAGGTCATTGTTGTAGGTGACTCTACATGTACATTGGCGGTTTTCATTAGGTTGTGGGACAATCTCCCTTCTTCCATTACATGATCACTCCTGAATGCACATACTTGACTTTGTAATTCCTCCACTATCATCTTGATATTTTGAAACTTGTTCAACATCCCTTACATTCCTTGCATTAGATCTTGCAACTTTGGCCCCATGATTTGTACACACTATAGACTCTTGATAGATATTTCCTACTTCAATATAGGGTTAATATGATCACTTGGGAAAGGGCATGGACTTTTGGGATTATCATAAGGACTTCAAATGCTATGACTTGTCGATAATACTCCTCACCAAAATTACAAACTATAAAATCCCTAAATATCACTCTTGAGTTAACTACATAATGGATATATATCTAAGTTTTGAAAGGAAGAGGATTTGGTATATTCAGATCCATCATAACAAATTTAAATAATCAAATCCCACTCTTTATCATATATCACAATAGGTAGAATAACAAGGTCTAAAAAATTCATTACTACATCCATGAAATCTACTCCAAAATGGTAAACATGGTACATTCTCACTTGCTCCTATTGGATTTACATAATCTTGATGTAGAAAGGAAAGATGTTGGAAATTGACCTCAAGGAAGATCCATCACATCCTCTTTCTCCAACACACCCAACCTTGCAATTTACAATACTCTTTCTGCCCTCAGAATTACTCAATCTCAATAGCTTGTGTTCTTCCAAGCGGGATGATCCACTCACTTAGAGCACCTACTCCAATATTATTATAATAGCCCAAGAAGCACACAAGACTAGAACTCTAGAAACATACAAGATTAGAACTATAAGAAAATTTTAATGCCCCAAAGAAGCACCTTGTCTTTATTAAATAGCAAAGAGAATTCTCTCAAAAGGAGCTACACCTTTAGATTAGATCCATGGATTGGTGACATGTCAAAAAGCTACATCCTTAGATTAGTTACATGGATTGGTGGCATGTTTATTTTTGAGGCCTAATTTTTTTGTTTAGGCCTTCAAAATTAGGTTTGAAGTTTATGGTGTACTTTTTACTTTTGCCTTGTTAGTGGAATTCCTCTTTTGGCAACTCCTCTATCTAATCTACTTAGACTATCATTTTCAATATCTCTAAAGATACTACCAAGCCAATTTTCATTTGTAGCTTATTTTTCTAGCTAATGGTATTACATCTACATATAATTTTCATGGGACTTTTGAACTAGTGTGCATATGGCCTCCACATGAGATATAGGGCATCCACTTTTTTATGAAATGTCATAAACTTTGGTGGAGAGCACACAAAAGTCCATGATGTAGCGCATGATATAGTGGCTCAATTCTTATGAGCTACATAGGCCAGGTTCAAATTGAAAGATAGTTAGATCTACCAAGACCACCTATCCAACGGGTGTGACCAAATATTATTTTTTTCATGGATGGTCTTTGCACCTTGCATGACATGGTGGTGGAAAATGACTTACAAGTAGAGTCATTGGCACAAGCAAGCAAGTAGGTGGGAGCAATAACAACTATTACTTCTAAGGGCAAGGAGGACTACTACACACCCAAACTATCAAATACCTTTGTCTTTGTAATACTTTGAGTATAGGAGAACTCTCCAAGAGAGATACAAGAGAGAAAACACATTTCACACTCAATACTCCAATGTCCCAAAGGAGCACCTTCTCTTTATTATATAGCAAAGAGGATCACCTCAAAGAAAGCTCTACCTTTGGATCAGATACATGGTTTGGTAACATGTCAAACAAGCTCTACCTTTAGATTAGGTTTTAAGATGGGTGACATGTAAGTTGTTGCCCTATTTGGTTGGTCAAATAGGTTTAAACATAGGGAATTTTAAGGGGATTTTCTTGTATGGATCTTAGAATAACATGGATGAGGTATTGTTGGAAAGCTCTTGATGAGAGAAAAATGGTGGGGGGGGGAGGAGTGAGGAGGTAAGGACAGCCTTTTATTTTTTGGTAGGGGGAATCCACACATTTTCAAGGCCTAATTTATCAGTTTAGGCTTCCAAAAGTTCCAAAATATATGGCTCTGAAGTTTCAAGCTCTTACCAACTCTTGCCCTATTAGTAGAAGTGCTCTTTTGGTGATACCTCTATTTGATGTACTTAGTCCATAATATATTACATCTTCCCAAATATTACCAAACCAATTTTCATATCTAGATAATATATCTAGCTATTGTATTACAAACCTCCCTCCTTTTAAGATGCAACATCCTCGTTGAAAATTTGTTGCTCAAATGATTTCACTAGCATTGATGCATGTGTCAAGCTGGCTGTTGGCTTCTATGTTGCCTCATGTAGTGGGTACCCTTTCCACTATATAAAATATTCTACATGCAGATGGTGAGTACCCCATGCATTTTTGAAGAATGCATTTGACTTCATATTCCTCTATGCCATCAATGAGTGTTGGACAAGGTCAAATGTCTTGTATGAAAGGAAAGTGGTGCAATTAGGAGGCATATATATGTAGTAAGGAAATATGGAATATTGGATGGATCTTCATCTGTGACGGTAGCTCAAGGTGGTAGGCCACTATGTAGATTCATTGAAGAATGGAGAAAGGTCCAATAAAATGAGATTTGAGCTTATGAGGACCAACTAGTGTGAGGTTGGTGGTTGATAGCCAGACTTGATCTCCAATATTGAACTCCATGTGTTGGTGGTGCATTTGCATAATGCTTCTATCAATTTTGGGCAATTTGCAACCTATGATTGGCATTCTACACACCATGTTGGATTTTAGAACACAAAAGTGTTGACAGTGTCAACACTTTTGGTAGTTGTAGGATGGATCTTAATCAAGCTCAAAGGTGTGAAAGGATGCCCTCCATACATGAGGAAGAATGGTGTAACCTGTGTGGAGGCATTCACTAAATTATTGTAAGCAAATTCCACCAATGGGAGTAAGGTGTCCTACTCTCTTGCTCATTTAAGATGAAGCCTAAAGCATGTCTTCAATACTGCAATTCACTCACTCTATTTTTCCATTGGTTTGTGGATGGTAAGCTATGGACATGGTCAATTTGGTTTTGAGAAACAAAGAGTGTTCTCCAAAACAAACTAGTGAATTGAGTGCCTCTATTTGTGATGAGCACTCAAGATAAGCCATGGTGAGAAAAACTACATCTAAGTACAATTGAGCTAGTTGTGGGGTAATCACATCCTTGGTGGTAGGATGCACATGAATCATTTTGTTGAGTCTATAGACAAAGACTACAATGGAGCCAAACCCTAAGGTGGTCTTGGGCAATTCACAAAATAGATCCATGCTTACATATTCCCAATGTTGTGTAGGAATGGGGAGGTGTTGAAGGAGTCCTATTGGAGCTTGATTAAAAGCTTTATTTTGTTGATAGAGTAGGTAGATCCATATATATTCCATCACATTGTTGCTCATCTTAGGCCAATAGTAATGGCATTTGACTGCATCCAAGGTCTTGTCTACTCCAATGTGACCTACAATGTTGGAATCATGACATTTTGCTAGGATGGTGGTTCTTATATCTATGGCATCCAAGATCTACAACCTGCCATCATGAAAGGTGAGTCCTTGGGTGCTGGTGACGCCCTTGGGTGACTAAGCACCTACAATATGTGAATCATTGTTTGTAGTAACAAGATTCCTTGGCCATAATTTAGGGTTCATCTTCACCTCCAACAATAAATTATTTGCCATTGGTATTTTGGTGAATGCATCTACAAGTTGCTTCTTGCCTTCCACATATGTGATTGTCATGTTGAATCATTATCTCCACTCTACTCATTGAATCTATTGATGAGAAAGATCTTTTTGTGTTTTGAGGTAGACTAGAGGTTTATAGTTTATCTCCACTACAAATGCCTTCTCACCAAGATAGTGCTTCCAATGCTTGGTTGCAAGGACAATAGCCAAATCGTCTTGTTTGGTGGTATGATAGTTGTATTCTATTAGTAATAGCTTACTAGAGAAATATGTAATTGAGTGCCATTCGTCATGCCACTCTTGTTGTATGATTGCTCCTATTGTTACGCCTGATGCATCAATAGTCAACTTGATCAGACATTTTGGATCATACCATTTCAAGATTGGTGCATGTAGTAATGTGTCTTTCAATTCCTTAAAGACTAATTCTTGTGCGGTTCCTCACATTCACTTTTTCCCCTTGCCCAATAATGTTGTCAAAGGCTGAGCAATCTTGGAGAAGTCCTTGACAAATCAATGAGAAAAGCTCATCAATCCCAAGAAACTCTTGAGTTGAATCTGATCTTTTGGAGCACTCCATTTCTGAATGACCTTTATTTTATTTTTTAGCACTTGGGTACCATCTATACTTACTCTATACCCTAAGTAATCTACTTCAGATTTTCCAAACTTGCACTTTGAGACTTTGACACTTGATTCTACAACAGAATCAAGTGTCATACACTTGATTCTATTGTAGAATCTAGAGGGCTTCTTGTAGATGTTTCTTGCACTCTATCATCATCCTACTCTAGACTAAGATGTCATCAAGGAAAATGATAATAGATTTATCCAAGTACAAAAAAAATATGTCATTCATCAAACTCATTAAAGTGGTTGGAGCATTGGTGAGGCCAAATGGTATCACCAAGTACTCAAAGTGACCATACTTTGTTTAAAAGGTCATTTTGTGTATGTCTTCCTCTGCAATCTTGATTTGGTTGTAATTGCTCTGCCAATCAAGTTTGGTGAAGTGCTTTGCCCCATTGAGTTGATCAAACAAGTCATCCATGCAAGGTAATATGTATTTGTACTTCACTTTTTGTTAATTTAGTCCCCTATAGTCAATGCACATGCATATTGTTCTATCCTTCTTCACAAACAATACAAGAGTTCCATATGGTGAAAAATTGGGTTGGATAAACCCCGTCTACAACATATTATTTGATTTGAGCCTTACATTCCTCCAACTCATGATGTGATAGTTGATATGGTGCCTTACAAAGAGATATCTTTCCAAGTAGTATCTCAATTTTAAGATCTACTCTCCTTTTTGGTGGTAAACTTGAGGGTAATTCATCTAGAAAGACAACTTGAAACTCATTGACCACATCTTTCAATTTCTCAAAAATTTGTCCATTATGTTGGGCACTTTGGACTTCTCTTATTAGACCCATCAAACATCTATTTGTCTTACCAATAGATGTGGTCCCTATGACATAGTGAGGCAACCCTTGCCTTTATGATCTTTCTTTAGCCCCAAAGATCTTCCATTGACTAGTTCTCACTACTTTCTTTCTCCAATCCACCATGGGGTTGTAGTGCTCTATCCATGGTTTGCTTAAGATTGCATCTTAAGGAGCTAAAGGAATCACTCTAAGATATATCAATATTCTTACTAGATTTCCTTTTAGGACTCTAATAATGACAATCAATTGTCCATTTCTCTTCCTCCACCTTTGCACACTCATCCTCTTCTTCCCCTGCTTTTACTCTCCTTCACTAAGCCAATAAGGTCACAAGGTACATTTACTAGTGATCTTCATTTTCCAATGTGATTTCAACATCCTCTTCTTTGATTTGTCTCTCCATGTGGTTCAAAGGTCATCAATATGGAGGTTGAGGGCCTTCAAGATGATGACCATGACAATTGATGGCTATGTGCCCAACTTGACCACAATTGCAATAGTATTGTTTTTTTGCTTGACCCCTTCTCTACATGGGACTCCTCTCTTTTCTTTGATCTGTCCCCATTCTCCCTGGAGTGATCTTGCTCCTTGGTTTCAAAACCAAATGTTGCACAATTTTATAAGAGCTGGTCCACCAAAATGGTGTGTCTTAGTCTGATAGTTTTGCATTTGGTTTACTCCTTCACCTTTTCCAAGCACCCTTGCTATTCTTTCAGCATAGCTAATAGCTTTAAAAACATTGTGAGGATTTTGTACTATTACCTCTTTGCAAATTTTCTCTTTTAATCCTCTCTTGAAATTATCAAGAGCTTTGGCTCATATTGGTTATCACAAGTTGTAGATCAAGAAATGCTTCCATGTACTCTTGAATGCCATTCTTTTTCTTCCACCCCCAAAAGTCTGGTTTGAATCATCTACATGAAGTCCACATATTGGAAATTCTTGAACAACCCTCTTACATGGCCGCCCAAGTGACCTCTCTTCCTTCTACCAACAATGATTGTTCCCAAGCATCATACCATGAGTGCTTTATTGGTCAAGTACCTACATGGAAACATGCCTATAGAATTATCAGTGGTCTCAATTTTGAACAATCAAAGGTATCGATTCATTCTTGAAATCCAATTTCCCACTACTTCCATGGAATGTTATCCCTTGTAAAGTTCAATGTTGCACGTCTTTTTTATTTGTTCTAACAATGTGGCTTGGTTTTTGACTGGGGTTAGTGTCATTGGCATGAGTGACTCTCCAAGTATGTCAATCATTGGTGTTGGTTGTTGAGACAATTCCACTTCTTGCATTTCTTGATTTTACAATTCTTCCCTGTCATCTTGATCTCTCAAAACTTGTTCAACATCCCTTGTATTCCTAGAATCAACTCTTACAATTGTGGATCCATGATCCTTATATATGGCCAATGTTCAATTACTACTTCCTACTTCAATAGAGGATTAATATGATCATTTAGGAGGCATCATAAACTATTGGGACTACCATTGGGATCTCAAAGGCTATCACTCGTTGATAATATTCCTCATCAAAATTGTGGACCATGAAATCCCTAAACATCACTTTTGATCTAATAATGAATTTTACTACTTGCATGTTGAAAGGGTGAGGATTTGGTGCATTCAGATCCATAACATCATAATAGAATGTAGATTGTCAAATTCCACTTTATTGTATACCACCACATGGAGAATCATTTGGTTCGGTGAATTCATCACTCTATCCATTAAATCTACTCCAAAATGATAAACAAGAGATACTCTCATTTGCTCTTGTTGGATGTACATAATCTTGATGTGCAATAGATTCAAGAATGGAAGGTTGGATATAGAAAATTGTCCTCTAGGTGTTTCCATCCCATCCTCTCTCTAAAACACCTCCAAAGTCTAACAATTGCACTATGTTTTCTCTCCTCAAAATTACTCAATTTCAATAGCATGTGTTCCAAGTGGGGTGATCCACTCTCTTGGATTAAAACATTCACTCCAATACCATTGTAGTACTCTAAGGATAGGAGAAGTCTCCAAGAGAGATACAAGAAAGAAAACACAAGCTTCACATTCAATACTCCAATGCCCCAAAGGAGCACCTTCTCTTTATTATATAGCAAAGAAAATCTTCTCAAAGGAAGTTCCATCCTTGGATCAAATACACAATTGGTGACACGTGAGCAAGCTCCACCCTTAAATTTAGTTGCCTAGATGGGTGACATGTTGGTCCTTGTCCTATCTGGTTGGTTAAATAGGTTTGATTGGAGAGAATATTAGGGAAGCTTCATACAGGAATCTCAAAATCACATGGGTGAGTTACCATTGGAAAGCTCTTGATAAGACAAGCTTGAGGGGAGGGAAGGCCAGCCTCACCTTTGTTGGGGTGGGAATCTACACATTTTGAGGCCTAAGACATCCATTTAGGCCTCCAAAATTAACTATGAATTTTTCAAGCTATTCTCGACTCTTGCCTTATTAGTAGAAGTACTCTTTTGGTGATACCTCTATCTAATCTACTTAGTTCATCATATACAACATCCTCCTAGATGTTATCAAACCAATTTCACCTCTAGATGATATGTTTAGCTATTGGTATTACAGTCTCTCTAACAATTGAGAATTTTAAACACCTACATCACCATTATGACAATCTTCTCAAGGAAGTAGCACAAATTTCCTTGTAGAGGAGAGGTGCACTTGCTTTCTCTCCAACCATGCTCACATCCTATTATTGACAATGCATATCAATCACTTTACAACCCACCCAAGTTTTAGGTCTTCACTAACAAGCAATTATTTTAGGAACACCCATCATAGCTAGGATCTTTCCTCCGCACTTGTTAGACATACCATTGGAGGACCTCTTTCATATAGTCAATAGTAAACTACCATTTTCTTAGCTTCTTTGGTGCTTGTTATTAGTGCAAATTTGCCCCAAGTGTGCCTTTGGGCCTTATTTTTGTTTGTTTCTTGGTTGCTTGGGACTTTTGAGCCTTGTGCCCTTTTTTCACTTTTACACTTGGTTATGCCATATACTCCTTTCGTCCTACCTTTGGGGTACTATGTTTATATATACCTTTACATGCATAATAGAGTGTTTTATGTTTCTCCAAGTCATGGGTTGGAATGTAAGAGCTTGCATAGAAGCCAACCAAATTGTCCTTGCCACTCAAGTTCCTAAGTTGTATAGAAAAAATTGTTTATTAAACACCTATGAAAAATAGATTATACCAATGCTTTATGTAATACCCAATGTTGACATACTAAAAGTAAAACAATAAGAATGAGTCAATCCCATGTAGATACGGGTTGGAATTGACTAGAAGTGAAGAGAAAGTGTCACAAGTTGTAGTTTGTTTATTGTTTGTTGTTTAACCTCTTGGGCAAAACCACTCCCAATATGAGTGTAGAGAAACCTGCTATGGTACTATAAAAACTTAAAAATATCCTAAATCACTCTCAAAACTACTTGTAATTGGAGTTACCTTGAAGGTGATGGTGTGCTTTGACCTGAAGTTCATTTTTCCTGGAAGCCTCCAAACTTGATAGCATTTCTACCCTTCCCCAAAATCATGCCACCAAAGAGGCTTAATTGGTAAGAAAATGTCCTTGATTTTCAATTCTATATTCTTGATAGCACTTAGGACTGATTGAATCCATCACTGGGCCACTCTACACTTTCAAAATCCAATTGCCAACTCTTCCTCTTGGATTTAATAAATGCAATCCTTAGCAAGATTCACACCTCTACATTGGCAAGAGCATTGAAGCCAAACACTAAGTAAATATAGATAGATCACATTGAACTTTGGTGTGATGCAAAGTTGTACAAAAAAGTGGACTTGTTCATGATTGGACAAAAGCCTTATGTATAGTGTCCTACTTCTACTCCACTTTGCCCCAAAGGATCTTGGAGGCTAAATGGGTTCCTTGTTGAACCTGACTACTCTATTGCAACCAATTACAATCTTAATTCCTATCTTATCTACTCTAATAGCTTAATTAAAATTTTCACAATGTGTCAGAAAAAGTGTCAATCCTTCCTTGGTGCATGCACTAAAATAATGAATGTCTACGTAAGCTACCACACTGATGGATTCTTTGACCAGAAACTCTGCCAAAAGTCATTTGCATTAAAACTTCTACCTAGCCAAATCCTTTTGTGTAATTCCAAAATTACAAACTTACAAAGAATGTACACATCTAAGAGGATGGGTTGGGAGTTCTTGCAAGTAATAATAGAGGCTATGTACAATTTTTGGAAAAGATGAAAGAATGTACACTAATCTAATATTATGGTTCCTTCTTGTACTTTGGCTATCTTTGAGTCCATGCTTTGTTGGGAAGAACATCCCTCGCCTTTCAATTTTTGAAGGAATTCTTTGGTGCACTCCTAGAAGTCAACAATTTTCAACATGTAAGTTTTTTACTTTCCTAAAATTTTGATTGGCATGACCTCAAGCCAAAGAGCAAGCTGGTCCATCTTCTCTTCCTTGTAGGTTCTTCCTTTCAACTTCTATACTTGAAACCTCAATTCATGGATCTCACAATTTGTAGCTCTTCCTTTGGCTTCTTCTTGGAACATTTTGCAAACTGAGCATATACTCCTTCCACTTTTTGTAGTTTCTCCTTCTTTTGTATCTCCATCTATTAGCACTTTTGCCTAAAAACCATCATCCAACTTCTTGTGCAAGCACTCTCATTTGGCGTCCATCTCTAGGGCCAAAGTCAACTCCTTTGCTTGGGCTTCCAACTGCATAGCTACCTCCTTCTGATACTTAAGCATTTGGAGATCCAAAGTTGCACTTTGAATCTAAGTGTTATTTGTGGTGCTTCCATTTCTCCAAAATTTGCTTTTGTTGATCAAATCACACTTAAGTGTTAAGAAAATCACCATAAATAACCTAGTTATTAGGAAAAGTGCCTCAAACGGAGAAGGTTCTTGAGGGAATGTCAAGAAAGAGGATGGAGCAGTACTTAGAGTGGTGTAGGATAACCTTGAGTGATTGGAGGACAAGTAGCACCCAAAGAGATGTAGTATGATCTCGAGTGCTTGAAGAAGGAACAACACTCAAAGTGCTATAGAATCATTCACAATGCTTCCAGGAGGTGGAGAGCACTGGAGTGCCAATGCGTGGAGCTTATAGATGAAGTGTAGAGTAACACCTTGGCACTCATAGTTAAGAGCCACCACAATTTAAATGCATTACTACTCAATTGGGATTTTCTGCCAAGGGTTGTTACACTCATGATAACTATTAGCACTCTATGTGTAAGTTTGGCATTTAGGAGAATGACATGAGGAGAATCTTTGACACATGGGATAGAAACTTCTTACCAAGGACAACATGTAAAGGCCTTTGCCTATGTAATAGTGAGTGCCTACCTACTCTATAATTGCTAAAGTCATGAGGATCAACCAAGATTTTGGACTATAGATTGAGATGTTTGGCTAGCAATTGCACTTTTTGGGATTAGGTTTGTTTGTTTGTTTAGTTGATCAAATATGTCATGCACTTTATTGTGAACCAAGAGAGTTACTATAACAACCTAATGTTGATGCACTAATAGTAAAATGGTAAGAACAAGTCAATCTCACAAGGATATAGGTAATAATTGGCTAAGAGTGAAGAGAAAGTGTCATGAGTTGCAATTTTTTTTATTGTTTGCTATTTAACCTCTTGGGCAGAAATCACTCCTAGTATGAGGGTAGAGGAACCCACTATGGCACTCTACAAAAACCTAAAAATCTCCTAGATCACTCTCAAAACTACCTATAACCAAAGTTACCCTAAAAGTAATGGTGCACTTTGCCTTGAAGCCTCCATCCTCAATGGCATGTTCTACCCTTACTCAAAGGCACACCACCAAAGGAGCTTAACTGACAAGTAAATAGCTTGAGTTTTGATTTTGTATTATTGATGGCACTTTGGACCGATCAAATCCATCATCAAGCCTTTTACATTCAAACTCCAATTGCCAACCCTTTCTCTTGGATTTAACAAGTGCAATCCTTTAGCAAGATTCACACCTCTGCATTGACAAGGGCATTTGAAGCCAAACACCAGGTGAATACAACTTGATAAGATTGGTCTTTGGTGTGAAATAAAGTTGTATGGTAAAGTGGACTTGTTCATTATTGGGTTGAAGCCTTATGTTCAATTTCCTACTATTACACCATTTCATCCAAGGGGTCTTGGATGGCTTAACGGATTCCTTGCTAAACCTACTACTCCACCTCCACCAATCATAGTCATAATTCATATCTTATCCTACATTAACTGCTTGATGAGACTTTGTCAAGTTACAAGAAAGCTATTATTTCTTCCCCTAAGTATCCGCTACAAGTAATGAATGCCTATCTAAGCTACTATACCAAAGGGTTCTTTGGCCAAAACTTGGCCAAATGCTATTTATCCTAAAAATTGTACCAAGCTAAAGCCTTTGTTATCCTTCTTACTTTACAAATTTATTAATAATATCCATGTCTAAGAAGTTGGGTTGGGAGTTCTTGGAAGAAATAGCTAAGTCCTATATATAATTGCTAGAAGAGATGAAAGGATGTTTACTAATCTATAACTATGCTTCCTTTGGGTATTTTGGTGCCTTGGTTTTGTATTTTTTTGGGAAAAACATCCTTGTTGTCAACGTACTTCTTCTTGTTTATCCTTGTTGAGTTGTCAAAGGACTTCTTTGGTCTTCTCCTTGTAGTCTGCAATCTTTAGCAAATAGAAGTTCTTTACCTTGTTAAATTTCCTATTTTCCTGTCCCTAAAGTCAAAGAGCAAGCTAGCCCATCAGTTCTTTCTTGTACTTCTTCCCGTTTAGTTTCTAAGCTTGGAACCCAATTTGTGTACTTGACAATTGGTTGCTCTCCCTTTGGCTTCTTCCTGGAGCATGAACTGTGCCTAAACTTCCTCCAACTGTTGGAGTTCCTCCTTATTCTTTCCTTCAATCTACAAGCACTTTGCCTGAAATTTGTCCTTCAATTTTTGGTGCAAGCATTCTAGTTTGGCATCTTTCTCCATAGCTAAAGCCAATTCCTTTGCTTGGGCCTCCAACTGTGCTGCTACCTCCTCCCAATACTCAAGCATCTACAAGTCCAAGATTGCATTTTGAACCTTGGTGCCATTCAGTTCTTGGTGCATGCCATGCACCTCTTCATGTTGAGCTCTGACTTGATCTTTATAGTTGAGCTCCTTCTCCTTCTTCTCTAATCATAGTTTGCCTAATTCCTTCTCTTGACCTTGGAGCACAGAAGCAAGATAGGCCTTCTATTTTGTCTTTTTAAACACGTCATGTATCAAAGAATTCACCTTCTTTGCTTGCACCTTGTAGTGATCTTGGCTCCAAGTCACTTCCTCCTAGAGCTTACTCTCTTGGGCCTTCTGAGTATAGATCTTCTTGTGCCCAAGGTGGTATAATCTACAATCTTTGGACACTCGTATTGGTATTGGGGTAGTAGGAATTCCAACAACATTTGAATAACAAAGTTGGCTCACTTCAAAACTTAGCTAGCAGTGGTTTGACTTGATCCTTCCTCTTTCTCCTACAAGGCTGAGACTTTTGCTTCTTTTGCAATCTATACTGGAGTCTCCTCTGCCTCAATGTCTATGTCTTCTTTTGGTTTTCTCTTGGGGCCAAATAGTCTTTGGAACTTGGGACCAAAGTTCATCTCCTTCTTCCAAGTGCATATCCTTCTTCTGCAAGGATGAAGATCAATGAATGGGACTCAAGGGTTCAGGTTCTAGGCCAATCATCTCCACTTGGGCTTCATCATCCTTCTCTTGCCCTGTGTCTTGGTATTCAGATATTGGGAGTTTGGGAGCAGATTGGGTATCCTTGAATTAGTCTTCTTCTTCTTGGTCCTCCTCCTCCAACTATAGATTGAAGGACCTTTCCTCTTTGTTTGTATCCACCTCCAAACCAGCTTCTTCTTCTTCCTCCTCCCCTTCCTTGGTTTTGGAAGCCATGTCAATGATTAGAGGGTTCTTCTTTGCTTACTTCTTGGTTGGTGTGGCAATTTGGGTTGGTGATGCTCATTTCTTCTTTGCCTTGGTGCTCACCACCTCCTCCTCCACTCGCACAAACTTGCCGGTTTAGGTGAATTTGCATCTCAATATTTTGTAATCATTGACTTCCCTTTGGTTTGGGAAGCAAATAATCTTTGGTAGGATAATGACTTAGGAATCTCCTACTTTACTCCTCATTTAGTAAGTTGAGCCCCATGTAGAAATGGATTCTGAAGGGAGCTAGGTAAGTGGCTCCTCTCTCATCTAAGAAATCATGGTGAAAGGTTTAGGGACGTAAGTAGAACATGCTTGCCTTTGTACATCTTATGAAAGGAGATAGCTTGGATATTAGTTAAGTAAGTTGTCTATTTGTGATCAAACAAGTTCATAACCACTTCTATGCTTGCTTGCTGAGCTGAATTCTTATAGTTGAGAATTTTTCAACCATTGTTGCGGTTGTGAGGTTCTCCAAAGGTGTACTTTGATCTCCTAGGTCAGCTCCCAATCGTAGAACTTGATATCAATAAGCATTGCTCTTATTGGGCTACAAAGGCTTGTATTTGGGATTGATTGTGCTGAATCAATCTCTTCAAATGCAAAAATTAGAAATGGCTATTCCACACTTCTTTTTATAGGCAAAGTCTCTGATCATTCTTTAGTCAAAAAGTGGTTGGGTCATCCTTGTTCCTTATCATACCTTCAATGCTAACTATTGCTCACACATGTAAACCATCACTCTTCTCCAATGGTTTGAGTTCCAAGCATTGGGCCAAATGCCAATAGTCCTCCTCAAAATGAAAACCATCATTCTTGATTCAAAATAGTTGTCCTTGACTATGTTGGCAATACATTCAAATTTATGTACAATGCTTACCATGTGTCAGACCCAAAAAGAGGTGCATCAAGGTGAACTCATTTGGCTAAGTTCTAATTGTTGGACAAAGGACTACCAGACAAAATGACATTTTGTATGGATACCTTTGGGCCAAAGTCCTTCTCCATCCAAATCATTTGCATTGGAGCACCCTTTGGTCCCAAGTTGGTTGCTTGCATTTTCTTCTTGGTGTTTACCCAACCCAAACTCTATCATTTGGGTTGTTGGCTCCGGAGTCCCAACTCAAGGAATGTACTTATCTACAGGTTTTCCTATCTAATATGTAGCATAGATTAGTACTTCCTCACCAACAAAGTTGAAAAAAATATTACACAAAAAGGTGTGCACCATAGTTACTACAAGTTGTTTTGGGGTTGCACTTGTATTGCATGTTTGCGAGAAACAACACATAACTATATTCACTCTATGGTTGTGGAATATTTTCTCACATATGAGATTAATGGAGGAGCAGAATGGATGTTATGTGATCTCCTCAAATCACATTAGCCACAAATAATGGGTCAGGTGAAATAATGAAAACAATTATTGCCAGCTATTGGGGCATTTAGTTCATGAAGTCTAGCGACCACCATTTGACAATGAAGGCAAGATGGATATTGTTCCAGCTTGGTGATTATACATACAAGGAGGTGTATTCAAGGAGATGTTGGATACTTACTTGATTCCATAGCACGTCAGGAAATTCCAAAAAGAGGGAAGAAGAATGTCACTCTTCCCATACAGCAAAAAGAAACTCTTCCAACCTGGTAATCACCAAGTTGCTGGAAAAGCCAAATACATGTTAAGATTTGATGAGCCTTCATTTTTAACTGTCTCAACACCTAAAATGAAAAGAGGTTGTTTCAAAAGTGATGTGGTTTATAGCACTCAAAGTCAAGTGAGATGCAAAGTAGATAAATAGAAGAACTTTAGCACTCTTGTCCAAAATCATGGTTCATACCCAAAGTGTATAGATGGATCCCTCATGTCATTCTTAAGTCCCTAATTGTGAACAAATGGGCGATGCATTGTAGGAATGATTTAATTTAGAGCAAGCACTTGGGATTCTTGCTTTGGAATTGGGAATTGACACATTTCTAGATGATTCATGAGATGAGGGGCACAAGAGAGCAAACATTAGGAGGAATGAGGAGCAACCTGCTGAACTGGATAAAAGATTATTGGAAAATGGTACTTATTTTGGATGTTGGAGTTGCATGGGCATGACCATTGACAACAAATTCATAGAGGAGCTTGACAACCAAAATCAATACCCCCTTTATTGATAAACAATCAAAGAACAATGGGTGGAGAGAGGCCAATTGCAAGGATCTTGCATGAAGAGCTATAGTTGAGGTGGTTATGAAACTCTTAAAAGAAACCACCTACTTGACCAATGGCCATGTAGTGTTTTTTGACTACATGCATTTGGAAGAGCAAGTAGATTGAGCAAAGATATTTGATAGACAATCCAAACTCTTGCACCAAGATTTTGAGGAAGATAGAAGAGCTACCTACCTTGCTCATTTTTCCATTCATTACTACATGAAGGCCAACCTACTGACCACATAAGAGTAAAAGAGGTTCTTGATGTATTTCCATCCTATACATTATTTTCATGACCTAAAGTGCCTACTTAGATTGCCAAGTATTGACATGTATATATTGAAGTTGCTGACATATGTCTTTTTATGCATGTGGATGAAAAGATGTGCCATGTTGAAGGTTGCAAAGAGGAAGATCAACACACTAAAGAAGAAGCCACTTCTTATATCCAAGAAGTCAAGGGCCAATGCTCAAATTGTAGATGTGTCCTCTTTAGAAGATGAAGTTGGGGATACTAAAATGCATAAATATGATGAAGAAGGGGAGCAAGTATCCTTCATACTATAGGGATTGATCTTTGCTTTAGGAGAAAAAGATGATGACAAAGAAGCTTGGGAAGATGCCAAGTCAGCTCCAAATTTGCAAGACCAAGATATAGACAAGTGCACTACAGATGAAGAAGAGCACGTGACGGAAGAAGCAACAATGCCAAATAAACATCATTGAGTCTAATTGTGGAAGAAAGAGCCATAGAAGAAACTTAAGATCAAGTCAAGTGCTTGAAGGCCCAAGAAAGTTGTCCTACAAGGGAGGAAGAGGCCAAAGTCTACCCAAAAGAAGAAGATTACATCACCAACCATACAGAAAAAGAAGAAGAAGTCGACATTGAGACCAACCTTCCTATGTCTGTACTAGAAACACAATGCAAGGTACAAGAGGAGCCAATGCTTTGAAGCCAATGCCGGCCCAAGAAGGGTCCAACTTTGTCATACATTTAGTTGGAGAAACCTTGCATATGATGGAAGTGTTGTTGCCTCAATACCAAGCCAACTGCCTTGACATTATAGACTATACTACCCTGATCAAAAACATGCATAAACAAGTCTACACTTGGAAGGCCAAAGAAGACCTAGTGAAGGAAGAAGCAACAAAGGGTAGAGATTTATACAAAATAGAAGCAACAAAGGTAAGTGCTTTGTTGTAGGAGAACAAAGAACTCAAGAAGAGAAGTGTCATAATAGAAAATGAATGAGACTAACAAAGACCAAAATGTTTGAAGAGAATTAGAAGGCACTTTGCCTTTAGTTCAACCAATATAAGAAGGGAAGTCAAAGACTGACTTTAGGGAAAGTGCCAAGAGTTGGAGAGCACTTGGAGTGCTTTGGAAGACAGACATGATCATATAGTGATCCTAGAGGCATAGATGTAATAATTGCACTTCCTTTTGACCAAAAGGAAGTGCAATTGGAGCATCTCACCAAGGAAGCAAAAGAAGAGGGAGCCAAGCATGCAAAGAATCTCCAATTGCTAGAGGAATGAAAGGTTGAATAAAGTACTTGGATAAAGAAAATTGAGGAGGACCATCTCAAAGCATTGCAACAATTGGAGGAGACCCGGGCCTTATTCATGGATATGCCAAAGGAAGAAGGAGTATGGTGTGCATTATGAACAAAGCACCATGAACTGAAGATGCTAGTCTAACAATTGAAGATTCAAGCTTATGAAGAAGAGAGAATGAACATCACGTCCTTGCATTTGAAGTAGCATGGACAAGAAGTTTAACAAAGTTTGTCAGACCTACTTAGTAAAGATAGCTAAGTATTAGGCCCAGACAGACCATTTAGTTAGATATTTGAGAGGTGAGCATAGTACTTTGCTCCCAACGGTTCCAACCCAAGGCACTTTCCTAAGAGGAAGTCCTTTTGTGAGACAAGCACTCTTAGGCAAATTTTAGGCACTCAGAATTGTACAATAGTTAGACACTCCAAGTAGACCATTTGTGTAAGCACTCAAAATTGTATATAATTGAGAAGAATTGTACAAGCACTTGATATTGTACACTAAGATTAGATTAGGTGGGCACCTCTAACATCTTCCTTGACATGTGTTAGGCACCTAATCACTATGTCAATGATTATGATAAGATGGATTAGAAATTTACTTGAGTGATGTACATTATAGTTTAGGATTTTCAAGGATCCACTTGGGATCTTAATCCCTTTGGCTCACAATCAGATAAGTATTTAAGGTTGAGTGTTATGGCAGTCATGTTTGTTTGTTCATTCATTTTGTGAATATCATACTTTGATTACAAGTAGAGAGAATTTTTATTGTTTTGCAAGTTCTATGTCTCCTATTTTATGTGTTGTTCAATGTCCAAGCAAGAGTAGAGGTGAGGAAATTTCACAATAGGTTTCTACTGCTTAGTATTAGGTGCTTGCCCTTGAATTCAAGGTGTGCACACAATGATTTGAATGAGTGAACTTGTGCATAGAGTGGATTGGGAAGCTCGCTACATAAGCAATACCACAAAATACAAACTTAGACAATGGGTGGCATGAAGTGCAGTCTTGCAAGTTGTGCCTTCTAGGAAAGGAAAAACACAATTGTAGAAATTGTAACTTTTGAATAGAGTGACACTCAAAGTTAAATGATCCATCACCTTAAGGAGAAATCAAAAATATATATTAGATTGAGTGATTACTTGTTTTCTTTTTGTTGTAGTGTGCCATAGAGAGTGATACTACACTCTTTAGGGAGTTGTTCCTACCCAAGAGGTTAAATATAAAACAATAACTGAATTGAGGTTTTGTGATGATGGAGTATTTAGTTTCATTCTAAGGTATTTACAACTATATCCTTGTATTAACAACCTGTTCTTACTGATTGTACTAAACTACATTGACTCTAAGCTATCACAATCTTTTAGCTCTATGCGCAAGGTATGTAATTTTTTGTCTTGAGCTTAGAGTTGATCCTCATACTCGAGCTCCTTCTCCTTCTTCTCCATCCTCAATTGTCCCAACTCCAATTATACCTTGCCCAATTCCTTCTCTTGAATTTGGTGAGTGGAGGAAAGAGAAGCCTTCTACTCTTTTTGTGAACAACTCCTACACCAAGGAGTTTACCTTCTTTGCTTCCTCCTTGTAGTGATCTCAACTCCGGTAACTTCCTCCTAGAGCTTGCTTTCTTAGGCCTTCCTTATGTAAGTCTCCTTGTGAATCCTTTGCACCAAGGTCGTGTTATCTATGATCTTTATACACTCATGTTGGTATTGTGGTAGCAGGAGTTCCACCAATTGCAAAACTGCTCCCACCAAATGAACAACAAAGTAGGTCCTCTTGGAAACTTGGCTAGTGATGATTTGGCTCAATCCTTCCTTCTTCTCTTGCAAGATAGGGACTTCTTCTTCCTCTGCAATCTACGCTAGAGTCTCCTGTGCTTTGACATCTACTTCTTCATATTTGGCTTCATCCTAGTCTTTGGGCTGAATGATGTCTTGAACTTTGGGCCAAAGTTCCTCTCCTTTTCAAAGTGCATAACCATCTTCTCCATAGATAAGGATTGAGGAGTGGGGCTGAGGGGTTTTGGTTTTGGTCTAGTTACCTCCTCTTGCACTTCATGTACTTCCTCTCCATCATCTTCTGCTTCTTTAGCTGCTTCCATCATTGGTGGTTCAGGAGTAGACTATGCATCCTTTAACTATTATTCTTCTCTTTAGTCCTCCTCCTTGGACTTGGAAGAGTGAAGGAACCTTCTTCCTCTTACTCAATCTCTTCCTCCAAGCTAGCTTCTTCATCCTCCTCAATGTCAAAAGTCACTTCAATGATTGGAGATTTCTTCTTTGACCACTTCTTGGTTGGTGTGGTGGCTTGGCTTGGTGATGCTTGTTTATTCTTGGTCTTGGTAATCACCACCTCATCATCTATAGGCACAAACTTGCCTGTCTTGGCAAATCCTACATCCACCTCCTAATATTTCTTGATCATCAACTTCCCCTTGGGCTGGGAAGCACAATAATCCGTTATAGGGTAGTGACTTGGAAATCTTCTATGCTCATCCTTATTTAACAAATTGATACTCATGTAGAAAAAAATCAAAATTGGGGCTAGGTAAGTGGCTCTTGTTTGTACAAGAAGTATAGATGAATGGTTTGGGCTTGTAAGTAGAACATGCAAGCCCAATTCATATATTTATCCTTGTACATCTTGTGAAAGAAGAATATTTGGGTATTTATTAAGTAAGTTGTCTATTTGTGATGTAACAACTTCATAACCACTTTTACAATTGCTGGTTGAACTAGGTACTTGTAGCTAAGAACTTGCCAACCATTGTTGTAGTTGAGAGGTTCCCCAAATGTGTCCTTGATCTATTTGGTCAGCTCCCGATCTAAGACCTTGGTAAAATCATTATTGTTCCTAATGGACCTGCATTTGGACCAAGGACATTCTTCCAATTATCCTCTGTCCAACCCTTGGGTCTCTTTAAGGTCCTTACTATTCTTCTTCTTTCTACTCATCATCTCATGGATGATTTCAATATCTATTGGATTGTAATCCTAGAGCAAGAAACCCATATGCTTTCTTTGAATCAATTCTCTCCTATAGGACACCACCCAAGCATTCACTACTGAGCTTTGAAGGAAGGCTTTGGAGGCCTTCCTCATGGGCTTTTGAACAAAAAACATTCTTTCAAATGCTAAGGAATGAAGTGAAGTTGGTTTGGCTTTGAAGAATAGAAAACTACAACAATAAATGATCAAATTTGAGATTGGGCTATGCTTAATTGATCACTTGCAATGCAAAAAGTGGAAATGTCCATTATCCACTTTGTTTTATAGTCTTTAGGCATTCTTCAATCAGAAAATGGTTGAGTCGTCCTTCTTCCTTGTCACTCCTTCAATGCCAAGTATTGCTTGCAAATGTAAACCATCACTTTCCACAATGGTCTACTTTTGATGTGTGCATTGGGCCAAATGCCAATAGTCACACTCAAAATGCAAACCTCCCTTCTTGAATTGGAACAATTGTCCTTAAATTTGTTGACGGCGCAATCAAATTGGTGAATGGTTCTTACTAAGTAGGTGGGTCCAAAAACAATTGTAGCTAGAGAGAACTCATTTGGCTGAGTTTTGATTGTCAGGAAAAGTGGTTTCAAGCAGAATGTCATTTTGTACCAAAATCTTCAGGCCAAATTTTTCTCCCCCAAACCATTTGCCTTTGAGCACCCTTTGGTCCCAAGTTTGTTTCTTGCATTCTTCCTTTAGATGTTCTGTGAGCCGGCCTGTCTCTCACTCAGGATGAACCTCTGATGGCTATTATGGTAGCGCACCATGGACTAAGAAGGCAAGGAACCCCAACTCCATCATATTCCTCCAAGGCTAACACTCCAAGACTCAAGACATTGCTCACTAGAGAACTCAATGAGAAAGTGATAGTTGCAAATGAAAGGATGATGAGTACCTCCTCACCCCTTGTTTATATACTTGTGAAATAGTTACGTACCAAAGTTACTAATTACCGTAGTAACTCAAGTTACTAGACTAAAAGTCAAGTAAAGTCAAAAAGTAGGAAGGAATATCCATTCACATGGGCATATATCCCCTAAGCATGTGGTCTTATCTTGACCCAACCACTAAGTCAATGATTCTTTCACATGGGCTATCCTTGGACTAAAGAAGAATCCAAAACAAAAAGGCTTGCGGGCCCTAGAGTTCTCAACTCTTTCCTCAAAGCCAAACACCTAGGAATAATACAAAGTCAACACACTAAAATCCAAAATAGTGGTGCTCATCTTTTCTACTTCCTCTAAAGTAAGTTCCCCTCTATCTTAGCTATGACTAACTTTAGCTAACCATGACTAATATAGAACCATCCTTTATCGTTATATAAATAATATCTCTTAAGTACTTGTAATACCAAGCTCAATATCACAATGCCACACACATGCACAAATGTGTGTTATAGTTCCTCCAAACTAGACTCTGGCATTTGGGTTGCTAGCTCAGGAGGTGCCACTCCGAAGAATGCACTATCTATAGGTTTTCCTACCAAAATGGTAGAAAAGACTCGTATTTCCTCACAAAAAAAGTTGAAATTAATAAATTAAAAAAATTAACACAAAAAGATGTGCACCACACTTTGCAAAGTACAAGAAAAAAACATAAGGAGTAAAAGTAGAATTAATTGAAACTTGGAGTTAAGCCAATATTCTTCCCAATTAATGTTTTGTATTACATTTAAAATATTGGAACTCCCTAATTTATATAAACTGAAATGTGTAAGTTTCATCACAAGTTCATCAAATTTTTTCCCCTTCTTCACATAATCTAAGAGTAGAAAATAAATGACCTTATACATTAGCTTTATATTTGGAGTACTTCATGAAGGATAGATCATTAAGAGACCACGACACAAAGTCATCTATATGCCAATTGAAAGGTAATATTAGTATGTCTTCTTCCTTCTGTATAAAATATTGTTTCTCTCTTACCAAAATAAAGAAACACTTTTTGATTAGAGTATGTGTAAAAGTCATCTCACTTTCAAAAAGCACAAATGTCTTGGGTACCAAGGAAAATTTAACATTCAACTACAAGTAAGAAACAAGTAGGCAGAGCAGGGCAACTTAAAGAATCTTGTCAATTGTATAGGATTGGACCAAACGTAGCAAAAATTTTAAGATGTCCGTTGCAATTATTGTACAACTAACTACTTGGCTACTGCTAATCTAAAACCTATGTAAGAATGGATCATCTTGTATATCAGATGACAAATTTAATTGATCTCTAATCTACCTCCAAGAGTAAATAGACCATACCAAGACAAGAGTATATTTCATAGCCCACTCGGATCTTCTTGGACGGTCTACCTTCCACCAAAACGTGGTGCTTGGTAAAGGCATGAAGAAGTACCAAAAGCTAAAAGTGCTATAGAAGAAAAAATTTCATTCGATTTGATAGTAATCACATTTACTATAAGGAATTCTAGGTCATGTAAATTTCATATTACACACCCAAATATCCATGATCCTAGACTACTATAAAAATTCCCAAGCTCTCTTCTTAAAAGCTTTAAAACAAAGGAAGACAAGGATATACTAAGAGAACGAAGAATTGTGAGCACGGGATACTCAAGTAATGCTAGAAAAAAGTAAACCATCAAGTAACAATGTAAGAGGCATCCATATATTTAACATATCCTTAGTTAACGACTTGTATAACCCAGACATCTTAAGGCGCAGTAACACGGATTTCTCATACCGAGACTATTTGAGGTTTAGCCCCATTTTTCCTCTAACGTCTTATCCTTGTACGGCTCCGAGGGGGTCTTCCCATCCGTCTTGTTATCCTACGCGGTAGCCTTTCTCCTAGTTAACGATTGTTTGACTTCTCCCGTGTAGTAAAGTAAGTACGACGCGTCTGGGGTTGTAAACTTTGAAGATCTACATGGTACAACCGTAAAGTGTACAACACTTATTGCGTCAAAACGTTGGATTTTCTCTCCGAGGTGGTAGATCGTGTGACATGCTACGGCCACGGTCCGGTGTCTTATGACCTGCTTAACACTGTCATAATATGATGTTCACGGTGTTGTCTTATATGCCCCCAGGGAAGGGGTGTAACAGAGAGATTTGAAACAGAGAAAGTCCCCTTCCTTTCCGTAGTAAAGACTCCAGATTTTGAGCAGTAGAATTTTTTATAAATTTTTTGATGTTTATTTGTCCATCAATTTAATTGCGATAGAAATCTAAAGATACTCTAATGCTGAAATATTATCTCACCTGTTGGATTGACGGATTCAAAGATGATATTAAAAGAAGGACGTTGTGGAAATGAACAAAACAATGCATAGACTGTATTGTTAGGATAAGGACCTTTTAGCACTTCCAAACTGTAATTAATCTAATGCTCTTGGTATCCTTCTCTATCACAACAAGTTCACTTAAAACCTTACTCATTAACGAGGCATCTCTCTTTATTCCTACGATAAAATAGTTGTCTAAAAGAGTTCTAAGTAAATCTTTATTAAGTGTAAACTGTGGTTTGAAAGAACTTGAAGATCTTCATAGACCATCTTGTACAAACTCCTCGATGACTAAAGAAACATAGAACTATCCATAAGTGAGCAAAAGGTGACATACTTACATATTAAACATCATAGTAGGTTGGACTGATATTCTAAGGTCTCCGATGGTAAATTTTTTCTCTTCTGGTAGATCTGATAAGGAAAATGACAAAAAGTCTCCTCAACATCTCTAAGTGTAACAAAGGATGTAAGAGATTTGATGTCCTTTTTACTCGATAGCTTCATTTTTACTTTTACATCACTGCAATCAACTAATATGTAGTGTAATATCATATTTAAACTTGATACAGCGTTTCACCGTTTCACTAAATATACAAAGAATCAAAAAAATAATTGGTATTGGAAATTTTTTTCTCTTTCATATTTACCAAAGGCCTAAAATAGAAAAGAGAATCCAATCCTAAAATTCTCTACAATAGAAAAGAAAATTCCATCTGAAAGATAATCTTATTTCAAATTCTTGGAGGCAATGGTCTATTTACTGCTCAACTGGAAACAGACGGAGAGCAAATTCATCCACTCGACCATTGCTCTCCATAAGAGAAACGTGAAGTAGAGTCTGCAACGAATTTGTCATCCACGTATTCAGACAATATTGATGGAGTCCACTATACTCGACCTAAGTCCCTAGTCCTCGGTTTAAAAGAGTGATTGTGCAGGGAAAGCGAAAGCTTCAGATAATCACTCGAAGGCTCTTCGAGTTACCGAAAGGCTTCTTCAAAAACTCATTCCACGTGAAGTACGTATCTACCGGATAATCAAAGACTGACAAGAATTTTGGAGTTGTCACAAAGATTATATGCCTAGGTCCGAAGCTATACATACAATCTAGAATTTTGTCTGCAGAACTGAATCAGTTTCGAAAACGTGACTCGCCAAATCATTGTGTCCAATATGAGTTCGATAAGCATTTACGGCTGCTTTTGAGCTTCCCAATAAAACCTTAGGAGAATTTGTTCCTTATCGTTTGTCTACATCTTCGATCGTGAAGGCATCCACATTCAATCGCGAGATGGCATGAATTCGTGTCTTGGACCTAGACTTGTACTTTACATATTCGACACCGGAAATACCTTCACACTCGTTCTTCTCATCCATTTCTTTCTTGCAGTAACCCCTTGTGAGACGCAGCATTAAAGCACTACAAGGGTGTGATTCTTCCGTTTCACAAAAACCAAACCTTCCACACAATTCGATGGATGGTAAATCAGAATTCATGTTCTGTCAACTAGGATTTGTCTCCCATACCTATCTTGGACAAAGTATCACATCCACATACGGACTTCATGTTCTTGGAGTGCTAGGAGGATTGGAGGATTTTGTCACACGCTTCTTAGACGCTGCCTTTGAAGAGGATGTTCTCCAAGTGGATGACCTTCCATTACTTGGAGATCCGCAGGTGACATTTGGTATACTCTCTTCCAATATTGCTCGTTGACCATCCTACCTCATCCGTACAGTTCCCCCATCACCGTCCTTCCTATCACCACCGAGAGCATGTGATAGGAGGATTATGGGAGTCTTTGGTGATATTATTGGACCATGGAATTTTGAGTGTCTTAGACGCTGCCTTTGAAGAGGATGTTCTCCAAGTGGATGACCTTCCATTACTTGGAGATCCGCAGGTGACATTTGGTATACTCTCTTCCAATATTGCTCGTTGACCATCCTACCTCATCCGTACAGTTCCCCCATCACCGTCCTTCCTATCACCACCGAGAGCATGTGATAGGAGGATTATGGGAGTCTTTGGTGATATTATTGGACCATGGAATTTTGAGTGTGTGACAAGGGATTTGGCACGTAGACAGATGGCTCTGCCTATCTCATATGGTGAGGTTGGCTTGCTATCTATGGAGGAGACGGCACCTATAGCATTTTTGGGTAGTTGTGCTCTCTCGGCACCCCTACTTTCCTCTCGTTTTGTGGTTGTTGATAGGTAGGTTTTGGAGACTTATGTGATAGAGGTGGAGGGAGGATCATTTTCTCTCCATGTGTTATTGCGGCAGACGAGAGATAGTCTATCCTCACGAGCACGAGAGGATTTTCCACCTTTTGCTTCACTATCGTCAGATTGGACAAGAGGTTTACCGTCTTCCTTGATGGAGCAACAGTGTGAGCATACCCTACATTCTCTCTTAGTCAACTCGTCCATTCCTCAGGCTTCTAGAGCACATCTTTGCTCTTGCTCCGGCAAGGGTGCATGCTCTTGGATCCTATCTCGACCGTGCACTAGGGCATTCCGACTTGCACCAGCTACTTTCTCTACAGTGATGAGGTTTTGCCTAGGTTTGGTCCACCCATCTGCATCTTCATTACTCACTTGTGAGTGTGGTTCCACACTAGATGCAGCAGCGGTCCACATGGCACGGTGTCCTTTTGAAGGACAGAGGATAGCTACCTATGATGCCATTAGGGACATCGTGTTTGCTATGTCACGAGAGAGTGGATACTTGGCTTGGAGGAGCGTTTGTATGTATGTAGACATCACGTGTCAGGGCGGACTTATACTTGGTCCAAGATGATCAGGTGACAGTAGCGGATGTCGTGGTTACGGACCCGCTGCGGGATACAGTTTTGGAAGGAGTGATTACCCATCCCCTTGGATGGGCGGCGATTGCAGCAGTAGGTCACAAGGTCTCCAAGTATAGGGGCATGCAACGAGGTCACGTCTTTGTTCCTCTAGCCTTGGAGTTATATGGAGCGATGGACACGACATTTGACACATTTTTCAGGGAGTGCACGAGAGCTTATCATGTGAGCGTCAGGGGGTACCACTCTCACTCTCATACTTTGTAGCATATTTTAGACAGCGTGTGTCCATTGCTCTACAAAGGGCAGTGGCTGGTGCAATCCATAGGAGAGCAATCACATTTGGTGATGTTTCTTCGGATGCTCCAGTTGTGTGTAGACCGTACGACTTACCTAGCTCGGATATCTTAGGTGCGGTAGGGTAGATTTCTCTTGTAGACTCTATTGGGGCTTAGCCCCATGTTACCTTTTTTGTCTCTCCCTTGTATGGCTTGATGGGGTCTTCCCATCCTTCGGTTTTCCTAGGCGGTCGCCTACATCTCTCTTGGACAAAGTTGACGTTACTCAAGTATATGAGAAACAAGAACGAAGGAAAAATGAACCAGCAATGGTAGTCTAGCCTTGGTACGACGAGCACCATTTCCATAGACTACTGTTGTCGGCATAATAAGGCTTCCCTAAGGACACTTGATGTTGCTGACTTATCTTGAACTAAGTTTGCTATTTGGAGGTTCATTTTATATTCCTCCACTCGCTTTTAGCCAAAATGGTTTCCTCTTCATGGTACCAACATCCTTGGCTTTCGATGATTAAAAAACTCGTAGGAAGGGGTAAAAGGAAAGTCAACCTCCAGGCCTGACCTGAAACCCTAAAGCTTTTGATTACAAGTATACTCAGTATGGAATTTCTTTGACGTCGTTCCGTCTTTCTAAGGTCACTTCGAGAAGTTGTAGGCTAAATTTCTCCAACTATTTATGGGCGAATCGTATGATGCAATAAGTACAGATGTTACGTGGATCAAAACTATCTGATATGATATCGAGAGGAAAAAGACATGAGAACCTTTTGACAATTGTGAAGAAAGGACTTTTGAGGGGAAACCCTTTCTCTATGGAAGAGACGTCCACAAGTAACCTGTGAGTTAGAACTGGGTGAGCTAGAATTTACAATGTACTTTTGGTACATGACATTACGTCACCGGGTCGGAACACATCCAGGTTTCTCCTAGGGATGACCGGGAGGAAGCCCGTGGGCTAAAGCAGGCGGTCGACATCACCTGGAAAGCACGAGTTGGTTGAAGTGTATGTGTTTGCAGAATGCTTCCTAGGTAGACAAGTGCAAGAAACCAATCAGTTCTGGGCGATGGTTGTTTGGCTCTGGAGTGTTGGACAATTCGGGTGGTCTACGTAGTGGTGAAATCTCCGAGTCATGTTTACCGGGATTCGGTGAAGATGGGAGCTGAAAATGGACAGGTTGTCGTGGTCAACGGCGATGTTCTATCGAGATGAGGCCCAAAGAAGTTGGAGAATCTGTGAACGCAAGTCGGGAGGCGAAATGTGGTCCTACACCTTTGGAGGACGGGGACTGCTTCTGCAACTGGGCGGACTCGGCGGGAGAGAGGAGAACTGAAGCTGTGATTCTCAGGAATCCTGCAGCTTTTTCTTAGCTTGACGACAAGTTTTTGGGCGGTGGAGAACGAAGCACTTCCAAGTTCCAAACACTGTTCTGTAGACTGATACTCTTGATTTGCTGCCGAGGGGTATTCAGAACTCTGCTAGCAGTGAAAGGAAAGCAAGCTGCTGCTTGTGTCCTCTTTACTGCCCTGCATGTTTGCTTGCAGTTTCTATGCTAGATGCTTCCCTTCTTTTTGAGTATGGGACCCGCCCAGTACCTCGGACTGCCTCTTGGGTAAACGGATTCGATAGTGCACAGTGCGTTATTATAAAGACCCATCCAATGTGATGGACTTCTCACTCATCAACTCTGGGTACTAGCTCCTGAGCTCAACCCGGCGTACAGTGCCTCAGTTTGTGCTGATCAGAAGAGCGTGATCGGTCACAACCTGTCATCGGAACAGTCTAAACAAGTCAAATTTGGATTTTCTGAGTATTCAATTCAGAAGTCGATCCATTGCTGGAGCATTGTTAAAAGACAAATTCAGATATTCTCTCCTCCTGGTGTCAAATAGCGCACTTGGATTCTTCTCAGTACTGTTTGCCTATTCCTTGCTTGTGCTCTTGCACAGGGTTAGCTAGCTCACCTCCTCAGTCTTGTCGGAGGTAGTGGTAATCACTGGTCTTACTCGATCAGTGGAACAGTAAGAGCTGATTGAAGGTATATAACAGATTCAGAAGCGATGGCTCCCGAGAGAAATTGGGAAGATGGTGAATCAAAGGGCATGCCCGGGTCTTCCTTGCATGGAGTCACTGGACGTGAACCCGTGTTTTCAATGTCAATTGAGAGGTTGGGAGAGGGCAAGGAGGAGTCCGAGCCCACAGATCTTCAGGGCAGGAAGTTCAGACTTCCTGTCGACTCAGAGCACAAGGCCAAGACAATCAAATTGTACTCCATTGCTGCTCCTCACATGCGAACCTTCCACTTGTCATGGATATCTTTCATGGTTTGCTTCTTCTCCACATTCGCTGCTCCACCTCTCATGCCCATCATCCGTGACAATCTCAATCTAAAAAAGGCGGACATCGGAAATGCTGGAATTGCCTCAGTGTCCGGCTCAATTATTTCTCGCCTTCTCATGGGGACAATCTGTGACCTCGTGGGTCCTCGCTACGGGTGTGCGATTCTTATGATGATAACCGCCCCGGCTGTTTTCTGCATGCCTCTCGTCTCCACGACTACTGGATTCATTCTAGTTCGCTTCTGCATCGGATTCGCTTTGGCCACTTTTGTTTCATGTCAGTACTGGATGAGCTCCATGTTCAACAGCAAAATCGTTGGTCTGGCCAACGGGACAGCTGCCGGGTGGGGAAATCTCGGAGGTGGTATCACACAGTTGGTGATGCCCTTGGTGTACAGTCTCATCCGAAACAACTTGCATGCTGAGAACTACACTGCATGGAGAATTGCTTTCTTCGTTCCCGGTGTCATGCAAGTTTTCATGGGATTGATGGTACTCATCCTCGGTCAAGATCTGCCCGATGGCAATTTTGCTGCCCTCAAGGCACAAGGAGAGAAGGTCAATGACAGCTTCGGAAAGGTACATTAACTCTCATTTCTTCTAGTCAATTCTAATTTCTGGGCTACAATTTGACAGTGTTGTACGTTATGCATTCCAGGTTTATTTCCAAGCATTGGGGGACTTTGACATTCCTTCGTTTTGAGCTTGACAATTTACAGTGATTTTTCCTCTTGGTCAGGTTCTTACGAATGCCTTGACGAATTACCGCACGTACATCTTCGCCTTGACTTATGGCTACTGCTTCGGGGTGGAGCTCACAGTCGACAACATTGTGGCTGAGTACTTCTACGATCGCTTCGATCTGAACCTTCAAACGGCTGGAATCATCGCATCTACTTTCGGTTTGATGAACATTGTGTCCCGTCCATTGGGAGGTATCTTATCCGATCTCGTGGCAGGGCGGTTCGGAATGAGGGGAAGGCTGTGGAACTTGTGGATCATTCAAACCCTCGGAGGGGTTTTATGCATCATTTTGGGTCTCACAGGGCAGCTGTCAGCCGCCATTGCTGTGATGTTGATCTTCTCTTTCTTCGTCCAGGCGGCTTGTGGTGCGACTTTCGGAATCATCCCATTCGTTTCCAGAAGGTCGTTGGGAGTTATTTCTGGTGCTACCGGAGCTGGAGGCAACGTTGGTGCGGTGGTGACCCAGGCTCTCTTCTTCATGAACTCCACTTACTCCACGGAGAAGGGCATCATGCTCATGGGGGTCATGATTGTAGCCATCAGTTTGGTCATTCCGTTCGTCCACTTCCCACAATGGGGAAGCATGTTTTGTCCTCCTTCCAAGATGAGCGAAGAAGAGTATTACATTAGCGAGTGGAATGATAAGGAGCAGGCGGAAGGCCTTCATCATGCCAGCATGAAATTTGCAGAGAATGCCAAATCAGAAAGGGGTAGGAGAGTGGTTCCAACGACCAGTCCACCGACTGGACGAGTGTCCCAAGATGCTTGACAAATTCCAACCAACATCGATCCACTTGACGACAGATCTATATATCCCACATGATCTCCAGTCCTGCTAACAAGGAGACATCAATTTCAGCCCTGCTACGATCGGGACAGCCGCACAAGGGCAAACCCGGATTGTCAGTGGACCTTTTCTTGTAGGGAGCAAACCAAGGGTATACTAATCAGTTATCTGGGTCTTATCCTGCCTGTAAAACTAGCGCAACTCAGTTTTCACTCAAGACCTGTCTGTGACTTCACGGATTAGATTGTACAATACAAACTAGAGTTTTCATTCTCTTAGGAGTTCTTTATTTCTTTCCAGATCAGTGGTTATCTCAATCACTGCAACTTTGAAGTGAACCCAAGCGGGACGGAGGGTTGACAGCGGGTGTTATTCATAAACTGGAGTCCATAACGCAGGCTAACTTCGCTGCTTTATGGACTGCAATACTTGTGTCCTTCAAAGTCTATGTAGAACCGAAGTCCAGACAGACAATCCCTGTAACCGAGGTCGGTGTACGGTTCTTAGTTGTTCCATATATTAGATTCTAGGATCGCATTGTGACAAGATACTCAACTTGATTATAAAATACTATGTATTTTAAACTGTCCTTTGGTCGGATCATGCATTAAATACCATCCACTTATTACCCCACTCCACCCGTCTTCAACTAATTCCCTCCCTATTACTTTTCACTCGCTCTTTTCCTGCTTCATGGTTCATTCTTGACTTTCGATCTCCAATATTCCTGCCCGACTCCAGACTAAAGCTTATTTTCTTCGTTTACGCGGTGCTTGTAAGTGGTCAATTACCCAATGTGTTATATTTCTCGACTTCTGTTGCATAGCCGTTACCGAATACACGTTTGCTAGTTCTTTACATATAGAGTTATCGATATGTTCTCGATATTTTGCAATTATGCCTTTGCTTCAGGTTACATTCGATGCATTCGACGTTAGAATTTATCACTATTTTCGTATTGAGCATATCTTGGTTACCTTTCATACGCACTTAATGAGTTCTGGATCACCCATTCCTAGAACGGCTTCTGCTCTCATTACCTATATCCTTTGGTCTGATTCAGGTGATGGAAATGCACACCTAGCTAGTTTATGGGGCACTTCTTTTTTTTCTCTAAACCTCAAACTCAAAAATCTAGAGCAAGAAGCATGTGATGTGGTCTGAAGGGCGGACTCTATGATCATCTTCGTCCTGTATCTCATTATCATTCCGGGGATGAATTGTCACAGCTGAGCTTATTCATGAAATCGCGAGGAAATTAAATAGGTCTATCTGGAACCCTTCTCTTGGTCAAACACAACGTTTATGTAAGAATACGAGTGTCTTGGAGGAAAGTGAAGACTTGTCATCTGATTTTTCCAAAAAAAAACAGACGACCTACGAAGGGGTTTAGGGATACTCGGAGCAGCTTCAGTCTTCACGTGACACTAACAAGAATCAAGTCCTGCTGATGTCGGTTAGGAACTTCCATCATGATCAGGATCGAGGAGGATTATACTTGCAACCCTAAACCCTAATACCTAATATTGTACCTTAGGCATTTAAGATGTGGAAACAGGTCCCAAAGAATTCCTTATGAGTTGATTTTGATCGATCAAAATCTCTGCGGAACACAATTCTGTGAAGTACATAATTAAAAATATGTCATTATATTGCACTATCTTACTAGTTCTTCGGTACACCATACCAGGATATTAAATTACATCTCAGGAGGATTGACCTCTTCCTTACGCATTTTAAAAATTTGAAATGTCAGTTTGAAATGTCAGGCCGGCCTATGCTAAAACTAGCACAAGAAGTTAAGCTACTTGGTCTGTAGCTGTCCGAAGCTTATGATTCTTAAAATTCATCCCTCTTACTAGTCTGTTTAGCTGGTTCAAGAAAATTCCAGACCGAATCCTGGCAACCAATTTTTAGGGCTCAAGGAAGTTGCTAACATAACGATAAGTTTGAAGCGAGTTGAGCATCTTTTACCACCGTCGGCAGTACTCTAGCAGAAACGCTCCGAGAATTATGCTTCACTACTAGCAGATACAGCAATTTCAGTCCGAGAAGTAACTCCACTTGGGAATTTTTTGTCAGCTGTAGCTTGACAAAGCAAAAAAGAATATTACGGCGTCCACTTCTGAACATCTTGAAAACGTGTAGAAAGGGACGCATGCTATGAAAGAATCCGCTGTTTCCTGAATCCACTTTGGATTTCCTTTAATAAAGGAGATCCAAAATGTAGCCCTTCAGGAATGTAATTCTACACCTTGCAAATGCTAAAAGATATCAATCCAGATGACAGTAACTTTTGTCGGGTCATTTCAGCGCCATAGAAACACGCTATAGGTGGAAGATTATTGTTCAGTGGTTTATTATTAGCTGTTGCCAGTTTGCAGCTTCGACAATTCGAGCCCTTTGAAAGATCTTTGAAGGTCTTTCTTTAAGCAACTAGACACAAAATGTTCAAGGAGACAATCTATCTTGTACTACCTAAAGATAAAGAGTCAGATCATCATTCTACTCTCATCTTAGACACCTTCACTCTAAAATCTAGGGGCTTCACTTGGAGGGCTTCTTTGCTTTGATGGTTTCCACACTCAAGAAAGCTATCAAAGACCCAATAGAAAAGACAGAGAAGATTCCAGCAGCGATGTCAATGCTCTCGTGTCTTCCAGAAATCGGGTTGATGGTGATCAAGTTGGTGGTCTTCGCTTTATCGGTGGTTTGACCATATGCCAGCTGAGTGCCTTCGGCATCCACGGCATAAGCACGGACGAAGTAAGTTGCCCCGGGTACGTCCTTGGAAATCCTCCACGTGGTGCTGTTTCCAGAAAATATGTACTTCTGCTGCGCAATTCCCTTCCCGCAGGTCTTGTCCTTGTGGAGGTCGTCCTTGGTCTTCCTCCAGCCGCGGTCGGTCTGGCTGACAGGAGCATAGCACAATCTCAGTTTCACATTCACATATTTCTCCCCGACCGAAACAGGTACTGCCGTGTCCAAGTGCCAACTGATAACCAAATGATCGACCCCACTTTGAGCGAGACCCGATGAGAGGTTCTGCTCCTTGATCCTGGCCTCCACGACGAGAGTCCTCTCGAGAGTAGAGAAGAGAACAAATCCTTCCGCAATGCTAATCAAAGTGAGACCCACGGCAATTGCAAAAGCAGTAGACATCTTCATCGTGTCAAGCTCCTGCTTCAAGATCTCCAATATCAACTGACAAAATCTGAGATGGAGCTGAAGAGAGATGAAAACTAGATGTTAAAGAGCTTGTGCGTCAATTGGTGGAAGTAATCTGTATATGTACTTGTGGGGTATTCATGATCAACAACAGGAAATTGTCTGTGGCTGTAATCCAAAACGCAGCACAGGGGTTCTGGATGCGTAGATCTGATTAGACTATTAAGACTGTGTGTAACAGTTGCAGGACAAATAGTACGACACCGCCGCGACCATGCGACGTTGCACTCCGACACAGTTCTGCCATCCCCACGCCAGGAAATATCTATCCACACAGAATAACAAAGAGGTAAACGTGGGCTCGAGTTCAGTTCTAGATTGACCTAGACGACAAATGAACAACAAATGAACTCAAGAACAAGAAATTGAGAGTCAGATTCACAACAAGAGAATATGAGATAAACACGGGGAAATAAATTAGTCCAAAACACTGAAGCTATTGCCTACTTCTGTACTCAGATTTCCAGACTTACATAGTTTCACATCATTGATGTGATAACTAAAAACCAACCACCGAATAGTGTCTCTTCAGTTGGGGAAACTGTCGTGGAGGTTTCATGGGCTGCAAGAACCGCTTTCAAGTTCACAGCGGCCAAACAGAATCTGTCAACTTGAGTCAATTCCTTCGATGACGCTGTTGACAGCTGAAGTACTTGTGGTAATGTCCTTCACAAGAAAACAAAGATCCCATATTGGCCATTGTGCGGTACGTAGAGCCCTTGAAGCTTCGCCACAGTTCAAGCATGTACTGTGGCTGCTTGAGCTAGGCGCTCTGAGGTTCCAATATTCACGCCTTATTCCACATAATATATACTCAAAAGGATATAGTAAGACATATGATCATTATGACAGTTGGCGTGGTACTGTATGCTTTGGATCTCTTTCTCTTCAACTGTTCAAATCCATAACATCCGTGCTAAATTTCTACTCCGAAGTTTTTATACAGTTCTGAAGTGCTCAGATACGTTGCAAACTTACAAAGTGCCGGTTATTAGCTTTTGGTTAGGTGTATGTCAAGAAGAGCAGAAAGCGAACATTTTGATTGCTCCGTATTTAAAAGTTTACCATCCCACCTCCAGCTTTCATGGTTCCATTATCTAATTCGCTGAGAGTACCTTTTATAACACACACTAACACAAGCAGGTAGTGAATTTCGTAGACCGTGGAGGTGGACTGACTAGTTGACTCTCTCGGCATGAAGCTAGAGGCAGTATGGTACCTTACCAAAGCTGAAACATGCTTGGGGTAATGTGCTGATGAATTTCACCATCAGACGTTCTGAATTTATATTCAGAACGGCTGATGTTGCTCAAGTAGTTAACTGCGAACTTCCCCACAATCAGTTGAAATGAAAGATGGGCAGTTGTGGGGATGCCAAGAACATTGGATTCTCGATCATGCTGAACAAGTCTTCTTGTCACTTGATCAGCATGCACGTGTTAAAGTAATGTATTCTAAATTTCTATGAATCTTATGCTGCTAACGGAAAATGACTGCGAGCCCTTTACAAAGATATATCTCTTTTGACTGTCTCCACATAATTTAGAACGTCAATTGCTCAGTTTGAAAGCTTCAGAGAATCGAACCGACCAACGTACTAGCTCTAGATCTAGACGCTTGGAATGCTTGCAGTTCTGTGCGACCTACTTCACATTGGTTCAAGAATCTATTGAGATCGCTGTGCATAATCTTCTCTATATACTCAGGCGTGAGATGATTTCAACATATACTATTTAGGTCTGAAGAAACCGATTACTTGCCTGGCGGGGCTTCAGACCCCTCAAAAAGTAACAGACACAAGATCCCAACCATCGAAGTTTGGCGAAACGATTCCTAGACATCTTTATACTGATTTTCTGATTTACATACACAGATGTAAGCCAGTTGTTCGACATGGTGGTGCGAGACCCGAAGACAGGTAAGTGATGATCTTTACTCGGTCTTGTTCTAAAATCTTTGGACGGACTGCTTGAAGTACATGCTACCCAAAATCTTTATTATCTCTCTTTCTAGAAAGAAACTCTTCGTTGATGTGACTCTAACTGATCGATTGCTTAAAGCTAAAGGTGCTAGACTCCAGCAACCCAATGGAGCAGAGATTTTATCCTGCAAGGGCTGAAAACTTGGAAGCCAGTCATCAAAATTTTGCGAATCTACTGCGGCTGCTGGATCTGGATTGCCGTTAATTTGCTCATATGACTAAACTAGATCTGTATTGGAACTTTTGGTGACGTCTTACTACCTCTCTCGGACCTAGAATTTTCAGCGAATTTTAAGCTATCATGATGGAGGCCATCAGCTTGCTCCTTCTCAATGTTTTCGCCCTTATAGTAATCTTCTTCTGTGGTTCTCGACGGAGGGCACAGCATACCATCCCACTGAGGAAGTATACGCCAACTACTGGCAGAGTGCAGGCCACTGTCGTCCACTCCGATGAGCGTAATTCCAGTCTCTGTCGAGTACTTTGAGCTCATGGAAAACGGACTTTCAGTTAGGACTGCTCCTACATTGCCTCCTGCTCTAGTAGCACCAGACATCTACTGGACATAAATGGGATGAAACCAAATGTACAACCACAAGCGGCTTGCACGAAGGACGGAGCAGGAGGCAATGTAGGAGCATCCTAACTCAAGGAGAAGACTTTCTTTAGTCTTGTGGTAAACAACATCACGCCAATGGAAGCTCACAGCTCTCCAGTGAGTATTAGCAAAACGCACAAAGCCCTTCTCAGGGATTGAACGATCCATAGACACCAGACGCGGCCCCTCATGCCGAATCTTCAAGCTACCACATCCGATATGATGCCCCCTAGTGGAGGAGACACAAGATTCATGAGGTCAAAAGTGGAGGCAATGATTCCAGCGGTTTGAAGGTTGAGGTCAAAACGCTCGTAAAAGTACTCGCCCACAATGTTGTCCACCGTGAGCGCACCACGAAGCAGTAGCCGTAAGTTAGAGCAAAGATGAACGTGCGGTAGTTCGACACAGCGTACAAAAACACCTGCACATGCATAGCACAAGACTTTCTTCAGTGAACATAATTTCGTCTATTACTATCACCTGAGGAGACATTTCAACATTTCCACAGCAATTTTTATCTGGGAATCAAGCCTGAAGCTCAGCAGACCATGAACGAAATCCAAGACAGATGAAACGCTCTCATTAGCGGTGCAGGTCCTGAGTGAAGTCTTACTGTCTTGGCCCTGTGCTGGGGATCAACTGGAAGTGTGAATGGCCTGCCCCTGAGGTCTGTGGCAACCTTTTCACATTCTCCCTTGCCGAGGGTCTCCACAGAGATGATATACACAGGGTCATGCCCAGGGGTCACTGGGCATGTAACGCGAACCAGCCTCACCTCTCCCTCCGTGAGCCATCAGGAGTACAAGCAAACAAACATCGCTGGCATATTCGGACCAAATTTCTGAGCATCTGAATCTGAAGAAGAGAGCCCTTCTTCTGTCTGCTGTTCTATCTTAGTTTTTGAAAGACCAATCTGTATAAAAACAAATCCAAGTTCGTCGAATTTGAACTTATGGCACTCCTGATTCTGCAAGGATGTCACTTCAATTTCAGGAAACTACCAACTTCGGATAAGAGGTGTGCCTGATTTTCTGGAAACTTCTGCAGGTATTTGTGCCAGATCTTGTAATAGAGATTAATACATGGATTTCGAGTTCGTGGCTAGCCAAAAGAGTCTTATCAACCAAGGGTCTGCTTAATTGATATCTTAATTACTCTCCAACAGTAGACAGGTCGACAGAGATGAAGAGATTCTGCAACAGATCCCAATGGGTGATCAAGGTCAGAAAAGCGATTCTAGTTTAGATTTGTAAGAGAAGGTGAGACACTGGTTAAATACCTCTATCGAACCGTCGTTGACAAGTACCTTGCGCTGGCCATAGCAGGAACTCGAGGCCCGTAATTCTCTGATTGTTTGCCGTCTCATTCAGACGTGTATAGATACCCTCGGGGGAGTATAGGCGTACGTCAGGACAACCTGAAGCATGATCATGAAGCTTCTCGAATCGGGGCACAAGTTGGTTCCCTTCCCCGTACGCAGTAATTCGCAATGAATTCTGCAGTCTCCTGGGGAGGGCCACGTTGTGTCGGAGTGTGTCGATTAGCCACTTCACACTGTCTGCGGCGGTGCGGTCCCGATGTCTTCATACTGTTAGGACCTCCCCTGTCAAATTGTTCTCAACATCTATCTTTTCTGCGCTGTTACTCCAGTTTGATCGCCATCATATTATTTTTCATTCCAATTTCCAAGAAAATGAAGATGCACATACTTAAAGACGTTATATAAGCATGCGTTTCGTTAGACTAAGACACAATCTTCATCATCTGGTCCTACTGCGGATTCCTTCCTCAACAGCCTTGCGTTAGGATCTGGTGCACGGGAGGTCCGGTGGAAGCGTGACGAGAAGCTTGAGTTAAACTTTCATCAGTTTTTGAATCTCACATCTGGCTTACGGGGAAAGCAATGGCGGCTGCTTCTGGGCAAATACGTGTTGCTCTTGCAATCGGGGTGTTCCTTGCTTATGTTAGCATTGCAGAGGGCTATGTTCTCTTCTCTACTCTCGAGAGGACTCTCGTCGTAGAGGCCAGGATCAAGGAGCAGAACCTCACGTCAGGTCTAGCTCAAAGTGGAGTCGATCATTTGGTTATCAGTTGGCACTTGGACACGGCAGTACCTGTTTCGGTCGGGGAGAAATATGTGAATGTGAAACTGAGATTGTGCTATGCTCCTGTCAGCCAGACCGATCGCGGCTGGAGGAAGACCAAGGATGACCTCCACAAGGACAAGACTTGCGGGAAGGGAATTGCGCAGCAGAAATACATATTATCTGGAAACAGCACAACGTGGAGAATTTCCAAGGACGTACCCGGGGCAACTTACTTCGTCCGTGCTTATGCTGTGGATGCCGAAGGCATTCAGCTGGCATATGGCCAAACGACCGATAAAGCGAAGACCACCAACTTGATAACCATCAACCCCATTTCTGGAAGACACGAGAGCATTGACATTGCTGCTGGAATCTTCTCCGTGTTTTCTATTGGGTCTTTGTTAGCTTTCTTGGGTATGGAAGCCATCAGAGCAAAGAAGCACTCCAAGTGACCGTCCAAGTTAAACTTTGGCGCACACTACTATTATTGGCATCGATTGATGTTTCCATCGTCTCCTTGTTTGCAGAAGGATCTTTGCTTGGCTTCTTCGCTAGATTCCATTCTGGCAAAAAAGTGTCCACATTGTGATGCAAGTGACATACTAGCCGATTAATCACGAGGAGTGCGTATCGAATTCAGAAAGCTTAGACGATTGCCTGACATAAACCTGCAGTTGCCCATGTTATAGCAACAACGTGGATGTATCTCCAAATGCAGTCAGTAGACATATGCATCATTTTACTCTCAAGTTTTTCTTTGAGATGGCCCGGTGGACGTACTTGCAGGATTAAAACCGCACTGCTTATCTGGATTCAAAGTTGAATAAAACATACGAGTTTCAGTTTCGATGAATCAGTTGGAGCTACACACAAAAGCCAGGAAATGAAAAACTCTCCAAGCTAGTCATGACACCTTGTACAAACAATGTCTAGACGATCAATTCTGGCATGCGCATGGCGGACTATATCAGACGGCAATTCCCATTTCTAGAACCAGTTTGAGGTCCTTGAATTACTAATGCATGTTTATATATTTTCTAACCTGTCGAGTTGTACATGTTCGAGGCTGCTCAAGTTCCTCTGGGTTCCTTACGTTCTTTGACCTTGATCTAGTGACTAGAAATTTCTACTAGCGTGGCTTAGGAACGCTTCCTTGCCGACCGAGCTCTAGAAGAAGGTAAAGTACCGTTCTAAAATCTCCTCCGAGACTGAACTCGAAGGCTAGTAACCAAATCCATCCAAAATGCTATCGGAACAAGACGGTAACATGAGATAACACAATAGCTGCAAAGATAGGCATCAGTTGGACAGCTTCATAATAGAATAAGTTGGGAAGTATGCGGGCCTGACTCCTGATCGGTTTCCTAATCTTCATCTTCTGGAAAACAGAATCTGAACTCCACTTGCAGGCTTTGGGGTGAGGACGTTTAGGGGACAATGCACGTAGTTACGAGAGATATTTGAACTTAAATCTTTGCAGTATACTGGCGATGATAAGCTTAGTTTCTAGTAGTGCGTAGGTTTGCCCGATGCATAACCGGGTTCCCAATCCGAATGGAACGAAGGCCTGTGGATGCTTGGCAGCATTGGCTGTCCCATTAGAAAAGCGCTCGAGATTGAAGTCAGATGCATCAGGGCCCCAAAGGTCCGGATCATGGTGCATCGCCACTGCGTTCATAAACACGGTCACGCCTTTCGGGATTTGAATTATCTGCTACCTTCAAGTTCTCGCTGCATCCAGACAGCTGGAGGGTACAGTCTCACTGCCTCGTTCAATATCATCCCAATCTGCATTCATGGTCATTCAATGTGAAGTCATTCTCATAGCATCTGCAGATAGGGCAGGCTCCACTGGAAAGCGAAAGAATTCTTCGCTGCAGGGATTATCTCCTAGGACAGTTTAACAATGCCAGAACTTAAGGGCTCAAAGAGATTTGAAACTTTTGAGCAGAAATTCCTGTCTGTTCTAAGTCTGAATCCAGAAACTGCAAATTGAAGGCACTGATATATATCAACTGATGTAAAGGAACCTTAATAATAAGACTGGAAACCTCTTAGTAGCACAAATCTGTCTTGATTTTTCAGAAGCAATAATTCTGAGCTTTTCTCAAAGTTCAATTCTGGATGCGCCAGGAACAATAGTAGGGTAACTTCAATGAAACTGAACGGGGTGATGTCTAACTTGATTCGGTATTTGAAGTTGGTGTCCGTGGACATTGAGACTATCCAATCCTTACCAATTCCAACTTGGTGAGTGATTCAAAGTCCAAAGATTTTCCCTTGCAACAGCTTGTGATTTCAGCTTAGGCTCTTTCCTGCCAGTCAGGGTGTGTAGCAAGTAGAATCAGGGTCCAGCTAAGGACTGTGGCGCTTGTATCTTGGCGGAAATTTTTGGAGAAAGGTAGAGTAGATCCAGACTAATATTAGTAATAGGAATATAATATATGAAAAATATGTGACTCAAAGAATCATTTATCTTAAATTTATCTAATCGGATAGGTTTGTTCTATAGTTTTAGCTTTTCAACATTGAAAAGTTTACAAAAAAAGTAAACTTTATTTAGAGAAATATAAAAATTTGAATTGAAAATTAGTACGTAAGTATTCATGTCTCTAATTTAAACCCTAATCTCAATAATTTGATTTTAAATTAATTTGAGAGGTCAAGATAATAACATTTGAATATACATGATTAGACCCTGGCAACAACTTACTAGTCTTATGGTATTTTATGAAGGCATCCTTATACTTCTTGATCTCATCTTCATATCCCAGTTGGCGTTGGTAATACCCCAAGGGATAGTAATGGGCCGGGAAGAGCTTCCTCTCCTCCTTGTGTAGTAGTCTCATCCTGATATAGAAATGCAACAAGAACACTGAGAGAAAAGTAGGTCCTCCCATCATTTGTAATTGCTTTGCAAGCTCTCGAATGCAATGATACAACATCTTTGCCCATCCTACAGGTTGCCTTCATGTAGTAGTTGGAAGAAGGTTGTTTGCCCATTGTTCACATATGTTGTTTGCCGAGGTGACAATGGTACGCCGAGCAAGGTCGTGATATCCTTGCACCTTCCAACCATTCCACCTCTTTTTGTGTTTGAACAAGGGTTCAAACTTCATAGTCATTCTTCCCATGGTTGGGGCTATTCTTGATCGAGGTGCATTGCACCCGGTGTTGAACCGGACCCCAGCACTTTTTGCTAGTGCTCCTCAGTCCATGCAAACACGTTTCCTCTCAAATCAGAGAAGTTCGGGTTCTTCTTCTCCTTAATGTCTACTACCATTGGGTGGTATGCAGAATCCTGAATCCATAATAAAATGCATAAAGGTGTTGAACTCAAGTACTCGGCATAGCAATAGTGTGCCCACTTCCTTACTTTGAGCCACCGCAATACGACACCAGGCTTTTTCTTTGGGGGAGACATTATGATAGAAAAGTGCACCTCAAATCCAATCCTCACTTTGCACTCTCAATCCCAATCACACTCTCTTCCAATCTCTCTAATTGCTCAAAGGTTCTAAGCTATTCTTGCTTCTAAAAAGGTTCCAATCACAACAAATGCTCAAAGAATAGGTAGAGCATCAAGACAATTCAATCAAAATTTACCTCCTTGCAAAGCGATGCATTTATACATTTTAATTGATCCGGTTGAGATTTTAGCAAGCATTTTTGGAGAAGCATCATGGTCTGTGTATGTGTGAAGTGGCACGAGGATTGATAGAGACCAAAATTGGTTCTTCATCCTACTTGTTAGTTCCTTGTTAAACAAGAATTTGAAGCATTACCTATTGATGGTAGCTCCCGACATGTCATTCCACACTTGTGTCCATGGTACCTTTTTCTCTAACATCCACTCCCTCTCCTCTTGACTCTTTAGGAACTTCATGGCTATTGAGGTCTACGCCATACTTTATACCTTCAAGTATCATCCTACTCAACAAGATGCCCTTATTTGGGGAAAACAACAAAAAATAGAAAATCTGCCTAAGGGAACATCAAGTGTGCTTTGAATGTCTCTCCTCATCATAAATTAAAAATGGTGACTAAAGATTAAAATATTTTCTGCATACACTAGCCACTAGGAATATTAGCTTGAGATATTCTATCCAAATCTCCCTCTAGCTAACATTAATATCTTTGATGTCTAGAGGAGATCTGAAATATTCAAATTTATCTCTAGGTAAAGCTTGGGTGAAAATATAAGCAACTTCTTGATCTGTATAAATGTATTGCAAATCTATTTCTCTAGAAAATAATTTTTTGCTAATAAAATGATAGTGAACCTCAATATATTTAGTCTTGGCATGAAATACTAAGTTACTAGAAAGTTTAATACTACCACTATTATCTATACATTAGATTATAGGTATGGTACCATAGATTCATAAATGTTTTTGTTTTTGTCCCTTTACTTTCACTTTGCATAGAGGAGGACTGAAAAATCCACGTACATACGAAACATTCCTTCATTATCAAATCCTTGGAAGAAAATACTCAATCAAAAGAGTGTTCTTTGTATCCTTCCAAAGGTTTAGATGATCACTCCTTTGGAATACCAAACATTCATTCAAAAGATAGGTAGATTCAACCCAAAGAAGGAGGATTATTGTCTTGGCCAAAGATCTCATTTGAAGATTGTACTTTCTTAGGAGTGCAAAGGACTGTTGCCAAAAAGAATTGATTAAGATAAAAATTAGAACCAATTAAAAAATCTCCCATGAGGATTGCAATTGAGTGCAAAATGAATGAGGATTGCAATTGAGTACCAAATGAATGTTGTTGCAATGAGGAGGTGTGAGTACAAATTGATGCATTGCTTTGATTGGAAGAATCATCATGACGCGCTAGAGATTTTAAGTATTTTGCAAACAGTTAAGATAAGTGCTCAAAGTTAATTTAGAAGGATGCAACTTTAGAATTTGAATTAACTTTGCATTAGCTTCTTGATTGTGGTTGCAAATGCCAAATATTGACAACACTACAATTTCAAGGATCCATCAAAGCATTGCTTCAAATGTGCTCTACTCAGGATCAAACACACAAAATGGAATTCAGAGCTATAGAATCCAACATCTAACACTCTTCACTTGCAATCCAAAATTCTTCAAACATCCACAAACAAAAGCATTCAGCTGACACTCAAAATTAAGAAAAATGATGAGCACTTTATCAACACTATGCTTTATTCATCTTTTGCTCCTATTGAATTACAAAACTCTCCAAATTTTTCCTCTAACGAGTCAGATCACTTGGAAGTTACAAAAACTACCTAAACTATTGAACTATCACAACTATCTCCACCAATGTTGCAGATATGAAGCAACTCTACTCACAAAATTGCTACTTTGGATTTGTAATTGCTATTGACTTGGAACAATCCAAGTACTCTACCTACCTTGGCTTCAACACCCAAAGTAGCTAAAAGTGTCTCTTGCTACTTGGATTCTACATCTGCCTCTATTGTAGTCACATTATCTACTACTACAATTGAATTCATAAACATCCTAACAATATCCTTCTCCTTTATTCCAACTCTCTCAAACTACTCGTGCTACTCAACCAAATTCACCTACACTCCAATCTAAGCTACTTTGGATCACTTTGGATGCTGCCTATTCACTTAGAGAAGTGGCAACACTATCTAATTTTGCTTAACTAAGTCTAATCTAAGGAAAATTTTATCTCCTATTTCTCCTACCTTTCAATCTACACCATCCCTGAGGCAAAGTAACAAGTTATTCATGTCTATGTCCTTTGCTTTCTTCTTACGAGTCTCTTGCATTAGCAACCTCAAGTTGTGTAGGTACAACTCTTCTAACTCCACCTTGGCTCCAATGTTGAGCATCACCTTGAACCGCTGAGTCATATCACTCATCCGATCCAATCTATAACAATATGGAGTTTATAGATTAGTTAGTCAAGACTAACAAAGTAGGAAATAGGCCAAATTAGCCAAGAAATACAAGAATATTTTAGAAGCATGTAGAAAACTTCTTGGTACCTTCCAAGTATTAGGTAATGTGTATACCAAGGTGCAACTTCTAGGAGGAAGCTTCTTGGGAAGCTTCTTGGCTAGCTTAGCTTGCATACTAAGTAGGTGGCATCTAGAAAGAAACTTCTTGGAAAGTTTCCTAACTAGATTAACTTGCATGCCAAGTAGGCAACTTATAGAAGGAAACTTATCAAGAAGCTTCTCCATTAACTTACCTTGCACTCTAAGAAGGTGCCTTATAAGAAGCTTCTCAAGAACCTTATATGTTCCTTATAAATACCAAAGCCCAAGCTCATCCTAAGCATTCAAAGTTTCCCTCATTCTAGAGTTCCAATGTGACCTTTCACTCCAATCTTCCATTCTCCTATTTCTCTCCTCCATCTTTTACACAATCCTTCCTTCATTGAAAGTGCCTCACATTGGGTTTTCTCCTCTACCAATTGCATCCAAAGTTTTTGCACTTCCATAGAGTGCTTCTCCTCTAGTACCTTCATAGCATCTCCCATTTTTGAAATTTTTACTTTGGCTTGTTGAATAAGACCATGTAGGTGTTGTTCCGCTCTTACTTTTTTCACCATCTCCAACATCCAATCTCAATCCTTCTTGGTGGCAATCCGCCTTAGTTTTGCAATGCTTTGTTCCTTCATTTAGATTTGAGTAGTTTGTTGGAACAAGTCATTCTACATCTTATCGAGCTCATCTTTCATCTTCATCAATTCTTCCTTCTGCTCCAAGAGCTCTTCCTTATGTCTCCAAGTACTTGCCTCACTAGTGATAGCTCCCTTGCAGATCTGCCAACATTTGTTGTTGTACAACCACCTCTACCCTTAGTATCTTGGCCTCTTGGTGTACTTGAGTCAACATCACCTTCAAAATCTATATCTTTACATTCATTACTTTCACCATTTGCAACTCTATCTTTACCTCATAATGTTCTTCTTTCACTTCTTGCCTTCTCTCGTGCACGTACACCAACAAGGGACACACCACACTTGAAAAACAGTTTACCCTTGAAATGTATTGTCCTCCTTCTCATTGTTGTGCTTAGATACATTGTTACACAACATACATTGCTGTCAGCATCATACACTATAGACACATAACTCACACATAAGTCATACATAGACTCTAAAGTGCCACAATGAATCAGTTTGTTTACACCACTCAAGTCAACTCAACTCAGATCAGTACTTGATCTATCACTCTATAAACTGCCAACAACTGGGTATTCATTACAATCAAGCCACATCCACTCTAGCTAAGAGAATCCAGGTGATACTTGCCGGTATGTGTCCACCATAGCCAAGAACTCAAAGGCTCAACATCAGAGAAGTGAGCTCTCTAGAGCTGCACTTTGAAATTATACCTCTAGACTCAAGCTAGATCTAAACCCCTAACGGTCCAACTGATGGCACACCCAACGATGCAAATGGTGCAAAGTGAAGATGGGCCCCACCATGAAGTAAGTACTCCAAACACAAAATCTGACCGTTAGAAAGTAGTCTATGGTTATTGCTAAAATACCTCCAACCACTATCACTGCAACTCCAGTGTCCAAGATATCTAGATGTGACACTATAAATGGTGTGACAACTATTGTATGTATATACATTGCTACACAACATACATTGTTGTCAACATCATACACTATAGACACATAACTCACACATAAATCATACATAGACTCTAAAGTGCCATAATTGCTTCCCTAGCTGGCAATTAGGTCTAACTCCAGATAGCCATCTACTCCAAGTACATGGTATAACCTATGATGGGCAAAGATCAAGAAACAGGTGCTATTGAGCCCCATCATTAGTCGCTTGACTGCAATCCATACCATATAAAGGATGAACTAGATATAAGTCAGGTACATCTAGGACATAACCACTTTCCTTGAGGAACCACTATGAGGGAAGGAGTCATACATGCCATATGCCATCCTCTCAAATAGTTATCACACACTAACATAGAAGCAGCTCTACCAAAAGAGCCACATAACATACATCTCAAGCCTGCATGTAGAAGTGCCAAGCTTGGGTCCATAGTACCATCAATGTTTGGGAGGTGGCATGGCACACAATTGCACATATGATCCTTCCTAACAACTCCATCACGTCCTTCAAACACAAGGACTCCAGATTGCAAAACCTCACGCATTTTGAAGATAGTGTGGCTTGTAGAAACATCAAGTGTCATTGGTGATGTTTGTTGTACATATACATAGTCTCTTGGATGAAATTGTTGGATCAAGGGTCTATAACCTCCTCCTCAAATAGTAGCATAGAGTAAGGTATCTCTATGCTAAGCAATCACCAAGTTCTCAGAGGCCATCGGCATCACTCTCCAAAAGACCTCTACCCCATTGAGAACATGCGCTCATCCATACATCTGGATCATCCAAGTCTAAAACTACAATAGCATCTTGATAAATGGCTGTAGGTAAATTTGGATCTCATCATAGAGTAGAAAGTATGGAGAGAAGGATGCTAAGGAGGCTTGCCGGCTGAACCAATAGCCCATGGCCAACCAAATTAATTGGAGATCCCAATCTCCCAAGTAGCCTCTCTGCAAACCATACTTTTGCAATCCTCTCTTCACCGTCTGAACCACTCTCTTTGCTAAGCCATCTGCCTTAGGGTGATCTTGGGAGGTAGTATAATGATCAATCAAAGCCTTGTCACACAAGACCTGAAATGCCCCCAAGAACTTTGTACCTTGATCAGTCAAAACCTCAACTGGTGCACCAAAATGACTAAGAACCTGATCTAGGAATGAAGAAGCCATCCCTTCACTAGACTTGTCAAGAAGTGCCACCAACTCAATCCACTTGGAGAAGTGCTCCATCATCACCAAAACATATCCATGATGTCTCATAGTCAATGATAAAGGTCTAACAAAGTCCAAACTCTAATGGTAACCCAATCCCATGATAAGTAATGGGTGTAATTGTGGCATAGTAGCATTGAATAACACTTTAACTCAATCAAAAACTGCACATCTAGCAATAAACTGCTAAACATCAGTTTGCATATAATGCCACCAATAATGACTCTGGAGTAAGCTATATGTATGCTTTACTCCAAAATATCTTAGCTCCTCATGAGCATGACGGACAAACTGTAGTCTCTAAGATGGAAGTGGTACTACTCTCACTCTACCATCCTCCCATACACGCAAAAGGTGTTTGCTCTCCAATTTGAACCGTTTGGCTTGTTGAAGAACATGGTCTCTCTCCTTGGCCCCAACCATGCCACCCACAACATCAATGCAAAGATATTCCATCATTAGACATCATCATGAATATCTCACTGAACTGTACCAATATCTCCACTCTCTAGATCAATGTAAATATAGTCCATCACTAAGATATCATCATGAATGTCTCGCTGAACTGTACCAATATCTTCACTCTTTGGATCTATGACCTCAATAACTCTTGTATGCATGGAGAGAAATACCACCAAAGTGTCAACAAATATATAGAGAAAGGTAAATGCATGCCAACCTAGCACCATCTCCCCATCTGTATCACTATGCCAACGTGCTCCGGACTAATTCTACTAGTTGGGACATGGGTTCCTAATCAACCCATCTGCATCACGGTTCACCACTCTAACTCTATGAACAATTGTGAAATCATACTCTTGTAAAATCAGAGCCCATCATGCAAGCTTCCCTAAAAGCTTTTCCAACTTAGTCAACCACTTCACTAGCTGATGATCAATGATGAGAGTAAAGGGGTTACCAAATAAGTAACATTGGAAATGTGCTATTGCCCAAAATATTACCAAGCACTCCTCATATGAACTATATTTTGCCTCTGCTGAATGTTGGAACAACTAACATAGGCCACCACAAACTCCTTCCCCTCATCATCATGTTGGGTGAGCATTACTCCAAGCCCCAACATACTCCAATCAGTGTGAACCTGAAATGGTCATCCTTTGATTGGTCTCCTCAAAATAGGAGCAGATGTCAATCTCTCCTTGAGGTCTACAAAAGCTCTCTCTTGCTCATCTCTCCAACACCTACTCTTGTGTAAGCTTGGTCAGCTTCGTCAAAGCCTTGGCAATGACACTAAATCCTTTAACATAGCGGTGATAGAAGTTTGCCAACCCAAGGAATGCTTGCACTCTACTCACATCCATAGGTCAAGGAATATGTGCAATAGCCTCCACCTTGGTCTGTTGATCACCAAGTCCTCCAAGGTAAATAGTGTGACCCAAATACTCAACCTGCTTGTGGAAGAACCTACACTTCCCAAGAAGTAATTTGAGTCCATGATATCTCAACCTCTCAAACACCTCCAACAATTGTCTCTCATGCTCCTCCACAATAGTGCTATAGACAAAAATGTCATCAATATAGCACCAAGTTAAATCCAATCTAGTTAGGATCTTGTCCATGACCCTTTGGAACTCAACAAGATCATTCTTTAACCCAAGTGGTAAGAAATTGCACTTATATAACACATCCTTGCCGTGAGGATCAATAGCCCAAAATGTTTTCTTGGACTCATCTTCTTCCCTGATTGGCAATTGATGATATCCTACTCAAGGTTCCAAAGTACTTAAGACCTTTGCATGCCCAATCACATCAAAGATCTCCTCTAGTGTACGCATGGCATACCAATGAGCGCTAGCCTGTCAGTTAATAGGACGGTAATCTCCACACATCTGCCTCTATGTGTAGTTGCCATGCATATCCTTCTTGGCTGGCATCACTATCGCTGATGCATACTCTCTACCAAACCAGTCTCAAAAAGGTCATTACTCCAACTCTAAATCAATGTTCTCTCCATATCACTATATCGATAAGGATGTTGGAAAATTGGTGTATTGCTAGTCAGCTCAATTCATATATCAGGTCCCTTTAGAGCACCCAAATCTTTCATATTGAAGGCAAAGCAACTTGTGTAGCTCCTCAAGAACCTCCAAACCCTCCATCTTTCCTCTCCTATAAGCTTGGGTCCAAGATCTAGCTCCCAAATATCCTCTGTAACTGTCATAGGAGTGGAAGACGTATTGATTGGTTGCTACACTGGACCCTTGGAAGCAATAGTGTCATGCCCCCAAGCACTAGAGGTCCCAACCTCAATGTGAAAAACTCCCTCCACTTTGGTTGCAAGCTCCACACGTCTTCTAGCAACATCCCAAGTAGACCAAGGATGTAATCCAAGTAACCCATGCTCACCTGGATGGACTCCAAGTAGGCCACTCTCTCTAGTAGCCAATGGCTGCATCCCAAGAATACCCTGTCCACTCGGTCCATTGCCCCCAGTATATGTCTGAATTGTCTTGATAGGCACATGGCTCACAAGTGTCTAAGTAGTGATGCCTATCAAGTGCATCCTACGTTGCTCTGCCAAGCCAAGACTCACAATCCAGGTCAAACAGTTTAGGTCCATAGCTTGACCTAACACCTAACGCCTAGATGCGTTTGACATTGCTAGAATAGTGGTAATACTAGTGCAGAAACCCATTGCTTGCTCTCTCTCATCGGCATTGGGCTCCACCAACTATTGTAACGGTGAGTCCTAAACCAGTCCAAGACCTCACTCTTTGTAAAAAGCCAAAACCAAGGAGAGAAATAGGAGAATGGAAGCTCACATTGGGATGCTAAATGAGAAAAAATTCTGAATGCCTAGCATGAGCTTTGGATTTGGTATTTATAGGTATCATACAAAGCCCTTGAGAAGGTTCTCAAGAAGCTTCCTTGAGCTATTTTCTTAGAGTGCAAGCCAAGTTAACCAGGAAGCTTCTCAAGAAACTTACTTCTAGAAGCTGCCGACTTGGCGTGCAAGCTAAGCTAGTTGGAAGCTTCTAGAAGCTACGTACTTGAGGTGCAAGCCAAGCTAGCCGGGAAGCTTCCTAGATACTTCCAAAATATTCAAGGCTAATTTGGCTTATTTGCTACTTTGTTACCCTTTCTAACTTTGTTGCTAAACTTCATATTGTTACATATTCCCCCATTGCTAGTTGGTGACGTCCTCATTGCCAGTGAAACTTTGAACTCTTGGATGGCTGTCTATGCCTTAAGATGTTGAGAAAGAGGTTCCCATGTGGCATCATGAATGGGGATACCCTTTCCAAAGGACCTTATACTCCGTATGTTGTAGATGTCTTTGTTGAATATGGCAATGAGCAAGGATACAATCAACTTCATACTCCTCATGATCATTGATAGGGGTAGGAGGAGGGAGAAGTTAGGCTCAAAAGGAAAAGGAAGAGGGGTTAGGAACAAAGGGTTTCAACTTGGAAGCATGAAAGACATGATGGATACACATATGACAAGGCAAGGCAAGTTGATGACAAGGCAAGGCAAGTTGATAAGCAACATGAGAGACAATTTGGGTGACATCAAAGAGTCCTATCCAATTAGGGGTAAGTTTACAAACTTGGGTATCAAGGGAGAGAGAGAGGTTACTAGAGGATAGCATGACTTTATCACCAACTTCAAAGGTGAGATCATAACGATGGTGGTCCGCATATTGTTTTTGATGATTCTGAGCAATAAGGAGATGAGATTTGGCTTGTTGGAGAGATTGGGATATAGTGGTCAAGAATGTTGAAGTATTAGGAACTTGAGATGGAGAGGGAGCAAGAAGAGAATCTGGAACAAGCGGATCTTGGCCAAAATTGAGAAAGAAAGGAGAAAATCCGGTGCTTGCATGTTTGGAATTGTTCTAGGCAAATTCTGCAACTATAAGACATTCATCCCTATTGGTATGGTGGACATTGACGAAGGCACGCAACATATCTTCCAATGTACAATTTGCACGTTCAGTTTATCCATTAGTTTGAGGATGATAGGCCGTGGACAAAGCAAGCTTGGTGTCGAGTATCTGGAAGAGTGCTTCTCGGTAAATCAAGGATCACGGTTGGAGATGAGTACATGTGACATCCCATGATGCTTGAAGACATTGTGTAATACTCCAAGAACAAGAGAAGAGAGAATACACAGATTGCACACTCAATCATTTGATGCCCAAAGGAGCACTTTCTCTTTATTATATAGATAAAGAGGATCTCTTCCAAGGAAGCTCAATCATAGGATTAGGCTCACAGATAGGTGACATGTCAGCCCACTCCACCCTTGGAATTACTTACTTGGATGGGTGACATGTTGGTCTAGTTCCTATCTGGTTGGTCAAACAAGTTTTGATAGGAAGGAATCTTTTAGGGAATCTTCTTGTAGGAATCTCAGAATCACATGGGTAAGGTACCGTTGGAAAGCTCTCAACAAGACAAACCAAGGGGGAGGGAAGGCTAGTCATCCATCCATTAGGAGGAAGGGAATCTGCACATTTTTTAGGCCTAATTCATCCGTTGAGTCCTCCGAAATTGCTTTCAAAGATTTTGGACATATTTTGATTCCTACTCTATTAGTAGACGTCCCCTTTTGGTGATACATCTTTCTGATCTGTTAAGTCCATCATGTGTAACATCCTTCCAAATGTCACCAAACCAATTCTCATCTTTAAATCATATGTCTAGCTATTGGTTCTAAGGTTTTCAAGTCTATTTTGGTTTCTACCCTATTAGTAGAAGTCCTCTTTTGGTGATACTTCTGTCTGATGTATTTTGACCATCATGTATAACATCATTCTAGATGTTACCAAATTGAATTTCACATCTAGATCATATGGATAGCTCTTGGTATTACACATTGTCAAAGTAGATTTGCACTAAGGTTGGAGCATCTACGGTATCACAAGTTGGTGCCAAGTGGATTTGCTTACTAAGCTTATCCACAAACACCACAATTGTTGTGTGTCCTTGCTTTGTCTTGGGCAAGCATGTGATGAGATCCAAGCTCACATGCTCCCATTGAGCAGATGGAACGGCAAATGGTTGAAGGAGTCCACTCGGCTTCTAGTTGTTGGCCTTGTTGCGTTGGCAGCTTTCACATGATCAGACAAATTCTCAAACATCTTGCATCATGTCGGACTACCACCATCAACGTTGGAGGGTACCCAAGGTCTTGTCCACATCCATGTGACCAGCTATAGGTAAATCATGGGCTTCTTAAAGGCGTACAAGTCAAAGATCACCTTTGGCTGGAACATAGATCCGGCCCCCATGGAATAGAAGGCCCTCCTTGATGGATAAGGTATTGTACTCCTTGTTGCATGCTATAAGGCAACCATGTACCATTTGGAAGAAGAGATCTTGTTGTAGAGCTGATTGAAATTTTTTTTGGACCTTGGAGTCAATTGACACCGTCGTAATTGCCGTTGTGATGAGAGGAAGAGACTTCAAATCAGATTGTCATTATACACCAGGGATGATGTGGAACCAACCTGTTTTGTACTCAAGATTGATGTCAAAAAATTGGAGTTTTTACTCCCATTGATGATGTCAACTCCTCATATGTTCCAAGTGTAAGGCCTGCAACAATGGTTTGTGATCAGTTTGCATGATCACTTGTTTCCCCAAGAGGAAATACCTCCATACCTTGGTGGCATATACCATTGCAAGTTGTTCTTGATCTCGAGTAGAGTAGTTTCTTTTAGTTGTATTGAGTCAGCAAGACACAAAGGCAATGAGATGTAGTCCATTTGGGAATTCTTGTTGCAACATGGCTCCAATTGCAAAGTTAAAAGCATCCAAATCAACCACTCAGGGTAGTTGAAGATCACACGGTTGAAGAAAGGGCCTTGAAGACACCATATGTTTCAACTTCTAGAATGCTTCTTTGTGCTTGGTGTTCCACTAGAAGCTCAAGTCCTTCTCTAAGAGGTCAATCAAAGGTGCAGCCACATGAGCATAATAATGGATGAACCGTCGGTAGAAACTAGCCAGTCCATTAAATGCCCGTACTTCTATAACATCCTTTGGAGTGGGCCAATTAGTAATGGCCTTGATTTTCTCCTCTTCCATCTTGATCTCCTCTAATGAGATCTTGTGCCCCAAGAAGGTAACTTCTTTTTGCCAAAAGGCACACTTTGACTTCTTGTAGTAAAATTTCTATTGTCGTAGTAGTCTTAAGACTTCTTGCACGTGATTCACGTGTTCTGCCTCTATCTTGCTATAGATCAAGATATCATCCAAGAACACCACCACATACCAATCCAATAGTCCATCCAACACCCAATGCATCTAATCCATGAAGACTATTGGAGCATTAATGAGTCCATAAGGTAGAACTCTCCACTCAAAATGCCAATACCTTGTGCAAAAGGCCGTCTTTTGCACATCTTCCTTATCAATGAGGATTTTCCAATAGCCGCTGCAAAGATCCAACTTGGAAAAGTATCGTGCTCCCCTCAATTGATCAAGCAACTCATCAATCTAAGGCATGAGATACGCATTCTTCATTGTTTGCTTATTGAGCCCACGATAATCAATACAGAAATGAAGTCCTCTATCCTTCTTTGGAACAAATAGTATCTATGTTCCCAAGGAGAGGTACTATGTCATATGAAGTCCTTCTCCAAAAACTCCATAAGTGTTGTCCACAACTCCTCCAACTCCTTTAGTGAGAGCCAATAGATTGGTCTACTTACTAGAGTACTCCATGGCAATAACTCAATCTTGAAGGGCATACCACGATTGGAGGGTAATTCCTTTGGCAGATCATTTGGAAACACATTTGCAAACTTTTGAACTATTTGATCAACCATTGCTTGATGAGGCTCTCGTCTCTTCTCAGATTGTCCTTGTACAATCGGCTTGATCCACATTGCAAAAATAGACTTATCTTCCTCCAAGGCATGCTCTATGGCTACCTTCTCAACAAACTTCCCATCTTGGGACTAACTACTCTTAGGTGTCTTACTCAGAGGTGCAAGACAACCTAATTGGGAATTCCTACCTTGGTGTTGTACTTGAATTTGTTGTCGGATCCAATCAAATTGAACCTTATGACGTTCAAGCCAAGGTAGTCCTAGAATGACATCATAATGTAGAGGTGCCACTACAAACCCTATGCACTCCAAATACTCCTTCCCAATCTTAAAAGTATTTAGATGTGAAGTACGGAATGCAAAACCCTTTCTACCATCTTCCATCATCAATCTACTTCCAATCACTAGCTTGATAAGAATACCCAATTTCTTTACTACTTGCATAGACATACAATTCTTTGAACTTCTAGAATCAACCAAAATCCTACAACCCCGATTAGATGTTGTACCTTGCAAGTGAAACAAACTTGCATAGGTCAAGCTTTCAATCCCATTGGAACTAATCAAGCTCAAAGTAGGCGACTTGAAATCTCTTACTGGGATTCCTCGTTTCCTTGATCATTCTATTCCACAAACTCTATCTGGGCAACTTGTCAAGGTCACCCATTCCTAAGTGGACATTCAACAATACCATGTCCTATAATACCCATTTGTGCATGTGTATGGTATTGTGATATTTAGCTTGGTATTACAAGTACTTGAGAGATATTATTTATATAGAGATAAAGGATGGTTCTACATTGGTCATGATTAGCTAAAGTTAGTCATAGCTAAGATAGAGGGGACCTTACTTTAGAAGAAGTGGAAAAGATGAGCACCACTATTTTGGATTCTAGTGTGTTGACTTGGTATTATTCCTAGGTGTTTGGCTTTGAGGAAAGAATTGAGAACTCTTGTGCCCGCAAGCCTTTTTGTTTTGGATTCTTCTCTAGTCCAAGGATAGCCCATGTGAAGGAATCCTTGACTTAGTGGTTGGGTCAAGATAAGATCACATGCTTAGGGGAATATGCCTATGTGAATGGATATTCCTTTCTACTTTTTGACTTTACTTGACTTTTAGCATAGTAACTTGACTTACTCCAGTAATTAGTAACTTTGGTACGTAACTATTTCACAAGTATATAAACAAGGGGTGAGGAGATACTCATCATCCTTTCATTTCCAACTATCCCTCTCTCTCATAGAGTTCTCTAGTGAGCAATGTCTTGAGTCTTGGAGTGTTAGCCTTGGAGGAGTATGATGGAGTTGGGGTTCCTTGCCTTCTTAGTCCATGGTGCGCTACCATAATAGCCATCAGAGGTTCATCTTGAGTGAGAGACAGGCCGGCTCATAGTCCAACTTGGCAACAATGAAAATAACCTCTATTTTGTCACAATCTTTTTCTATCTGCTGTACCAAGTGGTCTCTATTGGATAGCATCAATCTCCGTTGGTGCTGGTTCTTCCACCCGTGTGTAGTGTAATGGCAAGCTTTGTGTAGGTCGAGGTCAAGACCAAGTTTTTGCAACCAAGGAATCAAAGTGCTCAACTAATTGCATGACTTCTTTTACATTTTGTGGTTCCCGCATGGTCACCTCCAATTTGGTTCGTGACTTCAATCCCTACACAAATCGATCCAGAACTTCACCTTCTTGTATATCTGGAATTTGCATGATGATGTTCTAAAATTGTGTGATGTAGCTCCTTATTGAGCCAATTTGCTTCAACTCTGCCAATTTATCTTCTGCAGCTCAGGTTGCATTTATAGTTTGAAATTGATCAAGTATTGTATCCTTGAATTTTTCCCATATCAAGATTGGTGCTGTAACACCCATTTGTGCATGTGTGTAGTATTGTGATATTTAGTTTGGTATTACAAGTACTTGAGAGATATTATTTATGTAGAGATGAAGGATGATTCTACATTAGTCATGATTAGCTAGAGTTAGGCACAGCTAAGATAGAGAGGACCTTACCTTTAGAGGAATTGGAAAAGATGAGCACCCCTATTTTGGATTCTAGTGTATTGACTTGGTATTATTCTTAGGTGTTTGGCTTTGAGGAAAGAGTTGAGAACTCTTTGGCCCGCAAGCCTTTTTGTTTTGGATTCTTCTATAGTCCAAGGATAGCCCATGTGAAGGAATCCTTGACTTGGTGGTTGGGTCAAGACAAGATCACATGCTAGTGGAATATGCCCATGGGAATGGATATTCCTTTCTACTTTTTTGACTTGACTTGACTTTTAGTTTAGTAACTTGAGTTACAACATGGTAATTAATAATTTTGGTGCATAACTATTTCACAAGTATATAAACAAGGGGTGAGGAGGTAATCAACATCCTTTTGTTTGCAACTATCTATCTCTCATTGAGTTCTCTAGTGAGCAATGTCTTGAGTCTTGGAGTGTTAGCCTTGGAGGAGTATGATGGAGTTGGGGTTCCTTGCCTTCTTAGTCCATGGTGCACTACCAGTATAGCCATCAAAGGTTCATCTTGAGTGAGAGACATGCCAAATCACATTTTTGGTAATGTTACCGTGACCTCTTTAGAAGGCAAGATAATGTTCCGCGTACAATTCTATATTAGACAGAAGGAGGCTATGAGAGCTCACTTGGAGAGAACTTTATGGGAGGAGAGAGCTGAACTTATGTTAGAGAATTTGGACCCATTTATATACCATGTAGTTAATTATGATGTCTTTGAGATGATTTTGTACATTTTGCACACTTGAGAGGATTTGGAGAGATTGTGTGAGGTGGATTGCAGATTTTGGGGATAAAAGTGATTTTGGGTAAAATATCATTTTTGGGATCTGGACTTGAAATTTCTACACATGATAGCTTGGGTTATCCTTCAGTTAGAACAGTTGAAATTATTGGGAAAACTATTATGTGCACTGGGCTAGAATTTTTGAAAGTTGATAGGGTAAACTGCTCTCGCAATTGCATGCTCTCTAGAAAATTGTACAAAGTCAGCCATTTATTCAATTTTTAGTGAATTGTAATGAAACATTCTAAGAAACTTCAGTGCATTATATCCTATTAGTTGACACAAAAATTAGATAGAGATCATACTTGAGCAGAGTTATAAGTTTTTAAATTGAGGGGGGTTGTTTTGAGACCAAATCTGAAATATGTGCGTTGAATAGAAAGGTGTCTAGGCCAAATGGCTTAATGAAAAGATCTGAAATTTTTCAGGAAGGGACACACTGAAGTTTTCATCATGTGTGCAAAATTTCAGAGGACTGTAACATACCTATTGTGAAATTTGATTGACATTGTGGGGAAGGGTCAATTCTATAGAGTTTAGATTTCATGCATGAAGAGCGTGAGAGCAACAAAAAGTATATTTGAGTGTTCAGACTCATCTTGGGAACATGGAGGGTCACCAAGAGTAAAAATTGAGGCTATGAAAGGTTCCCCAAGGGTTTGAGGTGATTATAGGGGTGGATTTGAGGAAAAGAGAGTTTAGAATAGAATCTGAAGAGAGTGTTGAGAGGATCCAAAAACCTACACCACTTGGAGGAAAGAGTGAGTCTAAATGCTTTGTATGTGGAGAGAAGAGACATAAGGCAAGTTCATATCCATTGACTTTTGAGAGCAAGAGATTGAGAGAAAGGAGAGGCTTACTTGACTTGGGTTTGCATGTTGGACCTTCTTCACCAAGATCTAAGAGGGAGAAGATCTAAGACCAAGGAGTTGTGTGAGGTTTGTGGAGTGGAAGGACTTCCAAAAGGACATGAGTGTAGTGGAGTAAAAGCAATTTTGGAGACTTTGGTGAAGGATCTTGGAGAGAGTCTTAGTACAACTACAGAAATACTATCACCTTTATCAACAAGTTCTCAAGATTAGTGATGGACATAATCTTTCAATTTCTGGATAAACTATCCATGAGAGTTAGATTAATATGCACTCTAGGATTTGACGTTGCTATAGAAATCTTGGAGCAACTTGAACCTTTTGTGTTCTCTAGAGTGGATTGTTCTCAGATGGTGTTAGTCATGTATATATTCTATGAGTTATAGAGTGAGAGAAAAAAAGGAGAAAAAAAATTGAGAGAAAAGAAAGATAGTGAGGAGTTAAGATGGGAAAACTTCCGGTTTTCTTTGGCAAAGATAGAGAAGATATGGATGTCTTTGTGAGAGATTTCAAGAGAGCTTGCATAGGAAACAATGAGAGGATGAAGAATAAATGGGTCTCATTATTACCAGATTTCTTTGAGGATGCAGCACTTACATGGTATGAGTCAAAATACCAAAAGAGAGAGAGTAGAGATGGGGAAGAAGAGTATTGGGAGAGTTTGACTTCAACACTCATTGAGAACTTTCTTCCATATGAGAGTTATGAGAGATTGATGAGTGAGTTAACCTTTCTCAAACAAGGAGATGGAGAGAAAGTGAGAGTCTATGTGGAAAGAGTGGAAAAGTTAGAGTCTAGATTTCACATAGTGTTGAAGAAGGGTGAGGATGATGTGGAGACTACTATGATTGGCATAGGAGCCATGTTCACCAAGAATTTTGTGTGAGTATTGAGACCACAAATTAAAAGCAAGGTGAGATATGAGAAACCTTCTTCCAAGGTTGAAGCTATCAAGATTGCAATTCGTATGGATGAGAGTTTGGAAGGGGATGAGATTGATTTGGTAGTGAAGGAGGTTGTGCATCATCCTCAAGGTTACAAGTATGGTGGAACTTCTGATACTTTGGTGGCAAGGGTTGCACCACAAGTAGTGGTTGCTCCAGTTCTTGCACCTCTTCCAAAGGATCCACTTCAAACCATCACAGAACAACTTGTAGATCTCAAGATCAATGTGGTGCAACTATGGGAGAAGAGAGAGGTGGATCAAAATGTGGGGAGAGGGCCTAGGAGTTATGGAAAATATACATACAAAGGGGGCCAACCAACCAAAAATTTCAATGAGAGAAATTGTTTTGGTTGTGGAGGAAGAGGCCATATCCAAAGGAATTGCCCAAATTCTACTTACCATGGAGGAAGGGTTATGAGAGAGCCAATAGAGGGAATGAGGGAGGAAGTGAAGCCCAAGTGGCTCCTAATCCAAACAAAGGTAAAGGGATAGCATCCATAGATGTGATTGAGAGCAAGTATGAGAAGGGAGAGTGCTCAAACTCTAAGGGTCCTAATTTGGAGCTTTTGGCACAAGAGAAGAAGAGAGCTCGTTTTGCAGAGGATGTTCACTCTTCTCAAGGATTTACTCCAAGTAAGGATACTCCAATGTCTATTAGGAGCACTCGCACCTCAACACCATCAACAACAAAGACTCCAAGGAAGAAGTTGGAGATGAAGGACTTCTTGATTTCAAAGCAACGATGGAACTACAATGTGTTGGAGGATGTTGGTAGTCACAAGGCTAACATCATAGTGGGCCAATTGATTGCTTTGAATCCTACTTTGATAAAGGAGCTTAGAGATGGTTTGAGTTCTACAAGGTTCAAGAGAAAGAAGAAGGCAAAAGCTCCAGTATCAATGGGGGTGGTCGATGCTAAGCCAGCACCATGGGAGGCTTGTGAATATGTCTCCAAGATTGATATGAGAGTGAATGGTCACAACATCAAGGATGCATTGGTTGATGGAGGATCAGCAGTGAATGCCATGTCAGGAAGGTTGATGAAGAAGTTGAGTATGATACTCTCAAGACCTTCAACATTTGTGGTGAGCATGGCTGTAATACTCCGAGGACAAGAGAAGAGAGAAAACACAGATTGCACACTCAAACATTCGATGCCCCAAGGGAGCACCTTCTCTTTATTATATAGACAAAGAGGATCTCCTCCAAGGAAGCTCCACCATAGGATTAGGGACATAGATAGGTGACATGTCAGCAAGCTCCACCCTTGGATTACTGATTTGGATGGGTGACCTGTCTGGTCTAGGTCCTATCTGGTTGGTCAAACGAGCTTTGACCGGAGGGAATCTTTTAGGGAATCTTCCTGTAGGAATCTCAGAATCACATGAGTAAGGTACCGTTGGAAAGCTCTCGACGAGACAAACCAGGGGGGAGGGAAGGCCAGCCTTTCCTCTGTTGGGGGGGGGGGAATCTGCACATTTTTGAGGCCTAATTCATCCGTTTAGGCCTCCAAAATTGCCTTCGAAGATTTCAGGCATATTTTGGTTCCTACTCTATTAGTAGAAGTCCCCTTTTGGTGATACCTCTTTCTGATCTGTTTAGTCCATCATGTGTAACATCCTTCCAGATGTTACCAAACCAATTCTCACCTTTAAATCATATGTCTAGCTATTGGTTCTATGGTTCTCAAGTCTATTTCGGTTTCTGCCCTATTAGTAGAAATACTCTTTTGGTGATACTTCTATCTGGTCTATTTTGACCATCATGTATAACATCATTCTAGATGTTACCAAACCAAATTTCACATCTAGATCATATGGCTAACCCTTGGTATTACAGACCTCCCTCCTTTTAAGACGCAACGTCCTCATTGTGCAATTGTTGCTCAAATGCTTGCACCAACACCGGTGCATGTGCCAAATTGGCAGCGGGTTCCCAGGTCGCTTCATAGAGAGGGTAACCTTTCCATTGTACTAGATATTCCACCCGCGGATGGCGAGTACCACATATGCGCTTTTGGAGAATCCGCTCTACTTCATATTCCTCTGTGCCATCAATGACTGTCGGACAAGGTCGAATGTCCTGTGTGGAAGTACCTTGGCCTGATCGGGGAGCATATCTGCGTAATAGGGAGACATGGAACACTGGATGGATCTTCATGTGTGGTGGTAGCTCCAGGTGATAGGCCACAACGCCGATGCGACGAAGAATCGAGAAAGGCCCAATAAAACGAGGTCTGAGCTTACGAGATCCAGCTAATGTGAGGTTGGTTGTCGATAGCCACACTTGATCCCCAACATTGAACTCCATATGCCTACGGTGTGCATCAGCATACTACTTTTGTTGATTTTGCGCAATCTGTAACCTGTGCTTGGCGCTCTCCACACCTTGTTGGATTCTAGAAACAAATGTGTTGACTGCATCAACCTTGGTAGTCACTGGACAGATCTTCATCAAGCTAGAAGGTGTGAAGAGATGCTCACCATACATGAGGAAGAACGGAGTGACCTGGGTGGAGGCATTCACTGAATTGTTGTAAGCGAATTCCACCAACGGTAGTAGGGTGTCCCACCTCTCTTGCTCTTCTAAGGTGAAGCCGCGTAACATGTGTTCAATCGTGCGATTAGCCCGCTCTGTTTGGCCATCTGTTTGTGGGTGGTAAGCTGTAGACATGGCCAACTTGGTTTTGAAGAAACCAAAGAGTGTTCGCCAAAACAAACTGGTGAATTGGGTGCCTCTATCGGTGATGAGTACTCTAGACAAGCCATGGTGAGCAAAGACTGCATCTAAGTATAGTTGAGCTAGTTGTGGAGCGGTCACCTCCTTGGTGGTAGGGCGTACATGAATCATTTTGCTGAGCCGGTCCACAAAGACCACAATGGAGTCAAACCCTGAGGTGGTCTTGGGTAATTCACAGACGAGATCCATACTCACTTGTTCCCAACGTTGGGTAGGAGTGGGAAGAGGTTGAAGGAGCCCTGTAGGAGCTTGATTAGAAGCTTTGTTCTGTTGACAAAGTAGGCAGCTACGCACATAGTCCATCACGTCGTTGCTCATCTTGAGCCAATAGTAATGGCGCTTGACTGCCTCCAAGGTCTTGTCCACTCGGACATGAGCTGCAATGGCCGAATCATGACATTCCGCTAGAATGGTGGTGCGTAATTCTGGGACATTTGGGATCCACAATTGGCCCTCTTGAAAGGTGAGTCCTTGGGTGCTGGTAATACCTTTGGATGCTTGCGCTTCTACAATCTGTGGGTTAGTTTTTGTAGCAGCTAGAATCTCTTGCCAGAATTCAGGGTTAATCTTAACCTCTGCCGCCAAGTTGTTGGCCATTGGCATGCGGGTGAACGCATCTGCAAGTTGCTTCTTACCTTCCACGTAGGTGATTGTCATGTTGAAGCGTTGTCGTCACTCTGCCCACCAAATTTGGCGACGAGATAGATCCTTCTGCGTCTCGAGGTAGACTAGAGGTTTGTGGTCTGTCTCTACTACAAATGCCTTCTCGCCCAGGTAGTGCTTCCAATGCTTGGTTGCTAGAACAATGGCCAGCTCTTCTCGTTCTGTGGTGTGGTAGTTGCGCTCTGCCAGTAACAAATTTTGAGAGAAATATGCAATTGGATGCCATCCGTCATGCCACTCTTGTTGTAGGACTGCTCCTATTGCTACGCCTGATGCATCCGTAGCCAACTTGATTGGATGTTTTGGGTCATACCACTTCAAGATTGGTGCATGTAGCAAGGCGGCCTTCAATTCTTGAAAGGCCAACTCTTGTGCAGTTCCCCATGTCCACTTCTTCCCCTTGCCAAGTAGTGCCGTTAAAGGCTGTGCAACCTTGGAGAAGTCCTTGACAAATCTACGATAGAATCCCGTCAACCCCAAGAAGCTCTTAAGTTGAGTCTGATCTTCGGGGGCACTCCATTTTTGAATGACCTCTATTTTATCTGTCAATACTTGAATGCCCTCTGCACTTACTCTATGCCCTAAGTTGTCTACTTCAGACTTGCCAAACTCACACTTTGAGATTTTGGCGTACAACTGATTCTGTCTTAGAATCTGGAGGACCTCTCGTAGATGTTGTTTGTGTTCTGTCATCGTGCTACTATATACTAAGATATCATCCAAGAAGATGATAACAGACTTATCCAAGTATGGACGAAATATGTCATTCATTAGGCTCATGAAAGTGGCAGGCACATTGGTGAGGCCAAAAGGCATCACAAGATACTCAAAGTGGCCATACCTGGTTCGAAAGGCAGTTTTGTACACATCCTCCTCTGCAATTCGGATTTGATTGTAACCGCTCCGCAAGTCCAGTTTGGTGAAGTATCTCGCTCCATGGAGTTGATCAAACAGGTCATCCATGCGAGGTAAGGGGTATTTGTTCTTCACTGTTTGCTGATTGAGACCCCGATAGTCAATGCACATGCGCATTGTACCATCCTTCTTCTTCACAAACAAGACAAGGGCCCCATATGGTGATACGCTATGTTGGATGAACCCTTTCTGTAGCATCTCCTCAATTTGAGTCTTACACTCCTCCAACTCATGAGGTGATAGGCGATATGGGGCCTTACAAGGAGGTGTCTTCCCCGGGAGTGTCTCTATTTTGTGATCTACTCGCCTTTTAGGTGGTAATCCTGAGGGTAGATCCTCGGGAAAGACATCTTGAAACTCATCCACCACATCCTTCAATTTCTCAGGAATTTGTCCAGCGAGTTGTGCACTCTGGACTTCTCTTATTAGACCCAAAAAACATCTATCGGTCTTACAGACAGTTGTCGTCCCTACGACATATAGAGGCAGTTTCTGCCTGTGTGATTTTTCTTTAACCCCAATGATTGACCATTGGTGGGTTCTCACTACTTTCTTCCTCCAATCCACCATTGGGTTGTACTGTTCCATCCATGGCATGCCTAAAATTGCATCATAACGGGCTAACTGTATCACTTGCCACTCAATTGCTTCCTGATATTCTCCTATAGAGAGGGTTACCCGTCTAGGTAATGATTCAATCCTCTCTGTTTGCCCATTTGGTAACTCGACTTCTTCACTTCCATCTCTCTCTAGATCCATTCCCAATCTGATTGCAATAGAGCGAGACAAGAAATTCTCTGTTGCTCCTGGATCTATTAATACTCTTACTTGATTACCTTCTAGGATTCCATTCACAACAATCAATTGTGAGGTTGCCTTTCGGGATCTTTGCGCATTATTCTTCTTCCTTCCCTCGCTTCTCCGCTTCCTTATTGAGCCAGTAAGGCCGCGAGGTACATTTACTGGCGATCTTTGTTTTCCGGAGTGGTTTCCACCTCCTCCTCTTCAATGTGCCTCTCCATGTTGTTCAAAGATCGCCTGTATGAAGGCCGAGGGCCTCTAGGGAAACGAGTGCAAAAATTGGTAGATATGTGCCCAATACGGCCACAATTGTAACAATGGCATTGTTCTCCTCGAGTCCCTTCTCCTCGTGGGACTCCATCTCTTCGTTCTTCTACCCGTCCTCGCTCTCCTTGAAGCGGTCGTGCTCCTCGATCCCGGAATCGAAGGTTGCCCAATTCCATCGGTACTGGTCCACCCATGTGTGGCATTTCTACCCGATAATGTTGAGGTGGAACTACTCCTTCACCTCCACCTAATGCTCCGGCTATTCTTTGCGCACAAGCAATGGCTTCAAATACCGTGCGAGGGTTTTGCACCATGACTTCTTGGCAAATCCGCTCTTTCAACCCTCGTTTGAAATTGTCGAGAGCCTCTGCTGGACTCATGTCGGTAATTGCGACTTGTAGATCCAAAAATGCCTCCACATACTCTTGTATGCTATTCTTCTGTCTCAATCCCCATAGTCGGGTTCGAGCCATCTGCATAGAATCCACCGATTGGAAATTCTTGAGCAGTCCTTCTTGCATTGCTGTCCATGTGACCTCCCTTCTCTCTGCCAGCATGGATCGTTCCCAAGCATCATACCATGTGAGGGCTTTATCGGGCAAGTACCCACATGCAAACACGCCTGCAGCATGCTCTGTGATCTCTGTTGAGAACAATCAAAAATATCGATTCATTCTTGAGATCCAATTCTCCACTACTCCCATCGTACGCTGCCCCTTGTAAGGCTCGATGTTGCAGGTCTTCTTCATCCGGAGTAGCAATGTGGCTTCATCGTTGATAGGGTTTGTAGGCACGGGTGCCTCTCCAAGTACTTCAGTCGCAGGTACTGGGTTTTGAGATGGCTCTTCTTCTTGCATGGCTTGATCGTTCCTGAGGATCTGCACTTGACTTTGCAATGTCTCCATGGTCATCTTAATCTCTTGAAATTCATTCAACATCCCTTGCATTCCTTGCACCAGCTCTTGCAACTGCGGATCCATGGTGCCTGCAACACCCAATTGCTAACGTCTACTTCAATACAGAGTCAATATAATCACTCTGGAAGGCGCACGAACTATCGGAACTACCATTGGGACCTCAGAAGCTATCACTTGTTGATAATACTCCTCACCAAAATTCCTAACCACAAAATCTCTAAACATCAATTTCGGCCTCACTACATAACGGATTTCTACTTGAGTGTTGAAAGGGAGAGGATTTGGGACATTCATATCCATATTATCATAATAGAATGTAGATCGTCAAATCCCACTCTTTGTCATATATCACCACAGGTAGAATCACCGGGTTTGGTGAGTTCATCACTCTGTCCATGAATTCAGCACCGAAGTGATAAACTAGCGATACTCTCATCTGCTCACGTTGGATGTACATAACCTTGATGTGGAATGGGTTTGAGAATGGAAAGCTAGGTGCGGGAAATTGTCCTCCCAGCGCATCCATCCCATCCGCTCTCTAAAGTCCTTCCTAAGTCTAACGATTACTCTATGTTCTCCACCTCAAATTACTCAGTTTCAATAGTTCCTGCTATTCCAAGAGGGGTGATCCACTCTCTTGGACTAGAACACTCGCTCTGATACCATTGTAATACTCCGAGGACAAGAGAAGAGAGAAAACACAGATTGCACACTCAAACATTCGATGCCCCAAGGGAGCACCTTCTCTTTATTATATAGACAAAGAGGATCTCCTCCAAGGAAGCTCCACCATAGGATTAGGGACATAGATAGGTGACATGTCAGCAAGCTCCACCCTTGGATTACTGATTTGGATGGGTGACCTGTCTGGTCTAGGTCCTATCTGGTTGGTCAAACGAGCTTTGACCGGAGGGAATCTTTTAGGGAATCTTCCTGTAGGAATCTCAGAATCACATGAGTAAGGTATAGTTGGAAAGCTCTCGATGAGACAAACCAGGGGGGAGGGAAGGCCAGCCTTCCTCCGTTGGGGGGAAGAATCTGCACATTTTTGAGGCCTAATTCATCCGTTTAGGCCTCCAAAATTGCCTTCAAAGATTTCAGGCATATTTCGGTTCCTACTCTATTAGTAGAAGTCCCCTTTTGGTGATACCTCTTTCTAATCTGTTTAGTCCATCATGTGTAACATCCTTCCAGATGTTACCAAACCAATTCTCACCTTTAAATCATATGTCTAGCTATTGGTTCTATGGTTCTCAAGTCTATTTCGGTTTCTGCCCTATTAGTAGAAGTACTCTTTTGGTGATACTTCTATCTGGTCTATTTTGACCATCATGTATAACATCATTCTAGATGTTACCAAACCAAATTTCACATCTAGATCATATGGCTAACCCTTGGTATTACAATGGTAAACAAACAACAAGTTTGACCAAGAGGGGTGATGGATAAGGTGGTAGTTTCAATTATGGGAGTTCAAAATCTCATGACTTTCCAAGTCTTGAAGGATTCAAGCTATGACTTACTTCTTGGGAGGCCATGGTTGAGAGTAGCACAAAAATTGACCAATGGCACAAAAGGTACTTGAGGATTGGGCCATCAAACTATAGAGTCACAATTCCTATGACTAACACCATCAACACTTCACATTCAGATACACCATCTTCTGATTATTAGGAATAAGATTCTGAAGAAGGAGCTTCAGATGTGGACACAAACATGGAGGAGGAGACCTCCACGGAGGAGGATGAATCTGAATTGGATTCAGATATGTATTCCTTGTGTGTTATGGATTTTGCACCTAAACCAAAGGTTTTAAAGGACCCAAATAAATCACCATTGACACTTGAGGAGGTAAAGAGAAGGTTAGCTACCCTCAAGTATGGCCCAAGTGTTACCAAGGAGGAGAAGGTGAGATTTGAGGAGATTTTCCGCAAGTTCATCCATGTGTTTGCTTTCAATTACAAGGATTTGAAGGAAGTGACCTTGGAGGAGCACAAGATAGAGGTGGAGTCACATGCAAGACCAATCCGCCAAAAGCAACATTGCATTAGCCCACCAATATCTTTGGTTATGAAGGAGGAGATTGATAAGCTCAAGGAGGCTGGATTTATCTTTGAGGTGGAGAATTCATATAGGGTGTCTCCATTTGTGATTTTGAAGAAAAAGAATGGTAAGCTTTGAGTATGTGTGGATTACAAGAAGCTCAATGTTGTTACCAAGAAGGACTACTACACATTACTATTCATTGATGAGATCTTGGAAGAGGTTGTAGGTCATGAAAAGTATAGTTTTAGAGATGGTTATAGTGGATATAAGCAAATCAAGATTGCACCAGAGCTTCAACAACTCACCACATTCACCACACATTAGGGAACTTATGCTTTCAAGGTCATGCCTTTTGGGCTTTGCAATGCTCTAGCCACATTCTAACGGTTTATGAACAAAGTATTTGAACCTTTCATTGGGAAATTCATGAGAGACTTCATTGATGACTTTTGTGTCTATGGGAGCAAGGAGGAGCACTTTGAGCACCTAATCAAGGTCTTGCAATGCTTGGATGAGGCAAATGCATCACTCAACCTAGAGAAGTACATTTTTGGATATGAAGAAGGTCTACTTTTGGAGCACATCATCTCCAAGGATGGAATAGCAGTTGATCCTTAGAAGGTGAGGAAAATCTCAAACCTTCCATTCCCTTCAAGCTTGACAAAGTTACACCAATTCTTGGGGATGGTTGGATACTATAGGAGGTTCATCTTCTCATTTTCCAACAAGGCTTATGCATTGACCATCTACATGAAGAAGGGTGTAGATTACATGGTGATTTTGGAGGACAAGGAGGCTCTCAAAGCTTTTGAGGAGCTCAAGCAATCCCTTGCTATAGCTCCAATTTTTGCTAAACTTGATTGGAGTAAGCCTTTCATCCTCTACATTGATGCTTTAATATAGCTATAAGATGCACTCTTAGTCAATAAGACCAAGATGGGCATGATCATCCAATAGCTTATGCTAGTAGGTAGATGGTTTCAGCAAGAAACAACTACTCTATCACGGAGAGAGAAGGGTTGGCAGTGATCTTTGGTCTCAAGAAGTTTAGACACTACTTGATTGGACGGAAAGCCACCATTGTCACAGATCACAAGGCTTTGAAGTACATCTTCAGCAAGCTTAATGTTGAAGGGAGACTAGCAAGGTGGATGATACTCTTGTCTGAGTACGACTACACCATTGGGGATAGGCCAAGAAAGAAACATGCAAATGTTGTTATCTAGAGCCTATGATCATGATGGAGATGAGCAAGTGGATGATTACTTCTTGGATGAGGAGCTCATGACAATCTGAATCACTCAAGAGGTTCCAATGGAACACAAGGAGATTGTGGATTTTGTGACAAGAGGTAATTATCTAGCAAGGATGCATGCTAGGGAGAGGAAGGCCTTTGCAGCAAGATCTAAACCTTCCACAATGGTGGAGAATATTCTTTTTTTCACCAAGGAGCAGATGGTCTACTTCAAAGAGTAGTGGGTAAGGAAGAGCCTATCCTACCTATAAAGGAGTTTCATGAAGGTTTAGTGTGTGGAGGTCACTTTGCAGAAAAGGTGATTGCTTTCAAGATTCTAGATGCAAGTTACCATTGGAGAGGGATTTTCAAGGATTATCTTGATTATTGCAAAACTTGTCATGTTTGTCAAGCTTTTGCTAAAAAGTGTACATCTACTCCACCACTTAGATCAATTCCATTGCTAGGACCTTTTGAGAAGTGGGGAATTGATTTTGTAGGTCCTCTCAATAGAACCCCAAGGAACAATCCATATATTGTGGTAGTTACTGAATATCTCACCAAGTGGGTTGAGGCTAGACCATTGAGGGACAAGAATGAAGATGAGGTTGGTGGATTTCATTATGAACACATTATCACTAGGTTTGGATGCCCATTAGAGTTGGTTTTTGATAGAGGAGGAGAGTTTATAGGAAGCATTACTACAACCATGCTACGACATTTCTCTATCACACATAAAGTAACCACATCCTATAAACCAAATTTCAATGGTTTGGCAGAGAGAACCAATCAGGCCTTATGCATGATGTTGGCCAAAGATGCAGAAATAGAGGGGGCAAAACATCATTGGGACAAAAGGATTCATGCATTTTTGTGGGAATATATGACAACCATGAAGACTTCCATTGGGTATTCTCCATTTCAATTGGTATATGATATTGAGTCTACCTTACCTATTCACTTTGATCTTCCTACCTTCCAAAGCATTCATAAGAGATTGAAGAAAGCACAATGAGGTGATACAAAGAAGTCAACAAAGGAACAACTCATGGAGTTTGAAGAGGCAAGAGCAGTTGCTATGGTTTGAGTGAAGCAAGCCCAAAGGAAACAAAAGGAGAGCTATGACAAGAGGCAAGGCAAGAAGAAGGTGGAGCCTTTCAAAGAAGGTGATTGGGTAATGTTTTTTGATTCTATTCGATTCAAGAGAGTGCAAAAGAAGTTTTTGCCCAAGTACTTTAGACCTTTCATAGTGGAGAAGGTGTGGGGCAATTACACCTATGATCTCAAGGAGTTGGGAAGAAGATGCTTTGATAGGATTAAGCATGATAAGTTGAAGATGTATAGAGAAGGTATAGAGACCTTCACTTTGAGGACAAAGTGAAAACTTAGTCCGAGGGTAAATGTAACACTCATTTGTGCATGTGTGTGGTATTGTGATATTTAGCTTGGTATTACAAGTACTTGAGAGATATTATTTATAAAGAGATAAAGGATGATTCTACATTAGTCATGATTAGCTAGAGTTAGTCATAGCTAAGATAGAGAGGACTTTACTTTAGAGGAAGTGGAAAAGATGAGCACCATTATTTTTGATTCTAGTGTGTTGACTTGGTATTATTCTTAGGTGTTTGGCTTTGAGGAAAGAGTTGAGAATTCTTGGGCCCACAAACCTTTGTTTTGATTCTTCTATAGTCCAAGGATAGCCCATGTGAAGGAATCCTTGACTTGGTGGTTGGGTTGAGATAAGATCACATGCTAGTGGAATATGCCCATGGGAATGGATATTTCTTTTTATTTTTTGACTTGACTTGACTTTTAGTCTAGTAACTTGAGTTACTACGGTAATTAGTAACTTTGGTGCATAACTATTTCACAAGTATATAAACAAGGGGTGAGGAGGTACTCAACATCCTTTCATTTGCAACTATCTCTCTCTCATTGAGTTCTCTAGTGAGTAATGTCTTGAGTCTTGGAGTGTTAACCTTGGAGGAGTATGATGGAGTTGGGGTTCCTTGCCTTCTTAGTCCATGGTGCGCTACCATAATAGCCATCAGAGGTTCATCTTGAGTGAGAGACAGGCTGGCTCATAGTGCAACAATCTGTCATTTAGCTCGCTCCACTTGGAATCACCACCAAAGTTTTGCCACACCATCCAATTGGCTAGAAGCCAAGAGAATCTATTTCCATTCATCTTGAAGATTGGTGGCTTCAAAGTAACATTTGCAATCAAACACAAAATTCTCCACTGTGCTCAAAAGATTCTTGCTTTCAAACACCTTGGGTTTTGGAAATTGAATGTGATCTTCTCCATCTCAAACTGGCACTCTCTCTATATATTCTTGTCGTCGTTGGTCTTATTCATCCAACAATTGAGTAAGGTGCTCAATTTGTTGCTGTATTGCAAGGATAATTTCTGGTATTGCCGCCATAGCTACTACTCTATCCCACTACTCCCAATTTATCTAATTGATTAACATATAAATGTAGCATGTCCCTTGCTCTCCATACGTTACAACCGGAAGTATCAAGGGTTCCTTAGACAAGATGATCATATGGAGAAAATCTTGCCCAAAGTGAGAGGTGATGAATTGTGTGAAATGATGCTTGGGTAATATCTAGACATGAAAATCCTAATAGTTTGGCGGAAGTGGATTTGATGGTCTATAAATTCCATCCATCCCATTGTTGCTCCAATACCAATGTCAAAGACCAAGACCAAGGAGAGAAATAGGAGAATGGAAGCTCACATTGGGATGCTAAATGAGGGAAAACTTTGAATGCCTAGCATGAGTTTCAGCTTTGGTATTTATAAGTATCATACAAGGCCCTTGAGAAGCTTCTCAAGAAACTTCCTTGAGCTACTTTTTTAGAGTGCAAGCCAAGTTAACTAGGAAGCTTCCTTCTAGAAGTCGTCTACTTGGCATACAAGCTAAGCTAGTTGGAAGCTTCTAGAAGCTACTTACTTGAGGTGTAAGCTAAGCTAGCCAGGAAGCTTCCTAGATACTTCCAAAATATTCTAAGCTAATTTGGCTTATTTTCTACCTTGTTAGCCCTACTAACTTCATTGCTAAACTCCATATTGTTATACTCTCAAAAAGCATGAGAGCTTGGAAAACTCATAAGTGTGGGAAAAGCAGCTCTAGGTTGTCTAACTAGGTTCACCACTGCCATAGGTGACCTATCAGCCACTACCACCGTCTGATACTAACGCCCAACATCCAAGATGGCATCAACAATGATGTGGTCTAGTCGTTAGATCCCATCATAAGCACGTTGTAGAACCTCTCTAGGTAAGAAGTTCATCCACCAAAGACAAAGATGATGAGCCCGTTATCCCAATCTGGTTGCATCTATCAATACAACAAGTCCCATCCAAGAATGGACCTGATGTGTACTTACCACCACTTTGGTGCGAGAATCACCCATCAAAGGAACGTTCTCTAAAATGTAAGCTAGAGAAACGGATTGATGAACCTAGAGATGTTGTAGTATCCATAACATCTCTCAAAACACACCAGAATGAGGATCCTAAAGACCCAAACCTTGGCTAGCACATGTATGTCCCTAACATGGCCATCCAAAAATCACCAAATGAATAGGTCCATGTCGCTCTAGATCATGTGCCCCCAATAAGGAAATGTCTATTGGTAGGGCCTTTTGGTAAACTTCTGACTATTGACATTGGTAGTAACTCAGGATACCAATAGGTCAAGTGTGCCACATGATGGAGAGAGATTCACCTAGAAATCTCATCTCTCTCTACATACAAGTACCTCTGTACTTATATACCTGCCTATAATACCACAACTAGTTTAGTGCTAATCCCACCAAACAACTTCAGTAGACATACTCCCTGTAATGGATACTACCAAGCAATGAGTGTGGTATCCAGCGGTGTCAAGGTAATCAACTCTAGGAGCTCATCCTCATACTAGTCTCTTGGTGGTACAAAGGCTCCACTCCAAGCTTGTTGCACCAATTGATCTACATGCTATTGCAATGCTTCAACTCAACTCCACAAAGGAACATCCAAGGTGGATAGGACAATCTCACTTGTACTCCAAATCCAAGTGATCTCTTCTCATACTAGAGTATCCTCTACATGGGTGTTCTCACCAGGCCAAGTAACAAACCACCAAAAGCTTAAACTGATCCCAAAATGTAGTGAGCCAAGACTACCACTACTAAAGCGTACTGGTAGGCAACATTCTCATTTCTCACCAGATTTTCAACCTGGTCTATTGGAGATTGTCTCCTCCCAATAGTCAATATTGAAACCCATGGGGTATAACACTACTCCCCTAACTAGCACATCATATGACTCAACTATTGTTGCAATAGCCTAGTAGTAGGGATCACATCATCCCTAATCGCACAAAGTGTGGCAACCAATCAAAACATTAGAGTTGGATCAACTCCTAATGTAAATATGTCACTGGCTGAAAATAAAGGGTAATGCATAATCAGTTGAGCCGCCACCAATATCAGGCTAGACTCAATCTATGTAGTAGTAGATGGCTGACTAGCAGGTAGTCTATCATACATCCCATCACCACCTACCACACCTACACTGGGATGTCTAGGAGCCATGGATGTCATCTGCAATGCCTCAAAGAGTGTGAAAGACTAAGGAAGTCTTACTTGTCTCCCAACCTCTCCTCTCTGTGGGTCCAACTCCATTGATGCTCCTCTAGGCTTTGGAGCACATACTGCACTCCTAGTCACTATTGTAGATGCATCCACTTGGGCTGCTCCGCACATGAAGTCCAAAGCATCTCTATCACCAGCATATGAGATGGAAGTTTCAGCACTCAAATTTGACCTCCTTTGAGCAATAGACATACTAGCCAATCTTTGCTCCAACTACTTAATCAGAGTAGCCATAGTTGTTTCAGAAGTAAGGGCATATACTACACCCTTACTAAGTCTAATCCCTTACCACCACCTCTACCACCTTGTCTACAAGGAACTAGAGCTCTCCTACTATCTGCCATAGCAGCCCTACCACTCCATAACTCTAGGTGTAGGTCAAAGCACCAGTCACTAGTGTGACCAAATTTGTGGCGATGTTCACATTGCCTTTATGTTGGTTATGATGCTCCAGAGGTCTGCTGCCCTCAGAGCACTCTCTCCTATGGTGAGGTCCACCACAAATCTAGCAAGCAACACCACTACTCACTGGCTGCTATTGACCCAAACATGAAGGTAAGGCTCTAGCTCCACCAGGCCATCCACTCAATCCATATGATCTAGGTTGTCCACCCTATCCTTGAAAACTAACTGGGTGTGGTACACTCTACTGCACTCTAGAAGAAGTCACGATTGTGGATGAGGTCTTCTTACCAAATTTAGATGTCACCACTCTCTCCTCCACCACGTCAAGCTCAATATGCTCAGCCAAACCAAAGACCATTGCCAAAGTAGATGAAGTAGCCTATAACAACGTAGCATCACAAACTCTACATCGCAACTCCCTGTCTAGTATCCCATACCAATATTGGACTGCTTGGGTCTTAGTTACTCCCTAAGTGAAACTAATTAGCCATCTCATGCAAGTGTATGCCTCTCGTAGGCTCTCTCCAACCTTTTGTTGGAAGTCTTGCAAGCTCCTCAGCTTGTCAATCCGCACTCCCTGGTAGTTTAGCCTCAAACACTAGAAGATCTTTACTATGGGGTTAAACCCCGGTTCTACACCACCTCCTATAGTGGTACCTCCACTCATACTAGCACTCTCTCTAGCTAGTGCACCTCCACTAGCTCCACCAACACTACTTGAGCTAGGACTCGTGGGTATAACCGATCTACCCCTATAAACTAAGCCTGAAGTAATGGAGACATAGTTTGGAGACCAATATTATCTCCATAGCTCAATCTCCTCCAAGTGAGCTCTCCTAAATTCATGGTAGTTCTCCATCAGCGGATCCTCCAAATGTTTAAACAAGCCCTTCCATGCCATGAAGGATGTAAACAAAGTCGAGTTTCTCATCTACTACAGATCTCACCAACTATCAAACTCCTGATGAAGTCATCCAACTCAATGGTACCCATTGTACCAAAGTAATGCTTAGGGCCTTTGGAGGCCCCATAAATCTTGTCCATGTCCCACAACAATGATGTAGATACACCAAGGGCACTCTCAACTGAATCAATTCTTGTGTCAAACTGCAACTTAGAGTCAATCTCCTCCCTCATTGGGACCTCAAATACAAGTTGATACCAAGCACTACTCCAAGTAAACCCACGGTGTATTGCAAGGTTATCTCCTTTGGAATCCCCAAAGAACTCCATCATGACAAAGTAACCACAAATTGCCAACCGCAACTACAACCGCAACTACAACCACAACCCCCACTGCAAGTACCCTACCAAGAACCAACACCACCAAGTACCAACACCACTGAGCAGCACCAAGTACCAATATCAATTGAACACTACCCACTAATGTAACTTTAATTGAGACAAATACACTAAGGGAAAGGGAGACCTGTAACCTACCATTCTCAACATGCACTCTCATGGTCTGTAGGTCATCAATTCTTGCCTCACCAAAGAGAAACAAAGGTAGTCTGACTGGTCATCATTCCAACCTCACTATTGAGAGTACACCAAAGTACCAACGCTCTAAATTTAGTGCACCTCACACAAACGTGGTGCACAAACAAGAAGTAGAGAATGGAGGGGGTCCAATCACAAGAAATCTAAACAAAAACCTCCATCTCATAAAGCCACACGGGACTAACTCCTCCACCATTTGGCATTTGAATAACAAGAACTCCTATTTATGTCATAAGCTACCAAGATCACCAAGAATATGATCAAACTGCCTCTCCTAGCCAAAGCTATAAGTGTATAGATAATAATGGGCTAGTCACTAGGACAACAAGTGAGGGTGGACCAATTGGCTAGGGGACTAGTCTAAGAACCACAGATCTAGGAGTCAAACCCTATTGCGCATAATCTAGCAAGATGGGAAAATTTTGCCAAACAATGACTAAGATCTACTCTAAACTAGCTAGCCTCATGCCAACACGCTGGCTTGTTGGCTCTTCTAGGCCTTCGTAGCCTCTCATAGCCCACAGCCCTATGGCTAGCTTGTTGGTCCTTCTAGGCCTTCATAGCCTCTCATAGTCCACAGTCCTATGCCTAGAAGCCTCTAAACGCCAAATGAAGCCTTTCTTCTTGCACTCTTGAACCCTCTCCAAATCAGGCAAAACTCCTCTAAATTTGGCCAAAATCTGATGTAAACTCTAGGAAAAATCAGACATAAACTCCAGCAAAAATCTGAAGTAAAATTTGACGTAAACCCTAAAGATGGCTGATTGCCAAATCCTCCATTAACTCTTCACTTGAGCCAAATTGAAAAAAATAGGTTTCTCCAACTCACAAATTCATGGGGGTGGGTTCCCAACTCCACCTTCAATTTCACTTTTTGAGCCCAACTCACAACAAATTGGTCTTGCTTTCACCTCTTGAGCTCAAAATCATAACTATCACTTGAGAATTGGTTCTCTTTGCTCAAAATTTGGCCAGTGTTTCCATGCACTGTCTGCCTTACTAACAAATCTGCATCAATCAATGAGCTTTTGCACACTAGGGAAAACTTGAACTTTGATCGAGCTACCATGATTCACCTAGCTTGGAGATACCACCAACACTCGCAATTCCTATATCCAATTTCCCCTTGACCTCACTTCTCTGATGTAATCAGTTTTTTTACACCACTCAAATTAACTCAACTCAAATCAGTACTTGATCTATCACTCTATAAATTGCCAACCATTGGGCACTGATTAGAGTCAAGCCACAATCACTCTAGCTAAGAGAATCCAAATGATGCTAGCCAATCTTTGTATATCATAGCCAAGAACTCGAAGGTTCAACATCAAAGAAGTGAGCTCTTTGGAGCTACACTTTGAAAGTATATCCTTGGACTTGAGCTAGGTCTGAAACCCTCACGGTTGTGCTGATGGCACACCCAATGGTGTGAATGGTGTCAAGTGACGGTGGGCCACACCATGAAGTCAATACCCCAAACACAAAATCTGACCGTTGGAAAGTTGTGTATGGGTAATTGCTAAAATACCTCTAACCACTATCACTGCAACTCCAATGTCCAAGCAATCTAGATGCAACACTACAAATGGCATGACATCACCTTCTTCTTTTGATATGATTGTATGCAACTTTGGCCAAAGTTGCAATTGCTTAACTCAAGTTTTGAGTCCTTCTAAACTTGCCTCTTGGGGTTCACTCATCTCTCTACTTGACTTGCCTTCTAACCCCAATGTGAACGCATTCCCTACTAAAACACCACCCTTGGTTCCTGAACTCACTCTTCTTGAATGTCTTTATCTGGCAAGTCCATGCAAGGAACATCTATTCCTTCTATTTGCTCAGTCTTATCATGGAATTCTCTATCCAATTAGGGATCTTCACCTTCTGAGACATCCTATTGTACTTTGGGTTTGCCTTCATTGCTTGTACTTAAATCAAGAATCTTCAACATAAGCTCTTCCTCTTCTTTTAACTATGAGTTTGATTCAATCATGAGTTTAGAGTTTGGGCTTTGGTATTTATAGAGAACATACAAGGTTCTTGAGAAGCTTCTCAAGAACCTTCCTAAAAGCCGCCTTCTTAGAGTGAAAGCTAAATTAATTAGGAACTTCTTGAGAAACATCTTTCTAGAAGCCACCTACTTGGCATGCAAGCTAAGCTAGTCAAGAAACTTCCTAAGAAGTTTATTTCTAGAAGCAACCTACTTGGCGAGCTAAGCTAATTATGAAGCTTCCCAAGAAGTTTCTTCCTAGAAGTTACCACTTGGCATACATGTTACCCCTACTTAGAAGGTACCAAGAAGCTTCTTAGATCATTCTAGAATATTCTTATAATTTTTAGCGAATTTGGCCTATTTACTACTTAGTTAGTCTCAACTAATTTGTATGTAAACTTCATATTATTACACATTCCCCCACTCCTAGTTGGTGATGTCCTTGTCACCATGGAAATGAAAGCATCAATTGGTGCACCAAAATGACTAGGAACCCAATCAAGGAATGAGTAAGTCGTCCCTTCATTGGACTTGTCAGGAAGTGCCATCAACTAAATTCACTTGGAGAAGTGCTCTACCATAACCAAAACATATTGATGATGTCTCATAGTAAATTGTAAAGCTCTAGCAAAGTCCAAACTCCAATGATAACCCAATCCATGAAAGGTAATGGGTGTAATTGTGGCATAGGAGCATAAATGATGCTCTAACTTGGTCACAAACTACACATCTAGCTACAAATTACTATACATTGGTTTGCATAATATGCTACCAATAATGACTTTGGAGTAAGTTATATGTACGCTTTACTCCAATATGTCCTAGCTCCTCATGAGCATGACGGACCAACTTTGGTCTTTGAGATGGAAGTGGTACTAATTTCACTCTACCGTCCTCTTATAAATGCAAAAGGTATTTTCCCTCTAATCTAAACCACCTGGCTTGTTGAAGAACATAGTATCTCTCCTTGACACCAACTATGTCACCCACAACACTAGTGTAAAGATAATCCATCACTAAGACATCATCATGAATATCTTGTTGAAGTATACCAGTATCTCCACTCTTTGGATTTATGACCTTAACAACTCCTCTTGTATGCAGTAAGAGAGATACCACCAAAGCCTCAAAAAATATACATAGAAAGGTAGATGTATGCCAACCTGGCACCAGTTCCTTATCTATCTTACCATGCCAACATGCTCCAATTTGGTTCTACTGCATGGGATATGGGTTTCTACTCAACCCATCTGCATCACGGTTCACCACTCTAGGTTTGTGAATAACCATGAAATCATACTCCTATAAAATCAGAGCCCATTGTGCAAGCTTCCTTGAAAACTTGTTGGAATCCATCACCCACTTTAGTGGTTGATGATTAGTGATGACAGTCAAGAGGTTACCAAATAGGTAACATTGGAAATATGCTATTGCCTATATTGTTGCCAAGCACTCTCCTTCATATGAACTATACTTTGCCTCTGTTGAATTGTTGGAGCTACTAGCATAGGCCACCACAAAATCCTTCCTCTCATCACCATGTTTAGTGAGCATTGCTCCAAGCTCCAATGTACTCCAATCAATTTGAATATAGAATGATCATCCTTTGATCATTCTCCTAAGAATAGGGGCAAATGTCAACCTCTCTTTGAGCTCTATAAAAGCTCTCTCTTGCTCACCTCCCCAACATTACTCTTGTGTATGCATGGTCAACTTTGTCAAGGCCTTGGCAATGGCATTAAATCATGTAACATAACAATGATAGAAGTTTGCCAACCCAAGGAATGCTTGCACTCTACTCACATTTGTAAGCCAAAGAATATGTGCAATAGCTTGCACCTTGGTCTATTGAACACCAAGTCCTCTAGGTAGATAGTGTGACCCAAATACTCAACCTGCTCATGGAAGAATCTAGACTTCCCAAGATGTAATTTCAATCCATGAGATCTCAATCTCTCAAATACTTCCAACAAATGCCTCTCATGCTGCTCCACAATAGTGCTATAGACCAAAATGTCATCAAAATAGCACCAAGTAAAATCCAATCCTACTAGGATCTTATCCATGACCCTTTGGAACTTAGCGATGGTGTTCTTTAACCCAAATGGTAAAAACCTCTACTAATATGATACATCCTTGCTATGAGGATCAATAGCCCAAAACATTATCTTGGACTTATCCTCATCCCTTATTGGCAATTGATGATATATCCTTGAAGATCCAAAGTACTAAAGACCTTTTGCATGCTCAAAGATCTCCTTTGATGTAAGCATGCTATACCAATCAGCCCTAGTCCATTGGTTGATAGGGCAATAATCTCCATACATCTGCCTATATGTGTAATTGTTATGCATACCCTTCTTGGTTGGCATCACTGTAGCTAGTGCATACTCTCTATGTGAAATCTCCATCAAACCAAAAGGTCTCTATTCTAGAACTAAATCAATGCTCTCTCCATGTCACTATATTTGTAGGGATGTCAAAAAACTAGTGTATCATTAGTAAGCCTGTACGACCAAGATCAAGGAAAGAAATAAGAGAATGGAAGATCACATTGGGACACTTGAGAGTGAGAAAATCTAAATGCCTAGCATGAGCTTAGGCTCTAGTATTTATAGGGAACATACAAGGCTCTTGAGAAGCTTCTCAAGAAGTTTTCTTGAACCATTTTCTTGGAGTGCAAAGCCAAGGTAACCAAGAAGTTTCTTTCTAGAAGCTGTCTACTTGGCTTGCAAGCTAAGCTAGTTGGAAGCTTAGAGAAGCTACTTACTTGGGGTGCAAGCTAAGCTAGCCAAGAAGTTTTCCAAGAAGCTTCTTGGATACTTCTGGAATACTCTAGGCTAATTTGGCCTATTTGCTACTTTGTTAGCCCTAACTAACTTTGTTGCTAAACTCCATATTGTTAAATATTCCCCCACTGCTAGTTGGTGATATCCTCATTGCCATTGAAGCTTCAAACCCTTGGATGGCCATTTATGCTTTCTGGAGATAAAAAATAGATTCCCATGTGGCATCATGAAGGGGATACCCTTTCCAAAGGACCTTGTACTTTGTTTGTTATCGACGGTCTTGTTGAATGTGGCAATGTGCAAGGATATAATCAACTTCATATTCCTCATGATGGTTGATAGGGATGGGAAGAGGAGGAGATTGGACATGAGAGGAAAAAGAAGATGGATTTAAGGATAAAGGGTTTCAACTTGGAAATATGAAAGACAACGTGGATGTGCATATGACTAAGCAAGGCAAGTCAATAAGCAATAAAAGAAATGATTTGTTTGACCTCAAAGGGTCCTATCCAATTAGGAATAAGTTAACAAACTTGGGTATCAAGTGAGAGGGGTAGGTTATTAGATAAGAGTATGACTTTATCACCAACTTGAAAGGTGAGATCACAACAATTGTGGTTTGCATATTTTTTTGACAATTTTGGGCAACAAGGAGGTGAGATTTGGCTTGTCGGAGGGATAGGGATATGGTGGTCAAGAAGGTTGAATTATGAGGGACATGAGATGGAGGAGGAGCAAGAAAGGAATCTAGAACAAGCAGAACTTAGCCAAAATTGAGGAAGAAAGGAGAGAACTTGATGCTTGCATGCTTGGAATTATTGTATGCAATCTCTGCAACTGTAAGACATTCATCTCAATTGATATGGTGAATGTTGATGAAGATACAAAGCATATCCTCCAAAGTGCAATTTTCACATTTACTTTGTCCATCAGTTTGAGGATGATAGGCCATGGACAAAGCAAGCTTGGTGCCAAGTATTTGGAAGTGTGTTTGCCAAAACTTTCCAATGAAGCGAGGATCATGGTCAAAGATGAGTACACTAGGCATTCCATGATGCTTAAAAGACATTGTTGAAGTAGATTTGTGCTAACATTGGAGCATCCATGATATCAAAGGTTGGTGCCAAATGTATATGCTTACTAAGCTAATCCACAAACACCATAATTGCCATATGACCTTGCTTTGTCTTGGGCAAGGATGTGATGAGATCCAAGCTCATGCGTTCCCATTGACTAGATGGAATGGGAAGTGGTTGAAGGAGTCCATTTGGTTTCAGGTTGTTGACCTTGTTGCGTTGGCAGCTCTCACATGATTGAGCAAACTCTCAAACATCTCCTTTCATGTTGGGCCACCACCATTGGCATTGGAGGGTACCCCAAAGTCTTATCCACACCCATGTGACCAGCAATTGGTAAGTCATGGGCTTCTTGGAGGCACACAAGTAGGAGATCACCCTTGGTTGGAACATAAATCCGGTCCTCAAAAAAAAGGCCTTCTTTGTAGGAGAAGGTGTTGTATTCCTTGTTGCATGCTACAAGATGGCCTTGTATTGTCTAAAAGAAAAGATCTTGTTGAAGAGCTATCTTAAAGTTGATTTGGACTTTGGAGTCAATTGATACCGTCATAATTGCCATTGTGATGAGAGGAAGAGATTTGAAATCAGGTCATTGTGATAGGGCATTGGGGATGATATGGAACCAGCCGGGCTTGTACTCAAGTTTGATGTCAAACAATTGTAGTTGTTCCTCCCATTGATAATATCTACTCTTCATGTGTTTCAAGTGTAATGTCTACATAATGGTTTGTTATCAATTTGCATAATCACTTTTTCCGCAAGAGATAATGCCTCCATACTTTGGTGGCATATACCATTGCTAGTTATTCTTGATCTTGAGCAAAGTAATTCCTTTTAGCTATATTTAGTTGGAAAGACACAAAGGCAATGGGATGTAATCCATCTAGGAATTCTTGCTACAACATGGCTTCAATTACAAAGTTAGAAGTATCAAAATCAACCACACAAGGTAGTTGAGGATCATATAGTTGAAGAATGAGTCTAGAAGACACCAAATGTTTCAGCTTATGGAATGCTTCTTTGTGCTTGGTGTTCCATTGGTGGAAAGCTCAAGTTCTTCCCCAAGAGATCAGTCAATGGTGCAGCCACATGGGCATAATAGTGGATGAACCGTTGGTAAAAATTGGTCAATCCATTAAATGCATGTACTTTTGTAGCATCCTTTGGAGTAGGCCAATCAGTAATGGTCTTGATTTTCTCCTCTTCCATCTTGATCTCCTCCAATGAGATCTTGTGACCCAAGAAGGTACCTTTCTTTTGCCAAAATGCACACTTTAACTTCTTGAAGTAAATTTTCCATTGTCATAGTTGTCTTAGGAAATTCTCACACATGATTCACATGTTTTACCTCTATCTTGCTATAGATTAAGATATCATCCAAGAACACCACCACATATTGATCCAATTCAACATCTGATGCATATGATCCATGAAGACAACTAGAGCATTATTGCGCCCAAAAGGTAGAACTCTCCACTCAAAATACCCATACCCTTACATACTCTCCACTCAAAATACCCATACATTCTCCTTATCAATGGAGATTTGCCAATAGCCGTTGCAAAGATCCAACTTGGAGAAGTATTGTGCTCTACTCAATTGATCAAGCAAGTCATCAATTCAAGGCAAGGGATATGTATTTTTCATTGTTTTTTTATTGAGCCCACAATAATCAATACAAAAACAAAGTCATACATCCTTCTTTGGAACAAATAGTACCGGTGCTCCCCAAGAAGATGTACTATGTTATATAAAATCCTTATCCAACAACTCCATAATTGTAATTTGCAACTCCTCCAACTCCCTTGGTGAGAGCTATTAGATTGGTCTACTCATTGGAGTACTCCCTGGCAATAACTCAATCTTGAAGGGCATACCTTGATCGGAGGGTAATCCCTTTGGTAGATTATCCAAAAAACACATTGCAAAATCCTAAACTATTTGATCAACCATTGCTTGATGACGCTCTTTACCCTCCTCATATTCTCCTTGTGCAATTTGCTTGATCTACACTGCAAAAATAGACTTACCTTCCTCCAAAGCTTGCTTTATGGTTGCTTCACTAACAAAATTCCAAACTAGGGACTCATCTCTCCTCAAAGCTTGCTCTATGGTTGCTTTCTTGACAAACCTCCCATCTTTAGACTCATCTCCCTTCAAGGCTTGCTCTATGATTACCTTCACAAAAAACTTCCTATCTTGGGATTGACTATTCTTAGGTGTCTTACTTAGAGGTGCAACACAACCTAATCTAATATTTTTACCTTGATGTTGTACTTGAATTTATCATCTGTTCCAATCTAATTGAACCTTATGATGTTCAAGCCAAGGTAGACCTAGAACGACATCATAGTGTAGAGGTACCACTACAAACCTCATACATTCTAAATGCTCTTTCACAATCTTGAAGGTAGCAAGATACAAGGTACTGTAATACTCCGAGGCCAAGAGAAGAGAGAAAACACAGATTTCACACTCAAACATTCGATGCCTCAAAGGAGCACCTTCTCTTTATTATATAGACAAAGAGGATCTCCTCCAAGGAAGCTCCACCATAGGATTAGGGACACAGATAGGAGACATTTCAGCAAGCTCCACCCTTGGATTACTTACTTGGATGGGTGACATGTCTGGTCTAGGTCCTATCTGGTTGGTCAAACAAGCTTTGATCGGAGGGAATCTTTTAGGGAATCTTCCTGTAGGAATCTCAGAATCACGTGAATAAGATACCGTTGGAAAGCTCTCAACAAGACAAAGCAGGAAGAGAGGGAAGGCCAACCTTCACTTTGTTAGGAGGGGGAGATTTTGCACATTTTTTAGGCCTAATTCATCGGTTTAGGCCTCCAAAATTGCCTTCAAAGATTTCAAGCATATTTTGGTTCCTACTCTATTAGTAGACGTCCCCTTTTGGTGATACCTCTTTCTGATCTGTTTAGTCCATCATGTGTAACATCCTTCTAAATGTTACCAAACAAATTCTCATCTTTAAATCATATGTCTAGCTATTGGTTCTAAGGTTCTCAAGTCTATTTCGGTTTCTGCACTATTAGTAGAAGTACTCTTTTGGTGATACTTCTATCTTATCCATTTTGATCATCATGTATAACATCATTCTAGATGTTACCAAACTGAATTTCATATCTAGATCATATGGCTAGCTCTTGGTATTACAGACCTCCCTCCTTTTAAGACGCAACGTCCTTGTTGTGCAATTGTTGCTCAAATGCTTGCACCAACACCGGTGCATGTGCCAAATTGGCAGCGGGCTCCCAGGTTGCTTCATAGAGGGGGTCACCTTTCCATTGTACTAGATAGTCCACCCGCAAATGGCGAGTACCATGCATGCATTTTTAGAGAATCCGCTCAACTTCATATTCCTCTGTGCCATCAATGAGTGTCGAACAAGGTCGAATGTCTTGTGTGAAATGACCCTGGTCTGATCAGGGAGCATATCTGCATAATAGTGAGACATGGAACACTAGATGGATCTTCATGTGTGGTGGTAGCTCAAGGTGATAGGCCACAGCGCCGATGCGACGAAGAATCGAGAAAGGTCCAATAAAATGAGGTCTGAGCTTACGAGGTTCAACTAATGTGAGGTTGGTTGTCGATAGCCACACTTGATCCCCAACATTGAACTCCATGTGCCTACGGTGTGCATCAGCATACTGCTTTTGTTGATTTTGCACAATCTGTAATCTGTGCTTCACACCTTGTTGGATTCTTGAAACAAATGTGTTGACTGCATCGACCTTGGTAGCCACTGGACAGATCCTCATCAAGCTAGAAGGTGTGAAGGGATGCTCACCATACATGAGGAAGAACGGAGTGACCTGGGTGGATGCATTCATTGAATTGTTGTAAGCAAATTCCACCAACGGGAGTAGGGTGTCCCACCTCTCTTGCTCTTCTAAGGTGAAGCAGCGTAACATGTCTTCAATTGTGCGATTAGCCCACTCTATTTGGCCATCTGTTTGTGGGTGGTAAGCTATGGATATGGCCAACTTGGTTTTGATGAATCATTTTGCTGAGTTGGTCCACAAAGACCACGATGGAGTCAAACACTGAGGTGGTCTTGGGTAATTCACAGACGAGATCCATACTTACTTGTTCCCAATGTTGAGTAGGAGTGGGGAGAGGTTGAAGGAGCCTTGCAAGAGCTTGATTAGAAGCTTTTTTATGTTGACAAAGCAGGCAGCTACGCACGTAGTCCATCACGTCGTTGCTCATCTTGGGCCAATAGTAATGGCGCTTGACTACATCCAAGGTCTTGTCCACTCTGACATGAGCTGCAATAGCCAAATCATGGCATTCAACTCAAATGGTGGTGCGTAATTTTGTGACATTTGGGATCCATAATCTGCCATCCCAAAAGGTGAGTCCTTGGGTGCTGGTGACACCTTTGGATGATTGCACTTCTACAATTTGTGGATTAGTTTTTCAAGCAGCCAAAATCTCTGGCTAGAATTTGGGGTTAATCTTAACCTCTACCACCAAGTTGTTTGCCATTGGCATGCGGATGAATGCATTTGCAAGTTGCTTCTTACCTTCCATGTAGGTGATTGTCATGTTGAAGCGTTGTCGCCACTCTGCCCTGTGAGCCGGCCTGTCTCTCACTCAGGATGAACCTCTGATGGCTATTATGGTAGCGCACCATGGACTAAGAAGGCAAGGAACCCCAACTCCATCATACTCCTCCAAGGCTAACACTCCAAGACTCAAGACATTGCTCACTAGAGAACTCAATGAGAGAGAGATAGTTGCAAATGAAAGGATGATGAGTACCTCCTCACCCCTTGTTTATATACTTGTGAAATAGTTACATATCAAAGTTACTAATTATCGTAGTAACTCAAGTTACTAGACTAAAAGTCAAGTAAAGTCAAAAAGTAGAAAGGAATATCCATTCACATGCACATATTCCCCTAAGTATGTGGTCTTATCTTGACCCAACCACTAAGTCAAGGATTCCTTCACATGAGCTATCCTTGGACTAAAGAAGAATCCAAAACAAAAAGGCTTGCGGGCCCAAGAGTTCTCAACTCTTTCCTCAAAGCCAAACACCTAGGAATAATACCAAGTCAACACACTAAAGTCCAAAATAGTCATGCTCATCTTTTCTACTTCCTCTAAAGTAAGGTCCCCTCTATCTTAGCTATGACTAACTTTAGCTAACCATGACTAATATAGAACCATCCTTTATCTCTATATAAATAATATCTCTTAAGTACCTGTAATACCAAGCTAAATATCACAATACCACACACATGCACAAATGGGTGTTACATTTACCCCCGGACTAAGTTTTCACTTTGTCCTCAAAGTGAAGGTCTCTCTACCTTCTATGGTACATCTTCAACTTATCATGGTTAATCCTATCAAAGTGTCTTCCTCCCAACTCCTTGAGATCATAGGTGTAATTGCCCCACACCTTCTCCACTATGAAAGGTCCAAAGTACTTAGGCAAAAACTTCTTTTGCACTCTCTTGAATCGAATGGAATCAAACAACATTACCTAATCACCTTCTTTGAAAGTCTCCACCTTCTTCTTGCCTTGCCTCTTGTCATAGCTCTCCTTTTGTTTCCTTTGGGCTTGCTCCACTCAAACCATAGCAACTGCTCTTGCCTCTTCCAACTCCATGAGTTGATCCTTCCTTGACTTCTCTGCATCACCTCCTTGTGCTTTCTTCAATCTCATATGAATGCTTTGGAAGGTAGGAAGATCAAAGTGAATAGGTAAGGTAGACTCAATACCATACACCAATTGAAATGGAGAATATCCGGTGGAAGTCTTCATAGTTGTCCTATACTCCCACAAAACTGCATGAATCCTCTTGTCCCAATGATGTTTAGCCCCCTCCATTTCTGCATCTTTGGCCAACATCATGCACAAGGTCTGATTGGTTCTCTCTGCCAAGCGATTGGAATTTGGCTTATAGGATGTAGTTACTCTATGTGTGATAGAGAAATGTCGTAGCAAGGCTATAGTTATGCTTCTTGTAAACTCTCCTCCTCTATTAGAAACCAACTCCAAAGGGCATCCAAACCTAGTGCTAATGCGTTCATAAAAAAATCTACCCACTTCATCATCATTCTTGTCCCTCAATGGTCTAGCCTCAATCCACTTGGTAAGGTAATCAGTAACTACCACAATGTACTGATTGTTCCTTGGGATTCTATTGAGAGGACCTACAAAATCAATTCCCCACTTCTCAAAAGGTCCTAGCAATGGAATTGATCTAAGTGGTGAAGTGGATGTAGACTTTCTAGCAAAAGCTTGACAAACATGACAAGTTTTGCAATAATCAAGACAATGAAAATCCCTCTCCAATGGTAACCTGCATCTAGAATCTTGAAAGCAGTCACCTTTTCTGCAAAGTGTCTTCCACATTCTAAACCTTCATGAAACTCCTTTATGAGTAAGATAGACTCTTCCTTACCCACTGCTCTTTGAAGTAGACCATCTGCTCCTTGGTGAAAAAGAATATCCTCCACCATTGTGTAAGGTCTAGATCTTGCTGTAAGGGCCTTCCTCTCCCTAGCATGCATCCCTTCTGGATAGTTACCTCTTGTCATAAAATCCACAATCTCCTTGTACTCTATTGGAACCTCTTGAGTGATTGAGATTATCATGAGTTCCTCATCCGGGAAGGAATCATCCATTGGCTCATCTCCATCATGATCATAGGCTCTAGATAACAAATCAGCATTTGCATGTTTCTTTCCTGGCCTATCCTCAATGGTGTAGTCATACTCAGACAAGAGTATCATCCACCTTGCTAGTCTCCCTTCAACATTAGGCTTGTTGAAGATGTACTTCAAAGCCTTGTGATCCGTGACAATGGTGGCTTTCCGTCCAATCAAGTAGTGTCTAAACTTCTTGAGACCAAAGATCACTGCCAACCCTTCTCTCTCCGTGACGGAGTAGTTCTTCTCTACTGAAACCATCTGCCTACTAGCATAAGCTATTGGATGATCATGCCCATCTTGGTCTAATTGACTAAGAGTGCATCCTATAGCTACATTAGAAGCATCAGTGTAGAGGATGAAAGGCTTACTCCAATCAGGTTTAGCAAGAATTGGAGCTACAACAAGGGATTGCTTGAGCTCCTCAAAAGCTTTGAGAGCCTCCTTGTCCTCCAAAATCACCATGTAATCTACACCCTTCTTCATGTAGATGGTCAATGCATAAGCCTTGTTGGAAAATGAGAAGATGAACCTCCTATAGTATCCAACCATCCCCAAGAATTGGTGTAACTTTGTCAAGCTTGAAGGAAATAGAAGGTTTGAGATTTTCCTCACCTTCTCAGGATCAACAGCTATTCCATCCTTGGAGATGATGTGCCCCAAAAGTAGACCTTCTTCACATCCAAAAATGCACTTTTCTGGGTTGAGTGATGCATTTGCCTCATCCAAGCGTTGCAAGACTTTGATTAGGTGCTGAAAGTGCTCCTCCTTGCTCCCATAGACACAAAAGTCATCAATGAAGTCTCTCACAAATTTCCCAATGAAAGGTTCAAATACCTTGTTCATGAACCGTTGGAATGTGCTGGAGCATTGCAAAGCCCAAAAGGCATGACCTTGAAAGTGTAAGTTCCCAAGGTGTGGTGAATGTGGTGAGTTGTTGATGCTCTAGTGCAATCTTGATTTGGTTGTATCCACTATAACCATCTCCAAAACTGTACCTCTCATGACCTGCAACCTCTTCCAAGATCTCATCAATGAACGGCAATGGGTAGTAGTCCTTCTTGGTAACAGCATTGAGCTTCTTGTAATCCACACATACCCGAAGCTTGCCATTCTTTTTCTTCACAATGACAATTGGAGACACCCATTCTGAATTCTCTACCTCAAAGATAAATCCAGCCTCATTGAGCTTATCAATCTCCTCCTTCACAACCAAAGATATTGGTGGGCTAATGCGGCGTTGCTTTTGGCGGATTGGTCTTGCATGTGACTCCACCTCTATCTTGTGCTCCTCCAAGGTGACTTCCTTCAAATCCTTGTAACTAAAAGCAAACACATGGATGAACTTGCAGAAAATCTCCTCAAATCTCACCTTCTCCTCCTTGGTAACATTTGGGCCATACTTGAGGGTAGCTAACCTTCTCTCTACCTCCTCAAGTGTCAATGGTGATTTGTTTGGGTCCTTCAAAACCTCTGGCTTAGGTGCAAAATCCATAGCACACAAGGGATATACATCTGAATCAGATTCAGATTCATCCTCCTCCGTGGAAGGCTCCTCCTCCATGCTTGTGTCCACACCTGAAGCTCCTTCTTCAGAATCTGATTCCCAATAATCAGAAGATGGTGTATCTGAATGTGAAGTGTTGGTGGTGTTAGTCACAAGAACTATGACTCTATGGTTTGATGGCCCAATCCTCAAGTACCTTTTGTGCCATCAATCAGTTGTGCGTGCTGCTCTCAACCACGGCCTCCCAAGAAGTAAGTCATAGCTTGAATCCTTCAAGACTTGGAAAGTCATGAGATTTTGAACTCCCATAATTGAAACTACCACTTTATCCATCACCCCTATTGGTCAAACTTATTGCTTGTTTGCCATGCTCACCACAAATGTTGAAGGTCTTGAGGGTATCATACCCAACTTCTTCATCAACCTTTCTGACATGGCATTCACTGCTGATCCTCCATCAACCAATGCATCCTTGATGTTGTGACCATTCACTCTCACATCAATCTTGGAGGCATATTCACAAGCCTCCCATGGTGCTGGCTTGGCATCCACCACCCCCATTGATACCGGAACTTTTGCCTTCTTCTTCCTCTTGCTCCTTGTAGAACTCAAACCACCTCTAAGCTCCTTTCTCAAGGTAGGGTTCAAAGCAATTAATTGGCCCATTGTGATGTTAGCCTTGTGACTACCAACATCCTCCAACACATTGTAGTTCCATTGTTGCTTTGAGATCAAGAAGTCCTCCATCCCCAACTTCTTCCTTGGAGTCTTTGTTGTTGATGGTGTTGAGATGCGAGTGCTCCTAGTAGACATAGGAGTATCCTTGCTTGAAGTAAATCCTTGAGAAGAGTGAACATCCTCTGCAAAACTAGCTCTCTTCTTCTCTTGTGCCAAAAGCTCCAAATTAAGACCCTTGGAGTTTGAGCACTCTCCCTTCTCATACTTGCTCTCAACCACATCTATGGATGCTATCCCCTTACCTTTGTTGGGATTAGGAGCCACTTGGGTTTCACTACCTCCCTCTTTCCCTCTATTGGCTCCCTCATAACCCCTTCCTCCATGGTAAGTGGAATTTGGGCAATTCCTTTGGATATGGCCTCTTCCTCCACAACCAAAACAATTTCTATCATTGAAATTGTTGGCTGGTTGGCCTCCTCTATATGGATAGTTTCCATAACTCCTAGGCCCCCTCCCTACATTCTGATCCAATGGACATGAACTTGCCTTATGTCCCTTCTCTCCACACAAAAAGCACTTAGATTCACTCTTTCCTCCAAGTGGTGTAGGTTTTTGGATCCTCTCAACACTCTCTTCAAATTCTATTGTAAACTCTCTTTTCCTCAAATCCACCCCTACAATCACCTCAAACCCTTTGGGGACCTTGCATAATCTCAATTTCCACTCTTGATGACCCTCCATGTTCCCAAGATGAATCTAAACACTCAAACATGCTTTTTGTTGATCTCAAACTCCTCATGCATGAGATCTCCACTCTGCAGAATTGACCCTTCCTCACAATGTCACTCAAATCTCCCAACCAGTATGTCACAGTCGTCTGAAATTTGGTACACTTGATCACAACTCTAGGGAATCCCTCCCTGCAAAATTTTAGATCTTTTCATTGAGCCATTTGCCCTAGACACATTTCTATTCAGCACCCATATTTTAGATTTGGTCTAAAAACCACCCCCTTCACTTCAAAAACTCATCACTCCCTGCGCAAGAACAATCTCTCTCTAATTTTTGTGGCAATATGTAGGATACAATGCACTGAATTTTCTTGGAAATTTTCAGGACAATTCACTAAAAATTGAAGAAATGGCAAACTCTATACAATTTTCCAGAGAGCATGCAGTTGCGGGAGCACTTTACCCTATCAACTTTCAAAAATTCTAGCCCAATGCGCATAGTAGCTCTCACAATAATTTCAAATGTGCTAACTGGAAGATAACCCAAGCTATCATGTGTAGAAATCTCAAGTCCAGATCTCAAACTTGAGATTTTGCCCAAAATCATCTTAATCCCCAAAATCTGCAATCCACCTCACACAATCTCTCCAATTCCTCTCATGTGTACAAGATGTACAAAATCACCTCAAAGACATCATAATGAACTACAAGGTATACAAATGGATCTTGGTTCTCTAACATAAGTTCAGCCCTCTCCTCTCCTAATGTTCTCTCCAAGTGAGCTCTCATAGCCTCCTTCTGCCTAATGTAGAATTGAACGCGGAACATTATCTTGCCTTCTAGAGAGGTCCCGGCAACCAAACCAAAAATGTGAGCCGGCCTGCCTCTCACTCAGGATGAACCTCTGATGGCTATTATGGTAGCGCACCATGGACTAAGAAGGCAAGGAACCCCAACTCCATCATACTCCTCCAAGGCTAACACTCCAAGACTCAAGACATTGCTCACTAGAGAACTCAATGAGAGAGAGATAGTTGCAAATGAAAGGATGATGAGTACCTCCTCACCCGTTGTTTATATACTTGTGAAATAGTTACGTACCAAAGTTACTAATAACCGTAGTAACTCAAGTTACTAGACTAAAAGTCAAGTAAAGTCAAAAAGTAGAAAGGAATATCCATTCACATGGGCATATTCCCCTAAGCATGTGGTCTTATCTTGACCCAACCGCTAAGTCAAGGATTCCTTCACATGAGCTATCCTTGGACTAAAGAAGAATCCAAAACAAAAAGGCTTGCGGGCCCAAGAGTTCTCAACTCTTTCCTCAAAGCCAAACACCTAGGAATAATACCAAGTCAACACACTAAAGTCCAAAATAGTCATGCTCATCTTTTCTACTTCCTCTAAAGTAAGGTCCCCTCTATCTTAGCTATGACTAACTTTAGCTAACCATGACTAATATAGAACCATCCTTTATCTCTATATAAATAATATCTCTTAAGTACCTATAATACCAAGCTAAATATCACAATACCACACACATGCACAAATGGGTGTTACAGCCCACCAAATTTGGCAATGAGATAGATCCTTATGCGTCTTGAGGTAGACTAGAGGTTTGTAGTCTGTCTCTACTAAAAATGCCTTCTCACCCAGATAGTGCTTCCAATGCTTGGTTGCTAGAACGATGGCCAGCTCTTCTCGTTCTGTGGTGTGGTAGTTGCACTCTGCCGGTAACAACTTTCAAGAGAAATATGCAATTGGATGCCATCCTTCATGCCACTCTTGTTGTAGAACTGCTCCTATTGCCACGCTTGATGCATCTGTAGCCAACTTGATTGGACATTTTGGGTCATACCACTTCAAGATTGGTGTATGTAGCAAGGCGACTTTCAATTCTTGAAAAGCCAACTCTTGTGTAGTTCCCCATGTCCACTTCTTCCCCTTGCCAAGTAGTGTCGTTAAAGGTTGTGCAACCTTGGAGAAGTCCTTGACAAATCTACAATAGAATCCTGTCAACCCCAAGAAGCTCTTAAGTTGAGTCTGATCTTCTGGCACTCCATTTTTGAATGACCTCTATTTTATCTATCAATACTTGAATGCTCTCTGCACTTACTCTATACCCAAGTAGTCTACTTCTGACTTGCCAAACTTGCACTTTGAGATTTTGGCATACAATTGATTCTGTCTTAGAATCTGGAGGACCTCTCATAGATGTTGTTTGTGTTTTGTCATCGTGCTACTATATACTAAGATATCATCCAAGAAGACGATAACAGACTTATCCAAGTATGGATGAAATATGTCATTCATTAGACTCATGAACGTGGCATGTGCATTGTTGAGGCCAAAAGGCATCACAAGATAATCAAAGTGGCCATACTTGGTTCAAAAGGCAGTTTTGTACACATCTTCCTCTTCAATTTGGATTTGATTGTAACCGCTCTGCAAGTCCAATTTGGTGAAGTATCTCTCTCCATGGAGTTGGTCAAATATTTCATCCATGCGAGGTAAGGGGTATTTGTTCTTCACTGTTTGTTGATTGAGATCTTGATAGTCAATGCACATGCGCATTGTACCATCCTTCTTCCTCACAAACAAGATAGGGGCCCCATATGGTGATACGCTAGGTTGGATGAACCCTTTTTGCAACACTCCTCAATTTGAGTCTTACACTCCTCCAACTCATGAGGTGATAAGCGATATGGGGCTTTACAAGGAGGTGTCTTCCTTGGGAGTGTCTCAATTTTGTGATCTACTCACCTTTTTGGTGGTAATCTTGAGGGTAGATCATCGGGAAAAACATCTTGAAACTCATCCACCACATCCTTCAATTTCTCAGGAATTTTTCCATAGAGTTGTGCACTCTAGACTTCTCTTATTAGACCCATAAAACATCTATTGGTCTTACAGACAGTTGCTGTCCCTATGACATATAGAGGTAGTTTCTGCCTGTGTGATTTTTCTTTAACCCCAATGATTGACCATTGCTGGGTTCTCACTACTTTCTTCCTCCAATCCACCATAGGGTTGTACTGCTCCATCCATGGCATGCCTAAAATTGCATCATAATGAGCTAACTGTATCACTTGCCACTCAATTGCTTCCTGATATTCTCCTATAGAGAGAGTTACCCGTCTAGGTAATGATTCAATCCTCTCTGTTTGACCATTAGGTAACTCTACTTCTTCACTCCCATCTCTCTCTAGATCCATTCCCAATCTTATTGCAACCGAGCAAGACAAGAAATTCTTTGTAGCTCCCGGATCTATTAATACTCTCACTTGATTACCTTCTAGGATTCCATGCACGACAATCAATTGTGAGGTTGCCTTTTGGGATCTTTGCGCATTATTCTCCTTCCTTCCCTCGCTTCTCTACTTCCTTATTGAGCCAGTAAGGCCGCAAGGTACGTTTATTGACAATCTTTGTTTTCCAAAGTGAGTTCCACCTCCTCCTCTTCAATGTACCTATCTTTGTTGTTCAAAGATCGCCTATACAAAGGCCGAGGGCCTCTAGGAAAACAAGTGCAACAGTTGGTAGATATGTGCCCAATACGGCCACAATTGTAACAACGGCGTTGTTCTCCTTGAGTCCCTTCTCCTCGTGGGACTCCATCTCTTCGTTCTTCTACCCGTCCATGCTCCCCTTGAAGCAATTGTGCTCCTCAATCTCGGAATCAAAGGTTGCCCTATTCCATTGGTCCACCCATGTGTGGTATTTTTTCCTGATAATGTTGAGGTAGAACTACTCCTTCACCTCCACCTAATGCTCCTGCTATTCTCTGCACACAAGTAATGGCTTCAAATACCGTGCAAGGATTTTGCACCATGACTTCTTGGCAAATCCGCTCTTTCAACCATTGTTTGAAATTGTCGAGGGCCTCTGCTGGACTCATGTCTGAATTGTGACTTGTAGATCCAGAAATGCCTCCACATACTCTTGTACACTATTCTTCTGTCTCAATCCCCATAGTTGGGTTCGAGCCATCTGCACAGAATCCACCGATTGGAAATTCTTCAGTAGTCCTTCTTGCATTGCTATCCATGTGACCTCCCTTCTCTCTGCCAACATGGATCATTCCCAAAAATCATACCATGTGAGGGCTTTATTGGTCAAGTACCCACATGCAAACATGCTTGCAACATGCTCTGTGATCTCTGTTGAGAACAATAGGAAATATCGATTCATTCTCGAGATCCAATTTTTGACTATTCCTATCGTATGCTGCACCTTGTAAGGCTCAATGTTGCAGGTCTCCTTCATCTAGAGTAGCAATGTGGCTTCATTGTTGATAGGGTTTGTAGGCATGGGTGCTTCTCCAAGTACTTCAGTTGCAGGTATTGGGTTTTGAGACGGCTCTTCTTCTTGCATGGCTTGATCGTTCCTGAGGATCTGCACTTGACTTTGTAATGTCTCCATGGTCATCTTAATCTCTCAAAATTCATACAACATCCCTTGCATTCCTTGCACCAACTCTTGCAATTGCGGATCCATGGTTCCTGCAATACTCAATTGCTAATGTCCACTTCAATACAAAGTCAATATAATCACTTTGGAAGGCGCATGAACTATTGGAACTACCATTGGGACCTCAGAAGCTATCACTCGTTGATAATACTCCTCACCAAAATTCCTAACCACAAAATCTCTAAACATCACTTTTGATCTCACTACATAACGAATTTCTACTTGAGTGTTGAAAGGGAGAGGATTTGGGACATTCATATCCATTTTATCATAATAGAATGTAGATTGTCAAACCCCACTCTCTGTCATATATCACCACAGGTAGCATCACCGAGTTTGGTGAGTTCATCACTCTGTCCATGAATTCTGCACCATCCCATCGGTGCAGGAAATTGTCCTCCTGGCGCATCCATCCCATCCGTTCTCTAAAGTCCTTCCTAAGTCTAGCAATTACTCTATGGTTCTCCACCTAAAATTACTCAGTTTCAGTAGTTCATGCTATTCCAAGAGGGGTGATCCACTCTCTTGGACTAAAACACTTGCTCTAATACAATTGTAATACTCCGAGGCCAAGAGAAGAGAGAAAACACGGATTTCACACTCAAACATTCGATGCCTCAAAGGAGCACCTTCTCTTTATTATATAGACAAAGAGGATCTCCTCCAAGGAAGCTCCACCATAGGATTAGGGACACAGATAGGTGACATGTCAGCAAGCTCCACCCTTGGATTACTTAGTTGGATGGGTGACATGTCTGGTCTAGGTCCTATCTGGTTGGTCAAACAAGCTTTGACCGGAGTGAATCTTTTAAGGAATCTTCCTATAGGATCTCAAAATCATGTGAGTAAGGTACCATTGGAAAGCTCTCGACGAGACATTGCAACACAACCTAATCTAATATTGTTACCTTGATGTTGTACTTGAATTTATCATCTGTTCCAATCTAATTGAACCTTATGATGTTCAAGCCAAGGTAGACCTAGAATGACATCATAGTGTAGAGGTGCCACTACAAACCTCATACATTCTAAATACTCTTTCCCAATCTTGGAGGTAACAAGATGCAAGGTACTGTAATACTCCGAGGCCAAGAGAAGAGAGAAAACACAGATTGCAATGAGACATTGATACCAATGTAAAAGACCAAGATCGAGGAGAGAAATAGAAAAATGGAGGATCACATTGGGACACTTGAGTGTGGGAAATTCCAAATGCCTAGCATGAGCTTTGGATCTGGTATTAATAGAGAACATACAAGGCTCTTGAGAAGCTTCTCAAGAAGCTTCCTTGAGCCACTTTCTTGGATTGCAAGCCAAGTTAACCAAGAAGCTTCTTTCTAGAAGTTGCCTACTTGGTGTAATACTCCAAGGATAGGAGACCTAAAGAGAAACACACCATGAGAAACACACACTTTCACACTCAAACTCCGATGCCCCAAAGGAGCACCTTCTCTTTATTATATAAGCAGAGCGGATCTCCTCCAATGACGGTCCACCATAGGATTAGGTACATAGATAGGTGACATGTCAGCAAGCTCTACCCTTGGTTTACTTACTTGGATGGGTGACATGTCGGTCCTGGTCCTATCTGGTTGGTCAAACAAGCTTTGACCGGAGGGAATCTTTTAGGGAATCTTCTTGTAGGAATCTCAAAATCACGTGGGTGAGGTACCATTGGAAAGCTCTCGACAAGACAAAGCAAGGGGGAGGGAAGGCCAGCCTTTTCTCTATTGGGAGGAATCTATACATTTTTTAAGCCTAATTCATTCGTTTAGGCCTCTGAAATTGCCTTCAAAGATTTCAGGCATATTTTGGTTCCAAATCTATTAGTCCCCTTTTGGTGATACCTCTTTCTGATCTATTCAGTCCATCCTGTGTAACATCCTTCTAGATGTTACCAACCCAATTCTCACCTTCAAATCATATGTCTAGCTGTTGGTTCTAAGGTTCTCAAATCTATTTCGGTTTTCTGCCCTATTAGTAGAAGTACCCTTTTGGTGATACTTCTATTTGATCTATTTTGACCATCATGTATAACATCATTCTAGATGTTACCAAACCGAATTTCACATCTAGATCATATGGCTAGCTCTTGGTATTACACGTGGCTTGCAAGCTAAGCTAGTTGGAAGCTTCTAAAAACTACTTACTTGGGGGGTAAGCTAAGCTAGCCGAGAAGCTTTTAAGAAGCTTCTAAGATAATTTTGGAATATTTTAGGTTAATTTGGCCTAATTATTACTTGGTTAAACCTAACTAACTTTGTTGCTAAACTCCATATTGTTACAAAGCCCAATCTAAATACCATATCCTTTTAGAACATCCAAATCCTTCATAGTAAAGGCAAAAAAGTTTAGGAGATTCTTGTGTAGCTCCTCAAGAACCTCCAAACTCTCTATCTTTCCTCTCTTGTAAGCATAGGTCCAAGATCTGGCTCCCAAGTATCCTCTATAACTGTTGTAGGAGTGGAAGATGTACTAATTGGCTATTACACATGGCCCTTGGGAGCAATAGTATCATGCCCCAACCACAAGAGTTCCCAACCTTTGGATGGAAAACTCCCTTTGCTTTGGCTACAAGCATCATACATTCTCTAGCTGCATCCCAAGTAGACCAAAGATGTAACCCAAGTAGACCACTCTCACTACGAGCTACTTGCCATGTCCCAAGGATACCCTGCCCACTTAGTCCACCACCCCTAGCATGTGCCTAAATCATCTTGATAGGCATAGAGCTCACAAGTGTTCAAGTGGTGATGCCTATCCAATGCATCCTACACTACTCTACCAAGCCAAAGCTCACAATCCAAGTCAAACAATTCAAGTCCATAGTCTGACCTAACACCTAATGCTTGGATACCTTTGACATTGCTATAACAGCGGTAATACCAATATAAAAACCAATCACCTCTCCCTCTCATTAGCGTTGAGCTCTACCAATTGTTGTAACTGTTCAAGACCTCTCACTCAAAAAGCATGGGAGATTGGGAAACTCATAAATGTAGGTAAAGCGGCTTTGGGCTATCCAACAAGGTTCACCACTACCATAGGTGACCTATCAGCCATGACCAACGTCTGAGATTGATGCCCAACATCCAAGTTGTCATCAATAATAAGGTGGTCTAGTCGTTACAAATCCTACCAAACAACTCTAATAGACATACTCTCTCTATACCGGATACTACCAAGCAATGAGTGTGGTATCCAAAGGTGAAAATGTGATAAACTCTGGAGGCTCATCTTCACATTGGTCTCCTAGTGGTACAAAGGCTTCATTCCAAGCCTATTGCACCAACTAATCTACATGTTGTTGCAATGCCTCCTCAAAACTCCACAATGAAACATCCAAGGTGGATGAAATGATCCCACTCATACTCCAAATCAGAGTGATCTCTAGTAATGGAGTATCCTTTTCATTAGCATTCCACTCCAATAAGTCACCAAGCCAAGTAACAAACCACTAAAGATGAAAATGATGTCATGGTCCTTGATTGTAGTGAGCCAAGACTACCACTATTGAAGTGTACTAGTAGATACCATACTTATCCTTCACTTGACGACCAACCTAGTCTATAGAAGGCTATCTATTCCCAATGTCAATATACCCATGGAGAATAACACTACTCCACCAACGAGCATATCATATGACTTTGCTACTATCACAATGGCCTAAGCTTTCACCATAGAGCTATCAATTGGATGACTAGGCTGAATCTAGACAATGAGCTCTCCACATGTGATGTACTATGTAGAACCACCCCTTAGAGATGTATGGATCTAAAATAGACACCTCTTTACATTGGTCTTCTACAGCTCCAGACTGATAACTATAACCTTCTCCAACATAAAGGGATGTACACCAAAGTCTAATAAGACCCTCTACGGTGTAAAGACCTTCCCTAAAGGTCCTCCCTTTTGTCATCCAATAGGACAACTCCAAGTGTGAACTGTGCTTGCTCAAAGGCAGGTCTAGATGGTAATTCCTCCAATCTAGCTGATGTTGCCTACTATAAACCACTGGTTGCTGGCAGATCGCATGTTCCTCAACCAAGTTAGCTCCACTATCAAGTACATTTACTCTAGAAGTAAGAACCACATCATCCCTACTCTCACAAAGTGTGGCAACCAATAGGAACATTGGAGTTGGGTTAACTCCCATTGTAAACATGTGTTGGCTGAGCCATCCCCAACATCGTGCTAGACTCAATCTGTGTAGTAGCAAGTAGTGTATCATGCATCCCATTACCACCTACCACACTTGCACTAGGATGTGTAAGAGCCATGGATGTCATTTGTAGTGCATTAGAGAGTGTGAAAGATTGGGAGAGTCTGACCTGTCTACCAACCTCTCCTCTCTATAGGTCCAACTCCATTGATGCTCCTCTAGGCTTTAGACCATGTATTGCACTCCAAGTCACTACGGTAGATACATCTACATGTGTTGCTCTACACATAAAGTCTAAGGTGTCTCTATCACTAACATAAGAAGTAGAAGCCTTAGCACCCAAATCTGATCTCCTCTAAGTTATGGCCATGCTAGCCAATCTTTGCTCCAACTACTCAATCCGAGCAGCCATGGCTATATCAAAAGTAAGAGTAGGTATGTTACCCCTACCAGCTGTAGATCCTCTACCACTTTGTACTTTATGACCTAGAGCTCTTCTATCCCCTACCATATCAGCCCTACCACTTCATAACTTCAGGTGAAGGTCAAAGCATCGATCATTAGTGTGACCAAATCATTGACAATGGTCACATTGTCTTTATGATGGTTGTAATGCACTAGAGGTATCATGTTTGCTACCTTGAGTGCACTCTCTCTTGTGGTGAGGTCCACCACAAGTCCAACAAGCAACATCACCACTCATTGGTCATTGTTAACCTAAAAATGAAAGTAAGGATCTAGCTACACTAGGCACTCCACTTGCTCTATAAGATTTGGGCTATCCACTCTATCCTCAAAAACCAACATGGCATGATGCACTCTATTGCACTCTAGAAGAAGTAAACGATTATGGATGAGGTCTTGCTACCAAATCCAAATGTTGCTACTCTCTCTTCCACCATGTTGAGCTCAATGTGCTCAACCAAACTAAAGGCCACTACCAAAGTAGGTGGAGTAGCTTGTAACAATATGATATCATGTACTTTATGTTGCAACTCACTATCTAGGATCCCATATCAAAATTAGATTGTTTGGGCCTCAATAACTCCTTGATTGAGACTAATCAACTATCTCATGCAAGTGTATGCCTTGCATAGGCTTGTTCTACCCTTCTATTGGAACTCCTACAAGCTCCTCAACTTGTCAATCCGCACTCCTTGGTAGTTCTACCTCAAGCACTTAAAGAACTCTACCATGAGGTTAAACCCCGGTACTACACCACCTCTTATAGTGGTACCTCTACTTGTAGTAGCACCATCTCTAACTAGTGCACCTCCACTAGATATGCCAACCCTAATAGAGCTAAAACTTGTGTGTATTGTCAATCTACTCCTAGCAACCAAGCTTGAAGTGATGAAGATGTAGTTCAAAGACCAATATTGTCTCCATAGCTCAATCTCCTCCAAGTGAACTCTCTTGAACTCATGGTAGTAAACCATTGGTAGATCTTCCAAGTGCTGAAACAACCTCTTCCATGCCATGAAATGTATGAACAATGTTGGGTTCCACATCTATTGTAGATCACACCAACTACCAAACTCCTAGATGAAGTCATCCAACTCAATGGTACCCACTAGATTAGAGTAGTGCTTGGGACTTTTGGAGGCCCCATAAATCTTGTCCATGTCCCACAAAAATGGTGTAGACACACCAAATGCACACTCAATTGAATTAGCTCTTGTATCAAACTCCAACTCAGAGTCAATCTCTTCTCTCACTAGGACTTGAGATACATGCTGATATTGAGTGCCACTCCGGGTAAACCCACTACATATTATTGTGATATCTTCTTGGGAATCCCCAAAGAACTACATCATGACAAAGTAACTCAAATTGCAACCGTAACCACCACATTGTAACCCCACCAAGGACCACCACCAACTAAACACCACCCACTGATGTAGCTCTAACTATGACAACTGCACTAAGGGAAATGGCAATTTATAACCTACCATCACAACACACATTCTCACAATCTATAGTTCATCACTTTTTGCCTGACCGGAGAGAAACATAAGTAGTCTGATTGGTTATCACCCCAACCTCACCATCAAGAGTACACCAAAACACCAATGCTCTAAAGTCAAGGCACCTCACACAAACATGGTCCACAAATAAGAAATAAAAAATGGAGGGAGTCCAATCACAAAAATTCTAAACAAAACCATCCATCTCATAAATCAACATCAGATTAACTATACCACCATTTGGCATTTGATATAATAGGAGTGTTTACCTACTTCCCAAGCTACTAGGATCACCAAGAATTGGATCAAATTGCCTCTCCTAAACAAAGCTACATGTGTATAGATATCAATAGAATAATTACTAGGACAATAAGTGAGGTGGACCAATTGGTTAGGATACTAGTCTAAGAACCAAAGATATGGAGTTCAAACCCTATTGCACATAATCTACAAGAGTGGGCAGATTGCCAAACAATGACAAAAAAAAGTCATCTAAACTATGACCAAAAAAAGTCATCTAAACTAGGTATCCTCATGCAAACACGTTGGTTTGTTGGCCCTTTGTAGCCTCTCATAGCCATATGCCTCAAAATGCAAAAAAAATGAGTCCTTTTATCTTGCCAATTTGAACACTCTCCAAATTTGGCCAAACTTCACACAATTGGAGCCAAATCTAGCGCAAAATCTGACATAAATCTAACATAATTCCTCCACCAAATCTGACATAAATCTAACATAACTCTTTTATAGTTGGATGATTGCCAAATCCCCTGCTAAATCTACACTTGAGCCAAATTTTTACTGATGGAGATCTCCAAATCTCTAATTTGAGTGCATGGGCTTCCAACTCTACCTTCAATTTTTCATTTTGAAGCTCAACTTGCACCAAATCAGCCGTGATTTCACCTCTTGTGCTCAAATCAAACACCATTGTCTAAAATTGACTCCATTCTCATGCAAATTTGGCCAGCACTTTTGCACACCGTTTGCCCTATTGCCAAATCTACATCAATTTGCATAGAGCTTCTACACACAATCACTCTCAAGGAAATATGAACCACGATTGAAGTACAAACAATCCACCAAGTTTGGAGATACCACCAACATCTTGAGTTCCAACACCCAATTTGTGTAATGCTCCGAGGACAAGAGAAGAGAGAAAACACAGATTGCACACTCAAACATCCGATGCCCCAAGGGAGCACCTTCTTTTTATTATATAGACAAAGAGGATCTCTTACAAGGAAGCTCCACCATAGGATTAGGGACACAGATAGGTGACATGTCAGCAAGCTCTACCCTTGGATTACTTACTTGGATGGGTGACCTGTCTAGTCTAGGTCCTATCTGGTTGGTCAAACGAGCTTTGACCGGAGGGAATCTTTTAGGGAATCTTCCTGTAGGAATCTCAGAATCACATGAGTAAGGTACCGTTGGAAAGCTCTTGACGAGACAAACCAAGGGGGAGGAAAGGCCAGCCTTTCCTTTGTTGGGGGGGGAATCTGCACATTTTCGAGGCCTAATTCATCCGTTTAGGCCTCCGAAATTGCCTTCAAAGATTTCAGGCATATTTCGGTTCCTACTCTATTAGTAGAAGTCCCCTTTTGGTGATACCTCTTTCTGATCTGTTTAGTCCATCATGTGTAACATCCTTCCAGATGTTACCAAACCAATTCTTACCTTCAAATCATATGTCTAGCTATTGGTTCTAAGGTTCTCAAGTCTATTTCGGTTTCTGCCCTATTAGTAGAAGTACTTTTTTGGTGATACTTCTATCTAATCTATTTTGACCATCATGTATAACATCATTCTAGATGTTACCAAACCAAATTTCACATCTAGATCATATGGCTAACCCTTGGTATTACAGACCTCCCTCCTTTTACGACACAACGTCCTCGTTGTGCAATTGTTGCTCAAATGCTTGCACCAACACCGGTACATGCGCCAAATTGGCAGCGGGTTCCCAGGTTGCTTCATAGAGGGGGTAACCTTTCCATTGTACTAGATATTCCACCCGCGGATGGTGAGTACCATGCATGCGCTTTTGGAGAATCCACTCCACTTCATATTCCTCAGTGCCATCAATGACTGTCGGACAAGGTCAAATGTCCTATGTAGAAGTACCTTGGCCTGATCGGGGAGCATATCTGCGTAATAGGGAGACATGGAACACTGGATGGATCTTCATGTGTGGTGGTAGCTCAAGGTGATAGGCCACAGCGCCGATGCGACGAAGAATCGAGAAAGGCCCAATAAAACGAGGTCTGAGCTTACGAGATCCAACTAATGTGAGGTTGGTTGTCGATAGCCACACTTGATCCCCAACATTGAACTCCATGTGCCTTTGGTGTGCATCAGCATACTGCTTTTGTCGATTTTATGCAATCTGTAACTTGTGCTTGGCGCTCTCCACACCTTGTTGGATTCTAGAAACAAATGTGTTGACTGCATCAACCTTGGTAGTCACTGGACGGATCTTCATCAAGCTAGAAGGTGTGAAGGGATGCTCACCATACATGAGGAAGAACGGAGTGACCTGGGTGGAAGCATTCACTGAATTGTTGTAGGCGAATTCCACCAACGGTAGTAGGGTGTCCTACCTCTCTTGCTCTGCTAAGGTAAAGCCGCGTAACATGTCTTCAATTGTGCGATTAGCCCGCTCTGTTTGGCCATCTGTTTGTGGGTGGTAAGCTGTAGACATGGCCAACTTGGTTTTGAAGAAACCAAAGAGTGTTCGCCAAAACAAACTGGTGAATTGGGTACCTCTATCGGTGATGAGTACTCTAGACAAGCCATGGTGAGCAAAGACTGCATCTAAGTATAGTTGAGCTAGTTGTGGAGCGGTCACCTCCTTGGTGGTAGGGCGTACATGAATCATTTTGCTGAGCCGGTCCACAAAGACCACAATGGAGTCAAACCCTGAGGTGGTCTTGGGTAATTCACAGACGAGATCCATACTCACTTGTTCCCAACGTTGGGTAGGAGTGGGAAGAGGTTGAAGGAGCCCTGCAGGAGCTTGATTAGAAGCTTTGTTCTGTTGACAAAGTAGGCAGCTACGCACATAATCCATCACGTCGTTGCTCATCTTGGGCCAATAGTAATGGCGCTTGACTGCCTCCAAGGTCTTGTCCACTCCGACATGAGCTGCAATGGCCGAATCATGACATTCCGCTAGAATGGTGGTGCGTAATTTTGGGACATTTGGGATCCACAATCGGCCCTCTTGAAAGGTGAGTCCTTGGGTGCTGGTGACACCTTTGGACGACTGCGCTTCTACAATCTGTGGATCAGTTTTTGTAGCAGCTAGAATCTCTTGCCAGAATTCAGGGTTAATCTTAACCTCTGCCGCCAAGTTGTTGGCCATTGGCATGCGGGTGAATGCATCTGCAAGTTGCTTCTTACCTTCCACGTAGGTGATTGTCATGTTGAAGCATTGTCGCCATTCTGCCCACTGAATTTGGCGACGAGATAGATCCTTCTGCGTCTCGAGGTAGACTAGAGGTTTGTGGTCTGTCTCTACTACAAATACCTTCTCGCCCAAGTAGTGCTTCCAATGCTTGGTTGCTAGAAAGATGGCCAGCTCTTCTCGTTCTGTGGTGTGGTAATTGCGCTCTGCCGGTAACAACTTTCGAGAGAAATATGCAATTGGATGCCATCCGTCATGCCACTCTTGTTGTAGGACTGCTCCTATTGCTACGCCTGATGCATCCGTAGCCAACTTGATTGGACGTTTTGGGTCATACCACTTCAAGATTGGTGCATGTAGCAAGGCGGCCTTCAATTCTTGAAAGGCCAACTCTTGTGCAGTTCCCCATGTCCACTTCTTCCCCTTGCCAAGTAGTGCCGTTAAAGGCTGTGCAACCTTGGAGAAGTCCTTGAAAAATCTACGATAGAATCCCGTCAACCCCAAGAAGCTCTTAAGTTGAGTCTGATCTTTTGGGGCACTCCATTTTTGAATGACCTCTATTTTATCTGTCAATACTTGAATGCCCTCAGCACTTACTCTATGCCCTAAGTAGTCTACTCAGACTTGCCAAACTCACACTTTGAGATTTTGGCGTACAACTGATTCTGTCTTAGAATCTGGAGGACCTCTCGTAGATGTTGTTTGTGTTCTGTCATCGTGCTACTATATACTAAGATATCATCCAAGAAGACAATAACAGACTTATCCAAGTATGGACGAAATATGTCATTCATTAGGCTCATGAAAGTGGCAGGCGCATTGGTGAGGCCAAAAGGCATCACAAGATACTCAAAGTGGCCATACCTGGTTCGAAAGGCAGTTTTGTACACATCCTCTTCTGCAATTTGGATTTGATTGTAACCGCTCCGCAAGTCTAGTTTGGTGAAGTATCTCGCTCCATGGAGTTGATCAAACAAGTCATCCATGCAAGGTAAGGGGTATTTGTTCTTCACTGTTTGTTGATTGAGACCCCGATAGTCAATGCACATGCGCATTGTACCATCCTTCTTCTTCACAAACAAGACAGGGGCCCCATATGGTGATACGCTAGGTTGGATGAACCCTTTCTGTAGCATCTCCTCAATTTGAGTCTTACACTCCTCCAACTCATGAGGTGATAGGCGATATGGGGCCTTACAAGGAGGTGTCTTCCCCGGGAGTGTCTTTATTTTGTGATCTACTCGCCTTTTAGGTGGTAATCCTGAGGGTAGATCATCGGGAAAGACATCTTGAAACTCATCCACCACATCCTTCAATTTCTCAGGAATTTGTCCAGCGAGTTGTGCACTCTGGACTTCTCTTATTAGACCCAGAAAACATCTATCGGTCTTACAGACTATTGTCGTCCCTACGACATATAGAGGCAGTTTCTGCCTGTGTGATTTTTCTTTAACCCCAATGATTGACCATTGGTGGGTTCTCACTACTTTCTTCCTCCAATCCACCATTGGGTTGTACTGCTCCATCCATGGCATGCCTAAAATTGCATCATAACGAGCTAACTGTATCACTCGCCACTCAATTGCTTCCTGATATTCTCCTACAGAGAGTGTTACACGTCTAGGTAATGATTCAATCCTCTCTGTTTGCCCATTTGGTAACTCAACTTCTTCACTTCCATCTCTCTCTAGATCCATTCCCAAGCTTATTGCAACAGAGCGAGACAAGAAATTCTCTGTTGCTCCCGGATCTATTAATACTCTCACTTGATTACCTTCTAGGATTCCATTCACGACAATCAATTGTGAGGTTGCCTTTTGGGATCTTTGTGCATTATTCTTCTTCCTTCCCTCGCTTCTCTGCTTCCTTATTGAGCCAGTAAGGCCGCGAGGTACATTTACTGGTGATCTTCGTTTTCCGAAGTGGTTTCCACCTCCTCTCCTTCAATGTGCCTCTCCATGTGGTTCAAAGATTGCCTGTACGAAGGCCGAGGGCCTCTAGGGAAACAAGTGCGACAATTGGTAGATATGTGCCCAATACGGCCACAATTGTAACAACGGCGTTGTTCTCCTTGAGTCCCTTCTCCTCGTGGGACTCCATCTCTTCGTTCTTCTACCCGCCCCCGCTCTCCTTGAAGCGGCCGTGCTCCTCGATCCCGGAATCGAAGGTTACCCAATTCCATCGGTACTGGTCCTCCCATGTGTGGCATTTCTGCCCGATAATGTTGAGGTAGAACTACTCCTTCACCTCCACCTAATGCTCCGGCTATTCTCTGCGCACAAGCAATAGCTTCAAATATTGTGCGAGGGTTTTGCACCATTACTTCTTGGCGAATCCGCTCTTTCAACCCTCGTTTGAAATTGTTGAGAGCCTCTGCTGGACTCATGTCGGTAATTGCGACTTGTAGATCCAAAAATGCCTCCACATACTCTTGTACGCTATTCTTCTATCTCAATCCCCATAGTCGGGTTCGAGCCATCTGCACAGAATCCACCGATTGGAAATTCTTGAGCAGTCCTTCTTGCATTGTTGTCCATGTGACCTCCCTTCTCTCTGCCAGCATGGATCGTTCCCAAGCATCATACCATGTGAGGGCTTTATCGGTCAAGTACCCACATGCAAACACGCCTGCAGCATGCTCTGTGATCTCTGTTGAGAACAATCGAAAATATTGATTCATTCTCGAGATCCAATTCTCCACAACTCCCATCATACGCTGCCCCTTGTAAGGCTCGATGTTGCAGGTCTTCTTCATCCGGAGTAACAATGTGGCTTCGTTGTTGATAGGGTTCGTAGGCACGGGTGCCTCTCCAAGTACTTCAGTCATAGGTATTGGGTTTTGAGACGGCTCTTCTTCTTGCATGGCTTGATCGTTCCTGAGGATCTGCACTTGACTTTGCAATGTCTCCATGGTCATCTTAATCTCTTGAAATTCATTCAACATCCCTTGCATTCCTTGCACCAGCTCTTGCAACTGCGGATCCATGGTTCCTGCAACACCCAATTGCTAACGCCTACTTCAATACAGAGTCAATATAATCACTCTGGAAGGCGCACGAACTATCAGAACTACCATTGGGACCTCAAAAGCTATCACTCGTTGATAATACTCCTCGCCAAAATTCCTAACCACAAAATCTCTAAACATCAATTTCGGCCTCACTACATAACGGATTTCTACTTGAGTGTTGAAAGGGAGAGGATTTGGGACATTCATATCCATATTATCATAATAGAATGTAGATTGTCAAATCCCACTCTCTGTCATATATCACCACCGGGAGAATCACCGGGTTTGGTGAGTTCATCACTCTGTCCATGAATTCCGCACCAAAGTGATAAACTAGCGATACTCTCATCTGCTCACGCTGGATGTACATAACCTTGATGTGGAATGGGTTTGAGAATGGAAAGCTAGGTGCGGGAAATTGTCCCCCCGGCGCATCCATCCCATCCGCTCTCTAAAGTCCTTCCTAAGTCTAGCGATTACTCTATGTTCTCCACCTCAAATTACTCAGTTTCAGTAGTTTCTGCTATTCCAAGAGGGGTGATCCACTCTCTTGGACTAGAACACTCGCTCTGATACCATTGTAATGCTCCGAGGACAAGAGAAGAGAGAAAACACAGATTGCACACTCAAACATCCGATGCCCCAAGGGAGCACCTTCTTTTTATTATATAGACAAAGAGGATCTCCTACAAGGAAGCTCTACCATAGGATTAGGGACACAGATAGGTGACATGTCAGCAAGCTCTACCCTTGGATTACTTACTTGGATGGGTGACCTGTCTGGTCTAGGTCCTATCTGGTTGGTCAAACGAGCTTTGACCGGAGGGAATCTTTTAGGGAATCTTCCTGTAGGAATCTCAGAATCACATGAGTAAGGTACCGTTGGAAAGCTCTTGATGAGACAAACCAGGGGGGAGGGAAGGCCAGCCTTTCCTCTGTTGGGGGGGGAATCTGCACATTTTCGAGGCCTAATTCATTCGTTTAGGCCTCCGAAATTGCCTTCAAAGATTTCAGGCATATTTCGGTTCCTACTCTATTAGTAGAAGTCCCCTTTTGGTGATACCTCTTTCTGATCTGTTTAGTCCATCATGTGTAACATCCTTCCAGATGTTACCAAACCAATTCTTACCTTCAAATCATATGTCTAGCTATTGGTTCTAAGGTTCTCAAGTCTATTTCGGTTTCTGCCCTATTAGTAGAAGTACTTTTTTGGTGATACTTCTATCTAATCTATTTTGACCATCATGTATAACATCATTCTAGATGTTACCAAACCAAATTTCACATCTAGATCATATGGCTAACCCTTGGTATTACAATTTGCCCTTAACTCTCACTTCTTTAATGTAATCAATTCTCTTCAACTTGAATCACACTCAAATAGATCAGTATTTGATCATTCACTCAACACTTTTCCAACAATTGTGCATTGATTACAATCAAACCACACCCACTCTAGCTAAGAGACTCCATGTAACACTCATCGGCCTCTATCCACCATAGTTATGAACTTGAAGGCTCAACATCAGAGAAGTAAACTCTTTGGAGCTGCTCTTCAAAGGTATACCCTTGATTTTGACTTGGGTCTCCAACCCTAATAGCATCATTGACGGCACATCCAATGGTGCAAGTGATCGTGGGTCCCACCATGTGATCAATAGCCCTAACTTGAAATCGGACCATCAACAAATATTCCATGAATAACTACCAAAATTCCTACAACTACCAACACTTCTTCTCTAGTGTCCAAGCAATCTAACTTGGACATCACAAATGTCATGACATTGGCTACTCCTAAGATTCCAAGGCCTTTCCCCAACCATCACAACTTGTTTTGACATAGAGACCATTAGATGCACCATTGGATGCCCTCCTTCAAGGCCTAAGAAGAGTACTCAAGGAGAGGTTAGACATGGGGGTACCCAGCGCAATGAGAATTCATCACTTCTCTTACAAGAAAAATCCCCATTGTTTGCCGGAAGTACGACTCCATCCTATGGGATTAAGGGAGATAATGGACATGCTAGAGAGGTGTTAGAGCTCGTGGTATAGCACTAGGGATCTTGTAGTGTTTTTTGCTCCAATATATTGTAAGGCTCTTGCACAACTATACAACAGACTAAGACAAGATAACAAAGAAGATAACGTGTTCAATCTATTATGACATACAATTACTACTATAGTCTTCATGTACCTCATGCAATAAGCAAGTATGTGCGGATGTTTTTTGGGTAGAACCTTGGAGTTAGCTCACATGCATGGGTTCATTGATGTGTGGGATACCATCTTTCAAGGACCTATTAGTCAAAAGATTGGACATGAACATATTACCGCATGAGATCCTAATTCTTTCCCCAAGGAAATAGAAATAAGAAAAGAGTTTATCCTTTTGAGTCTTGCTTGGAGTGAAAGGACTTAGGAGAGAGCTATGTTGTGAGGAGAGAAGAAATACTAGTTGTGGGATAGACTCCATTATTGGAGTGTACAAGGAGTGGTAGTCCAAGAGAAAAGTGCCTATGGGCTGGACTAAGTGCGGGTTGGCCTATTGTTCTTGGGTTTGGGAGCCAAGACTACAAGCATGTTAAGTAGTTAGGAAGTAGTAATTAAGATTCCATGGGCATATTGACAAGTAGGTTATGTACATCTAGAGGAAAAGACATCTAAGAGAGGAGAGCTAATTAGCAATTAGGGTACAAGCTACCAAGGAGGCAGTGGCCGCATTTAGTATAGTGATTTTGAAAAGAAAATTATTTTAGGTTTAGGATCCAATATTTAAGGAGGTTGCTTCCCTTGTGAGATTAATCTTGAATTCTAGCACATATAGCTAAAGGATTCCTTGAAAAGTAGGGATTTTTAGATTAAGGATACCTTGCCATCTACAAGAGAGACTAACTAATGCAATCCATGAATTGGAACCCCTTCTTCCGTATAATTGTATTGTGACCTTTGAGCCTGAAGGCCAATATAGCACAAAGCTAGTATAAAATTATGCATTCCTTTCCTAGCTAGGTGTAAAAAGAATGAATGGTAAATTGTAATTTCTTGGATTGCTTGTTATCTATGTTGTTAAATCAATGCTCCTCGGTGGTTCATTGCACTAGTCCGCTAACTAGGTGATAGTACTAGGAAATGTGTTGATTGGTTATTTTGAGCAACATACCATGGAGGCCAAAAGGTTTGTAGGGTTGATAGACATTCAAACCATCCCCAAGGATAAATGTCTATGGGAGATCCTAGTCCCTTAGTGGAACTCAATTAGTTACGTGAACCTTGACTACAACACCTCCCAGAGCCACATAAATGGCTGACTGTCACCTTCCTTACCTCCTGCAGCTCCCAGCATTTCCACTATGGGATGAGATAACCCAACCGACAAATGCATAATAGGTGGTTTCAGAAATATTTTTATGAAGTTCTGTATATTTTCATATAGACTATTACAAAGCATTGACTAAATTGGTACGGGTGCGGGCGGGAGGAAGAAAGAGTCCCATTACGGATTTCTGGCCAAGTTTCTTATTATTAGCAAACTCCATAAGAGGTGGTTTGTAGCAAATAAGGGATGTGGAGTTTTCTATTGTCACACTATAATGCACTAATTACATATTAGGGTTAATAAAGTGTCTACTTTAGGGTGAATATGGTTTGTTTTGGTTGCCGCTTGGTGTAATGTGTTAATTTAGGATTAAATGAGATTTTGCTCATTGTTGTTTGTTGTTGCTTCTAGCCGCTTGATGGTGCTTGTAGTTGCTCATTGCGGTTGGCAATTGCTCATTGTCATTGCTAATCGCTCAATAACGTGTTAGTAATGTGTTAATTTAGGAAATAATGAGATTTTGCTTGTTGTTGCTTGTCGCTGCTCATCACTGCTTGTTGCTGCTCGTTGTTGCTTGTTGCTGCTCATTGCTGCTTGTAGCTACCCGTAGCTGCTCGATGGTGCCCAAAGCTCAAAACTTGTTGGTGCCCATAGCCGCTTGTTGGCGCTTGAAGCCACTCGTTGTCGCTGGTAGTTGCTTGATAGCGCCTGTTGATTTGCATCCAAATGTGAGCCTGCATTGCAATCATGTTTTTGCTAAATTTTTGTTGCCCTTTTGGAGTAAAATTCCTTGACCTCCAATAATTTCTTGGTTGCACAAGATGATGCAAATCATTTTCCATAAATTGCATTATCTCCCTCGCCACAGTAATCTATGGAAATGAACCAACACACCAATGCAAAACTATAGAACCCACTGGTTTAGTTTACTGAGAGTAGCATTTGCACATATCCTTCGCATTTGCAGATGGTGAATTTGAATTTAAATAGTTGAGAGCCGCATTTTGGATCCGCCAAAAAATTTCATAAATCCCACTTTAAGAATTACACACCAACAAAATGTGGCAACTCTCTCAAGAAGCCACATCATCTCTTTTGACACTCATTTATTTCACTACAGAAATCCTAAATACACGTAATATAGCATCTGATTTTTATAAATGAATGCAAATTACATGTGATATACCTTATAACAATTAACCAAGCGTTCATTTATTAGGACCTCATCTCCTTACAGAGTTCACTACAAATAGTTACAAAGTTTTTTATTTATCCCGTAGATATCCGTCAAAACTATTTCTGAAACCCCTAATGACAATGGCTGACAATGTTATAGATAATCAAGCATAGTCAAAAAGGGGGTTTTTTCTTTGAAAGATTATCTAAAAATTTCCGAAAATTCTTAGGATTCAGCATAGAGTAAAGTTAAGATTCACAAATATACCTAATATTAAAGCATTCCCTTTTGAATACAAAAACACGTGCCGGCTGTTTAACTTTGAATCACGAGGTCTCTCGTAAATAGGTGAATGAACTCAGGAATAACTTTACTTGTTTGATCCAAAACGGACTAGTTAACTTGAGATAGACTCTTTTCTGGCTCTTCATTATAATTATCTAGACTAGTAAGTCCAAAATATTATTTGCCTAAATCTGAGAAATTTTACGTGAGAGTGATATAGTGACGTGATCCAGTTTCTTCTATATAATCAAATATTAAATAGCAAAAGAATGCTTGTTAATGAGAACGTAGTATAGGTTTTATCAATATTATTATGAAATATTTGAGAAAGGGATATTACTCATCATATCTTTGATATAATAAGATTTGCTTGACCATGGTGAACTTGATAAGAAGTTTTATAATTAACAACTAAGTCTTCCAACTCAAGTGCCTCTTGCTGATATATTTTAGAAATTTAACCTAAAGATGAACTAGTATTTCAATCTAAGATTTTAATTTTTTGCAAGTTCATGCACTCTCATTCATACCTTTATAAACCTACCTAATTTAAAATTTACTGAAAATAATAATATATTAAATATCTGTTTACTTTATACAGAAGATTTCTATTTATGTTGCACACTTACTCTTATTGTAAGGCAATTTTTAAGGTTAATATGCACTTTCTAAAATATATATATATATATATATATATATATATATATATATATATATATATATATATATATATATATATATATATAAAGGGTAGGATTTTATCATATTTCTCATGAAAGATAAGATAAAATATAACTTCAAATCTGGACAGATATACGAAAATAAAATCATTCATATTATTCGTATGTAATATATTAGGGTTTCGGTAACTGTCAAAATATACTAGCAAGAATAGAGGTATAACACTCTTCACTTATAGTGCACATTGAACAATTCAAAGTCTTGAATCTAAATATTACATTTAGATGTTCTATCATCTCTAATTAATGGTTAATTAAAAATAGTCAAGAATAGAATAAGATTTTAAGATATTTAGATCTACTTGTTATCTATATTTTACATAAACAAGGATATACTTTCAAGAAACTAATAACATTTTAACAATGATATAATAAAAGGATCAAATAGATCGATAGATGGAGTATGGTAAGCTACTTGGTAAGGATGAAAAAGTTCCTTAAAACCAAAATTATTGATGTAATAGAAATGTAATTTTACAAATGAAAATACTACCTCTACAAATCATTGTTAATGGGCTTGATACTCGCTTGCATCGGTTTGATGGTCAATTGTTGACAGCCTAAGCAAATTGTATTCTAATGCGTCATGAGACTAGTTCTTTTATATCTATGCTTATTCCACAAGGTCCTTTATGCACTCCATGGTAAGTCGAGACAAAAATTTTGCTTATTATTCAATCAATTGGCACATGATTTTATGAATAAGCATATTTTTAGTTTTTAGTACAGTGGTATTTTTTTAATATTGAGGGTGCATGTTGGGTATAAAAGGTGGTTACTAGATTTGGGAGTTTTGCGTAAGGGACAGACTACATCACAAGAGGAGCCCATATGGGCCTGGCGTATTAAGAAATGGTCAATCATGGGATATGTCAGCTTTTTAATCTGTTATACCGGATCTTTACTATAGGATCTTAGGTTTGGGAGGTATACTAAAATTCCACAAGTTCAAGGTTTAGAGCGTAAAGTTTAAACACAAGTTGCACAAATTCTTTGGCTACTTTCACTAATCACTAATGAACTAATGAGGCTCTTTCCTCCATATACCTATTAAATCCTCTGGTAGGAAAGGGGCTATTATAATTAGAGGCTATAGAGTACCAAAGAGTTTTATAAACTCCTTAAGTGTTAAACAAAAACAGTTTATGAGCCTCTGAAGACTTTCTGTTATGTCACTCTCTGTTCTGATGGTTCTTATTGTTTTAAATGGTGATAGTTATAGCATAATGGGAGATTTTTCACTCAATGATCTATATTCTAAGTGCTAGTAAACTTTTTATAATGATGCAAGACCTAGGAGGCAATATATTGATTACTATTGAAGAGGTCCTACTGTATTGTGTGCAGAGTAGAGGAAATAATCACATAAGTCCTAACAGGAATACAAGTGCCCGGAGCAAAACAGGTGACAGGACAGAACAGAACAGAATAGAACAGACCACAATGATTGAGTAGTGGAACAAGATTGCAGTATATATCCATTGCCAGATTAGGAAAAGACAAACTACTAAGCTTGGGTCTGGACAAGGTTTTAGATATTTAGCTCTAAACTTAGTATAGTTCCAAACGGCACAAGCAGTGGCTAAAGTCTAGAGCTGCTCTGAATGATCAGATTGGGGTTACAAGTACCATATAATCTAAAAGATCAAAGAGTGTTAGCAGACCCTAAGACCCCAATATACAATTCATCAATAAAATCTCGAGTTTGCCATGTCTCCCTTGAGCGAAATACTTTATGTTTATTATGAGTTCCTCAAGTCCTTATAGCTTGAGCGCTATCATGGTCTGGAAGTTGAGGTTCCAAAATTTATATTCAATCCTATGTCTAGATTTTCTTTGGGTTGTATTGATTGCTTCTTAAATGTTCTATGAGTTTCTCCATTGCGATATATATATATATCAATTCGGAGTTGCTACATCAAGAAGTTAAGGACAATAAATTTTTATCTATATAACACTATTGGATATTAAAGCACTTTGCAAATTAAGTTGTCGTATGTGGGAATATTAAGAAATTTTCAATAGCATCTCACATCCATCGAAAGAGTTTAGTGAGGTTCGGTAGAGCCTTGTTCTTTGATAGGATTTTTTTTAAATTCTTTTTGCCTATTAGTAATACTTTTCACGGATAGAGATTATTGTTCTTGAGTCAACTACAGGTACTCATCAAGAAATTCTTTTAGAAGGATCTTTCTTTACTATAGCTCAGTTTAGAGGTCTTTTGTCCAGTGCATTGGTCATTCTAGGTTTCGTCTTTTCATTATTGACATACTACACTAAGTTGTGGATATGAATAGACTAAAGTTGGCCTCTGATCCCTTGACCAAATTCATCTTGCAGGTCTGAGAGTCAAGGAGCATAAAACATAATCTTTTTAAGTATGTTATTTGATCTCTAGCTTTTAATAACTTACATTACATCTCTAGATGGCTTATACATCCTTAGAGTAATGATAAGGTTCAAGGACTGTACTTTGAATTACTTAGATGCTGCTCTTTGTAAAGGATATTATACTTATGGATGACCTTTCTTTAAGGTTCAAGGACTTTGCCTTGTACTATTTAGATGTTGCTCTTGCAAAGGATATCATACTTATGGATGACCTTTCTTTTTGTTAGGGTATTTAGAAGTAGCTTTTGGTATATGCTCTTTTTAGTATTACTCTTGACCGATCTATCTACTTTCATGGTTCCGTCTCTTATTCCCTTTTTTTAAACTTGAGAGAGCATTGAAAATAAGATTAGTCTTGACTGATCTATCTACTTTACATGGTTTTGGGTTTTATTTCCTTTTTTATACATTTGAAAACTTTGAAAACAAGATTATATGAATATTTCGAGAACACCCGATGACTAAAGACTTGTTACGTAGACAGATATAAATGAGGTCTACTACCCATGGAATAGATCATATCTCTAACATATTTATATAAATGTGTATTTTTGCACCTTTCTTTCTTTGTTTTGTAATTGCTAATTGATTGGTGCTTAAGAGGTGATAGAGATGAAAACTATATCCTTTCTTCTCAATTACAACAAACCAAAGGGACAAAACTGCATACATGAAGGTCATCGTAGCGTTCATCGCACTTTAGGACTACAGTTGAGCATTAGTTTCACAACACCTTGCATCCGGTGTTGCAAGGGAACTCTGCTCTCTGATACGATGTCCACTCAAATATCAACAAAAACACATGAACATGGATTGCAGATCTCAATATTTTATTCTGCGGAAAACTAACTCGAATAACGTCCCTACAACAAAAAAGAGAAGTCAACGTATTATTAGAGGCTCGAAGCTCTTAGCAAAGCGTAAGCAACATAAAGACTGATTCTAATAACGTCCCTGGACGACACCGAGATCAGGTTGTCCAAGTGGACTCCGATGTGCACGGGGGAGGTATCAACATAGTAGTTCCTCACTTGAAACGGAATCAGAATCGGCATATCCGCCAGATATTCCTCCTGCATGGGGAGACACGTTGCATGGACGCTCACCTTTCCCACAGCTGACAAGAGACCATACGTTATACTGTGGGTGGGAACTCCGACTATATTCCGCCGCCAAGCATACATTTCTCTTATATATATCCGGGTCCTGCCAGTATAGTTTGTCAAATTCCGTCTGACGAGTGTTTCAAATTTGGTCCGACCCTGTCAGTAGTGTTTGGCGAGGACCTCCTATTTCGGGAGAGACCATCCACGCGGAGTCTTCAGTTCTCGAGTGTGGTCGCAGCTCCATCAGCCACGCCATGCTGTAGAAGCTGCTGGACGTTTGAGAGAAATAGAGTGGGAGACGGAAGGTTTGGTATTATTCATCTTCCTTGTCTTCTGCCTGTCATAAACATCTTCTTCTGCTGTTGCTGCTGCTTCAATCGCGCGGCGAAGCGAAGAGAGGGAGGGGGATCGGTCGGCTGATTGTGACCCGATTCATCGAGTGTGATCGCAGTTCAGCAGCTCCTGTGCGCTGCAACTGCTAGATGTTTGACAGAGGGAGAGTGGGATTCGGACGGTTTGGTTTTATTCATCTTTTTAGTCTCCTGCTTGTAAATTGTTAATTCATCTCCTGCTGCTATTGGTAGACGGTTTTATGGTCCATCTCGAGGTGGAATTAGATTCATCCATTTATTGGCATTCGCTTTGGGAGGAGATTCCCTGGTCTTCATCCAGCCTATCTTACTCGTTATCATTGTCTCGTTGAGGTGTTAGGGGTCATTGTCGCCGTGTGATTCACCAGATTTCAGACAGTCTGGACTCTCGTGTTGCAACCGTCTGAGAGGAGAGCAGGTCTGAGCCGTGGGTGGTGAGAGCTCGTCTGGAGGCGCCCGTCGGGGAAGTTTCTCGCCTTTGAGGCTACGGAGTTGATTCAAGTTGGATTGGCTCCATGGGTCGTATAATTGAAGTGATTTGAGCCGCCTGCGGTGTAGTGTACTTGTGCCGCCGCTGAGGCGGCCACTTGTTTCCTTCAAATCGGAAAGGAAGAGAGGGAGAGGGGACCTCAAAGGTTGTCGTTCTGAGGGTAGTGTCTAGAAATTTCTTCGTGAGAAATTGATCAGAGCCGCGAAGATGGCGACCCGAGTGCTTGACAGCCTTGACAGGGCAAAGACCCAGAGTTATCACTTCAAGGCGGTGATTATCTCGGGGATGGGTTTCTTCACCGATGCTTACGATCTCTTTTCAATCTCGACCATGACCAGGCTTCTGGGCCGCTTGTACTACTATGATTCAAAGACCGGCAAGCCAGGAGTTCTACCTGCCAATGTGAATGCTGCCGTTGTTGGGGTGGCTCTCTGCGGGACTCTCGTCGGACAACTGTTCTTCGGATGGGCCGGGGACAAGTACGGGAGGAAAAAGGTCTACGGCATCACCCTGATGATTATGGTGATAGCTTCTCTCGGTTCTGGACTCTCGCTGGGGAACACTCCAACGAGTGTTATTGCCAGCATTTGCTTCTTCCGATTTTGGCTGGGATTCGGAATTGGGGGAGATTATCCGCTCTCCGCAACGATCATGTCGGAGTATTCCAACAAGAGCAATCGAGGAGCGTTCGTTGCAGCCGTCTTCGCTATGCAAGGGTTCGGAATTCTGACCGCTGCTGCCGTGAGCATTATAGTATCCGCCATTTTTGACAGCGCTTACAACCGCCCAGCGTTCAACGTGGATCCCGTTGGGTCTACACCTCGACAGGCGGATTTCGTGTGGCGACTGGTGCTGATGTTTGGAGCCATTCCTGCCGCTTTGACCTTCTACTCTCGGAGTAAGATGCCTGAGACTGCCAGATACACAGCCTTGGTGGAGCAGAATCAGGAGAAAGCCAGGAGGGATATGGAAAGGGTGCTTCAACAGCAGATTGATCACAAGGATCCGGAGATGGGGGTTGTTGAAGCGGAGGTAAAACCATACGGGTTGTTTTCAGCTCAGTTTCTGAAACGCCATGGACGAGAGCTTCTCGGAACTACTACTTGTTGGTTTTTCCTCGACGTTGCATTTTACAGTCAGAACCTTTTCCAGAAGGATATTTTCACAGCTGTGGGATGGCTGCCTCAGTCGGTGAGCATGAGTGCTTTGGAGGAGACGTTTAAGGTCAGCAGGGCACAGGCTTTGATTGCTTTGGTGTCTACTGTCCCTGGGTATTGGTTTACCGTTGCTTTCATCGACAGAGTTGGGAGGAAGAGCATTCAGCTCATGGGATTCTTCTTCATGACGGTTTTCATGTTCATTTTGACCTTTGATTACTACAATCTCCGGGGAGAGGCTTGTGGGCAAAAGTTCTGCGGTGGCAACCATTTGGCCTTCATAATTCTGTACTCGTTCACGTTCTTCTTCTCCAATTTCGGTCCCAACACAACAACATTTATCGTTCCTGCTGAGCTCTTCCCAGCGCGGTTGAGATCTACTTGCCATGGTATTTCTTCCGCTGCAGGCAAAGCTGGAGCTATTGTGGGAGCCTTTGGTTTCCTATACGCCAGCCAGAGTCCTTCGAAGCCTGACGAAGGCTACCCGAAGGGAATTGGCATCAAGAATTCTCTCCTCGTGCTCGCCATCACCAACTGCCTCGGATTCCTGTGCACTTTCCTCATCCCAGAAACCAAAGGCAGGTCTCTGGAGGATCTGTCTGGCGAAAACGAGGTCGCCAATGGAGACGATAAGGCCGCCGTCCCAGCAGCAGCACGCAGCAGCTTCAATTCGAATCAAGTGATGGCCGGTGACAGCAATAAAGCTGCCTTTGAAGATGACAACAACAGACTCTGAACTGATCTGATTCAATACATTTAGACAGACATTGATTCTGTTTTTAGGTCAAACAGTATATTATATCTCGCCATAATTAAACTAGATGTTAAATTCCAGCCTTCAATTTTTATTGAATGGATGAACTTGAACCCCCACCAGTAGTAGTCTCCATGGTCTTCTGTGAGTCTAGTAGGATTTGCTGCTTGACTCCCCAGGAGACTCAGCCCTTTCTTCCATAACCAGTCAACGACCGGAGAGTAGCTGTACAGGACCTAAATACCCATAGTTTTGTCTCTAGTTTTAGTCAGTTCAGTCAGCCATAGGTTGATCTACCAACCAGTCCGATGACCCAAAGCCCTCAGCGGTGATTCTTTTGTATATCCCGAGATTGATTGATTACCTTACGATGCAATAAAAAACTATTTTCTACAGGATAATTTTATCTGTAAACCATCTGCATGCTAATTTTCCCTGGAGCACGTTATAAGATTGTATGGATTCATCTCACTTCCTCTTCTCCGAATGCTTAGACTATACTGCACATCCTCGCAATGTCCATGGTTGAGAAACAATTGAACCGTAGTCACAAGGGTTCGACTGCACGGTATGAGTCCGTGTGCCTTTTGGACAGGACGACGAAGTCAAGCGTGCACATCTCGTTGGTCCAAATTCTACTAATATTATCCCTACATTATCATTAAAAAAAAGTGAAAGTGCAAGATACGTAACTCCTTGAGCAGTACTCCGACCAGTGATTCCTCCTTGTTTGCACATGCACTAATAAATGCTTTTATTACTCCGAAGATTCACTCAAAGGGCTTACAACCAGAAGTCGGTATTAGGAGGTGCACGAGCGGATGCGATCTCTTATTAGACTGTCAACCTAGTCAACTGGGCGACTAATACGATAACAGCAGTAAGACGCGATCTGTGTTAGGATATTGACGTCGTTCTCATTGGCAATATGCATATCATGCTAAGCATAAAGCGCTTCTTGGTCAAGGGCGGGCAATGATGTAACGTGAGAGGTGGAGAAATGGGGGAACGAGAGGCTAGGTGTACTTGGGGGGATCAGACGCTGCCTTTCAGGCAGGCTCTGGTTTATGACTCCTGGAACGCGTGGCGATCGTCCGGCGTGTTGGAGCCATTGAGCTATAGGCTTTACGTATTGGATTCAATTGAATTGGAAAGCGATTCTCGTTCCCATTAGTAATATTTGGAGCTGAAAATTGCGACGTGGAGATTGGTTTCTGGGTTTGTGGTTTTCAACGCTGTACTGCTCATGTGAGAGTTTTCTTGCATCTGGCTCTCGCACAAATCGGGGCTGTTGTCTGAGCAGAGGAGAAAGGTGTTTAGACTGGTTCGGATTATCTGTTGGAAGAGATTGATAAAAGCAAGGAGGAAGTCGAAGAAGATCTTGAAGCTTGAATTTGGAAAGAAGTTAGGGAAGGAGCGGGGTGTGGAGACTTGACGCACTCATACTCGGTGATCTTTGAGTCGTCTATGTGTGCGTAGTTGGAGCAGGATGGCTGCACTGTTGACTCGGCCCGAATACGGGATCTTTAACGGAGCTTCTTGTTACCCTAATCCGGTAAGTATTTACCCTCTATCTGTTCGGTCGATGAAGCGCTTGCAATAAATTCTGGCGGTACAATTCCTGCGGAGCAAAATTTGAGTCCATCTAATATACGAAGAAATCCGCAGAACACTTCAGGGTAATACCCGCAATGCCTGCGACAATTTTAAGAGAGAGAGATAACAACTTGTTCATTTGATTGAGCCCACTCACGAGTTATTTGAGGCGCTAGATGACGAGTCCTTCGAGACTGTAAAAAAATCCTCAATTCATAGGCTTTTGTAAAGATAGTTGAATTTTTAGAGCTTTATTTATTTTTAAGAAAAACGTGATCATGTAAAATTGCTGGCAAGAACAATTTGGCAGGGAGTCTCCCGATCTAGCACCATGTTTATCTCTTTAGCAAATGATTATCTGTTGATTAATTATGTTTACATGCTGCTTGAATGCAGGGACAACAATCAGCTTATCTTTATATTGTGCGTAGAAGAGGCCAAAGAAATCACAATGTGATACTTTCAACTCCTCAAAGAATATCGGGACTAACGGATACTCCAGCTTATGCTTCACCTTCTCAAAGGTAAATTTTCCTTTCTACTACTGAAGTTCTATTGATCGAGGACTGGGTATGGTTTCTAGAAATCTCCACAGTTGAGGTAGATCTCTTAGGTGCATGGTCGCGAAGGATAGACAGAACAGCAGGCTTTTTCATTAGTTTACTTCTCCTCAGATCCCATGCATCTCATATGCTGTTTCCATTGGGAATGCATAATGAAAGTCCAAAGACTCAGATTTATTGGAAGTCCTCTGCCAGAGCTGAGCTTCAGTTCGAATAGAGAGACCAATGCTATTCATGTGCCACGCCTGTCATGTTGATTGGGGATGGGACCACACACTTTATCAGGGTTGATGAATATGCGGTTGACTTTCTGGATGTCTGTGCTTTCCAACTTTAAATTGTGGTTGCAATATGCGTTCTCACTTGCAAACTCGACTGCTGACTGACTTTGGGGCCATTGTTTAATGACTCTAGTGAGTCCGATATATTTCACAGTGAAGAGTCGGGTTAGAAACTCAAGTTTCCACATTCTATCCCTGTACTGAAGAACCCCAATTGGCCCGTATTATTAGGTTATTGTTCATCAATCAGCTGCATGTGCTCCACGTAATTTAGCCAGTTAGTCTTACAAAATCAGATTTTTATAGAGCTCCTTATCATTACCTTTGTATGCTCTCAAGCGTATCGTTGTCACTTGGATATCTTCTGTATCACTAGACAGAGTGAATTAAGTCCATAAGCAATTACACTGACTCATCTGACAAGTAAAGCATTTCATCAGGTTAAAAGGAAGATAAAGCTGAAATGAAAATCTGTGGATTCAGTTACTTCACCAATTTAGATGCGTCACTGTTCCTGCAAGTTGCAGGCAAATTAGAGGATTAGAAACTTTTAGCTATCAATCTAATCATTCTTAATGAACATGCTCAAGTTAAAATGTCGTTGAGTTCTGAGATTTTATTCAGTAAGTAACGGGAATCGGCCAGTTCTGGATTATGTCTCCTAATATTCTGGTTCATTACAATGTCTGGTTCACGAGTTATCAACTCGTCTTCATCTTGTGTTGGGCATTCTCTCGGATTTTGATACACATGTGGATAGGGTATTCTCTGCCTAATTCTACGCTGGTTGTGAAAAGAACTTTGACAGCAAACTAAACGATAAGCATGTGCGTAACACGCAAAGCAGTAGTTATCTCCACCAAAACGTTGCAAACAGATCAATTCTCTAGTGTTATCAGAATTGATTTCATTAAGTTATCTCTTTTGTCTTCCTTAACTCAAACAGCCGACCTTTGCAATCCAGAATCAGTAGAGAAATTGCCTGCTGTAGTAACCAGAATATGCAACACATCATTGTTGAATTTATAACTACTTCTAAAGGGGTTGGAAGATAGTGGTAGATAATCTCGGGTAAGTCATCAACATCGGCGTTCACACAGTTTGGACAATTGTGTGGACGATCTATACCTTCTACTAGTGCATCTGTAATCCTGATTTAGTACCTTGAGGAGTAATTTCACTCTCTTTTTTAGCTTCCTCAAAGAAATCATGATAGGTAGGATTCTCTGGAATCATAGCAGATTAGACTGAAAGATTGAAGTATACAACCTTTACTAGGAACTCATTGTCTCTCGAACCTTAAACTGCTGGCCGGCTTACGGTTACACGAAGGACAGGAGTTGAATTCAAGGCCTTGTGGATATAATGTGCTAAACTAGTGCTTTTAAATGGTTCTGATGATCAGGACATCGAAACAAAGGTTGAATATTGTAGGACTTGCTGCAGGCAAGAAGAACAAAGTAGCCAAACTGTGCGTGAAGAAACAGAAGAACGTCGCCCTGCCTACCTTCAATGACTGCACGGGTACTCCACAGCATTTGAGTGTTTTCCTCAATCAACCAGAAGGACGACAATCAATGCTGAACACGAAAGCATTACAGAAGTACGAAGATTTGGGAGACAACAAATTCAGGTTGGTATGCAACTTGAATATTAGGGTTGACTACACGTTACTGTCCATATGCTGCGAAGCGCTAAATTTAGTTCTATCCCTCTAATTCATGTCATCATTTTAAGTATCCCCGTTAGCATCGTAATGCCCTCTTATCAGTTCTGACCCAAGGACTGATGACAGACTTGTCTGCTTTAATACATATACCGAAATTATCCTTCCCAAACCTAACTCTTTTTTCTATCGAACAGGTGTTTCCTACCGAAGATTGAGTTTTTGAATTTTGAAGTTGCTCCAGTGATTGATCTTCTAGTCGCTGCCGATGAGGAGAGCTGTCAAGTGGAACTGCTTTCCTGTAAGGTCAGTTGGGTCAGTATTCATGTTCGAGCCCCCCTCTCCACTCCGCTTCCGGAAGCACCATGCTGCAAATAGAAATGAGGAATAAGTTGACTCACCCCTCCTTTCTTCTGTCAAGTTCTTCCTGGACTAAATTCCATAGCTTGGCTGACACGTAACTATTTCCGACTGGTTATCTGATTTTAGCATCAGCTCAATTTATCCTTTTTGTGCATTGAGTTCTTCGTTCATTGTCATGACAAGGAGTGAGATTGTTTGCGCAGTTCGAAGGATCAGACATAGTGCAAAGTCAGAATGAGCGTTTCTCAGGTAGTTACAAGATGCAAGGAAGCTAAGTTCAAGCATGGTCATTTTTCAAGTTCATTTTCAGTTGCTACCTATGACTTGTCCTAGATTCTAACATTGTAATTCCTATGTGAAGCAGCCAGCTTGAAGAATCACTTAGTTTGGAGTACTCAACAAGGTCAACAGCGACTCGATGTGAATTTGGAACTCAATGTATTTCTAGAGGTAGGACACAACCAAACCAAATTACTATCATGCAAGTTCTTCTATCAGTCGATGGTTCACAAACTTATTTTATTTCATGTTCCGCATACAGGTTTACACATTACCGTTCACCTTACTTCCTGTTTCAGCCGTCGAATCTCCAGGAACTTTGTAAGTTGCACGTAAAATCTCTGCTTCCTACTTGTCTCCATTGGTCGCTGTTAGCCAGCTTGCACATACTAACCTGTACGACTACTGAAATTATTTTTCAACAATCGGAAAGCAACAGCGAAAACCTCAGAAGAAAGTATACCATCTCATAAACTTCATCGCTATCTTTTAACTACCTCCTGTACGTACCTTCAGCAGAAGACATAAGCTGTAGCTTAATTTGGTAGACAGTCGAAGTCACAGTCGATTTTCTTGAACTGATAGACAGCTGGGTGGGTAAGTTTCGATCTGGTTAGGAGGTACTCTACTTATTTCGTACCTTACTTCAACGTACAGAAACCGGACCATCTGGTGTAGTCGTTGCCACCCAAGTTGACAATCTTTCCACTGTCAGTGAGTGTGAATCTGAATCTGTAGTTGCTCTTGGGCTTCAATCAGCCAGCAAACCGCCTTAGATCCTAATCTCCTGTCTTAATTATGGCATTTATTGTTGTCGGCGATCAATCACCCTATGGGGGCGTGGCTTTCCCATATCTTACTTGCTACTGCTTGGAATCTTTCGCAGGATCATGCAAAGTTTGGTGGATAGATTGCTGCCATTATTTTTGGACAACATGTTCAACGACTATGAAGCGTGGGCAAAAGCTTACCCCAATGGGAGATGGATAGATTCGATGGAAGAGAAACTTGACAGGACATCGACCGTTGTTTAGTTCCAAATATGATCGACTTCCCTTTGTACTATACATCTACTCGAACAAGTTGGGACATTAATCTGGACAAGAGTCTTGTGGCTAACTAAAGCTCCTGGGTGTGATCTGCTTCTTTCCTACCTGGTGCTTCTCTCCTTCGCAGATCAGCCAGCTCTGATGTCAATTTATTGCCATGCCAACCGCCGGATGCAATAGGCACACTGGCCGCTGAGGTTGACAATGGCAGTTGTAAGAGTACTTGTAGTTTGAATATAAGAAAGAAAACGTAACTTCACGTTGGCGCATCACGTTCGCTGGATGCGAACAACGTCGATGCCTTAGTGCATCACGTCACTTCATTTTGTGGATGGATCAGATTAGATCACACGAGTGTACCTGCCTGTTGCAACCGATACCAAGGTTTCTGAATGGGGGAGTGCATCTTATCTGGCTAGAACTTGTATCTTATTTCTCTCAAGGTAAAGTTAGTTATTTACTCTTCTGTGTGTACCCGAGAAGTTTCGGACGTCTGCACATGGTCAGTGGAGCCCATTCAGTACGCGTCAATATTGTTTTCAAAAAGTATCGGTGGAATTCTCATGTTCGGTGCCACATAATCCACCGTCTCGACAGTGACAATTGAGGAAGGAAATTTAACTTTTTAGCTATCTGGGCTCGCTGACCACAGACCACTGCATCCCACCCAGATGGTCCAACTTTCTCGTTCTTTCATCCTTCCTCGTCAAGGTGAATTCAAGAGGCCTTTTGCAGGGAAAGACTTGTGACTTGTCCAAATCAGTGAATGTGTTGAAGGACACTACTAAGACACTCCGTATGTGTTAGCTGTGTTGTTTGGAGAGAGTCGGGTGGCACAAAACTATCGAACTCCTAAACATCCAATCGACGTCCCACTCTGAATGAAAATTTTGAGCACATATGTACTGCACAATTTGTTCTGTGCACAATTGCAAATATGCAGTACATATGTGCCCAACTTGTTCTGTTTTAGCAAGATCTGTTCTTGAGATAGATCAACGATTAACGGTGGAAACCAATGGTAATAAATAGATCATAGGCATCTTCAACTCAACAGCTGATACGCTCTCCATTTATAATATTGAGCAGCTTACATCAGAATACATCTCGGGATGTATATTGATTGTAATGTACATCAGGAAAGCAATCAATTCTCGTACAGCTTCAAAGCTGCAGCTCTGGCATCAAACTCTTTTATGAGTAGATTACAAACAAGAGTCAGAAATGCCCTCGAAATTTGAGATAAATGTCAAATGGTGGTGCTTTGAGACAAGGTTATAAACCCACTCAGGGTGATAGTATACGGGCCTTCGCTGCAAACCAGATCGTTGCAGCAGGTAACTGTATAAACCTAAAACTAATCTTACCACTAAACGGTCAAAATAAGTCACCATAAGACTGCACATCCTTAGCAACATGCAGACTTCAGGGCTGCCTATCTACGAAGTCCAGCTGCTTGACAGTGTTCAAGATGATCATCCACTGTCCTCGTGCTGAGTAGAGTTCTGGACTTTCTTACGACCCAACATTGGGTTGTCAAATCCATTGCCGAGAGTATAGACTCGCTACCTTTTGTACCCACAAGCTGCAATAGACAGCTTGACTTCTCTTCAACGGGGCTCTTCACTGCTATAATCCTCGGACAGAAATAATGGGCATTAAGCCAAAGACAGGACAGAAAATGAGGGCGGGAGTGGATGGAGCACTACAAGAAAGGATCATTGCCAAAGCTTCCTGTGCCATCTTGCAGTAGCCTTGGCCACTATCAATCCATCTCGGAGTTTAGAAGCAAGACGGAGTGTGGTAAGTACACTAGGGGCGATCAGGAATATCCATGCGAAGAAGCTCGCGGCCACTCCTGCTTGGGCCCTTTGACAGTACCCTGCACTAAAATTGATAAGGCAATTTCTACCTTTCACAGTCGTCCACATAAATGAGCAAAGTATAATCATCCAGTAGGAAAATACCTGCAAAAGAAACAAAGGCTTGTTAGCATATTCTTGAGCAAAATTGTCCAATACGAAACGCTGACATCTTTTGCTATTCAGCAACGACACGGTAGAGATGTTCTACTTCCTCGCCCTCAACATTCGTTACCCAGGATGAAGCAAGATTCCTCTTCCGCTGAAGCATGGAGCCCTTCCTGAGTGGATCTGTAGTAGGGGCTACCTTTGGATTTACTCAGGAAAAGTTCCATTTCCCAGCTCTACAGGTGACGCACAGTTCCATCAAATGGGGAATCGCCGAAAAAACGCCTCAGGTTAGGAGAGTATACTTGAGGTGCTGCCAGCTTACGAATGACTGTCCAACATGAATTCTCTAAGTTAGCGCTAGACGGGTAAAGCTTTCACCCTCTGCATGGTGTTTTCGTACAGAAACTTTGTTAAGTGACGATACAACACATCGATTGTGGAGCGCTCGCTGCTCTGTGACGGCTGAACTATCTTCTGAGGACCTCCAAGGAGACAAAAGACAGTGGATCAACTATATTCTCGCATAGAAGAGTGGGAAAAAAATGCGCAAATTCACGTCTTTTCCCCAGTTTCACCATCAGAAAATCAAAGAATTCAACTTGAGTAGACATGTTGAAAAGATTTTCCAAACCGTCCTATGCTGGGAGGTGATGTTCCAACAATAACTGTGAAACAATAACCCGAAAAGTAAAATTGGATGTCAAAGCTAGAACTGGTTCGCTTCCATGGCTTACTCGGTGGGTCTAGCTTGTGTGAAACAGAGGTTAACCGTTCGGAGGAAATGAAGTAGAAGGTGGAGCATTCAGACTGGTACCTGTCTGTTGGGCAGACTAACTATTGTGTATTGCAGATAGCGAGGTACTCTTCGAATATCTCTAGTAGGTTGGAAAATCCCCTATGCGTTGCACCATTATTTAATAAAGTGAGCCCTAATGGAAATCAATCAGTATCCAATAACGACAAGCCTACACGATCAACAAGGCATACTCGTCAATCCTTCCGTTCCTAAAGGGGTGTTAAGATTTAGTATGCAAAAGAAAGCATATGTACGCATAGGCGACTCTTGCAGATAGAATTATACGCAGTGATGATACTTGATTAGCGCACCAAAGGAGTAGCCTTCGAAACCAGCTGATGTTACAGCGAAGTGAGTTTTATAAAGGGAGTTCAATGATGAACAAAATATTTGGAAACCAAATATCACCATATGAGATGGGAATGTCTTACCTGATCAAAAAACCACAGAAATCCTAACGGTACAACACTGATGTGAGCTCTCTTCTTCTTCTCCATGCGCACACCCAGCTTCCAAACTCGGAGAGCATACAAGCAGAGGACTGCGTTCAGCACCAGCAATTTACTGCGCGTGGTCCGAAAGTCACAAGCAAAGTGGGTAAGGTCCAGACTTCACAGCTTATTTCCAAGTTATTATATGATATATATCCTTGATACTGCAATATAATATAATAAGATAGATGACGTGATATGGTTGAAAATACAATAAAATTCTAGTTGCCTGGATATTCAATGAACGAAGTGGTGACCCGGACCTGAAATAAGGCTGCTGCGTGAAGCGTGAGTCACTTCGGGAGGCATCTTTATTGAAGCCGATAATTAAAGCGGCAATCAAGTGAAGCCAAACCCCTGTACCCCTTATCCTGGTATTCACCATGCGCGCAACATCCGGAGCTGTGATGTGAATTTCAATAGTTTGCTGCTTCGACCACACCTCATTTGAACTTGGTATCTTGTCAACCTTAGCGGGTAAGCTTTGGGAGGTCAAGAGGCCTGTTGGCTTCGTTTCCCACTCATTCTTCTCCACGGGAACAGTTTGATCTAATTTCAACAGAATCTTAGTATGCTCACCCATGGCTAAGGCAATTCTAGTGGTGTCTTGGTTAAAACGCCTTGAGTACGAGAACTTGAGGAAATAAGTTTCCTACGAATTCAGCCGATCCAGCTCCCGGGAACGTCCGATCAGGATATCATTTCTCATACCCCTGCCAGATACATTACGAAAACCTCAAGTTGAGATCTAATCCATCAATCTCCGTGAATCTCCCCTGCCACCAATCCAATCCCATCTCCCATAAAAGATGTATTCTCTGATTAACCACTCTCCCAATTTTCCAGTCGTACAATTCACGACAGAAGCACTCCACCTGGGTGTGCCATCGACGCTTCTCCAAAGATCCTTCCCTTTACTACACTCCAAAATCTCCTGTTTCTTTTAAGAAAACCCCGATCCCTCCCCACGCCAAACTAAGACAACTTCACTCGAGGATGCAGAATGACACAAAACGGAGGTGCGTGAACAATGACGATGCACAAAGAAAGAAACAAGAATCAGAAAGGTGACCATTAATTCGCTCCTCCGAATCAATTTTCCGCGCCCTTGCCACACATCATATCCTTCCTTCCTTTTCCTTTACGGCTCTTCCTCCCCGCTCCAGCTCCGGACAAAAGCACCGAATGCTGCTACCGCGCTTGCTCGCTCGCTTGCTTGCTTCAGCAGGGAATAAATATACTCAAGATCAAATCATGAAGACGATCGATCTTCAGACGAGAGTTCCGATGTCGAGCAACAACAACCCTCTCCTGCTCGTCGAGCAGCGGCACTGCAGCGGCAGCAGAAGACTCCTGTGTGACGCAGACGACTTCTTCCTCTTTTTCTGCGGCATCTCCATCTTTACAGTGCAGTGACAGCCAGACACAAGACAAAGTGGACATCATTGAAACAAAGCAATCTAGGTTTCGCTAAATCCGCTCTCTAACTACAGTAGCTAACTCTACACTGCTTACTACGGAACCACCTCGGTTATGACGGTGGATTTCTCCAACGTCGGCGGCGTCGTTTCACGAAGTACTTGATGCTTGAGTTCTCTCCTACTGCGGTGGAAAACCGCCTGGATTTGGGGCGTGGGCGTTTTCCGTCTGTAGTACCGTAGGGTATCCGCGGCTTAGTTCCTGTTTCCCCCTCCAGGAATTATAAGGATTTCAGCTTTTGAGGAGGGGCCTAATTAACAGGTCACGAGAAGGATCAGGGGAGCATTTCGAGTAGGGAGGTCTAAGGTACAATGTCGCGTGGCACAATCCCATCAATAGATTACCAAAACCTGCGCGTATCACAAGCTACAAGGGTTTTAAAAATACAGTTTTCATGTCCCGCACGAATATTAAAAAGAGTTACGGGTGGTTATAGAAATGTTAGGTAATAGGAAGGGGTATGTGGTAATTATACGAGTTTCCATTACCATTAAACTTTTATGGGAATCCTAAACTAGACCAGTAGAATTTTACAGGTAACTAGAGTATTAAGTACTCTAGTAATCACTATCAGTATCTGACTAATAGATGAAATGAATGATGAGTGAGAACAATATGGATTTGAAATTGAAATGGAATACAAAACCTTGAACACAAAAATTGAAAACACATCCGCTCCAGGCTTGAGACTCCCGACTTGAACAGGAGTGGGTCGAGCTTTGCCAATTGAACTAGAGTCGACCGTGGAGCTTTGCAAAGGAGAATGGTTCTTACTTTGCCATTTGAACAAGAGTGGGTCGAGCTTTGCCACATGAGCAAGAGTATGTCGAGCTTTGCAAGTTGAACCATAGAAACTTACCATAGAAACCGTGTGTTTGATTTGAGTTGTGTGGAGAGAAATTGTTGACGGGTAGCAGAATTTCACTCAAGAAGAAAAACAGTGGATCGAGAGTGGGTTGCAAATATTTTCACACGCAAATAGTGGAGAGAGAAATTTCACACGAGAAGAGAATAGTGGATCAGGAATATTTTCTCACACTATGAGAATAGAATAGTGAAATTCTAGTGGGTTCAGAATATTTCACACATGAAGCAAGGATCAAAGAATAAAATAGTGAAATTCTAGCGAGAAGAGAATAGTGGTTAAGAATTCGTGTACACCTAGATAGAAGAAGCAAATAGTGTGATAGAAAATACTGCAAACGTAGAGGGACAAAGTTTAGATATGTGCAATTGCAGAGAGAATGGACAACCAAATTTAGTGATGAAAAATAGTGTGAGAACAAGGGATGACTGATTGTGTGAAGAGTTGGGAGAAGATGAAGATTGCTAGTTTTGCCTTCATTGAATATCAGTAGGCCTCGCATTAGCACTCCATAAGTGTTGACAAACAAAATCAAGAAATGTAAGCGCTTGCAAGTCATGGAGTGGCAAGGTGAACTCATGGAAAAGAAGTGGCAAGGTGAGCTAGATATGGAGCTGAACATGGGTGGTGATGGATTTTGGGAAGAGGAAGAGCATATAGATGAGGAAGCAAATGATATAGATTATCTCTTAAAAGGTGTGGAGAAATGTCTATTAAGGTGGTGGGACTTTGCATACTCCTCCCGATATTTGGTAGACAGATTGCCAATGGATCAAAACAATGAATTCATTTTCACTTGTTCAAAACTTTATATCTATTTTTGTTTAAAGAATTAATGAGAATGGATGTGAATCTTGTTGGTTGGGTTATCTTGTCCCATAGTGGAAAGGAGGGAGTGTTGCAAGGCAAAGAAAGTGACTATACAATCCTTGCACAACCAACCATTTACATGGTACAAAGAGGTGTTGTAGTTGGGGCTCCTATAGCAAATCTTAGTTCCATTCACGGAAGGGAATGCTCTTTAGAAATTTACCTTGGGGATGGATTGAAGGTCTATCACCCCTAAAAACCCTTTGGCTTCCTTGGTATATCACTTAGAGTTGGTTTATTACTACATCAATGAGTGAGGTTCTAGTACATGGACCAATTACAAGATCAGTGCGATGATCCACAGAGGAGCACTAATTCCTCAACAACCATTTAAGTATTTGTGATCGTCAATCATGCAATTCAATACACAGCTAAAGAAGTGTGCCACACTTTCCTTAGGCTCTAAAGTTCATAATAAAATCCTACAAGAAGAAAGATTCCACTTCACGTAGGACACTTATTCCATATCTCATAAGAGTCCATTTGTATTAATGTACAAATAGCCAAATTAAGATTACCCCTCTAGGGAAGTGACTCCCCCTTAAATATTGGATCCTAACCCTCAAAAGATTTTCCTAACCTACCTTAAAACACTACACTAGTTTGCGGCCACTGCTAACCTAACAATCCATGACATAATGGCCGGTTAACTCTCCTTCCTTAGATGCTAGATGATCCTAACCTATCAACTCACCACTAAACTTTTCATTAATTTCTTCTACTATTGTATATTCCCATAGACCTTCTCTTCTCAAGCATTTGTACTTCTTGCAACATCTTATATCAGACATTTTTGCTACATGACATAGCCCTCTCATAAGTCCTTGCACTACGAGCAAGAATAGGAAGGTCACCTTTTCTTTTTGTTTTTATTGCCATGTGGAAAGAGTTGAGCTCTCATTTGGTTATAGGTTCCCATACAATACCTCTCTTGATAGTCCTCGAAAATGGTATATTGTACATCAATGAACCATCCTCGATGAACCCATCTGTATGTACCAACTCCCAAACTCTACCTAAGTGGTAACCCTACATGCTCGCTTATTATAAGAGATACATGAATATGATAGTCATGATTTTTTTCTAAAGGGGTTGAAGGCTGCTTTCACCTTACCATCTTGGCCTTGTCGGTTGTATAGTTGCATCAAAGTCTTGCAATACACTACATCACAAAAAACTACGGGATCCTTGGTAGTATACCATTGGTTCCAACAATTCCCTAGCATGATTGTAGTCTCCCTTAGGCCTATTAGGTGGGCTTGCATTGTGGGCCAGCAATGTGGCTTTTTCTCTTATGAGAAGTGATGAATTGCTCTAGAGCAGAGCACATCCAAATCCAATCTTTCTTGAAGTTCCCATTTGAGACCTCACAAAAGTGCATCCAGGGGTGTGGGCAAGTCCATCGGCTCTATATTAGAGAAAGCAGCATTAATTGGTACGGGTCCCTTGAAACTAAGGAATAGCCAACATAATAGGGTGTCAATGGGTAACATAAATCCAACATGGTCTGGGGAAACAAGAAAACACATGGGGAATTTGGTTATGTGATTCCTATAGTGGTACATGCAGATTTTAGTCATGTACCTAGATATATAACTAAAATCCTCATGTAGTGTTGCAAGAATCACTAGGCTTCTTTTACTCAGATTTTTTAATTCAAGTAGTAAGATATGGGACCCTTTGACCATGGACTTGCTTGACTCAAGCACATATGTGATAGCTCTAGGGCAACCCAAGTCACTTGAATCAACCTCCTCCTCACTGAGATTCACATCTTATACCTTATTGTCACACTTGATTATACATGAGCTAAGTGCATCATATGTCAAGGAATACTTGAAAGCATAGATGCGTCCTCTTTGTACTTATTTCTCTAGGATTTTGAGGGCTTAACCTACCACTTGGGACAAAATGGTCTAGGGCATCTCTCCTAAATGCTCAAAAATAATCTTGAGTTCTTGGATCATAGTGTTGATCTAGACATTATGTGACTCGGGATCATTAATGATTGTGACATTATAGGCTCCTTGTAATTGGGTATCCTTGTAGATCCTTACAATCTCCTTATTGGATTCTTGGTTTACCTTGATGTACTCCCTTGTAGGGTATATATGTGGCTTCAATGCCAACCTACAATTCACCAACTTGAGATAATCCACTAAGTACCTTGAGGTGAAATTGCTACATAAATTAGTTTGTGAGTGTTCTCTAGTCATATGTCTCCTTGTAGTATGGCTTTGGCTATTAAGTAGTAGGTTCTCCATAGTGCTCAAGAGTTTATCCCATACATCCACATCAGAGAGAATTTTTATAAGCCAATGGTTGCCCTTAAAGATATGTGATGGTTAATGGCTGCTCTTGTAGTGAGGAGGGCCAAGACAAAACAATAGATTTGATCTACCAAGGTGAATACCAATGTTACTTGCTACAAATAGCTAAAACACACAAATACCTCCTTTGTATATCAAGCATTAAATTTGGCCAAGGGAGGAAGGGATACCAAGCCAAGCATTCCTTATTCACTTGATAAAATACTATGGCGGTTGCTTTGAATTGGTTCATGCTGATTATCCTTGGAGCGTGAATTGTCATGAACAAAGGTAAGTGGTTACGGAAATTAGGTTATAGCTAGATCCAAGGGTGGGTGGAATCACCAGCCATAACAAAACTTGGAAGTCATGAGGATCTTGCTGGCCTCATTTCACCAAATCAAGGGAGGGAGCTATTCTTGGCTTTGGGGCCCAGATCATTGTCATCTATAGGGCACAACTTTTCAACCCTCTTATTTGTTGCATATGTGGGGCAATTCTGACCTTGTCAATTGGATCTCAAGGTTTGGGCCTAAGATGCAGTCATAAAGAATAAGAACTCCTTGTGCAGAGTGATTATACTTTTGGGTAGGTGTTTCACTAGGTCCACAACTTCCGAGGTAAGTTGGACTCCTTGATTGGTTATTAGTGGCCACATCTTCCTCATGCTATGCTCTTTTTTTGGGTGGTACCCATGGAAATTTAATGGTATTTCCTTCCGTTGGGATCTCTTCCTCTCCTTGTGCTTAGTTGTTGGTATCTCTTCTCATAGAGTACTTGCAATGTCTCTTAGTTTGAGACATTGCTTCTTGGTGTTGTATGGACTTATTTGGCTCATCTCTTCTTCCAATAAGTCCAAAAGAGTGTCCTCTTGTTCCTCTTGAAGCCCTTCTTTGGTTACTAGATCAAGTACATCAATGATATGGATGACTCCCATTGTACTTCCCATATTCTATTACTTGTTGATGATGAGCCATTTGGTTTGAGAACTTACCAACCATGTAACTCCACTCCTTATGGAGGTTATGCATTTCTTAGGGGATATTCTCATCATAGCTTCTTGGTGTACATGACTATTTCCCACATTCCAGCCATAGGTTGGGTTGCTTCTTGTCTTCTTTCCAAGGGAGTACTCTAGTTTGCTCCCTACACTTGAGGGAGTACTAGGCCGAGATGAAGTGGAAGCAAGATGTAACAATATGGAGTTTACAAATGACTTAGTCGAGACCAACAAACTGCAAATAGGCCAAATTAGCTAGGAACTTTAAGAATATTCTAGAAGCATCTAGGAAGCTACTTGGTACCTTCCATGCAAGTATCAGTGTATGAAGACAAAGGAGGACAAGATGATGATACTTTCAAGGGAATCAACTACCTATCAAGCATTGTTTGTCCTTTGGTAGTATATTTGTAAGAGCGGATGCAAGAGCAAAGGAGGAGCATCCAAAAGTGAAGAATGAGCTTCAAATAGTGTGAGCGTTGAGTGCAAAAGTAATGCAGCTGAAGGTGATGCTGGCTCAGAGCAAACATGAAGCAAAGGTACTTTGGGCTGATGTTGTCATACAACAATTGAGCTTGACCGACCTGATCTGCAAAACACTTGTAGTTGATTTAGGTGAGGAAGCCAAATTTAAGCTAGTACTTGGATTGGATATGAGCCAATAGTAGTTATAGATCCAAAGTGGTAGATTTGTAAGTAAAGATACTTTGTATCTAAAACTTGGTAGGAATAGTTATAACCATTAAGCAGTTCTATAACTTCCGAGTGGTTTATCTATTTGAAGCAATCACTTGGAGTGTGTTGTATTCAATAATGAGCAAAAGATTGAGTGAAGTGAAGTGCTGAAGAAGCACTCATTCTTTCACTTTATTTTAAGTATTAGTCACATGTCTTCATCTATGAGTGTATAGAGAAATTCTGATTGCAATTGAGATGTTGTTAGATGTTGGATTTTGCAACTTTGCGTTTCATTCTATGTGTTTGATCTAGAATGGAGTGCATCCAAAGCAATACCTTGATGGATGTTTAAGAATGATAGTGTTGTTAGTATTTGTCATTTGCATTTGCAGACAAGAGACTGATGTGAAGGAACCTTACACTAGAAATTTGTACCTTTGATGGAGAGGTGGAATGCAATTCCAAGGTGAAGTAAATTCATGGTGAAGTAGCCTTCTTCATATCAATTGAATCATCGCAATTGAGATCAATTTGGAATGTAATTGAAGTATTGTGACTTTGTGTGACAATTAGTTGTAGTCAAATTATTGTTGAGCATTTGCTACTCTCTTCTAGGTGTTGTTTCTGACCAAGAGATTAAAGATGGAATCAAGTGAACTACAAAGTTACCTTTCACTTCATATTTGACCATTCTTGATTTTTATCTCCATGGGAATAAATGATTAGTCACATATTACTACAAAAGTGACACTTGTTGGGTGGTCATATGGAGTTGTGAGGTTCATTTGTCAAAAAGAGAACAAGCTAAGTGAAGGATATTTGGGGATAAAAGATCACAATTGGAGAAAAGTGCTAATAGGCTATGGCTTGGACACAAAAACCATGGGATTTGAGAAGTTTTTGAGTGGGTTAGGATCAATTGAAGCATGGGGTGTCAAATTCATACCTAGATGAACAAATTGGAGGGTTCTGAGAGTTCTATCATAGCTTTGCATGATCTATCAATGGGGTTAGAGAAAATCTGAAGGTGCTTACTATGTTGAGCTTAAGATATTTTATGTTTGAGTCAAAATCAAATCTGATCTAATCAATTGAAGTTGGAGTATTAGAATCAGATTGTTGGAAAAGATAATGATCAAGTTTGGGGTTTTGGTTCTTTCTCAAGCTTTGGTTAGAATCCAGCCATAAAAATGTCTAGTCTTGTTGGTGGTCAAAGTTTTCATCTTTGTGCAAAAATTTCATATGAACTACTTGAATAGAAAATTCAAGGTCTTAGATCAAGTACACATGGATCTGTAGAGTTCAAAACTTAGCCCAACTTAGGAATTGATCTATATCTAAAAATTTGGTTAGAATCCAGCCATAAAAATGTCTAGTCTTGTTGGTGGTCAAAGTTTTCATCTTTGTGCAAACATTTCATATGAACTACTTGAATAGAAAATTCAAGGTCTAGATCAAGTACACATGAATTTGTAGAGTTCAAAACTTAGCCCAACTTAGGAATTGATCTATATCTAAAGATTGGGATTGGATTAAGCCTTCAAATTTTATAGAGGTTTAGATAGAGGCACAATCAATTATTAAGGAAAATTTGGTTGATTCAAGTTTTATTGACAGTGAGAGTTGATGTAACAAACTCTACTGAAAATATTATTGTAAACTTAGTGGAGCATTTCTACTATAATATTTTAAGGATAGGAGACCTTATAAGAGAACATAGGAGAAGAAACACAAAGCTTCCCACTCAATCATCCGATGCCCCACAAGAGCACCTTATCTTTATTACATAGCAAAGAGAATTCCCTCAAAGGAAGCTCCACCCTTGGATCACATACATGGATTGGTGACATGTCATTGAGCTCTATTCTTAGATTAGTTGCATGCATAAGTTACATATCGGTTTTGGTCCTATAAGGTTGGTCAAACCATCTTTGACTTTAGGGAATCTTCCTATAGGAATCTCATAATCACATGGGTGAGGTGCCATTGGAAAGCTCTTGATGAGACAAATAGAGCAAGGGAAGGTCAACTTTTTTCTTCTAGGTTGGAATCTACACATTTTTTGGCCTAATTCATCCATTTATGCCTCCAAAATTGGCTCTAAAGTTTCCAAGCTATTTTTGGCTCTTGCTCTATTAGTAGAAGTACTCTTTTGGTGACACCTCTATCTAATCTACTTAGCCCATCATACATAACATACTTCCAAATGTTACCAAGCCAATTTTCACCTCTAGATAATATGTCTAGCTATTGGTATTACATCTACCTCCATCACAATTGAATTCCCATTCTTCCAATTCTATGGCTAAGATTGAAGATTTTAGGTTGTTGGAGTAGTTATGAGAATTAAGAATACCTTTGAGCAAGAAATCTACTGAAATTTGCCAAAATTTAGGAGCAAACCCACAATTAGGGATTTCAAAATTAGAGTTGAAACCACAAAACTCTGGCCAAGTTTGAGATCTTATCAAGGAGAGTGTAGTAGTCAGATTGAAGTTTACATTATATCTTCAAAAAGATTGTCTTACAAGCTTTTCATTCAATCTTACAACATTTGAATCAAAGCTATAGGGAAAATGTTATACCATCTAAGTCTCACAAAGATTTCTACATCAAAAGGCATAAAAATTTCCCTACTTGGAGTGCAGATTGGATAAAAAAATTGGAGTACAGATGTATGAAACTTGGAGTATAGATTTAATTCAGCTTTTGGATAGAACAAAGGCTCTAAAAACTGATTTCCACCAAAAGTATGGAGAATTGTTGGTAAATTTTTTGTGTTTGGATCCTCTCCATTCTTGCATGCTTGATTGTATGCCATGTTGGTTTGCTTTACAATTCAAGCATTACGCTTAGGTTTTTTCCTTGTAGGTGTGCTATGTATTTCTCCTTGGTATAGTTGGAAGTAATGATAAGTAGACTAGGATTGTGTGTTGTGATGATAGGTTAGGTTACTTGTTATTCCTCTACCCAATAAAAGGAACACTAAAAACAAGATTAGAAGGTTCCAATGATTGGGCAAGAAACCAAGCTCAAAAAATTAGTGTTAGGTTTTCCCACAACCTTTGATTTATAAGCTTCACAACTAGGCACCCATTGTGTTTCCAATGAGAGAAAGGCAAAGTATGACAAAGTGGTCCTTGTTGACTTGTACAACTTCATTGTTTACATAACAATAGAGTGTCTCACTAGATTATGAGCACCCAATATCAATTTACTAATAGTATAAACACTAAGAACAAATCATTCAGTCAAGGATATGGGTTGGAAATGACTAAAAGTGAAGCCAAAGTGTCACAAGTGGTCTATTCTTGCCTATTTAACCTCGTGGGCAAGAACTATTGCCAAAAGAGGTAGATATACTCACTATGGCACCCTACAAAAAAGAAAATAACAACCACTTGCACAAAATATCTAATCTAAATAAGCCCTTGATAGTGGTGGTTCACTTCACACCTAAGACCTCTTCTCCTTGAAGAGCTCTTTACCCCAAAGTTTAGTCCCACATTGAAGGATATTCCACCCCAAAGGTTGGTTTTTAGCCAAAGGTTCTTTCATTCTAACACCAGTGCTAACTACATACATCCCTTCTTAGAAAGCTTTATCTTAGCAAAATCCAAAATCACTTAACATATTTCTTCCTAACATATTCCTTTTGGCTAAAATACATTTTCCCTTAAATCTATTGTGAGGAAATACCTTTGCTCTTACATATCTTGATCAACAAATCAATCCTTTCTTGGTATTTTGCAATTCATCCAATGAAGTCTTTGTGAAATTCTCAAATTTCTTTGAGGTGTGTCCATGGAGTTAGTTTTACAACTGTTGTAAGCACTCATTTGTATACACCTCTGCCATTAGAGCATGTACTTGGGACTTCAAGTTTTAAGACTTCAAACTCCAAGAAGGATTTTGCTACCTCCTCCACAATTCCCACCAAGTGATCCTACACCATTGTTATTGTCACTAACATTGTGGTCTTCTCTAGATTAAGCTATGTTTGAGTATCCTACATCTTAGCCCAAATCTCCTCCCACGTGGCTAATCAAGCTTTTGTGTGCTCTCCTTCCTTATCCTTAATACTCTTGGTGAGCTTCTTCACTTGTACATATGCCACTTGTAGCTCTTCTTGATGTTGTACTTCCACTACAATGAGGACCACCTTTCCTTTCTTCACTTCTTGTATCAATGCATAAATTTCTCTAGCTTGAGCCTTTATTTGCTCCTCAATTTAGGTTCAATGGCATACTTCTTCTTCTTTGTGACTTCTCTCCTCTTGCACCTTCTTCTTTGAGCTTAGTTACCTCTTGTGGTAAGTCATTGTTGCACTTTCCCATCTCTAAGTTCTAGGTACAAACTTTCACCAATTTGTGTTGTGCCTTCATTGATTCCTATACAATCCATTATGGTAATTGATGGAGGTGGCTTAAAAGGCTAACAAAATCAATAACCTTCCCATGGTACTCCCTGTACATGGGAAGAAATTGGTCTATTAATTCCAATGTTAGGCCTATTGTGTGTACAATTAATTTAGAGAGTAGCACCATGAGGATTGGTGAAGTGTCTCTCAAGCTAGCTTCCTTCATCATTCTAATTGGGGCCAAAGGTCATTCTCCTTCTTGATCTTGACAAAGAATGCGGAGTCTTCTTGCTTGTTTTCTTGTTTTCTTGTTGCAAGGATTTTAGTATTGGATAGATTTTAGGACCCTTGTCCTAAATACCACCTTCCAGCTGAAGTTCTTCCTTGACTTGGCAGGAGCTCACATCTTCTTCTACTTCTTCTAGCTTGAGTACTCCTTCTTGCAGTTCTACTTCTCTTGCAAGTAGAAACAAAGGGGAATCTTGTTATCCATAGGCTCTTGGCTACATTCTTTTTGGGGCTTGAAGGCCCAACTTCTCCATCAAATCTTCCTAAGGCATGCATTCATTCTTCTACCAGAAGATTTTTCCTTGTCCTTGGAGAGTTTGGGCTAAGGTCAACTGTACTTCTCCACCCTAGTCCTTGGCTACCTCCTTGTCTGATGAAATCATGATTCAGGTGAATGATTGCTCATTGGTGATGGGTTTGTGTTTTGGTTGTGGTCTAGCTCTGCCTTCATCTTCCATTTCTCCTCCTTGTCCTTTTTATGGCCATCATCTTTGGCTTGGAAGGCATTGCAAGTTGCTTCCTTTTCCCTAACCAAAGCATCTACTATTAATTCTTGCTACCTTTTCTTCTCAAAGACTAGCATGTTTGTGGGCTTCCTTCACTACAACATACTTCCTTATGTGGGCAAATTCTGCATCCACCTCTATGTACTTTCTTACCATCATTGCTTGCTCATACGGCTCCTCGAATATATCTTGCAGAGAAGAAGTGATTATGATGCTTCTTCTTCTTCTTCTTGGTTGGGGTTAAAAAGTCCACCCTTAGGTAGAAATGAAAAAAAGAGAAGGACACAAGAGTCACCCTGGTTTCTTTATTCATGATTCTCACAAGCTCCTCCACCCATGTAAGTGGTTTTTATGATCAAAAGATCATCAAATGTAGTTCTTGATCTATTGTAACATTCAAGTTCTTGTTGCATACTCACTAACTTTCAAGCCAAGGAGCTTCTAGGCTGAATAGTTTTCTGGCCAAAGATCATCCTAGACTAAATGTCTCCTTCTAGGGAAAAGGTATCCTAGGGCAAAAGGTTTCTTTCACTAAAAGACTTTTTTGTAGAAGGGTCGATTCTTGGGCTCTTCATTCAAACCTTTTGTTGTTGGTCTTCCCATAGCACATTCCTTCCACATCATCTTTCTCCTTAATGGTGCAGTTTCCCTTGATATGGAAGGCAAACAAGAAAATGTGTCCCTTCTTCTCTAGTGACTAGCTATTTCATCATCATCTTGAGTAAACTAAGTAATTTGAAAGAAAAAGGTGTACTTTGGAAAGAGGTGAGTCTTCACATACCCACTCTAAAAATGTAAGAGCCCCCAAAAACATCAAGGTTTCTCCTTCTTCTCTCAATTCTTTTATTTTTGGACACATCATCCATTGACTTGAGTGGCAAATAGATTTCTCTCCAAATCAGCAAGCTGCATAGACCCATATTTGTAGAATTTTTCCACTTGATAAGGTCTTACCAACCAAAGTTGCAATTTCACAAGGAAGAATTTGTGTTAATTGTCATACAACACAACCAATTCCTTGTTCAAGATCTGCATAGGCCAGATCTTTCACTTCAAATCTCTTTTCTTCTTTCTTGAGCATCCTTCGTGCAATTATGAGAGTTATCTCTCTTCTCCTCCAAAGTTATCATTGGAAAGCTAGGATAGGAGAAGCACTTGGAATGATGTAGGATATCCCAAGTACTTGTAGGATGTTCAACACTCAAAGTGATGGAGGATGATCCCAAATACTAACAAGAAGAATGAGTTTAGAGGCCAAATGAGTTGCATGGCCAAGTATCAAGAAGCAAGCAAAGCTTTGTAACAAAAGAGATGAGAAGCACTAGGAGAGGTGTAGAGTGACCTCAAGTTTTAGAGTGCTTGGGAATCATTTGGAGTGCTTGTAGGAGATGCAACACTTGGAGTGCTGACATATGAGACATACAAGCCCAAGTGCCAAATGCCACCTTGGCACTTGGACTTGAGTGGCACTGCAATTTGAACCTGCAACCAATGGCACTTGCCGCCAAGGACCATTACCTATAGGATAACCATTGGCACTCAATGGGCAAGCATGGCATGGAGGAAAGTGATTAAGGAATTTTTTTGGCATATGGGACTTTACATCAATGATGACATGTGGAGGCCTTCACTTGTGTAATAGCAAGTGCTTACTTGCTCTGTGAACTACCAAAGTGCTAAGGAATGACCAGGAATTTGGTGTAAAAATTGAAGTGCTTGGATAGTAGTGGCACTTTTCACAAATCCATCTACCCGCTTAGCTGATCAAGTAGTATCTTGCATATTTTGGTGGAAAAGTGAGCTACTCATCCTAGGTTGTCATTTTGAGAGTGGCACTTGGTGTGATTTTGGGTATGGGGAGTGAGTAAAGCACTTGGCATAGTGTATTTGTAAGTTTTAGTAGTTTTTTTTATGTCCAAGAGCCATGGTACTCACTCCAAAAACTTACAAGAAGGCACTTGAAGCAATCCTTAGATCGCCTATTGACAAAAAATGGTCATTACACTATAGAATGGATGTGATTAGAAGTAAGCACTTGGGAATTCCTACTTTGAAATTAGGAGTTGTCCAATTTCCATATGATCTATGAAATGAGGGGAAAATGAGAGAAAACTTCAAGGAGGATGAGAGCTAACCCATTGAACTAGATGAAGGACCATTGGTAAATGATACTCAGCTCTGATGCTAGGGTTGCAAGAGCCATGACCATAGATAGTAAATTCATAAAAAATGAACTTACCTTGAAGTCAAGAGCCACTTCAATAGCAAGCATTCTAAGAAAAATGGGTGGAGTATGGCTAGTTATAAGGACCCTGCATGAAGAGCCATTGTAGAAGCAATTATGAAGCTCTTTAAACAAAAAAAACAACCTACTTGACCGATGGATAGGCAATGCTATTTGATTACATTTATTCAAAAGAGCATGTAGATTAGGCAGAGATGTTTGATTAGGAGTACAAGCTCCTACACCAAGATTTTGAGGAAAAAGAGGTGCCACCTACATGGTTCCTTTTATCATGCATTACTACATGAAGACCAATGTACTAATGAAGGAAGAGAGAAAGAGATTTCCTACACATTTTTGTCTTGTAGGTTATCTTGAATTACAACCTGATTGGCTAGCAATACTTGGCATTACTCAGATTGCCAAGTATTGACTAACCAATGTTAAGTTGCAAAGATAAGCCAATTTGTGCCTATAGATGAAGAACTAGCCTTGCCTAAAGCTCCAAAGAGGAAGAACACAACACCAAAGAAGAAGCCACTTCCTCAAGCAAAGAAGTCAAAAGGCAAGTACCCAAATTGTTGAAGTGTCTTCTTCAAAAGATGAGGCCAAAGACACAAAAGTAGATGAACATGAAGACAAAGAGATACCAACAAGTTCCAAGTTAAATCATGTGCAAGAAGGATCAAGCTTCATCATTCATTTGGTTGGCACTACACTACAATTGATAGAGGTATTGGTACCCTAGTACCAATCCAAGTGCCCTTGTGTGGTGGACTACACCACATTGATCAAAATTATGCATAGAAGGTCTACACTTGGAAGGCCAAAGAAGACTTGATGAAGGACAAAGCAGCAAAGTCTAAAGACTTGTAAAAAGCAATGGCTTCAAAGGTAAGTGCCTTGTTGCAAGAGAACCAAGAGCTCAAAAGGAGAAGTGCCACAATAGAGATTGAATAAGATCATTAGGTAGTAGAAATACAAAGGTCTGAAGGGGATTGGAAGGCACTCCACTTCATGTTCAATCAGTTTAAGAAGGAAGCCAAAGACCAACTTTGAAACAAGTGCCAGGAAGTGGAGAGCACTTGGAGTGCTCTAAAGGAGAAACATGACTAAGAGGTAACTTTGGAGTTCCAGATGCATGAGTACTAGAAAAAGGTATTAGTTATGAAATTGTAATATCTCACCAAGGAGGCGGTAGAAGAGAGAGTAAAGCACACCTAAAGTCTCCAAGTGCTAGAAGACCAAAAGGCCCACTAAAGGCACTACAACAAATAGAAGAGACCCAAGCCCTAGTCATGGAGATGTTGAAAGAAGAAGGAGCAATGTTCACCTTGAGAACCAAATGCCATGAACTAAAGATGCATGTCTAGTGCTTATGGAATCAAGCCTATGAAGAAGAATGAATGATGAACAACCTATCCTTGCACTTGAAGGAGCAATCAAACAAGCAATTCAATGAAGTGTGCCAGACCTTCTTGCTAGAGATAGGTAGGTATCAGGCAAAGATAGACCAACTAATTAGGTACCTAAGAAGTGAAAAAAGTCCTTCACCTCCAATAGTTCCAATCCAAGGCACTCCGCCAAGAGGAGTCCTTTGGTAAAGGCAAGCATTCTTTGGCAAGGATTAGATACTTAGAGTTGTATAGTAGTCAAGCACTCCAAGTAGGCCAATCATGTTTTATATAAATAAATAAATAAATAAATAAATATATATATATATATTAAGAGGAGCTCCCTTGGTGTTATGTGGCACTCAAAATTCTATAGAGTTGAGGACAAGTGCACTCAAAATTGTATCATACTTGGACTTGTACATAATTCCAAAGGACTGACCTTTGAATATGACCATAGGGTTGTACTATAAGTAGGTTATGATATCTCCTTGACATGTGTAGGAGCCTAATCATTTTGTAGATATTTAGGATAAGATAGCATTAGGATAGTGTAAACCAATGATGGATTGTTTAGATTAGAAATTTTCAGGATTCACTTGGGATTTTGCCCCCTCTAGCCGAGAGCCAAATCATTATATAAGGCTGAGTGCCATTGGCACTTGTGTTTTGTAGGGTGGGCAGGAATAGGATAGGGCAAAAAGCTCAAATTTTTATTTTTTTTCCCGGCTGTCATTATATGCCGAATTGTCCCTACATCCGCAGACAAAAAAAAGGTAAATGTTCTTGTTTGTAATACATACTTTAATTACAAGTAAAGAGTGATCCTATTTCTTTGCAAGTTCTATCTCTTCATTTTGAACATTGTTTAGTGTCTAGGTCTAGGCAAGAGTAGAGGTGAGGAATTTCATAGTACATCTATGCTTAGTGCCAAGTAGGTACTCACTCCTGATCAAGGTGTGCACTAAATGATTCAAAGAGTGAACTTGTGTAATGAGTGGATAGGGAAGCACAAGCAATACCATAGAATCAAAAAGCTTAGGCAAGGAGTAGCATGAAGTTCAATCCTGCAAGTTGTGCCTTCTAGGAAGGGTAAAACACATTTGCAAGCATTTTATCTTTGGAATGGAGTGGCACTTGGAGTTGAAAAACCATCACCTTCATGACTAATCCCGACTAGATCTTAGAGTGAGTGATTTTCTGATTTCCTTTTTCTTGTAGTGCACTACAAAGGGTGACACTACCTTCTTTTGGGACTGGTTTTTGCCCAAGTGGTTAAACAAGAAATAATGAATGAGCTAAGATTTGGTGAAAAATGTGTTTTCTGCTTCATTCTCAGGCATTTCTGACCAGTATCCTTGTAGAAACAAATTGTTCTTACTGACTATTCTATAAGTATGTTGACATTAAGATGTCATTTATTGACATGCATCACACCACTTTATGAACTTGTGAATATCCTTATAATGGTCAACCACCAATATCCTATTGCACAAATAATTTTTAACATATGTTTTAGGGAAAGTGCACTCCTCTAGCTTTGGAATGAAAGACCTATATCACTCCTCCTACTTCATAGGATTTGAAACAACACCAAAGAACTTTATCTCCTCCCAACTTGAATAAGATATGTCCTTCAATTAGTACAGACCCATTTTGTGAAAGGATACTACCTTTTCCAACCCTTTTGGACATAGCAACTTGCAGAGGTATTGCAACTCGACTGAGTAGCATATTACCTTTGTCATTGAAAGTTAAAAGATTTCTTTGTCTATAAACTTGTGATCCAAATCATTGGCATGATTGATGGCTTTTAGCCTAGACAGCAAATAAGAAATTGTTTGTTGTGATCCTTCTTTAACCTATATGGTATAGGTAAATTCTTGTAGTAGTAATTCAATTAGTTCAGACAAACTGGGCTTCCTCACCAAATTTTGCAATGCATAATGGTCTATATGGAAGATAAACTTGTAACAAATAGGTAGTGATGGAACTTCTTACAAGCAGACACCATACTCAATGCTTTGTGTTCAATGGTAGTTGTAGTTCTATTGTAGATAGTTGCCAATTGGCATAATACATAGGGTAATCATTCTTACTCTCATCTTTTTGACTGAGGACGACTCACACTACAAGTGAGGAGGTGTACATGTATACATGGAAAGTATTTTCCCAATTAGAAGCTCCCATTATCATAGCTTCCACCAACTTGGTCTTTAGTACAACAAAGGCATCCTCTTGCTCCTTTGTCCAGATATAGTCTTCTACCTTCTTCAATAATTTTGTGAGGGGTGTTTCTTGTAAAACATAGTTGGTTACAAACCTCTAGTAGTAGCCGACATGATCTAAGAAGGCTCTTAGCTCTCCAAAATTCTTGGGAGATTCAAGGGATTAAACCACCTTACCTTCTCCACATCCACCTCTATTCCTTGTCCTAAAACTCTATGTTCTCAGAGAATGCTCTCTTTCATGACAAAATAACACTTTTCTAGATGAAAGGACAACCTAGATGTGAAAGACCTAGGAGAGAAATACAGAATGGAAGATCAAAGTGAAAGATCACATTGGGACTCTTGAATGAGGAAAACTCTTAATGTCTAGCATGAGCTTGGGCTATGGTATTAATAGTGAACATACAAGGCTCTTGAGAAGCTTCTCAAGAAGCTTCCTAAAATCCACCTTCTTTGAGTACAAGCTGAGTTAACCAACTTCCTTCCAAAAGCCGTCTACTTGGCATGTGAGCTAAGCTAGTTTGGAAGCAAGAAGTTTCCTTCTAGAAGCCACCTACTTGGCATGCAAGATAACCTAGCTAGAAAATTCCTCCTAGATGTCATTCTTTGGTTTGCACACACACCCCATACTTGGAAGGTACGAAGTAGTTTCCTAGATGTTTCTAGAATATTCTGATAATTCTTGGCTAATTTAGCATATTATTTTTGCTTTATTAGTCTCAACTAACTCATCTATAAACTCCATATTATTACATATTCTCTTACCGCTAGTTGATGATATCCTTGCCACCATGGAAGCTTCAAACTCTTGGATAGCCGTTTGTGCATTTTGAAGATGAGAAAGAGGTTCCCAAGTGGCATCATGAAGGAGATACCTTTCTAAAAGATGGTGTATTCAATATGTTGTTGGCAGCCATGTTGAATGTGGTGATGTGCAAGGATACCATCAACTTCATACTCCTCATGATTGTTGATAGGGGTGGGAGGAAGAGAAGGTTGGACATGAGAAGAAAATGAAGATGGATTAGAAACAAAAGGTTTCAACTTAGAAACATGAAAGATAAGATGGATTCTCATATGACAAGGCAAAGCAAGTCAATAAGCAATTGGAGAAATAATTTGGGTGACCCTCAATGGACCAATCCAATAAGGAGCAAGTTTATGGACTTGGGTATCAAGTTGGAAGGGTAGGTTGCTAGAAGAAAGTATGACCTTATCACTAAGTTGAAAGGTGAGATCATGACAATGTTGGTCCACATATTATTGTTGAGAATTTTGAGCAACAAAGAGATGAGATTTGGCTTAATTTTGACAATTTTGAGCAATAAGGAGATGAGATTTGGTTTTTTGTGAGGATTAGAATATTGTGCTCAAGAAGGTGGAATTATGAGAGACATGAGATGGAGGAGGAGCAAGAAGAGAATCTAGAACAAGTGGATCTTGGCCAAAATTAAGAAACAAGGGAGAGAATCCGGTGCTTTCTTATTTGAAATTATTCTAAATAATTGCAAGACATTCATTTTAGTTGGTATGGTGAATTTTGACAAAGGCATAAAGCATATCCTCCAAGGTGCAATCAGCACATTTGGTCTATCCATCAGTTTGAGGATGATAGGGCATGGACAAAATAAGCTTGGTGTTGAGTATCTAAAAGAGTGTTTGCCAAACCTTTTTGGTGAATCAAGGATCACAATCAAAAATGAGTACACAAGGTATCCCATGATGCTTGAAGATATTATTGAAGTAGATCTGGGCAAATGTTGGAGCATCCATTGTATCAAAGGTTGGTGCATTATCCACAAACACCATGATTGTTTTGTGACCTTGCTTTGTCTTGGGCAAGGAAGTCATGCGATCTAAGCTCACATGTTCTAATCAAGCATATGGGATAGGAAGTGGTTGAAGGAGGCGACTTGGTTTCTAGTAGTTGGCCTTTTTGTATTGGCAGCTCTCACAAGATCGGATAAACTTTCAAACATCTCTTGCCGTGTTGGCCATGTAATAATATGGTGTTTTTTGACAAGTTAGTCAAGACTAAAGAAGTAGAAAATACACCAAACTATTCTAGAATATTCTAGAAACATCTAGGAAGCTACTTGGTACCTACCAACTATTGGGTAACATGTATGCCAAGTGGTGATTTATAGGAGGAAGCTTTTTGGGGACCTTCTTGGCTAGCTTAGCTTGTATGCCAAGTAGGTGACTTGTAGAAGGAAGCTTCTTCAGAAGCTTGCTGGCTTAGTTTCCATGCCAAGTAGATGGCTTCTAAAAGGAAACTTCTTGAGAAGCTTCCTAACTAGCTTGACTTGCACTCTAAGAAAGCAGCTTTGAGGAATCTTCTTGAGAAGCTTCTCAAGATCCTTGTATGCTTCTCTATAAATACCAAAGCCCAAGTTCATGCTAAGCATTTGGAGTTTCCTTCATTCAAAAGGCCCAATGTGATCTTTCACTTTGATCTTCTATGTTCCTTTTTTTCAATCTTGATCTTTTATATTAGTATCAGAGTAAGAATGGGATGGATGGAATCTATGGATCACCAAATCTACTTTTTCCAAACCTTTGGGATTTTGGTGTCCATATACTACCCAAGCATCATCTCACATATTCCATTATCTCACACTTTGGGCAGAAATTTCTAAAAGTGATCACCTTGTTTGGTAGTTCCAATTGTAATCTATGGAGAATGGTAGGCATGTTTTATCTATGTGTTAACTTAGATAAATTATAGGTATTTTGATACAGTAGTAGTTTTGGTGGAAATGCTCAAAGTTATCATTGCTATGCAATGAAAAATCAAGCACCTTACTTAAATATTGGAGGAACAAGACCATCAATGACAAGAGCATGTAGAGAGAGCATCATTTTGAGAAAAAAAAGAAGAGTAAATCCAGTTTTTGATGCCCAAGATATTTGAAGGAAAGAATATCTCAAGCGTAGTGGAGCATTTTTGTTTGATTACAAATGTTATTTTGAAGCTACAAATCTTCAAGATGAATAGAAATAGATTCTCCTGGCTTCTAGTCAATTAGATGGAGTAGCAAAGCTATGGTGGCAGTTCCAAGTAGAGTGAGTAAATGGCAATTTGTTACATCAATCTTGACATAAGGAGAATTCATGACTACAATAATTGGTCAATTCCAAACTATAAATGTCACATGAGCTACATAAGATAAGTTGATAGAGTTGAAGTAGATTGGCTCTATAAAGAACTATATCACACAATTCCAAAATACCATTATGAAAATTCCAAATATACTAGAAGTTGAAGCTCTAGATCAATTTGTGAAGAACTTGAAATCATAAACCAAATTGGAGGTGACTATGCAAGAGCCAAAATGCTTGGAAGAAGCCATGAAGTTAGCTCAACGTTTTGATTCCTTGGTTGCAACAACTTGGTCTTGACCTCAACCTCTACAAAACCTACCAATTCACTACACATTGGTGGAGGAGACAACACCAATGGAGACCAATTGGCACAAAAAATACAAAAAGATTGCAATAAAATGGTGGTTACTTTTATTGTCGCCAAATTGGACATTGCATTGCTAAATGTCCACTCAAGAATAGGCAACCTCAACAAATCACCTAGATGGAATTTGTGGAGCAAAATGATCAGAGAAACAAGGAATCCTAGTAGAAGATTTTGAACTGCCTATTGAGAATTTGATTAGTTCCAATGGGATTGAAGGTTCAACCTATGCAAGTTTGCTTCACTTGCAAGATATGATATCTACTTGTGGTTGTAGGATTTAGGTGGATTTTGGAGTTCAAAGAATCGGATGTTCATGCAATTAACAAAGGAATCAAGTGTTCTTATCAAGCTAATAATTTGAATTAGATTGATGATGGTGGATGGTAAAAAGGGTTTTGCATTTAGTACCTCACATCCTATTACATTCAAGATTGGGATGGAATATATGGAGCATATGAAGTTTGTAGTGGCATCTCTATACTATGATATCATTCTAGGTTTGCCTTGGCTTGAACGTTAATTTGATTGGACCCAATGACAAATTCAAGTACAACACCAAGGTAAGAATTACCGATTAGGTTGTTTAGCACTTTTGAGTAAGACACCTAAGAGTAATCAATCCCAAGGTGGGAAGTTTTTCAATAAAGCAACCATAGAGTAAGCCTTTGAGGAAGATAAACCTATTTTTGCTGTATGTGCTATTGTGATATTTAGTTTGGTATTATAAGTACTTGAGAAATATTATTTATATAAAGATAAAAGGTGGTTCTACATTAGTCATGATTAGCCAAAGTTAGTCATAGCTAAGATAGAGTGGACCTTACTTTAGAGGAAGTAGAAAAGATGAGCATCACTATTTTGGATTCTAGTGTATTGGCATGGTATTACTCTTAGATGTTTGGCTTTGAGGAAAGAGTTGAGAGTTCTTGGACCCACAAGCCTTTTTGTTTTGAATTCTTCTGTAGTCCAAAGAAAGCCCATGTGAAGGAATCTTGACTTAGTGGTTGGGTCAAGATAAAACCAAATGCTTAGGAGAATATTCTCATGAGTGCGGATATTCCTTTAGCTTTTTGACTTTATTTGACTTTTAGCCTAGTAACTTGAGTTACTCCGGTAATTAGTAGCTTTAGTGCGTAACTATTTCACAAGTATGTAAAATAAGGATGAGAAAGTACTCATTATCCTTTCCTTAGCCTTTGCAACTATCTCTCTCTCATTGAGTTTTCTAATGAGCAATGGTTTGAGTCTTGGAATGTTAGCCTTGGAGGAGTATGATGGAGTTGGGATTCCTTGCCTTCTTAGCCCATGGTGTGCTACCATAATAGCCATTAGAGGTTCATTCTGAGTGAGAGATAGGATGCCTCACAAGATGAGCTTCAAACAACATTGATAGAGCGGTTGGAGAAATATGCCATACAAAATAGTACATCTCCTTGGGAAGCACTTGTACTATTTGTGCCAAAGAAGGATGGAGGACTTTGCTTCTATAGTAATTACCATGGTTTCAACAAACAAATAGTGAAGAATGCATATCCCTTACCTCAAATTGATGATTTGCTTGATCAATTGAATGGAGCATGATACTTCTCTAAGTTGGATCTTCAAAGCGACTGTTGGAAAATTCCTATTAACTGCCTTTTGCACAAGGTAAGGGCATTTTGTGTAGAGAGTTTTACCTTTTGGGCCCACTAATGCTCCAAAAGTCTTCATGGATCAGATGCATTAGGTGTATGGGCTATTGGATCAAAATTTTGTGGTATTCTTAGATGATATTTTTAATCTATAGCAAGAAAGAGAGACAACACACAAATCACGTGCAAGAAGTCTTAAGACAACTACGTCAATTGAGAAGTCAAAGTGTGCCTTTTGGCAAAAAGAAGTTACCTTCTTGGGTCGCAAGATCTCATGAGAGGGGATCAAGATGGAAGAGGAGAAAATCAAAGCCATTACTGATTGGCCTACTCCAAAGAATGCTAGGGAAGTATGGACATTTAATGGATTGGCAAGTTTTTACAAATGGTTCATCCATTACTATGCTCATCTAGCCGCACTATTAATCAACCTCATGGAGAAGAACACGAGCTTTCACTGGACCACCAAGCATGAAGAAGCATTCTAGAAGCTGAAACACATGGTGTCTTCAACCCATTCTTGAACTATATGACCTGAACTACCTTGTGTGGTTGATTTCAATGCTTCTAACTTTGCAATTGGAGCTATGTTGTACCAAGAATTCCTAGATGTTTTACGTCTCATTGCCTTTGTATCTCACCAACTAAACATTGCAAAAAGAAATTATTCTGCTTGAGGTTAGGAACAACTAGTAATGGTATATTCCGCCAAGGTATGGAGAAATTATCTCTTGGAGAATCAAGTGATTATGCAAACTGATTGTAAACCCTTGTTGTAGATATTATATTTCAAATGCATGAAGAGTCTACATCATTGATGGGAGGAACAACTACAATTGTTTGACATCAAACTTGAGTACAAACATGGTAGGTTCCGTATCATTCTCAATGCCCTATCATGACAATCTAATTTGAAATCTCTTCCTCTTATCACAACGACAATTATGATAATGTCAATCAACTCTAAGGTCCAAATCAAGTTTAGGGCCACTTTACAACAAGATCCCTTCTTTCAGATGGTACAAGGTCATCTTGCTGCACATGAAAAGGAATATAACTCCTTCTCCTTTAAAGAAAGCCCTCCATTTTGGGAGAACCAGATATGTGTTCTACCCAAGGGTAATCTATGACTTGTGCACCTTTAAGAAACCCATGACTTACCAATTGCTGGTCACATGGGTGTGGATGTCATCTTGGGTACCCTTCAATGCCAATGGTGGTAGCACAACATGATACAAGATGTATGAGAGTTTGTCTGATCTTGTGAGAGTTGACAATGCAACAAGGCTAGCAAGCAAAACCCAAGTGGACTCCTTCAACCACTTCTCATCTTATCTACTTGATGGAAACACTTGAGCTTAGATCTCATCACATCCTTGCCCAAGACTAAGCAAGATCACACAACAATCATGGTGTTTGCGGATAAGCTTAGTAAGCAAATCCATTTGACACTAACCTTTGATATAGTGGATGCTCTAACATTGATCCAAATCTACTTTGACAATGTCTTCAAGCATCATAGGATGTCTTGTGTACGTATCTCCAATTGTGACCCTTGGTTCATTGGAAAATTTTGGCAATCACTCTTCTAGATACTTTGCATCAAGCTTGCTCTATCCATGGCCTATCACCCTCAAACTAATGGAAAAATTTAATGTGCATATTGCACCTTGAAGGATATACTTTATGCCTTTGTCAATGTTCAACATGCCAATTAGGATGAGTGTCTTGCATCTATTGAGTTTGCCTACAATAATTCCAAAGATGCAAGCATTGGATTCTCTTCTTTTTTCCTTAATTTTGGCCAAGACCCATTTGTTCTAGGATTCCCTTCTTGCTCTTCCTTCATCTCATGTCCTTCATACTTCCATCTTCTTGACCACCATATTTCAATCCCTACAACAAGCCAGATCTCATCTCCTTGTTGCTTAAAATCATCAAAAACAATACGTGGACAAACATCATCATGATCTCACTTTTCAACTTGGTGATAAGGTCATGCTTTCTTCTAGTAACCTCCCCCTCCCACTTGATACCCAAGTCAATAAACTTGTTCCTAATTGGATAGGTCCATTTGATGCTACCAAAATCATATTTCCTATTGCTTATCAACTTGCCTTGCCTTCTCATATGCAAATCCACCTTGTCTTTCATATTTCCAAGTTGAAACTCTTTGTTTCTAATCCATCTTCCTTTTCCTCTTGTATTTAACTCCCTCCTCCTCCCATGCCTATCAATGATTATGAGGAGTATGAAGTTTATTGTATCCTTGCACATTACCACATTCAACATAGCCGCCAATAACATATTGAGTACAAGGTCCTTTGGAAATGGTATCTCCTTCTTGATACCACTTGGGAGCCTCTTTCTCATCTCCAAAATACAAAAACAGCCATCTAGGAGTTTGAAGCTTCAATGGTGACAAGAACGTCACCAACTAATGGTGGGAGAATATATAAAAATATGGAGTTTTCCGATGAGTTAGTCAAGACTAACAAAGTAGCAAATATGCCAAATTAGCCTAGAATATTCTAGAAGCACTAAGAAGCTACTTGGTACCTTCCAAGTATTGGGTGGTAATGTGTATGCAAACTGGTGACTTCTAAGAGGAAGCTTCTTGGGAAGCTTCTTAGCTAGCTTAGCTTGCATGACAAGTAGTGACTTTTATTGGGGAGCTTATTGGGAAGCTTAGCTTACACGCCAAGTAATTGGTTTCTAGAAAGAAGCTTTTTGATAAGCTTCTAGGCTAGCTTGACTTGCACTCTAAGAAATTAGGTTTGAGGAAACTTATTGAGAAGTTTCTCAAGGGCCTATAAACACCAAAGCCCAAGCTCATGTTAGGTATTTGGAGTTTCCTCCATTCAAGAGTCCCAATGGGATCTTTCACTTTGATCTTTCATTCTTTTATTTCTCTCCTTGATGTCTGTCTTTTACAAGCCACCACCATTGGCATTGTAGGGTATCCAAGGTCTTGTCCACACCCATATGACTAGTGATTGGGAAAATTATTGGCTTCTTGAAGGTGCACAAGTTGTAGATCATCTTTGGCTAGAACACAGATCCGATTCTCACAAAATAGAAAGTCTTTCTTGAAGGAGAAGGTGTTGTATTCCTTGTTGTGTGTTGCAAGATGACCTTATACCATCTAAAAGAAAGAGTCTTGTTGGAAGGTGGTCTTGAATTTGATTTGGATTTTTGAGTTAATTGACATTATTGTAATTGTCACTATGATGGGAGGAAGAGTCTCCAAATCAGGTCATTGTGATAGTGCATCAAGGATGAAATCAAATTTTCCAAGTTTGTACACAAGTTTGATGCCAAAAAATTGTAGTTGTTCCTCCCATCAATGATGTCAACTCTTCATGTGCTCTAGATATAATGTTTGCAACAAGTGTTTGTTATTGGTTTGCATGATCACTTGTTTTCCCGAGAGATGATGTCTTCATACTTTGGTGGCGTATACCATTGCTAGTTTTTCTTGATCTCAAGCAGAGTAATTTCTTTCTATGGTATTTAGTAAGTGAACCACAAAGGCAATGGGATGTAACCCATTTGGAAATTCTTGTTGCAACACAACTCCAGTGGTAAAGTTAGAAGTATCAAAGTCAACCACACAAGGTAGTTGAGGATTATATGGTTGAAGAATGGGTCTTGAAGACACCATATGTTTTAGCTTCTAGAATGTTTCCTTGTGCTTGGTGGTCCATTGAAATCTTGAGGTCTGTTTTACGAGTTCAGTCAATGGTGCAACAACATGAGCATAGTTGTTGATGAATCATCAAAAAAAACTTGCCAATCTATTAAATACCCACATTTCTATGGCATCCTTCAAAGCAAGCCAATCAATAATGGCCTTGATTTTCTCCTTTTCTATCTTTATCCCCTCTAATGAGATCTTATGGCCCAAGAAGGTAATTTCCTTCTACCAAAAGGTACACTTTGACTTCTTGCACAAGAACTTCTATTGATGTAGTTGTCTTAAGACTTCTCACACTTGATTTACATGTTCTATCTTTGTCTTTCTATAGATTAAAATATCATCCAAGAATACTACCACATACCAATCCAATAGCTCATCCAACACCCAATGCATTTAATCCATGAAGATTGTTAGAGCATTAGTGAGCCCAAAAGCTAAACTTTCCATTCAAAATGCCCATACCTTGTACAAAAGGTAATCTTTTGCACATCTTCTTTATTAATGGAAATTTTCCAGTAGCAGCTTTGAAGATCCAACTTGGAGAAGTATTGTGTTCCAATCAATTGATCTAACAAGTCATCAAATTCAAGATAGGAGTTATGCATTCATCATTATTTGTTTATTGAGGCATTGGTAATCAATATAAAAGCAAAGTCCTCCATCTTTCTTTGGAACAAATAGTACCGGTGCTCCCCAAGGAGATGTACTATGTTTTATACAATCCTTCTCCAACAACTCCATCATTTTTATTCAAAGTTTATCCAACTCCTTTGGTGAGAGCCAATAATTGGTCTATTCACTAGAGTACTTCCTAGAAATAAGTCAATCTTGAAGGGCATACCATAATCAAAGGGTAATCCCTATGTAGATCATCCAAAAACACATCTACAAACTCCTAAACTATTTGATCAACCATTTCTTGGTGAGGCTTTTGGCCTTCATCAAATTCTCTATGCACAATTGGCTTGATCCACACCAAAAAAAAGCTTTATCTTCCTTCAAAGCTTGCTCTACGGCTATTTTACTAACAAACTTCTCATCTTGGGATTGATTATTCTTAGGTGTCTTACTCAAAGGTTCCAACAACCTAATCAATAAATTTTACCTTGGTGTTGTACTTGAATTTGTTGTTGGGTCCAATCAAATTGAACCTTAGGATATTTAAGCCAAGGCAAACCTAGAATGACACATCATAGTATAAAGGTACCACTACAAATCTCCTACACTCCAAATACTCCTTCTCCAATCTAGAATGTATGAAGATATGAGTTATAGAATGTATAACCCTTTCTACTATCTACCATCTACCATCATTAATCTAGTTCCAATTAGTGGCTTGATAGGAATATTTAATTCTTTTGCTAATTGCATCGAGATGCAATTCTTTGAATTGTCAAAATTAATCTAAATCCTACAACAATGATTAGATATCATAAATTGCAAGTGAAGTAAACTTGCATAGGTCAAGCCTTCAATCCCATTGGAACTAATCAAGTTCTCAGTAGGTGACTCAAGTTCTCCTATTGAGATTCCTTGTTTCCTTGATCATCATGCTCTACAAACTCCATTGGGGTGATTTGTTGGGTTTGTCCATTCTTGAACAGACATTCAAAAATACAATACTCATTTGGTGATAATAAAAGTAACCACCATTTTGTCACAATCTTTCCATATCTATAGGACCAAGTGGTTTATGTTGTATAGCATTGATTTCCATTGGTGTTGGCTCCTCCACCCGTGTAGTGTGTGGGCAAGTTTTGTGAAGGTCGACGTCAAGACCAAGTTATTGCAACCAAAGAATCAAAGTGTTCAACCAATTGCATGACTTCCTCCAAGTGTTTGGGCTTTTGCATGGTCACTTCCCATTTGGTGTGTGTCTTCAAACCCCTCATAAATTAATTCAAAGCTTTAGCTTCTACTATATATAAAATTTGCATTATGGTGTTTTAGAATTGAGTGATGAAGCTTTTTACAAAACCAATCTGCTTCAATTTTGCTAGCCTACCTCTTGTAGCCCATATGGTTTTTATAGCTTGGAATCATCCAAATATTGCACTCTTGAATTCTTCCCATGTTGCAATTGGTGCAACAAATTACCATTCAACTCTCTCCACTTAGAATCACCACTATGTTTTTGCCATTCCATCTAATTGGCTTGAAGCCAAGAGAATTTTTCTCTGTTCATATTGAAAATTTGTAGCTCAAAATATTGTTCACAATTAAACACAAAATTCTCCACTATACTTGGGAGGTTCTTATCTTCAAATACCTTGGGCTTTGGAAATCGGATTTTTTGTTCTCCTTTAAAAATGGTGCTCTCTACATGCTCCTGTCATTGATGATCTTGTTCTTCCAACAATCTAGTAAGGTGTTCAATTTGTTACTACATGGCAAAGATAACTTTGTGTATTGTCACCATGGCTAGTACTCTATCAAACTACCTACAAATTATCTAAGTTAACAAGTAGATGCAAAACATCCACCATTCTCCATAAGTTACAATTAGGAAGTACCAAGGGTTCATTAGACAAGTGATCTCATTCAAAAAAATTTACCCAAAGCGTGAGATGATGAATTACATGAAATGATTGATACTTGGGTAGTACATGGACACAAAAATCCCAATGGTTTAGTAAAAATGGATTTGGTGGTCCGTAAATTCTATGTATCAATTTGGACTCTAATACCAATGTAAAAGACCAAAGAGAGAAATATAAGAATAGAAGATCAAAGTGAAAGATCAGATTGGGACTCTTGAATGAAGGAAACTCTAAATGTAGGCATGAGCTTGGGCTATGGTATTTATAACGAACAAAAAAGGCTCTTGAGAAGCTTCTCAACAAGCTTCCTAAAAGCCACCTTCTTTGAGTGCAAGCCAAAATAAGCAAGAAGCTTCTCAAGAAGCTTCCTTCTAGAAGCCACCTACTTGGTATACAAGCTAAGCTAGTTGGGAAGCTTCCCAAGAAGCTTCCTTCTAGAAGCCATCTACTTGGCATGCAAGCTTAGCTAGCTAGGAAGCTTCCAAGAAGCTTCCTCCTAGAAGTCACCCCTTGGATTGCACACACACCTAATACTTCTTAGCCCAAAGTCAAGATCTTTGTACCTTCAAACTGATCTCTTCCAAACTCTCTTCCTCCTCCTTGGGTCCAATTGGCTCAAAATGAACTACCTTTGCAATTTGACAAGATCATATTCCTTGTTGGAATACCATCTTGAGCTCTTCTTCCTTCTCCTCAAGAATGCCGTGTTTTGGCAAGTCCATGCATGAGGCATCATTGCACTCCATGCGCTTGATTTTTGCATGAAACTCCTCTCGATCCAATTCATCTTCGGCTACTTCCTCAGTTTGTTGTTGGACCTTGGGGTTCTCCTTCACTCTTGTTGCTTCACTCTTTGCTCCTAAGAGTCAACTCTTCCTTAGAGTCCTCTGAATTTGACTCTACTTCTTCTTCCTCCTCTTCAGCTCTAGAAGATAGGTCAACCATAGCAACTATTAGACTCGGGTTTAGGCACCAAGTAGTCCTCCTCTTTGCTAGGGAGACTTCATCCTTGGGTTGGGTTCTCTTCTTCAGTTGGAGTACTAGGACTAATAGCATGTCTTTTCCAGACAAAGTATTGGCTGGTCTCATGTCTTTTCCAGGGAAAGTATTGGGTCAGTCTCCTTTACTTTCACCATGTACCGATTGTTCTTCTGATCCATGACCCATCAAAGGTCTAGATGAAAATGGGACACCATTTGATATCAATCCTTGGATAGCGACATCAGATGGACATGCCACCAGTACTAATAGCATCTTCTCATGTCTTTTCCAAGCAAAGTATTGGTCGGTCTCCTTTACTTTCACCCATGTACCAATTGTCCTTCTGATCCATGACCCATCAAAGGTCTAGATGAAAATGGGACATCATTTGATGTCAATTCTTGGATAGTGACATCAGATGGACATGCCACCCTACATGCAAATAGTAGTAGTGCACAACAAAAGGTATGAAGTAGTGGGATGGCATGTCCATCTTCCATTGCCGTACCATCTGCCTTGTCTTCTGGTAAAAAACCCCCACCCAATTCACACTCACTCTTGCAAACATTAAGTGGAAGAAAATTGCTTGTTGCTTTATCATATAGGTGGTTCCCTCCAGCTTCATCAAAGCTATCATTGCCCCAATAATACTTTGCCTCATTAGGCCTACATAGATATCTACCTTATACCCATTCTTCTTGCAAGGTTCACTAAAGGATGCATTCACGTCCTTTGTTTCTTCCAAAGGATCAAACTTCTGATCAAAAGTGAACCCCATAGGCTCTCCTGCATTGCTTCCTAAGACCAACTTCCAATCAGCTTCAGTCCATCCGGTTGGGTTCCCTTTCTTCCCTACCTCACTCAGACCTTCCTCACAATTATTGGCAGCTACTTCCGTCATGAACCCTAGAAAACTCAAGTTCTAGTTCCATGCAAGGAATGTGATTGGAAGTCAGCTCAAGACTTGAATCACGCGACCATATCAATTTGTCTAATCAATTTGTCAATCATAGGATTTTGGACCGAGATGGCCAAAACTTGACATCTTCCCTTGAATGGCATCATGTTTCTCTCCTCCTCACTTAGCTTTTGATTCTAACACAATCCTCCAAACTACACAAAGGCATGGAATAATCTTTGCTCACCATTATAAAATCCTCTCGACTAAGTTTTGATTTAATACTCCTCCAAATCTCAATCATTCTTCAATTGAAACTCAGTCAAAAATCACACCTAGTGGATGTTTTACTCTTATCACTTTCTTGTATAGCCCCAAACAAAGTAACCATTCACCTCAAGTGTACCTTCTTGGTTGGTATAGCCCAAGTCAAGATTGCGGTTGAAGATCCTTGGATTGGGTGCTTTCATCCTGATTCAAAGTATAATCACTTCAGGTCTTCCGTCCTCCCAAGTCTGATCCAAGTCTTCTTCTCCCCCAATACAAAGTTGACTTCCTTGGGTGGGGTTGGATCAGATCTCCTACTTTGGATCCAAATTCACCAATTCTCTTTGTTTAACCTTCCTTTCTACCTAAAAATACACTTTCTATCCTAAAAATTGTTGGAAACAAAAATGTGGATAGTACATACGTCCTCCCTAAGAACATCCTTGACTGATTTTTTGGCCTGCATAAAAATTGCTATGACCATCAGCCTCAATAAAAAAAATTTTGGCCAAAAAAATCAGTCAAGGATGTTCTAAGAGAGGAGATATGTAGTATCCACATTTTTGTTTTTGACAATTTTTAGGATAAAAAGTGTATTTTTAGGTAAAAAGGAAGGTTAAACAAAAGAATTGGTGAATTTGGATCCAAAGTAGGACAGATTAGGCCGATAGGCCATCATAGTAGTTATTGTTGGACATATTTATCCATCACTCATTCCCCATTCATTGATAAGCATCACAACTTTTGATATGAGCTTGCAATATCCTTATACATCATAGGCCATAGTATCCTATCACAAGGGTTTTCTTAATTGTGTCCTTCAATGCATAAAGACTTCCCAATGCTTTCAAGTGTAGGGATTCTATTACTCCTCCTACGTCATAGTCTTCCAAGCACAAAGTATCTCATCCTCACCCATCTTAAACAAAATGTTATGCTTGAGCTGATAAGGTCTTATTTTCTTGAGGAAGATTGCTCTCTATTTTGGATCCAATCCTTCAGGACATTGACATGTATGTAGATAATGGTATTTTGCTTCATATCTTGTACTTTGCATTGCTATCAAATGATATAGCTCTTCATCAAGGAAAAGGTCATCTATCTCCAAGTCGTGTTCCTAGGTTTCTAACCTAGATAGGAAATTTGGATTTGCATGCAAAGCACCCTTCCTAACTTGTATAGTATATGGGAATCCTTGTAGTAATAGACCACAATGTGCAATTTTCCTTGACAAGTTAGCTTTCTTAACTAATTATTTTAATGCATAATGATCCACATGGAAAACAAACTCATATCACAACAAGTATTGTTGAAACTTCTTACATGCATACACCATTCCAAGTGCTTCCCGTTCCATAATGGTATAATAATAGTATTGGAGATTAGATAGAGTGCTTGTAGTGTTGACTGTAAGAAATTCTAGTTTTAGGTCAATCTCAAATCAGATTTGGTTGATTGAAGTTGAAGCTTCAGGAAGTAAGATGTTGGAGATGAAATGATGATCAAGTTTGGAGTTTGGTCACTCTTAAAGTTATGGTTTGAATCAACTTATGAAAATTTGTAGCATTGTTGGTGGTTAGATTTTACACCTTTATGCAAAGTTTTCATATAAATTCCTCAAATAAAAAATTCAGGGTCTTTGATCAAGCATACTTGGGTCTATAGAGCTCACAAGTTAGTCTAGCTTAGGAATTGATTCATATCTAGAGATTGGGGTTGGATCAGGCCATGAAACTCTATAAGAGCTTAGACAAGGGCACAAAAAACTATTATGGAAAAATTGGCTGGATATGAGTCCATGGAGAGTGAGAGTTGATGCAATAAGTTCTAGTGAAAATACTATTGTAAGCTTAGTAGAGCATTTCTATCTTCAATCATGATTGAATATCAATTCTCCCATTTTTATGAATCTGATTGAAGATTTTAGGTTGATAGAGTATTTGTGAAGATTATGTGTATCTCTAGTCTAAAAATCTAGGGAAAGCTACCAAGAACCAGGAGTAAATCCTCAATTAGGGAGTTCAAAATTAAGGTGGAAACTACAAAAATATTGCCAAGTTTGAGATCTTGTCAAGGAAGCTACAATGGTCAGATTATGGCTTCATTCATACCATTGGAAAATTTATCTCACAGGCTTCTCATTGAATTCTAGATCAATTGAATCATAGTAACAAACACATTTTTTTTTCATTTGAGTTGCATAGAGTTTTCCACATAAAAAGGCATAGAATTACTCCACTTAGAGTACAAACAAGATTAAAATTTGGAGTACAAATTGGAAGAAACTTGGATAATAGATTGAAATCAGCTTGAGAATAGGGTAGGAGGCTCCAAAGTTGATTTCCACCAAAAGTACGAAGAGTTGTTGTTGAATTCTTGTGGTTGGATCCTCTCTATTCTTGCATGCTTTTTTGTACACCCAATTGGCTTGGATTGCTGTGTAGGTGTTGCACTTAGGTTCTTTCCTTCAAGGAGTGTTATGTATTTCTACTTGGTTATACTAGAAGTGATGACCAATAGACAAGGAGTGTGTGTTATGATGATATGCAAGGTTGCACATTACACCTTTACTTGGTTGAAGGAATACTAGAAACAAGAGTAGAGAGTTCCATTTTGTTAGATCACACATGCACTCAAACTAGTAGTGAGACATTTACATAAAACCTCTGATCCGTAAGCTCCATAGCTAGGCATCTTGTGTGTTTCTAGAGAGAGAAAGGCAAAATATAATACCACAACCATGCACTTAGGTCCCATGCCCGCAACCCTGACCATACCTCCTCCTATATGCATAGAGCTTCCATAGTAGAATCCTGCAATTCCCATAGGAAAAAATTATCCTTAACTTAAAGTGAGCATCTTGGTGTCTATGGAAAGCCCTTGAGAGGATGCTTACAATGAGATAAGGCACTCCTCATTTGCATTTGTATTCACAAAGATATGGGTCTTAACATGAAATATTTTTTTCACTCCCAATGGAATACCATAATGTGAAAATCTATCCTATACTTACACTTTTACACTCTTGTAGAAGATCTGTCTTGTATTGATGCTTCAATATTCTTGTGATAATTATCTTGTAAAGCATTCTAGTAATCATCAAACTCTACACTTAACACTATGGAGCATTGTGCATCCTTTGTGGTCCATTCAGGGTAGCAACTTCCTTTCCTTTCTGTCCTCTCATCATTCCTCACTCTCACTTACTCTTTCCACTTCCCTTCTCACAATCACTCTCTCAAAATGCAAAGGACTGAGCAGAGGGTTCTTGCTGAGTGTGAAGGAAGTGCCTAGATGGATTCTACAAAAAGTGAAGAAGTTCTAGGTCCCACACAAATATTTATCATGTTGGCCCAACTGTTATGATCTGTTGGTAAGTGTGCAATTCGGTGAGCCATTGCTACTTGCACATGTGAACGGTTAGTACAATCAAACTGTTCTTAATCGTGGTTCTTGATATGTCAATGTTATATTTATGCATGAAGCTTCAAGCCGAGGGGCTTCCAAGAAAAATGTGTGTTTCTGGCCACAGGTCTATCTTCAAGACAAAGGTCTTCTAGGGAAAATGACATCCTTGCTCAATGTTGTTTTGGTTGACCATCTTCCGGCTTAATGCCGGGCTTAGTGCCCTTTTCTTCCACTAATCCTTTTTTGATCTCTTCCTTCCCTTGAACAATAGGTAATTAATCATCTACCTCCCAGTTTGTTTATTGAAGAACTATTCCTATATTTTTCCTAGATAGGTCCTACAAAACAACCAAAAAAATTGTGCTTCAAGAAGAGGAGAGGCATCACAAGTGTCCTTGGAATTGTATCTCACTCACAATTGTAAATAAGTGGAGGAGTGCACTCAGGATTGTACAGGCACTTGAGGTTGTACACTAAAGATAGAATAGGAGAGGAAGCTATGCATCTCCCTTACACACGTTAAGAGCCTAATTATTATGCAAATGATTTGGATAAGATAGGATTAGGGTATTAAAAACCAATGATGAACAGTTTAGCTTAGGATTTTTCAGGATTCATTTGGGATTTTGATTCCTTTTGCTCGGAGCCAAATTAGTATTTAAGGCCAAGTGCTACTTGCACTTGTGTTTGTTCTTTTGTATAATGAAGACTTTGATTACAAGTAAAGAGTACTCTTACTTCTTTGCAAGTTTTGTGTGTTTCATTTATGTGTTGTTCAATGTCTAGGAAAGAGTAGAAGTGAGGAATTTCACAGTAGGTCTTCAATACTTAGTGTTGAACAGATACTCGCCCTTGATCAGGGTGTGCACTGAAATGATGCAAAGGAGTGAACTTGGGCAAAGAGTGGATTGGGAAGCTCACCACGCAAGCAATACCGGGGAATCAAAAAAGGAAGCGAAAAGCCTAGACTATGAACAGCATAGAAGTGTAGTCCTACAAGATGTGCCTTTTGGGAAGGGTAGAAAACATTTGCAAGCACTTCATGTTTGGAATGGAGTGGCACTATGGAGTTGAACAATCCATCACCTGCAGGAGCAATCTCAGCTAGATCTTAGAGTGAAAGTAATTTGATTATTTTCCTTTTGCTGAAGTGTGCCACGGAGATGACACTACACTCTTCTAGGAGTGGTTTATGCCCAAAAAGTTAAACAAAAATAATAAATAAATTGACGTTTGATGACATGTGTTGATGTGTGTGTTGCGTCATTCTTAGGTATTTTTTACGAATATCCTGGTGGGAACGAACCGTTTTTATTGATTATAATATTAAGTATGTTGAGCTGTCATATACATCAAAGGGGTGACCCTACCGAAGTTAAAAGAATTATCGAATTTATGACAGAAAGCTATACTAGGTTGCAAGTGAATTTCAGTTCATAAATTTGCGAAGTCGGCCAAATTAGGTAATTGCGTTGCTGTTGCTTTTGTGAGCGATTTTAGACGGAAGAACAGCTTAATCTACTTCTCCTCAATTAATCCCCCAATGTATTGTCGCAAAGCATAGTTAAGAAATTTGGTGCATTGCGATTGGAAAGGTAGCATTCTTGTGCGGTTATACAGGATCCTGCTTACGATCTGTTCTTTCATTTGTCTCTCCAACTTCCCATGACCTTCGCACTGGCGTGGCGCCACGGTCTCCGGTAGTCAGGCCATATCTTTGACAACAGGATTGTGAAAAATAGGATTGTCACAAACCCCACAGCTATATTGACCATAACGGTCTCCTTGTGCATATTTATAATTTCGAGCAGCAACTCCTCCATATCCGTGCTCACCAACTGCTGCATGATAGAAAGCTTTATTGGACCTGTAAGCTAAATATTCCGCCTACAAATATCGAATATAGAAACTGAGTACGAAGAGTGACTGTCACGAGTTGGCCTGAACGTGTTACAAGATTAGTGTGAATTGCATGGTGGGAAGGCCAAGAACTCTCCAATTAAACTGCCAGCTTCAGTCCCGAGGTTGGGTTTAAATCCACTAACGATTTCTGCGTATGCCCTTCACTTCCATCAATCAGCGTCGTTTGCTCCACCTCGAGCGTAGTCACCGTGCTAATTAGTGTGGTGATTTCTTTCGATGGGACAAGAAACGTGTTAGAATTCATACCTCGAGGCAAGTGGATGCAACAGGTTGCGTGAACTTTTCTGGTTCTATTAGATTTCACTTTTCTTTTATTTTCTTTTCCTTTGACTTGAGGAGGAAGGAGAAAATTAAAATCGTCCTTGCCGTTCCTGGCTGGCTCTTCTCCTCTCAATCTCTCTCTTTATATAAGAATATATTTTTCTCTTGCTAGTTAAGTTTCTGCTTTCCTTGCTTTGAGTTGAGGAAGAAGGAGAAAATGAACATCTTCTTTCCCGTTCTTGGGTCGCTCTTCTTCTGAAGACTTAGTCATTCCGGAATGGAACTCGATGTCGATTGCAAACTGTAATGTGCTAGTCTTTAGATTGTCCGCTATTTGTCGAGGGTTTTAAAATATGTGCAGGAATCGTACTGTAGATGATTCGTGCCTTCTTTTTCCCAATGGCTACTACCATCTTGAAAGCTGTTTCTGGTACCTTGAGTTGAGCAGATTCTGGATTTGTAACGATGCGTGACACAAAATTCAACAGAAAGCTCGTTGAAGCTCAAATTCGCCGTTGCCACATAAACTGTAAGTGGAAGACTGTACATCGATGTCGGGGACTCGATTCGAGCTGATGCCCTCGCACCAGCTCAGTTGTACATATTGTGGATCGGGCCGAAGAATTTCCTTTCAGAACATCTACTCCTATATAGTATAGAAAATTCATTTCCAGTGATATTATTTACTACTACAAAATTTCCTCTTGTTTTAAATGTATTGATACAATATTAAATAAAAATGGTTTCTCAAACTTCTAGAAATGGCAGGAAACTGGTGCTCAGAGTTATGTTAAATTCTACATACATATATTCAAAAACATTTCCATATATATTTTAAAGCTTACAAATGGTAGATCTTAGTTGACATTATATGAGAAGAAAATTAGGCTATAATGGCTCTTTGTCCATCCAAATCCATTTGCAGTTCTGCATCCTCCGCTGTAATTTGATATGTGGTATGTTGCTACAATGAGTAGTTCCTCCATCTTTACAACGACAAAATAGTTCGTCATCTTGATGTGACCCCCTCTGCCGATTACTGAAACATATGACTGTAATCGTGCACATTGCAAATTTCTGCAGTTTTACATATCCGCAGATTTGCTCGACCTTGGGCACACGCGCGCGTGTGAAGTAGAAAGAATTGATTCCACTGCGAGGCGAAGGGTTGTTGCATATTGCGGAGGAGTCTTTCAGCGCAGATCCGGTCTTCTTTAACTTTGTTATTATCCCTGCAAAGTCCGTTTGATGTCGTTTCTTATTTCCACGGACTACAATTTCGGGACGATATTCCTTATTTCCATTGTTCAAGCTGATGGACAAAAATGTGAAGTAGTTCTCATATCTCTAAAGACATCGTTTACAAATAAAATGTACTTTAATATTTACAAACTACTCAACTTTAAGAAACGGAATTTTATAAAGATGAAATAGTCTACGTTTAACGTGTACAGTGAAGTCTATCTGCAACAACTCTTGCTAAAGCCATGAAAGGTTCTTCTATTCGTATTTCAGTTCCTATAAAAATGACTTGTGGAACCATGACCATTCTTGGCCAATCAATCAAATGCATAGAGTTGATATTAAGTTCCCCCAATTGCACTTTTACAGCCTATTAAACTAAAGTGGGAACTTTCAGCTGGTGAATAATGTTCGTGCTAAGAGAAATTCCATTACAAAATATGGCCACTAAAAGGATCTGATGGCCAAGTTAAAGTCTAAGGCACACTTGTTGACGAAATAGAAGCTAGACCCGTACAAATACGATAATATGGGCGAAAAGCGAGGTTCTTTCTCACATGCACGACATCGACTTGTGACAAACGTCAACCAGGATTTAAACGCGTTGGAAAATGGTTAATGACAAAATACAGTATGTGTTAGGTTTATTTTTTATATAGTAGCATGGATCCATGCACTCGCGGGTTTCGCTATCTGTGCCTCTTCGCCGAAAATCTTGATGGCAGATTTAATTAGGAGGAAAATCTGATAACCAAGTCTATAGCATATGCACAAAGGGATCCTGTTCACTTGTTAAAACCTTCACAAAAATGGTTCCGGCAAAGTACTTGGTTTTGAGAAGCATGATATCTGTGGTGGCAACAAGCATCATCTAGCACATGTGCTTCTTACATTTACCTAACCAGAATCACATTGCCGCCAGTATGTAATGAGTAGAGCTCGAGCATAGAAGTCAATCACTTTTTTCTCCCATCAGTTTTGGACCAGATTCCACATCTGTCCACGTGGCATTGTTAAGTCTTTTGGCTAACCTGGGCACCGATACGTGAAGTTGAAGTGCCAAGTTCGGGGTATTATAAATATGTCATTCACTGCCAGCGCTAAGACGACAAAAGAAAAGTCACGAAGTCTTGTAGGTTCATCGCTCTGCTGATAAAATATGTGCATGATGGATACATGCGCGTTTGAAGCTCACAACTGTGCAAGTTGATAGCTACAGGTTTTTAACAAATGGAGAAGGCGGTTCCTCGTGGGTTACGCTCTTGTTGATATGGTGTTTGCCTACCATAGAGGCCTGAAATACGTGTTGTAATGCATGTTCGCACGCTTATTTGATGGTGGTGTGGAGGCAACACCTTTACCAACATATATATTATATATATAGTGTGTAAATTTTAAGCTGAGAAGGTCGAATGTGGTACTGATATCAGTGTCAATGAGGCTCGTCGTAGTAGCAAAAGGCTTTGAATTTCAAGCTCGCAAACTTTAGGGTCTCAACTCCGTCGAATGCTGACCAAAATGGACAAATCATTTAGTAGGTGCACTGGCCGGGGGTAATCTTGAACTCTTCTATACACGCATGGTTTATACTGCAAATGGAGCTGCGGCAAAATGTTTATACACGTTTGGTCATTTACATGGATGTTATGTTCTGGAAGGAAGGTATATTATGCATCTCGAAATTGAAGCTGACGGGGAAAACTAATTCCGTGCATCGTCCGAGGAAATCCCGAGACCCTGATATGTGACTGTATTAAAAGGGAACTACTATGCCCTTAATTGTTGAGATCGGACTAGCTGAGCATAAGTTCCATCAATTTCCATCAGCGAACTGTGATTACCGCTCTCCAGAATACAGCCATCGTGTAGCACTGCGATGTCGTGAGATTCTTGAATAGCTCTTGTCATGCAATGTGTCACCATCAAGACGGACCTCCTGGAATCTGAACCCAAGTACCGATCCAGCACTTCTTGAACGATGCGGGCTGACTCTTGATCCAATGTACGGGTTGGCTCATCCAGCAAAAGAATTTTGGCATTTTTCAAAATGGTACGTGCGATAGCCATTCTTTGCTTTTGCCCGTCCGAAAGTTGAGCGCCTCCGATGCCAACCAGGGTGCTGTAGCCTTCCGGGAGCGCGCTGATGAATCCATGGGCATTGGCTGACTTTGCAGACTGAATCATCTCCTGCTCCGTTGCGTTCTCTATACCATACAGAATGTTGTCCCGAATAGTTAAGTTGAAGACAGCAGGAGATCGTGGAACCAGAGCTATATTCTGTCGAATCCATCTCAGATTCATATGTTTGAGGTCCTTTCCATCGATAAGCACATGTCCGACTTGTGGATCGTAGAACCTCTCGAGCAAGGCGAGTACAGCTGACTTCCCCGAGCCACTGGCTCCAACCAGCACTTTAGTCCTGCCCGCTGCTACTTTGAGGTTAAAGTTGTGGAGAATGCAGATTCCGGGCCTTGAAGGATAGCTGAACTTCACTCTACGCATTTCAATGGATCCCTTTAAATCAAACAGCCTTTTCGAGACGCTGCTGTCTGGATGGATTTCTGTTTGGCGGTCAGCATCTTCAAACAAAGGAGTAACTGCTTGTAGAGCTCTGAAAATCCTCGGTGCACCTTCAAAAAGCTGGCTCAATTCCCCAGAGGTACTGTACAGGATGTAGAACGCCCGGAAAAGCTTCAAGAATGTCGTTCCCCCGTTTCTTAGCTGCATTCCGGCGAATAACAGAGAGATGGCGAGGGCAACTTGAGCAAGGGCTTGAGACGCCCCGTATAGAAATCCCTGCTTCAAGCCTTGAGTAAATCCCTTCCTCAGAGGCTCCTCTAGCTGCTGGGAGACTTTCATCAATGTCACCTCCTCCGCCGTGTAAGATGCAATCGTTTTTATGTTTCGAATTGCCTCTCGTGTGACCTTGTCGGAAAGCTTGTGAGATCTCTTCAATTCACTGGAAAGACCTGTCATTGATGATATCTGTACAACTCAAGAAACATATTTAAGGTTGCCGTAAATTTGGTGGATTGAAGGTTACTGCAACTTTTTTCTGATCGTTGTCGATAATCGTCAATCTAGTGACGCAAGAACCAATTTGGACTGATCTCATTGAAATTTCTTAATCAGATACAAACTGGTTGGACCAAATGTGCACCGCCACGCATTTCTGAAACTAGAACCTCAAGATCGGCATTTAAAACAAATAAATTCATTTACTTAATCTGGGCATCACTTCAATCACACAGTCGAAATCACCTCGGAGTCTAAAGGACGAGAATTTTCTTGTCCCACGCAACTGTTATCGATCAGGGGTGATGATCCAGATACACTTACAAGCATGATTCCCGACAGCACGAAGAAAGGAGTCATCGCAGTGGCCAGTAACATCATACGCCAGTCGGTTACCGCAGCAAGACTGATAGCGACAAGCACAGCAGATACACTTCTGATCATCGTTGTAACGTGCTCAGCAAAGAGGGCATTTATGTGAGTGGCATCAACTCCCAACTTTGTTGCAATTATGGAAGTGCTGTTTTCAGGTCTATCAAACCAGCCTATCTCGTTCTGTAGAATACCTGCACAGGCAACATGGAGATGATGTGAACTTTTGGACCTAAACTTCAATTCTATTTCAAGAATCGAAAGACTACAAGTGCAGATGAGTAGTAACATGGGTGACAGACCTGAAAATAGCTTTTGTCGCACCGTAGTCGTAACTTTATCTCCAGCTCTGGAGAAGCAATAAGTTTCCATGAAACTCACGAAGATGGCGGAGCAACCAAGGAGAGCTAATAGTACTACCCAGTCATCCACAAGCCCTTGAATATCTTTTGCTGAGAACAGTTCTATCGCTGCACTGATCATGGTGTATGCAGTTATGGGCGTGAGACACCCTGATCCGATGGCTCCAATAGTGCCGATGAGTATACTTCTCCACTCTGAAAGGCTCAGTTTTGCCAGTCTTGTAATGCTTGCCTTCAATTTCATCGTCGATGTTGTCCCGCCTAAGCGATGATACGAGTCTGTGCTGCAAGATTTTACGAAGCTCGACGCTGAGGAGGATAGGCTGATGCCTACAGGAGAATTGACGCTGATAGAATAGTGCATTGATGAAGCGTCAGCTACTGTGACACATATGGTCTTTGAGGCAGAATATCTGGACCTGGGAATCAGCAGAGAATACGTACTTTGGTCATTTGATTGAAGCCAATCCCACCTGATCGTACCAAATCATAATTCCACGAGATCGGCAGAGCAGGCTACTAGAGTGAGTCCTCAGAAATTCTGGTGATTGAGATTTCGGCAATTTCGGTAATCACAATGGAAGGACAAGGAATCGATCTTCACACAAGGAATCACAACTTCAACACATCAGAAGCTAAGGGGTTTGAATTTCGCACAACTTGCCAGACTTCAGTACTTGTTTTCTCGGAGGAAGGTAGTTCTCCCAGCCGTTTGATTGCTTTTCATGATTAACGAGAGTGAAGTAAACACCGGAAGAGCCTAGTGACATGAGCTCGTCATGGTTCCCCTGCTCCACAATGCGGCCATCCGTGATCACTGCTATCTTATCTACATTCCGAATCGTCGACAGCCGATGAGCAACCAGTACGCTAGTCCTATCAAGCATCAAGGAAATCAGGGTTTGCTGCAGTTCTTCTTCAGATTGTGGGTCCAAATCTCCTGTCGTTTCATCGAAAAGGAAAATAGCCGGGTTCCTTAGTACAGCTCTTGCAAGTGCTATGCGGCGCTTCTGTTCTCCTGATAGTTGCGCCCCGCATTCTCCCACCTGAATTTGTGGGAGATTTTTAATAGAGTTCAGCCAAAACGTTTCCAACAGAAATAGCTGAATCAAATCACATGATATATATGATAGCTCCTTTGCTCCTCGTTACATATGTATCATCATGATTATCACACTTAAATGTGGATGCACCTGAAACAGATGTGGACATTTCACCTGAGTTTCATATTTAAGTGGCAAGTTGGAGATGAAGGAATGCGCATGGGCTACTACTGCAGCTGCTTCTACTTCGGAATCAGAGGCATCAGGTCGGCCGAAGCGAATGTTCTCCTTAATACTTGCAGCAAAGATTGCTGGCCTTTGGCTCACCATGCCCATTTGACTCCTTAACCGCTGGAGTTTCAAGGTCCTCACGTCGTGCCCATCTACTAGGACATCACCTGAGGACTCGTCCACACAATAATAACCCTGAGTTCTGACTTCATAAAATTCAAGAAGAAATATTGTTCTTGAGGACAACTATCGATAATCTAGCAGTATGATGAAGCTCTGGTTCAGGTTTCGGTTGGAGATTGAAACTCAAATTTTTCGGGAAACATTGCACGAACTTTTATCCTCAACGACGAAACTGTTCCGGTACCTTGATCGGGGTCGTAGAGTCGCTGAATGAGTGAGAGAATTGTGGTTTTGCCGGATCCACTGGAACCCACCAGAGCCAAAGATTTGCCTTGAGGAATGTCTAGATTCAATCCGCTGAAGACCGGAACGCTTTCGGAACCAGACGGATTCTGGTACGCAAAGTGGACATTGCGCAGCTGAATTCGGCCCCGGATGGTTTCCAGTGAGATGGAATTTTCATCATCACTGAGTTTTGGGGTACGTACAAGCACTTGCCAGACACTTGCACAAGCTGCCTTACCCCGAGTGAATGCCTGAATGTCTGGCGTTGCCATCCACAATGTCCTGGACATTCAGAAACCGAAATTCTCTTAAGCTAGAACTTTTAAGCCACTGTCACAGTACAGCACAGGCAGGCAGTAAGTCAACATTGCACCAGAGGCGATGAGGAGATGCTTACAAGCCTCCGAAGATTATGCAGAAGATGGAGATAATAACGTCAGATGCTGCAGCTCCGTTCTTAACGATCACCAATCCCCCGATCCAGAATATTAGCGCCCAGGTCAAATATAGGATACATTTTAAAGCACCCACTCCAAAGCCCTTAGCCAGGCCCTGCTTATGAGCCACTTTCGAGGAGGGATAAAGAGCGCTAGAATACATGTTAAAAGCTTCCATCTCCCCCACAGACGAGTAAACTGTCCGAATTTCGGAAATACTCTGCGAATTGGAATTTTTAGGGTGTCATGAGTTAGAGATCTTGAGGGTCTACTTGGTGTGCATTAGAAAAATTTCAGCGTGAAGTACTACTGATCAATATTTTATGACTTGTACAGCTTACGAACTGGCAAAGGTAACCATCTTTGCGGTAAGGAATCAACGCTTTCATTAGGACAGATGAGAACCTGCTCTACTATTGCATTGGCTTCAACGTAGGCCCCTCTACTCCTCAGCCATAGAGTTCTCAAGAAGCTGTTGAAGAAACGACCGGTCAAAGACGTGAAAGCTAATGTAGCAAGCGCAACGCCTCCGAGTTGCCAGCAGAAGTACGTTGCCACAATCATGGATCCAGCAAACGACGTCATGAAGCACACGCAATGGCCAATCTGCGTTGTTGGCATGCAAAGCACGAAGGTAAGTAAACCTCAAACTATCTAGCATTGTTTTTTCCCTTCCTCTGGTAGAGTAGCAACTTACAAGCTCATTGCCATATTATGCTCGGGGACACATACACATGAGAAGCGTAATTTCTTTACCTTCTCAATTGCATCTTGAACAACACCAATATCATCTGAATAGATTGTAACCAACTTCATAGAATTTTCCCCCAGGTCAAAGAATCCAGGCTCTTGCTGCAGAATCGTTTCGAAGGTGTATTTACGGAGACGTGTTGCTTGCCTTTCCCCGGTGTACATCCAGCAGCTTTGCTCTGTTTAGCCCACAAATGTACGGTCAAGAATCGTAAGCAGATAACTACTGTGATATTTCCATGGACCAATAAATCGTAAGACTGAAGAGCAGTCGGGCACATGCCCGACTGTTCTTCAGTCTGAATATGATAACTAGAATAATCTGGTTTATGGGATTCGATTAATGCCAAAATTCTGACGTAACCTTCAATTTTAACGGTGCTATCTTCTCTGCACACTCTTGTGCAGAGTCAATATTTCTAGTAACTTACAATGGTCCAATATGGAAGATATCTAGGGGTATACTGTGTAGGCCATGTTACTCACTCTGATAGAGTATCATGAGCGCTGTCTACATTTATTAAAATCCAAAAACGTGCACAGTTTAGGAATCTTACCAAACAGGACTGTTGTGAAGAGAGCTGCAGAAATATACAAGAATTGAGATGCTTCCTGCACATATACATGGGTTTTAGAATACAACATGCTTCACTATGCACCGCCAAATGATGATCCCCTTCACTTCTTGAACTGAGTGTAAACAGATGCTATACCTGTGCCTGAAATGTAAGATCGTTAAGAGTTTGATCCTCCACGTTTTCTATCTGCAACTATTCCACTCAGAAGCTTTAAGCTTTAACGGATCTGCTCTACTCTAGAAACGGAACAAGGCAGAATCGTATACCTTTGTTAAAGAATCTGCTGTAGCTTGGTCATCTTTCTTATCTGCTAAAGGTCTGAAGATGGAACCCATGGTGAGAAGTACGCAGGTGATCAGTATGCCGTGGAGAAAGCCGTTGATCGTGCCAATAAGCATCAAGAGGATGTCCAGACTATCGCTAAAGCACAGAAGTCGTTTAAATGACACTCTAAGAGGATCCTCCCCGCTTCTTAAAACTATTCCCAGTATATCTCTAGGATCCCCTCCCAGAACTGAGCTCTGTGCATTCTCCTTTGAATCTTCTAATACAGTTGAAAGATCGGGAGGTGCAGAAGTTCTCGGTAGCCTAGGTCTTTCAGAAGAGAAATACTTCTTCCTCTGGCCTGAACCATGGCTGCTCTTGTAAAGGGGTCCCATTATTCTAACGCAGAAGCCTTGAATACTCGATTCTCAGCACTCAATCCGCTGTTATGCCAATAACCAGAGTGTCCTATCGACGTTTCTTGCACAATATTGTTATCTAGCTATAGCTAGTTGCATTTAACTTGAGTTTTCTGCGCCAGTTTGTTCCTCTTCTGAACACAGTTTGCCTTCCCCACCGATAGCTCTAGACTGTCTGCTTGTGCTCAAATTCCTGGCTCCAAGAACCCATCGACCATATTCTCCTGCTTCTGTGTACTCCCTAGTCCTAGCGAACACTAAATTTCTTAAAACCGTCAGCAATCTTCGACTTTGACCTGTTCATCCCTTGAGAGAAAGTATTAAAACTTACTTGACCTACACACGTCTAGGCCTTCGGTGAGAATTACAGGGAATTCAAGCGCAGCTATTCTGCGTATTGTACATTCTCAAACATAACCATCAAATCCTTATAGTTCACATGGACCTGCAGGATACAGCTGTAGAATGACTGGCCAGTACTCCAGTTTCCCATCTTGTACGGGAGATACCTTGACTCTCCAAATCCGGATGTACTCTGATGCTGGACTGCTAAACTGTAGTGCAGTTCATCAGGAGACTGCAATACTCCCCTCTTCAACAATTTCACTTAACGACATCAATAACTCGGATTATCGGCTCAGCGATACTGGTAATATAACATGCAAATGCTCAGAAAATGAAATGCTATAGGTCGATAAATTGGGCCTCATAATTCTAGATCACCACATAACTCTGGCAAAATTATCTTAAACGAGAGTCAAGGCAGAATTGAATGTACGTGCATCACCTCTGGTCCACTCTATCATTCTAGATCTAGAGTCTACTTTGGTTCCCGATGCATCAGTTACGAATGACACTTGGATCTCTATACATATGAGACAATCACGTAAACCAAAGGTCCGGTACATCCGGAGAAAGAGTTCAGTCGAAGGCGACTCTATTTACTTGGCGTTTTCATTGGGTGCTCCAACAAACCACCACGCTTACCTTTGATTGGACTCCTGTGCATGCCTGGAAGACAGCCTCTCCTCCTTGTTCTCGACAGGGAGGAGAATATTTTCTTCAGAGTTGTTTGCAGGAACAGTATATCCATGGCCAGCAGTTGCCGGCCGTTAAACAGGTCCCGACGGAATATGAGCAAGGTCATGCCGCTGCTCATGTGCATCTCTTTCTTGCAGAAACATCTTTAACAGAATTTTATGTCGTGGCTGTAATCAATGCTGGTAAGAATTTAGCCTAGTGTCGTTCTTTCGGCCTACAGGTGTATATTATGATCCACAGAGTCGACCTCTAATGGAGTACTGAAATTCTTCATCTTTTTAGACAATCTTAGGAGTCGATAACATGAGAATTGCCAAGCCCGATATTAAATTTATGAAGAATCGATGTTAAATTATCTTAACGAGATCTGTTAACGAGATATGTTAAATCTGGTGGGATCCAGTATATAAGTCGCTGAGCACTGAATTGCCTCTTCAGATTCTGTAAGTGATAGAGTCATATTCAAAAATCTGTTCTGTCAAGTTTGATCCCAAGCCTCAAGATTCCACCGTATTCCCCCTAGCGTTGCTCTGTACAGTGCTTATCATTATTGTTCTCAAGTCTTCCGTGGTTATTATGAGTCCAAACTTGCACATGGTTTGAGTACTTGATATAGGAGCTCGTATAAATTTAGTCTACCAGGACGGCAGGTTGAAATGAGGTAAAGTAAGTTCAAGTAAACGTTCACAGGACGGACGCTTTACATGCAATCACAACTTGAAAGAATAATATGCACCATGCATACAAGTCTACTATACATTGCATTCAAACTGAGAAAGATATTAATAAGATTCGAACACTCAAAAAGATGAAGGATGGAAACAAGACAAGCCATCTGTTTCCTCCCACCGTCTGGAATCATGTAGTGGGTTTTGTTACGACCAAGATCACTCGCATTGACCACCAAACTTTTGTCTCCACGTGCAGATGGTTTGGATTTTTCTCTTTGCATTTGATTTGGTCGACTAGTATAGAATTCAAGAATCATCAATTTCCAGGATTCCAGGATCCATCAATTTTACATGTTTTCCGTGGATGCGCAGGCTGTCCTGAATGTTGATACACCAAGTTGCAAGAGGGACATTAGCGTCTTCTCTCCCATGTTTCCAACAATCACAAAGGGATCAGATCTAGAGCTGATACATCTCTGGATCAGGTCCAGAGAAAGACGTAATAACGTTCTACAGAACAACTACCCTCATAAGTTGAAGCTCCTCTGTACTTTGGCCAAGAATCTAAGTTGCATCTAAATATAATCCAACTCTTGCCAGACTGGGTCCCAAACGGTGAACTTATATCCAGTCCCTCTCTTGAATCTTCAACGGAAGGTACACTTCTGAAAGATACTGAAACCCAAAACTGGTCAGAGCCTGAATTTCAGCCTTCTCATTCGTTTTCACCATCAGCTGAAGCTCTATAACCCAGTTGGGATCTCGTTTTACGAAATCCTCTTGCAGCAACTCCTTACTCGTTTTAATATCCTGATCTGTCAGAGGCAATCTGCACTGCTCTGGAATCTTGTATTTATCAAGATCAGTGGGGCTAACACCCAGCCACTTTATATCCGGAGTGGTAAGATTTGAACTATCGTACGACATATGCTTATACCCACTTTAAGTACAAGGAAAGAATTTTAAGTCCATACGGATCACTATCAACAAGACCTAATACATATCCGTCTTCATTTTCTTCAGAAACAGTCGAGTTGCAACATCCGGCTGTCCCTTGGCAGTGATGATAATACACGGAAAGCGATTGTAAAATCTATCTTCAGCAAGACGCATGAACGCAGCATCTTTCTCCAAGAGGATGAAAAGGCCATTGCTCTCGAGATCCCGGACCTTGTCAACGTTTGGTGGTATAGCCTTGCCCCCGATATCCATTTTTGTGTAGTCAATCCTGTCACCATCCTCGATAAAAGTCAACCTTCCCACAACTACCCCCTTCTCGGATGCCACCACGTTCAAACTCGAACGAGTTCATCCCAGCATGCAGGATACGTCGTCCAGAAAGCCATCAGATTGAGTCTGCTCAACAAAGAGCTTTACGTCGGCGTAGAATAAATCACGCTTTTTCACGTGGATCCGTTTTCGACATAGCTGGTAGATCAACTGCAAAATTCGGGTGATAATGGCGGTCTTCCTCACAGTCGAGATGCTGGCGAACAGACGAATTGTAGCCTTGTCTTTAAGCACGATTCGGTCCAGCTCTGGAATGCAAAGCTGGTTTGCGCTGCCTTTTACCTGGGATGCTGTAGCCGAATCCATAGCCGGTGAGGATTGATCCCGCCACGCGTATGATGGTTTTCTCGATTTCGGAGAGTACCCCGGCAGCCTGAGATCGACGACTTCCTTGCATGCATGGGAGAGGTTTAGGTCTGCGAAAGTACGTTTTCGATAATGGCTTTCCTCGATGATTCTGAGAATTCTCGAATCGAATCCAGATGCTGATATCAGGTTTGAGCTTCTGCTTGAAGTCTAGTGCTGCCTTAGCTTGCGCTTTAGGAGCCTCACGGGGAAGAACGTCCAGTTCATCTACTTGTCCTTCACCAATTGTCGAGCTCTCGTTTTCTCCCTCTAGCCGACGCTTTCTCGATGCGTGCATTCAAGCACGCTGCAGCTGAAACCACACTAAGATCCTACTCTCAAATTTTTTCACTCGCGGACTTAAATTCGTCCAATTCTCTATTCTCGAGGTGAAGGCAAACAGTTTTATAATAGATTGGCACTGTACACTAAAAGAAAATCACGTGTGATTGATCTGTAATGGAATTGCCGTGATGTCAAGCACAATACACGTCTGTGAGGATACGAAAAGCTCAGTTGAGCACAAATGTTGCAGCAAATTCGTAGATGCTACAGCTTACATATGCATTATAAAGGGGATGGAAGCGGGGTTAGATCACATGTCAAGTTCAATAGCATTGAACGTGAAGGCGCCCATGCGCATGAATTGTTATTTATGATTCAACCGATCGGCGTTACCTCTCTACCCTGGTCTGCTTCTTGGCCTCGGTTCGCAACTTGGAATCGTATATTCACATGAATCTAGTGCATGCGTTTAGGCTCTCGTTATCGTGCCCAATTTCTGGTTACCGTGGTGGCTACCATCTGCGTGGTTTGACCTTAAAAGGCAAACAATAAACTGCCTTGCGAACCGCGAATTTATTGCTATCAATACAATTGTTATCATGCTGACGTGTCTATGCTGCATTGACGTGGAGAACATTTCCTTTTATAGGATTGTCAGTCTACTTTAGGTAAAATGGGATGGGCTCCGGAGTAGAAAATATGAAGGATGGGAATAAAGCGGGACAAGGGAGAGATGAAAAAGGTAAAATGGGGCTAAGCTGCAATAGAGTCTATATGAGAAATTTACCCTAATGCCTATCCGAGCCAGGCAGGTAGTATGGTTTACAAACTATTGGAGTATCCGAAGAAGTATCACCTAGTGTGATTGCTAGTATCACCTATGGCTTGCACTAGCCCATGTCCTCTGGAAAACAATGGACACATGTTGTCTAAAATATGCTACAAAGTATGAGAGTGAGAGTGGTACACTTGGTGCGTAACATGATAAGCTCTTGTGCACTCCATGATAAATGTGTCAAACGTCATGTCCATCGCTCCATATAACTCCAAGGCTAAAGGAACAAAGAGGTGACCTTGCAACCTACAGTTGCACTCGCCACCCATCCAAGGGGATGGGTAATCACTCCCTCCAAAATTGTATCTTGCCTACTATCCATAACCATGACATCCGCTATTGTCACCTGCTCATCTCAGACCAAGTATAATCCTACCTTGACATGTGTCGTTTGCAAATCATATGAACGCTCCCTCCAAGCTTAGTATCCACTCTATTGTGCCATAGCAAACACTATGTCCCTAATAGCATCATGTGTAGCTATCAGGTGTCCTCCAAAAGGACACCATGTCATATGGACCGCTGTCGCATCTAGTGTAGAACCACACTCACAAGTGTATAATGAAGATGCAGATGGGTGGACCAAACCTAAGCAAAACCTCATCATTGTAAAGAAAGTAGCTAGTGCGAGTCCAAATGCTCTGATGCACAGTCAAGCTAGGATCCAAGAGCTTGCACCCTTGCCGGAGCAAGAGCAAAGACATGCTCTAGTAGCCTAAGGAATGGACGAGTCAACTAAGAGAGAATGTAACATTTGCTCACACTATTGCACTATTGCTCCATCAAGGAAGACTATACACCTCTAGTCCAATCTGGCAATAGTTAAGCAAAAGATGGAAAGCCCTCTCATGCCCGTGGGGATAGACTATCTTTCGTCTACCACAATAACATCTAGAGAGAATAGGATTCCACTTCCACCTTTATCACATATATCTCTAAAACAGACCTATCAACAACCACAAAACAAGAGGAAAGTAGGGGTGTTGAGAGAGCCCAACTACCCAAAAATACTATAAGTGTTGTCCCTCTATAAATAACAAGCCAACCCTCCACACGAGATCAACAAAGCCATTTTTCTACGTGCCAAATCCCCTATCACACACTCAAATGTCTTTGGTCCAATAATATCACTAAAGTCTCCCATAATCTTTTTATCAAAGGCTTTTTGATGTGATAAGAAGGACGAGGAGGGGGGAATTGTATGGATGAGGTAGGACGGTTGACGATCAATACTAGAGGAAAGTATACCAAATGCCACCTGTGGAACTCCTAGTAATGGAAGGTCATCCACATGGAGAACATTGTCTATAAGGGCAACGTCTAAGAAGTGTGTGACAAAATCCTTGGATCCTATTGGCCGTCCAAGAACACATAGTCCATTTGTAGATGTGATACACTCCTCTAGAAGCTCAAGGTGAGGATGTATACCTAAAGGGGACCATACCCTATACCTTGCCACCTTGACTCTCAAGCCTACTAGATGTAGCTTGGTAGTCAAGTGGTCAAAGGCCTGCCTAATCTGATCTACAAGGCCTATGATGTGTATGTCATCTGCTAAGGAGGGAAATAGACAACCAGGCATGGCCAAAGTAGTAAATAAGAGAGCTCTAAAGTGAGCCATAGCAAATAAGGATCCCCCTAAAGGATCTCCTTGACGTGTACCAATAGTTGACTCCCTCTTTGTGAACAACCGTGCTGGTAGTAAAGGGAAGGAGGAGAGCCATAAAAAGACCACACAAAAGGAATAAGACTTGCCAAGGATCCACCAGTCTCCCTAAGCTCTCTAAAGATGGATATCAGTGAGATGCTATTAAAAGCTTTCTCAACATCCACTTGTAGGATGACCCATTATGGATGATAACTAGGAGTGCACTAATGACTAGAAATATAGCCTCACATCTTCCATGTGTAGCTACTCCAAATTGATGTGGATTGAGGTGTTGTCAAAGTGAGTAAGAGTGATGTTGAAGGAAAATGGTACGACTGACCAAATGCAAAAAGATCTCTCTAATAGCCATCTGTCTAATGCGCATCGTGTCCTTTTCCATTATGAGAAGTTGACTAGCACCTAACACCCAACTAACAAACATAGGAATGTCTCCTCTTGCTATTGCTATAGCCACTTGAAACAACTCAATCAAACCACTAGAGGGGTCATCTACCTAAATGCAATATCTAAGGTGCTCATAAACTATCCTTGACAAGTGTAATACCAAGGGTTAGCCATATGATCTAGATGTGAAATTTGGTTTGGTAACTTCTAGAATGATGTTATACATGATGGTCAAAATAGATCAGATAGAAGTATCACCAAAAGAGTATTTCTACTAATAGGGCAGAAACCAAAATAGACTTTAGAACCTTAGAACCAATAGCTAGACATATGATTTAAAGGTGAGAATTGGTTTGGTAACATTTGGAAGGATGTTACACATGATGGACTAAATAGATCAGAAAGAAGTATCACCAAAAGGGGACTTCTACTAATAGAGTAGGAACCAAAATATGCTTGAAATCTTTGAAGGCAATTTTGAAGGCCTAAACGGATGAATTAGGCCTCAAAAATGTGCAGATTCCCCCCAACAAAGGAGAAGCTGGCCTTCTCTCCCCCCCTGCTTTGTATCGTCGAGAGCTTTCCAACAGTACCGTACTCACATGATTTTGAGATTCCTACAAGAAGATTCCCTAAAAGATTCCCTCCGGTCAAAGCTTGTTTGACCAACCAGATAGGACCTAGACCAGACAAGTCACCCATCCAAGTAAGTAATCCAAGGGTGGAGCTTGCTAACATGTCACCTATCTGTGTCCCTAATCCTATGGTAGAGCTTCCTTGGAGGAGATCCTCTTTGTCTATATAATAAAGAGAAGGTGCTCCCTTGGAGCATCGAATGTTTGAGTGTGCAATCTGTGTTTTCTCGCTTCTCTTGGCCTCGGAGTATTACAATGGTATCAGAGCAAGTGTTCTAGTCCAATAGAGTGGATCACCCCTCTTGGAATAGCATGAACTACTAAAACTGAGTAATTTGAGGTGGAGAACATAGAGTAATCGCTAGACTTAGGAAGGGCTTTAGAGAGCGGATGGGATGGATGCGCCGGGGGGACAATTTCCCGCACCTAGCTTTCCATTTTCAAACCCATTCCACATCAAGGTTATGTATATCCAGTGTGAGCAGATGAGGGTATCGCTAGTTTATCACTTTGGTGCGGAATTCATGGACAGAGTGATGAACTTACCAAACTCGGTGATTCTACCTGTGGTGATATATGACAGAGAGAGGGATTTGACGATCTACATTCTATTATGATAATATGGATATGAATGTCCCAAATCCTCTCCCTTTCAACACTCAAGTAGAAATCCGTTATGTAGTGAGGCCAAAAGTGATGTTTAGAGATTTTGTGGTTAGGAATTTTGGTGAGGAGAATTATCAACGAGTGATAGCTTCTGAGGTCCCAATGGTAGTTCCGATAGTTCGTGTGCCTTCTAGAGTGATTATACTGACTCTATATTGAAGTAGACATTAGCAATTGGGTGTTGTAGGAACCATGGATCCGCAGTTGCAAGAGCTGGTGCAAGGAATGCAAGGGATGTTGAATGAATTTTGAGAGATTAAGATGACCATGGAGACATTACAAAGTCAAGTGCAGATCCTCAGGAACGATCAAGCCATGCAAGGAGAACAGCCGTCTCAAAACCCAATACCTGCGACTGAAGTACTTGGAGAGGCACCTGTGCCTACAAACCCTATCAACGATGAAGCCACATTGCTACTCCAGATGAAGAAGACCTGCAACATCAAGCCTTACAAGGGGCAGCATACGATGGAAGTAGTGGAAAATTGGATCTCGAGAATGAATGGATATTTCCAATTGTTCTCAATAGAGATCACAGAGCATGTTGCAAGTGTGTTTGCATGTGGGTACTTGACCAATAAAGCGCTCACATGGTATGATGCTTGGGAACGATCCATACTGGCCAAGAGAAGAGAGGTCACATAGACAGCAATGCAAGAAGGACTGCTGAAGAATTTCCAATCGGTGGATTCTGTGCAGATGGCTCAAACCCAACTATGGGGATTGAGACAAAATAATAGCATACAAGAGTATGTGGAGGCATTTCTGGATCTACAAGTCGCAATTACCGACATGAGTCCAGCAGAGGCTCTCGACAATTTCAAACAAGGGTTGAAATTACGGATTCGCCAAGAAGTCATGAGGCAAAACCCTCGCACGGTATTTGAAGCCATTGCTTGTGCGTAGAGAATAGCAGGAGCATTAGGTGGAGGTGAAGGAGTAGTTCCACCTCAACATTATCGGGCAGAAATGCCACACATGGGTGGACCAGTACCAATGGAATTGGGCAACCTTCGATTCCGGGATCGAGGAGCACGGCCGCTTCAAGAGGAGCGGGGACGGGTAGAAGAACAAAGAGATGGAGTCCCACAAGGAGAAGGGACTCGAGGAGAACAACGCCGTTGTTGCAATTGTGGCCGTATTAGGCACATATCTACCAACTGTCGCACTCGTTTCCCTAGAGGCCCTCGGCCTTTGTACAAGCAATCTTTGAACAACATGGAGAGGCACATTGAAGAGGAGGAGGTGGAAACCACTTCAGAAAACAAAGATCACCAGTAAATGTACCTCGCGGCCTTATTGGCTCAATAAGGAAGCAGAGAAGCGAGAGAAGGAAGAAGAATAATGCACAAAGATCCCGAAAGGCAACCTCACAATTTGATTGTCGGGAATGGAATCCTAGAAGGTAATCAAGTGAGAGTATTAATAGATCCGGGAGCAACAGAGAATTTCTTGTCTCGCTCTGTTGCAATAAGATTAGGAATGGATCTAGAGAGAGATGGAAGTGAAGAAGTAGAGTTACCAAATGGGCAAATAGAGAGGATTGAATCATTACCTAGACAAGTAACCCTCTCTGTAGGAGAATATCAAGAAGCAATTGAGTGGCGAGTGATACAATTAGCCCGTTATGATGCAATTTTAGGCATGCCATGGATGGAGCAGTACAACCCAATGGTGGATTGGAGGAAGAAAGTAGTGAGAACCCACCAATGGTCAATCATTGGGGTTAAAGAAAATCACACAAGCAGAAACTGTCTCTATATGTCGTAGGGACGACAACTGTCTATAAGACCGGTAGATGTTTTATGGGTCTAATAAGAGAAGTCCAGAGTGCACAACTTGCTGGAAAAATTCCTGAGAAATTAAAGGATGTGGTGGATGAGTTTCAAGATATCTTTCCCGATGATCTACCCTCTGGATTACCACCTAAAAGGCGAGTAGATCACAAAATAGAGACACTCCCGAGGAAGACACCTCCTTGTAAGGCCCCATATTGCCTATCACCTCATGAGTTGGAGGAGTGTAAGACTCAAATTGAGGAGATGCTACAAAAAGGGTTCCTCCAACCTAGCATATCACCATATGGGGCCCTTGTCTTGTTTATGAAGAAGAAGGATGGTACAATGCGCATGTGCCTTGACTATTGGGGTCTCAATCAGCAAATAGATACCCCTTACCTCGCATGGATGACTTGTTTGATCAACTCCATGGAGCGAGATACTTCACCAAACTGGACTTGCGGAGCAGTTATAATCAAATCCAAATTGCAGAGGAGGATGTGTACAAAAATGCCTTTTGAACCAAGTATGGCCACTTTGAGTATCTTGTGATGCCTTTTGGCCTCACCAATGCGCCTGCCACTTTCATGAGCCTAATGAATGACATATTTTGTCCATACTTGGATAATTCTGTTATTGTCTTCTTGGATGATATCTTAGTATATATTAGCACGATGATAGAACACAAACAACATCTACGAGAGGTCCTCCAGATTCTAAGACAGAATCAGTTGTACGCCAAAATCTCAAAGTGTGAGTTTGGCAAGTCTGAAGTAGACTACTTAGGGCATAGAGTCAGTGCAGAGGGCATTCAAGTATTGACAGATAAAATAGAGGTCATTAAAAAATGGAGTCTCCCAGAAGATCAGACTCAACTTAAGAGCTTCTTGGGGTTGACAAGATTCTATCATAGATTTGTCAAGGACTTCTCCAAGGTTGCACAGCCTTTAACGGCACTACTTGGCAAAGGGAAGAAGTGGACATGGGGAACCTCACAAGAGTTGGCCTTTCAAGAATTGAAGGCCGCCTTGGTACATGCACCAATCTTGAAGTGGTATGACCCAAAACATCCAATCAAGTTGGCTATAGATGCATTAGGCGTAGCAATAGGAGCAGTCCTACAACAAGAGTGGCATGACGGATGGCATCCAATTGCATATTTCTCTCAAAAGTTGTTACCGGCAGAGCGCAACTACCACAACACAAAACAAGAAGAGTTGGCCATTGTTCTAGCAACCAAGCATTGGAAGCACTACTTGGGCGAGAAGGCATTTGTAGTAGAGACAGACCACAAACCTCTAGTCTACCTCGAGACGCAGAAGGATCTATCTCGTCGCCAAATTTGGTGGGCAAAGTGGTGACAATGCTTCAACATGACAATCACCTACGTGGAAGGTAAGAAACAACTAGCGGATGCATTCACCCGTATGCCAATGGCCAACAACTTGGTGGCAGAGGTTAAGATTAACCCTGAATTCTGGCAAGAGATTCTAGTTGCTACAAAAACTGATCCATAGATTGTAGAAGCAGAATTGTCCGAAGGTGTCACCAGCACCCAAGGACTCACCTTTCGGGATGGCAGATTATGGATCCCAAATGTCCCAGACTTACGCACCACCATTCTAGCAGAATGTCATGATTCGGCCATTGCAGCTCATGTCGGAGTAGACAAGACCTTGGATGCAGTCAAGCGCCATTACTATTGGCCCAAGATGAGCAACGACGTGATGGACTATGTGCGTAGCTGCCTACTTTGTCAATAGAACAAAGCTTCTAATCAAGCTCCTGCAGGGCTCCTTCAACCTCTCTCCACTCCTACCCAATGTTGGGAACAAGTGAGTATGGATCTCGTCTGCGAATTACCAAAGACCACCTCAGGGTTTGACTCCATTGTCGTCTTTGTGGACCGGCTCAGCAAAATGATTCATGTACGCCCTACCACCAAGGAAGTGACTGCTCCACAACTAGCTCAACTATACTTAGATGCAGTCTTTGCTCACCATGGCTTGTCTAGAGTACTCATCACTGATAGAGGCACCCAATTCACCAGTTTGTTTTGGCGAACACTCTTTGGTTTCTTCAAAACCAAGTTGGCCATATCTACAGCTTACCACCTACAAACAGATGGCCAAACAAAGCGGGCTAATCGCACGATTGAAGACATGTTACGCGGCGTCACCTTAGAAGAGCAAGAGAGGTGGGACATCCTACTACCGTTGGTGGAATTCGCTTAAAACAATTCAGTGAATGCCTCCACCCAGGTCACTCCATTCTTCCTCATGTATGGGGAGCATCTCTTCACACCTTCTAGCTTGATGAAGATCCGTCCAATGACTACCAAGGTTGATGCAGTCAACACATTTGTTTTTAGAATCCAACAAGGTGTGGAGAGCGCCAAGCACAGGTTATAGATTGTGCAAAATCAACAACAGCAGTATGCTGATGCACACCGTAGGCACATGGAGTTCAATGTTGGGGATCAAGTATGGCTATGGACAACCTACCTCACATTAGTTGGATCTCGTAAGCTTAGACCTCGTTTTATTGGGCCTTTCTCGATTCTTCGTTGCATCGGCGCTGTGTCCTATCACCTTGAGCTACCACCACACATGAAGATCCATCTAGTGTTCCATGTCTCCTACTATGCAGATGTGCTCCCCGATCAGGCCAAGGTCCTTCCACACATGACATTTGACCTTGTCCGACACTCATTGATGGCACAAAGGAATATGAAGTGGAACGGATTCTCCAAAAATGCATGCGTGGTACTCGCCATCCGCGGGTGGAATATCTAGTACAATGGAAAGGTTACCCCCTCTATGAAGCAACCTGGGAACCCACTGCCAATTTGGCACATGCACCGGTGTTGGTGCAAGCATTTGAGCAACAATTGTGCAACAAGGACATTGCATCTTAAAAGGAGGGAGGTCTGTAATACCAAGGGTTAGCCATATGATCTAGATGTGAAATTTGGTTTGGTAACTTCTAGAATGATGTTATACATGATGGTCAAAATAGATCAGATAGAAGTATCACCAAAAGAGTACTTCTACAAATAGGGCAAAAACCAAAATAGACTTTAGAACCTTGGAACCAATAGCTAGACATATGATTTAAAGGTGAGAATTGGTTTGGTAACATTTGGAAGGATGTTACACATGATGGACTAAATAGATCAGAAAGAGGTATCACCAAAAGGGGACTTCTACTAATAGAGTAGGAACCGAAATATGCTTGAAATCTTTGAAGGCAATTTAAGAGGCCTAAATGGATGAATAAGGCCTCGAAAATGTGCAGATTCCCCCTCACCAAGGAAAGGCTGGCCTTCCCTCCCCCCTGCTTTGTATCATCGAGAGCTTTCCAACGGTACCTTACTCACGTGATTTTGAGATTCCTACAAGAAGATTCCCTAAAAGATTCCCTCTGGTCAAAGCTTGTTTGACCAACCAGATAGGACCTAGACCAGACAGGTCACCCATCCAAGTAAGTAATCCAAGGGTGGAGCTTGCTGACATGTCACCTATTTGTATCCCTAATCCGATGGTGGAGCTTCCTTGGAGGAGATCCTCTTTGTCTATATAATAAAGAGAAGGTGCTCCCTTGGGGCATCAAATGTTTGAGTGTGCAATCTGTGTTTTCTCTCTTCTCTTGTCCTCGGAGTATTACAACAAACCTCTTGAGGAAAGGCAAGGAGCAATGCACAATGCTTGTGCCAAGAGTGACCTATCAAGACATAAAGGCTACTCAGGCTGATAATCTAAGTCTTCTAGTGGTAGTCCCTCTACGGCTATAAGATGTAGTGAGCCTAGGGAAGAGATAGTCTCATCAATAGAACTTGTTATAGACAAGGATGTAGCGTTCGTGCTGCTCTACTAAACTCTTCCACTTATCCCAATGTCCTACACCTTCAAGTGGACTCTGTGGGATCTTGTGGTGAAACCTATCTCCTAAAAAGTGTAGCTCTAAAAGACTCCTCCTGAAGGCTGCCTAGTCCCCCGCTCAAAATCAACAAAATCTAGCAACCACCTCTCTATGCGCCACACGTCCCATCTAGCATAATGAAGATACTATCGAGGGGGTAAGAGGAATACAAACCATGCTAACTCATACAAGGGATGACGTGCCAAATGATCTAATGGTAGGCAAAAAGTTTATCTAACCTCATCATAGAGTGTTTAAGGTAAAGCCTATAGAATAGATGTGGACATGGAAAACTAGTCTCAAATAACTCCAAAATGCAACTTGCCTGAGAAGCTAACCACTTCCACGACTCGATCGATATTCCTAGAACGGCCAACAAAGGGATAGAAGAAGCGTGTATAATCCCGAATGTCATTGCTATCAATGTGGTCGCTAACCTCACATGGGTATCCCAAGTGGTCCAATCATAGTCCTTGTGCATCCTTCTCACATGGGTCTTTACCCCTTGCGAGGTGCAGCATCGATGGTACACCGGCCCCACATAAGGAGGTGTAGCCATGGCTAACACAAGAATAACAATAATAACACATGAAGGTCCTCTCCATATCTCCCCATACCTGCAAAACCACAACCCCTCACATCTCAACTCACATAAGAAAATACAATTTCTCCAAACCCTAAAAACTATAAACTCTCATAACTTTCAACTTCCATCTTCAAAAAAATTTCAAAGTAAATCCCATGGAACTTAATCATAAAAACCAAGAGATTGGAAATGAAAATTCCCAACCCATCACTATCAATGTGTAATGATCACTCTAAACCCTAAAATTCTAAAAATACTCATAAGTTTTTACTCAATTCTCCATAGTCTTCAATTTAGGTGCCAATATAACTGAAATTGAAAAATGATCAGAATTAACTAATCACTCGAATACTATATGCTAGAGAACTCCTAGAAAATAAAGATCTTTCTTCTCACATTTCTCCTTCCCGAACTCCCTGTAAAATCAGCAATAAAAGTCGAAATCTAAAATGGGATGCAACTAATGTTGAAAACGTAGAATTGCAATTGGAGAAAGTTTCAATGTATGGTTCTTCCGCTAACCATCGTTACTAGGACTGGGAATTTTATATGAAAGGTGGTGCCATCAAGGAAAATCAAATAGTAGTAGGTTATCAATAAAACAACTTATCACAGTGATGACCAACCGACCAGAAGATAATAAATTATATTAATAGATTTTGCATTGGGCTACCACTACAAAAGGTTTAAAATATATATTCGAGAAATTATTCCGTGTCATAGTATAAGGTTGAAAATATTATCTATCCTATCATGTATATACATAAAAATCATTCGTAAATTTTAGCATCTTCTCAATGACAATTTCATTATTGATCGCAAATACTTCCATTTTTTTCTCGGATAAGTGGTCGTCGTGGTCCAATTTGCGAATGGAACCCCAAATTGGACCGGTTGCTAAATGGTATATTACTATGGTAACATAAACAGATTAACATCTAAAACTGGCTACAAATGTGAAAGGGTGACCGCGTAGAAAACACAAAGGATAGGAAGACCCCATCAAGCCTTGCTATAAATTAGACTTGCTATAAATTAGACAAATAAGTCTGACTCTTATTGTTCTTAAAGAACTGCAAGAGAGGAGGAAGACATAATTATCATAAATTCAAAAGGGAATAGAGAATTCTTGACGATGAAAAGAGAAACTTTGACAAAGGGATAGGAACTGTTGAGTACAAGTCCTTACGTTTTAAACTTGAACTTCACGTGCTAAACTCCTGACTTTCTTTATTAATTTTATATAGATAATTGATATATTACTTCTTATTTATATCCTCTGTATAAATAACAGCTCATACGCGCGTGTAAGTGCCCATGTTAGACACCAACTCAATACCAATTCTGCACGTATTGCACATAATCATAATGCATAATATACTTGTAATTAATTAACTTGGGTACACTATGCCTTCCAACTCAAAAGGAACGTAAAAACTGAAAATAACAGTTTAATTCGTTACTTTGGGAACACGTGTTCACTACTTGAATAGTAGTACAATAACTATAAGCCAAGAGAATATTCAAAGTTTCAATTGTGAGCGATATTGATCATGACCAACAATGAGGATCCTCGCAACGGCCATGAATTATTCAAGAAAAAAAGAGGAAAAGAAACGGAAACTTCTCACAGATCATGACGGCGTTCCACGGTACTTTATTCTCTAAATTTTTTTTTATGTGGTAGACAACTACAGGGACCACTGAAAGCGATTTATTTCGTTCTGGTTTTATATGAGTATATAGAGTATCTTTTCACTTGTATGATTTTCACTAAATTATTTTGGAATGGCTTTCTTTTATAGCACAAAATTTAATTTTCAGTTGTCTTGCTTATCGCTACAAACTTTTCTTTTGTCCTCTGAAATAAATTGTGAAAATTTGTAAATTCAAATAATATATATTCCGTAATGTCCGGAGACTTATTCTAAGAATAATCTTGTAAGTCTTAAAATGATTACATATCTGTAAATATTAAAATACTGCATATATTCAAAATATTTCCATATTTTCAAAGAAATATTTCCATATTTTCAGAAAAATATTTTCAGAATTTAACAAATGGTAGATCCTATTTGACATTATCTGAGAAAACATAGACTATTTATGGGTAGAAGTTCTTTGTCCACCTCTATTTATTTGCAGCTCTCTATCTTGCGCTATATTTTGATAGGTAGTTCCTTGCTACGATGAGTAGTTCCTTCATCTATACATGACTGTAATTGTGCACATTCAAATATTTGTAGTTCTATATATCCAAAGATTTGCTCTATCCTTGAGCTTTTGGGAGAGGACAAAGGCTCAATAGAATACTCCAAAGGAAAACAAAAGGAGTACAATGCACAAACAAGAGAGAAGGAGATAAAGAGCATAAGGCACAATGGTCCCAAAGGGCTAACAAAAAACTACTTAAGAGAAGGGCACCAAAGCCAAGCAATGGTCCCAAAGGGCTATATAAAAACTACCTAAGAGAAGGGCACCAAAGCCAAGCAAGGGGTGAAGCAACAAAGCAATGTAAGACAAGGAAAAAAAGAACAAAGTAGAATTATAGTACTCCAATAATATATCTGGTCAGAGTGGAAGGAGGACCCTAGATGAGCTAGGCATTTCTATTGTTGCTCGTCTATAAAGACCCAAAGCTTGAGAATTTTGAAAAGTGATTGTGACTCATTGTCTATAGTAGGATGAGAGTATGCCACTCTAATGTCCTCCTCTACAAGGAACTTTATGTTGCATCTTTGAGGAGATCCTCAAAGTGGCAATGAAGGTGCCAAAATATCTCAACAACCAAAGGTACAAAGATATTTGAGAATAGCTATGATGCATAATAGTACTCCTTGCACTGAGTGGCAATGGTAGTTATAGATCTAGCTTGTATGCTAGCTTGTTCTAACTACTGTACTTGTAGTGGGTTTGAATTATCTATTGTGATAGGTCTCAATAAAAAGGGGCATCTTGGTGCAAGAACCTATCAGCTAAACATGGGACCACTAGAGCCCATGCTCCTATATATATTATTAGTGTAGTAGCTTCTTGCACTATGAGACCGTATCTACCCATGATTGTGAATAGAGCTATCTGTAGTCTACACCACTCATTTGAGAGATGGGTCAACATGCGTAGCTCTAAAAATTTAGAGAAAGTGTGGTAGTTGGTACTATCAAATATATGTAAATGGGGCAATAGTGCCTTCATACCTCTAGGGCAAGGGATATGATAAATGCATAGAAGAGATTTGATTGGGACTGATTTGAGCTATTGTGTGTGCATATTGAAAATTTTTACTATGTGTTCTATTCTCTAACTGCACATAAGAGGTGTAGGGTTCCAAGTGAAGAATGCAGTTTATGGTAATCCATCTAAAATTCCATACTAAAAAAAAAGGAGGTTTCTACTATCGCAAGTATATCCTCACAAGAGAGTACAATGGAAAACCACATGACCAAAAAATGATCCATTTGGAGCATAATCTATAGACACAAACATAAAAGATAAGCCAAAGAAAAGAAAAAAGATCAAGGACAAAGAAAGTAAAAAAAAGCCATAGGTAAGAGAGGTGAGAAAGGTATATATGTGACCCAAACAAGTCCCCTTTCACCTCTAACATCAACTCCAAGGTCAGGTTCAACCAGCAAACCATACCAACAATGCAAAATTGGACCCAATTGCACCACTACTTTCCACCACCAATATCAATTCCATAGTAAGCTTTAACCTCTAATTAGTGCCAACAATGCATGACTCCCTATCCAAATCACCACACTAATGAAGTTCACAAAAATGAATCCCATGGATGACTCACCACTACCTTCTACCTCCGATATCAACTCCATAGGCATGTTCAACCGCCATTTTATGCCAACCATGCGTCACTCTAGATCCCAATTGAACCACTTATGAAATCCACAAAAGTGAGTTCCATGCCAAAGCCAAAGCAACATGTACCTAATAGGGATTCAAATTATGGGTTTTTGGATCACATAGAAAATCCATAACACTTTTTACAATGCAAAATATATTTAACTCTTATTATAGTATGTGGAGCAAATGTTATATTTTATATATACTTGATGTTTTATAATGTTCAAACCTAAGGCGGTAGAAAACCATATGAGTCAAGATAAAAGTGACTCATTTTAGTTTATGGCAAGTGGGCGGTTTGTAAGTATTAATTAGAGGTTATGAACGTGCATGTGTACGCTAGTACTCTTTTAAGCATCAGCACCTTAATTTTTTGCATTATTTTCTTAAAAAATTTAATATTATATCCAAATTGAAATTGAATGTTGAATTGAATTGAATTGAATGTTAAAATTCAAATTTTTGCTTGAAATTGCAACTTGTAATTTTCCATCTGCCCTTAATCTTTTCATGATTGTCTCAAGTAATTTACCATAAACTTCTAATATGTCCACCTAACCTTGAAATTGAAATGTTTGCTGGAATTGCAATGCATTATTTTCCATCTACCCCTAAATTTTTTCATGATTGTCTCAACTAATTTAACCTATAAACCTCTTCTATATCAACCTAACATTGAAATTGAAATGTTTGCTTGAAATTCCAACCCGTATACCCTACCAAAGTATATATGAACTATTCATTTTTGTGCAAAATTTTTCTTACAATACCCCAACCAAAATTTTACAGGCTGAAATTGTGTCGAGCAAGAAACACAATAAATTCTCCCTTTGAATCCCTCCATGTCTACACTAAGTCTAAGTCTAAGCAAGGAAAGTTAAGTCACTAGATCCAATCAGTAAATCCCTAATTATATCTCTTAAACTTTGATTTTGGTAGTAATATATTAAAATCTCTCATCATGACTATAATACTCAGAGGACAAGAGAAATCTCCAAGAGAGATACAAGAGAGAAAACACAATCTCACACTCAATCCTCAGATGCCCCAAAGAAGCACCTTCTATTTATTATATAGCAAAGAGGATCCCCTCAAAGGAAGCTTTTGGTCAAATTAGATATGTATCGATCAGATACATGGATTGGTGAACTATCAATGAGTTCCATTCTTTGATTAGTTTTTTAGATGGGTGACATGTCAATCCTTGTCTCATCTAGTTGGTCAAATGGGTTTGACCAAAGAGAATCTTTAGGGAATCTTCTAGTAGGGAGCTCAAAATCACATGGATGAGGTACCATTGGAAAGCTCTGAATGAGATGAATCATAAGGGAGAAGAGGCAAGCCTTTTCATCCTTGAAGTGGAGATAATTTTTCCATTTTTTAGGCCTAATTCATTTGCTTAGGCCTTCAAAATTGGCTCTAAAGGTTTTAAGCTATTTTTGGCTTCTGCCCTATTACTAGAAGTACTCTTTGGGTGACACCTCTATATGATCTTCTTAGCCCATTGTACACAACATTCTTCAAGATGTTACCAAGCCAATTTTCATCTCCAGATAATGTGTCTAGCTACTTGTATTACATACCTCCCTCCTTTTAAGACGCAAAGTCCTCGTTGTGAAGTTGTTGCTCAAAAGATTGAACTTACATGGGTCAAGTTGGTTGTTGGCTCCCATGTTGCCTCACATAGAGGGTACCCTTTCCAATGGACCAGATATTCCACACACGGTTGGTGAGTACCACAGATGCGTTTCTGGAGAATGCATTTGACCTCATATTCCTATGCCTCATCAACTAGTGTTGGACAAGGTCAATTTTCTTGGATGGAAGAGAAGTGGGCCAAACAAGGAGCATATTGGCATAATAGACCACTGGGAAGATCTTCATATGTGGTGGTAGATCAAGATGATAGGCCAAAGCACCGATGCGCCAAAGGATGGAGAAATGTAATACCAAGAGCTAACCGTATGATCTAGATGTGAAATTTGGTTTGGTAAAATTTGGAATGATGTTATACATGATGGTCTCAATAGATCATAAAGAAGTATTACCAAAAGATTACTTCTACTAATAGGGTATAAATCGATATAGACTTGAGAACCTATTGAGGAGCATGCTTCAAACCATAGAGACTCTTCCTCAACTTGCAGTCCTCTTTGTTTGTGATGTGAAATCTCTCAAGTTGTACTATATAGACATCCTCCTCAATGTCTCTATGTAAAAACACTTTTTTACATCTAGCTACTCTAGATGCAAATTCTTTGCAATCACAACACCCAAGACCCATATGATAGTAGTCATAGTAACCATGAGAGAGGAAATATCATTGTAGTCCATACCTTTGGTCTATTTGCTACAAGTTTGGCCTTGTACTACTTGCTTCCATCATGTTCTTCTTTGATTTTGGACACTCATTTGTTCTACAATGCCTTCTTTGCCTTTGGAAACATGGTCAATGACCAAGTCTCATTCTTTTCTAGGGATGACATCTCTTTCTTCATTGCAAGCTCCTACTACAATGATTCTTCTTGTTGCATTGCCTTTGAGTCAAACTCAAGTTCCCTATTTTCTATCAAGAGTAAGTAGTACATGGATGAGGAATACCTCTCTATTGGTTCCTGCAATCTAGTAGATCTCCTCAAATCAGTTGTAGATGTGAATAGATTTGGTATGACATCTTTGGTTTCTGCCAAACTCCTATTTTTATGATATCTTTTTTTGAAATATCTTTAAACACTACATCTTCTTGATGTTTTGCTTGTTCTTTTATAGCCTTTGAACTTGATCCAAGCTTATCTTTGTACATAGAATTCTCATGGAAAATGACATCTATACTAGCACTTTTCTATCATCTTCATTTCAAAGACAATAATCCAAAGTATTTCTTCATTGGATAATGAAGAAACACTTTCTTGATTTTGAATAAGCTTGTCCTTATCACTATCTTGGATCCTTGCATATGAGACACAACCAAAGGCTCTCAAGTGCAAGAGATTCACCTTCTTTCCTAAGCATTCCTCCTTAGGGATTTTGAATCATAAAGCAATTGAGGGTCCTTGATTTATGGGGTATACAGCTATGTTGATCGCATTGACCCAAAAGGTTTTTGGCAACCTTGTTTGTAGTCTCATGCATTTGGCTCTTCCATTCAGAATTCTATTCAAACATTTAGTCCCACCATTTTGTTTTGGTGTCTCAAGGACAATCATTCCAATCCCATTCTCTACATAGTATTCTTTAATCTCATTGCTATTTTACTCTCTATCATTATCTGATTTCAAGCACTTGATCTTCAAACTTGACTGATTTTCAACCTCAAATTTCTATTGCTTGAAAAAAAAGAACACATTTGATTTATTTTTTAGAAAATAAACCTATAACTCTTGGTAGCATCATCTATGAAGGTGATGTGGTAGTGAGATCTTCCAATAGATTCACCTAAAGTTGGGCCATACACATTTGTATGTGTCAACTCTAGCTTTCCCACTCTTGATGCTCTTGTAGCTTAGTGAAAATAACCCTCTTTTGCTTTCTTAAAATACATGGTTTGCAAAAGCCAAGTTGAATAGTCTTCAATTTCAAGATCTTGCCATTGGTAGCTATTTGCTTCATACTCTTCTCACTCATGTGACCAAGTATTTGGTGTCATAAGTTTGAAGGATAGATTCATTAGCAATTGTCATCAAATGGTCTTATTTTTTTGTAACATATAGGGTTCTAACCTTATGTTTTTGTGCCAAAATCAAGTTTCCCCAAGTAACCTTCCATTGCCCACTTTCATAGGATGTTTGATATCCTTCCTTGTCCAACTGACTTATGGAAATCAAATTCCTCTTTCGTCCAAGGACAAATCTAAAATCTGTCAATGTCCATATTGACCCTTAAGAGGTCTTCAAGTTCACATTGCCTTTTCCTTGAATAAATAGGGATTTATTGTTAGCAAGGTGAAATTTTTCAAGGTTTCCTACAACAAAGTTGTGCATCAAATTTTTACATGGGATAGAGTGAAATGTTGCACCATAATTTATCACCCAAGGTTCTATGAGACACTCTACAAAACCAACTAGTGCATCTTCTTGTTCTATTGCTATGTTCAAGGATTTCTTCTCCTTCTTTGGACATTTATATGGATTCTTGAAGTGATTAGGGTTGTTGCAATTAATGGGCACAATTTCTTTGCATGCTCCATTTTGGCCTATAAACTCACTTCTCATTCTTGACTTCAATCTATCATTCTTTGACTCTAACCTTGGTGTAGTCTTCTATGTCTACTCAACAAATAGCACCACACTTGATGATTTTGAAGAGTTTTGTTTATGAATGTCCTCATTGAGAATCAAGTCTCATCTACTCTCAAACTTGAGATCACTTTATCTTGAAGAACTGCTCATTGTTGTGACTACTGCTCTCCAATTGTCAATTAATGAAGATAATATTAGAAATGCTTGAACTTCATCATCAAAGTTGATCCTCACAAGTTGATCTATTCTTGATCTAATTGAGTTGAAATCGTGCATGTGGTCTAGAACTAATGCACCTTCTTTCATCCTTTTGTTGAGTAACTAGCAAATCAAGAATACCTTATTCAAAGTTGAAGGTTTCACATACATGTTTGATAATGCCTTAATCAACCTGTGAGTGGTCTTCTCATGGATAATGTTGTATGCAACATTTCTTTCCAATGTCAATCTGACCACACCCAAAGCTTGTTATTCAAGAAGCTCCCACTCAACTTCTTCCATCTTGTGTGGCTTTTCTGCCTCAAGAGGTAGGTGCAACTTCTTATATAGATAGTCCTTAATTTGCATCTTCCAAAATACAAAATCCTTGCTATTGAACTTGTCAATTTTGAACAATGGCAAGAGATGATTCCCATCTCTTGCCATTGTTCCACTTTCTCTTCAAGAACCAATGCTATAAATACCACTTGTTGGGAGCAATGGGAATTTGAATACTAGGAGAGAGCAATGGGAATTTGAATTTGGCTATACAATGGAGTAAAAAATCATCCATCATCTGGTTATGAAAAAAATTTATAGAAATTATGCCAAATTTCATGTGGTTCAACTAATTTTTGTCTATGTCCACAACTCTATGGGGGTTTATTCACTCTTGAATTGTTTATAAAAAACAAAAAAATTTACATTGACTACCAACAGTTACACTATATATACACTTGCACTTGGAGGCCTTTATCTAGTTTTGGAATGTTTGTTTCATATCAATCTCATATCTAAACCCTAGATTGTTTGGTACCTATTGATACACATCACCTTACTTGATTCTACAAGTGGAAGCTATGCTTGTAGCCTTCCTATAGTGTACATTCTTGCAGTCCCAGAGCCTTCTCATAGGTCCCATGCTTGTACATCCCGCAGCCATGCCTATAGGAGCCATTCCTATAGGTCATGGAACCATCTTGTAGGTCTCATAGCCTACACATAGTCCTACTACCCATAGCACACATAGCTCCCAAATAAAATCCCATGGTTCTTGCAAGATACATTTGTCATAAACTTCAAGTGAGCATAACTTCTCTTCAAAAGATTTATTTTCTATGATCTTGGTATCTATAAAAAGTTCATCAAAAGATTCTTCCAATGAAATAAGACATGCCTCATTTGCATTTGTATTCATAGAGATATGGGTCCTAATGGGAACTATCTTTTTGTTCATTCTTAAAAATAGAATCCTATAATGTGAAGATCTATCACATACTTACACTTCTACACTCACATAGAAGATTTTTTTATATTGACTCTTCAACAATCTTATGATAATTATCTTTTAAAGCATTTTGGTAATAATCAGACTCCATACTTAACTCTTGACAACCTCAAAATGTCATTTGCATGATGATTGTATGAATTTGTTGACAATTCAATCCACAAAACTCAGTTTGGTCTAGTGATAGTCAAATAGATGAAATTGCAAATTATTTACATATATCCACAAGGGTCAACAAGTAGCTCAATATCATCAATACCCAAGGGAATATTCCTACTCCAAAGGTGTAATCAAAGGCTTACACTCCAATAGGCCAAATCTCTTAAGCATGTTAGTGGCATACTTATGTTGCACAAGCCACATACCTTGTCCATCCCCAATCCAAGAAGCATTTGGTGAGGTTTGGCTCAAAACAGTGATGGAAAACAAGGCTATACTCAAGGCGCGGCACATTTGGTTGGACCTGGATCTCACATCTCTCCAATAGCAAGAAAAGAAGGGAAAATTAGCAAAAGTGAAGGAGTCTCAACAAGCAGGTTTTGTTGCATTCTTGAGCGATAATAGAGTTGTGATTACTCAAAATAAATTTTCAGCTATTGCATAGTAATTCCAGACCTTTAGAGTGTTGTTTTGGAATGTTCATGGCCTCACATATACCAAGTACTCCAGCACTAAGCTTTTGTGGGATGATGCTGATTTGATCAATCTTGTGGAGACATGGGAACATGAAGGAAATTTCATTCAACACATTGAAGGTTTCACTCTTGTTGGTTCAACCTGGAACAAGCAGAGGCAACATAGAGGAAGGGGCTTTGGAGGTATTGATACTTACGTCAGATTTGGCTTTGAGAAATCAGTCTCTTTGATAGGCCAAGACTCAAGTGGACAATACCAATGGTTGAAGATTGGAGGAGTTGTTACACCTTGCTTCCTTGTTGTTTGTTACTTTGATCCATTGACATCACCAATCTATTCAAGTGGAGCTCTCAACACCATGCAGCCTTTCCACTCCTTGACAAAGGATGTGTTGGAGTTTCAAAGTAAGGGTGCAGTATTCATTCTTGGTGATTTCAATGGTAGGATCCAAGCCTCTTAGATTCTTGAGTTGAGTGACCTTGAGAATGACTCTATTTATAGCTTGTTTATATGATTCTAGTACCTCGTCCCGCTCTTCCCTAGATTCCATTAGCAACTCCATGAGTGAGCACTTTTTGAGCTTTGGTACCAATTGTAACTTGAAAATCTTGAATGGCATTTCTCAATTTCTTGAAACTTGCAAGAGTACATGCTTTGCTTCTGGTGGATCAAGCACCATAGACTATATGCTCACCTCACCAAGTGATATACACCTTGTCAGATTTTGCTATTTTAGATCCTCAACCTAAATTTGTCCATGCACCTCTATCTTGTGCCATCCTTCTTTCTTGCCTCAATAGAACCACATAACCTATTGGTCACGCCTTTAGAGGGAAACTCCATCTAGATTTTCACAAGCAAGATTTGTACCAACAAGCTATCTATGATAAATTGAGCGCTATGGAGTGGAGTTCTGATTTTCAATAACATAGTGATCAGTTGGTTGAACTTCTTCAATCTACATCAACTACTTTTTCCCCAAGAGGTTCTCACTGGAAGAGACTTGGTCTCCCTTGCAATAGATGGTATGATGTTGATTGTAAAATGGAAAGGATCAAAGCTATGGATAGATCTCTTTATCAGATTGCACAAAATCAGGCTTATGTCTCTTATAGAAAGTTGGTGAACTGCAAGAAGCAATCATTTCTAAGAATCAAGAGGTTGAGTTGAGCATTGAATTGAGGAGCAATCGCAAGGCTTTCTAGAAGAAAGTAACCATCAGATCCCCATCTCCATCACTAGACATGAACAAACTTTGTGATTATGTGAAGGATCTTTACTTTTTCCCCGATGCTCCAAGCATGGCACCTTGTATTAGATATGCTCTCGCCATCTCTAAAGCTGAAGTCAAGTACCAATTGAAGAAGCTAGCCAATGGTAAGGCTGAAGGCTTTGATGGACTATGTGTTGAACTTTTGAAGTGGGGTGGTAGCCATCTGATTCCAATACTCACTTCTCATTTGAATGAGGCAATCAAGTGTGGCTTTCCTGATAGATGGTGCTTAAAGAAGATCGTGCATATTCACAAGTCTGGCTAGAGTTATGTTGTCACCAATTACCATACCATACTAGTTGGTAGTATCTTTGCCAAGTTGTATGGTCAAATTTTGAAGTTTAGGTTGAGTACTTGGGCTGAAAAGTATAAAATTTTAGCTAAGTGCCAAGCTGGTTTCAGATCAGGCTTTAGTACTTTGGACCACCTATTGGCACTCCATGTTTTGTGGTGGAAATCTAAGGGTGTTGGGAGAGCTCTCTATGTTGCATTAATTGATTCTAGGAAGGCCTTTGATAAGGTGCTTAGGAAATCTCTAAGTGAGAGACTCACCGAAGTTGGTGTTTCAACAAATCTGATTGGTGCTATCTCTAGACTCTATGAGAAAGTGGTTATAAGACTTTCATCTTTGAGCTCTCAAGATGTTCCTAGTACAATGGGTGTGATTCAAGGCTGCTCTCTATCTCCAACTCTGTTTGGAATCTTCATCAATGATCTAGAGAGTCTACTCATGGAAGCTAGAGCTATAGGTGTACATGTTAGCTCTTTGATGATACATGCACTCCTTTATGCAGATGATGTAGCGCTGCTTTCCACCAACCTAGAGAGTTTACAGAAGCTATTGGATTCTCTTCTTTGCTTTTGCAATTAACAAAGATGAAGGTGAACCTTGACAAGTCCAAGGTGATTGTTGTGGGTTCTAAAGGTGTCACACCTTTCTTTTTTGATGGATAGCAGTTGGAGCAGGTTTCTTCTTATAAGTACTTGGGCCTTGAGTTTTCTCATGACTATATTTGGTCTACTTGTGTGGAGATGAGAATCAATGCAGGGTTTAGAGCTTTGTATTCACTCATGAATTGCTCTAGACTTGCTCATCTTACCACATGGGAGTTGAAGAAGGTGTTATTTAAATCTCTTGTGCAACCGGTGGTTCTCTATGGCATTTAGATTTGGGTACTAACAAGACCTGATGGCAAAAGGTGGAGAAAGTTCAGAAATTGTTTTTGTGTGATGAACTTGGGGTGAGGACTCAAACTCCCTATGTATTGCTGCTTGCTGAAACAAGGTTTTTGCCTCTTGAGGCTGAAGCTTTGTTTTCAGCTCTCACATATGCCACAAAGGTGAGGTCCATGGAGCATGAGAGACTTCTCTACCAAAATTTTTGTGCCACTCTATCTATTGGTTGGTATACAGATCTGATTGCATGGGCCACAAGGTGGAATGTTTATGAGCAACATTGGAGATTGGAGCCTATTGCACTATGAGAAGTGATCAAGGAGCAATTCTTACTTTGCTTAAGGCAACAACCCGGTACCAAGATGGTGTTCTATCAACAGTTTGTAAATCCTATGTTGGTGTATTGTGAGCAAGATGATCTCTTGGCTAGGATTTTTACTTCACTTAGACATATTATTGCTTAGTATAGAACTAGTTCTCATAGACTAGAAGTAGAACAAGGACGTTGGTAGTAGATAGAGCACTCCATGCAACTTTGCATATTGTGTACTATGAGAAAAGTTGAGGATGAGCACCATGTGTTTGTTGATTGCCCTTGTTACATGCAGATCAGAGTTAGACATCAGATTACTTGTAGTGATTTCTCAACTCTCTTACAGGTTTAAGCTTTAGCATTAGGGAAGTATATAACGGAGATAGTTTACATCGGACCAATTTGTTAAAGACTGGTCTGTGAGCCGGCCTGTCTCTCACTCAGGATGAACCTTTGATGGCTATTATGGTAGCGCACCATGGACTAAGAAGGCAAGGAACCCGAACTCCATCATACTCCTCCAAGGCTAACACTCCAAGACTCAAGACATTGCTCACTAGAGAACTCAATGAGAGAGATAGTTGCAAATGAAAGGATGATGAGTACCTCCTCACCCCTTGTTTATATACTTGTGAAATAGTTACGCACCAAAGTTACTAATTACCGTAGTAACTCAAGTTACTAGACTAAAAGTCAAGTAAAGTCAAAAAGTAGAAAGGAATATCCATTCACATGGGCATATTCCCCTTATCTTGACCCAACCACTAAAGCAAGGATTCCTTCACATGGGCTATCCTTGGACTAAAGAAGAATCCAAAACAAAAAGGCTTGCGGGCCCAAGAGTTCTCAACTCTTTCCCCAAAGCCAAACACCTAGGAATAATACCAAGTCAACACACTAAAATCCAAAATAGTGGTGCTCATCTTTTCTACTTCCTCTAAAGTAAGGTCCCATCTATCTTAGCTATGACTAACTTTAGCTAACCATGACTAATATAGAACCATCCTTTATCTCTATATAAATAATATCTCTTAAGTACTTGTAATACCAAGCTAAATATCACAATACCACACACATGCACAAATGGGTGTTACATTTACCCCCGGACTAAGTTTTCACTTTGTCCTCAAAGTGAAGGTCTCTCTACCTTCTATGGTACATCTTCAACTTATCATGGTTAATCCTATCAAAGTATCTTCCTCCCAACTCCTTGAGATCATAGGTGTAATTGCCCCACACCTTCTCCACTATGAAAGGTCCAAAGTACTTAGGCAAAAACTTCTTTTGCAATCTCTTGAATCGAATGGAATCAAACAACATTACCCAATCACCTTCTTTGAAAGGCTCCACCTTCTTCTTGTCTTGCCTCTTATCATAGCTCTCCTTTTGTTTCCTTTGGGCTTGGTCCACTCGAACCATAGCAACTGCTCTTGCCTCTTCCAACTCCATGAGTTGATCCTTCCTTGACTTCTCTGCATCACCTCCTTGTGCTTTCTTCAATCTCCTATGAATGCTTTGGAAGGTAGGAAGATCAAAGTGAATAGGTAAGGTAGACTCAATACCATACACCAATTGAAATGGAGAATATCCAGTGGAAGTTTTCATGGTTGTCCTATACTCCCACAAAACTGCATGAATCCTCTTGTCCCAATGATGTTTAGCCCCCTCCATTTCTGCATCTTTGGCCAACATCATGCACAAGGTCTGATTGGTTCTCTCTGCCAAGCCATTGGAATTTGGCTTATAGGATGTAGTTACTCTATGTGTGATAGAGAAATGTCGTAGCATGGCTGTAGTAATGCTTCCTGTAAACTCTCCTCCTCTATCAGAAACCAACTCCAAAGGGCATCCAAACCTAGTGATAATGCGTTCATAAAGAAATCTACCCACTTCATCTTCATTCTTGTCCCTCAATGGTCTAGCCTCAACCCACTTGGTAAGGTAATCAGTAACTACCACAATGTACCGATTGTTCCTTGGAGTTCTATTGAGAGGACCTACAAAATCAATTCCCCATTTCTCAAAAGGTCCTAGCAATGGAATTGATCTAAGTGGTGGAGTAGATGTAGACTTTCTAGCAAAAGCTTGACAAACATGACAAGTTTTGCAATAATCAAGACAATCCTTGAAAATCCCTCTCCAATGGTAACCTGCATCTAGAATCTTGAAAGCAGTCACCTTTCCTGCAAAGTGTCCTCCACATACTAAACCTTCATGAAACTCCTTTATGAGTAGGATAGACTCTTCCTTACCCACTGCTCTTCGAAGAAGACCATCTGCTCCTTGGTGAAAAAGAATATCCTCCACCATTGTGTAAGGTCTAGATCTTGCTGCAAGGGCCTTCCTCTCCCTAGCATGCATCCCTTCTGGATAGTTACCTTTTATCACAAAATCCACAATCTCCTTGTACTCCATTGGAACCTCTTGAGTGACTGAGATTGTCATGAGCTCCTCATCCGGGAAGGAATCATCCACTGGCTCATCTCCATCATGATCATAGGCTCTAGATAATAAATCAGCATTTGCATGTTTCTTTCTTGGCCTATCTTCAATGGTGTAGTCATACTCAGACAAGAGTATCATCCACCTTGCTAGTCTCCCTTCAACATTAGGCTTGTTGAAGATGTACTTCAAAGCCTTGTGATCCGTGACAATGGTGGCTTTCCCTCCAATCAAGTAGTGTCTAAACTTCTTGAGACCAAAGATCATTGCCAACCCTTCTCTCTTCGTGACAGAGTAGTTCTTCTCTGCTGAAACCATCTGCCTACTAGCATAAGCTATTGGATGATCATGCCCATCTTGGTCTAATTGACTAAGAGTGCATCCTATAGCTACATTAGAAGCATCAGTGTAGAGGATGAAAGGTTTACTCCAATCAGGTTTAGCAAGAATTGGAGCTACAACAAGGGATTGCTTGAGCTCCTCAAAAGCTTTGAGAGCCTCCTTGTCTTCCAAAATCACCATGTAATCTACACCCTTCTTCATGTAGATGGTCAATGCATAAGCCTTGTTGGAAAATGAGAAGATGAACCTCCTATAGTACCCAACCATCCCCAAGAATTGGCGTAACTTTGTCAAGCTTGAAGGGAATGGAAGGTCTGAGATTTTCCTCACCTTCTCAGGATCAACTGCTATTCCATCCTTGGAGATGATATGCCCCAAAAGTAGACCTTCTTCACATCCAAAAATGCACTTCTCTGGGTTGAGTGATGCATTTGCCTCATCCAAGCGTTGCAAGACTTTGATTAGGTGCTCAAAGTGCTCCTCCTTGCTCCCATAGACACAAAAGTCATCAATGAAATCTCTCACAAATTTCCCAATGAAAGGTTCAAATACCTTGTTCATGAACCGTTGGAATGTGGCTGGAGCATTGCAAAGCCCAAAAGGCATGACCTTGAAAGCGTAAGTTCCCCAAGGTGTGGTGAATGTGGTGAGTTGTTGATGCTCTGGTGCAATCTTGATTTGGTTATATCCACCATAACCATCTCCAAAACTGTACCTCTCATGACCTGCAACCTCCTCCAAGATCTCATCAATGAATGGCAATGGGTAGTAGTCCTTCTTGGTAACAGCATTGAGCTTCTTGTAATCCACACATACCCGAAGCTTGCCATTCTTTTTCTTCACAATGACAATTAGAGACACCCATTCTGAATTCTCCACCTCAAAGATAAATCCAGCCTCCTTGAGCTTATCAATCTCCTCCTTCACAACCAAAGATATTGGTGGGCTAATGCGACGTTGCTTTTGGCAGATTGGTCTTGCATGTGACTCCACCTCTATCTTGTGCTCCTCCAAGGTGACTTCCTTCAAATCCTTGTAACTAAAAGCAAACACATGGATGAACTTGTGGAAAATCTCCTCAAATCTCACCTACTCCTCCTTGGTAACATTTGGGCCATACTTGAGGGTAGATAACCTTCTCTCTACCTCCTCAAGTGTCAATGGTGATTTATCTGGGTCCTTCAAAACCTCTGGCTTAGGTGCAAAATCCATAGCACACAAAGGATACACATCTGAATCAGATTCAGATTCATCCTCCTCCATGGAAGTCTCCTCTTCCATGCTTGTGTCCACACCTGAAGCTCCTTCTTCAGAATCTGATTCCCAATAATCAGAAGATGGTGTATCTGAATGTGAAGTGTTGGTGGTGTTAGTCACAAGAACAGTGACTCTATGGTTTGATGGCCCAATCCTCAAGTACCCTTTGTGCCATCGATCAGTTGTGCGTGCTGCTCTCAACCATGGCCTCCCAAGAAGTAAGTCATAGCTTGAATCCTTCAAGACTTGGAAAGTCATGAGATTTTGAACTCCCATAACTGAAACTACCACCTTATCCATCACCCCTACTGGTCGAACTTGTTGCTTGTTTGCCATGCTCACCACAAATGTTGAGGGTCTTGAGGGTATCATACCCAACTTCTCATCAACCTTTCTAACATGGCATTCACTGCTGATCCTCCATCAACCAATGCATCCTTGATGTTGTGACCATTCACTCTCACATCAATCTTGGAGGCATATTCACAAGCTTCCCATGGTGCTGGCTTGGCATCCACCACCCCCATTGATACTGGAACTTTTGCCTTCTTCTTCTTCTTGCTCCTTGTAGAACTCAAACCACCTCTAAGCTCCTTTCTCAAGGTAGGGTTCAAAGCAATTAATTGGCCCACTGTGATGTTAGCCTTGTGACTACCAACATCTTCCAACACATTGTAGTTCCATTGTTGCTTTGAGATCAAGAAGTCCTCCATCCCCAACTTCTTCCTTGGAGTCTTTGTTGTTGATGGTGTTGAGGTGCGAGTGCTCCTAGTAGACATAGGAGTATCCTTGCTTGAAGTAAATCCTTGAGAAAAGTGAACATCCTCTGCAAAACAAGCTCTCTTCTTCTCTTGTGCCAAAAGCTCCAAATTAAGACCCTTGGAGTTTGAGCACTCTCCCTTCTCATACTTGCTCTCAACCACATCTATGGATGCTATCCCCTAACCTTTGTTGGGATTAGGAGCCACTTGGGTTTCACTACCTCCCTCTTTCCCTCTATTGGCTCCCTCATAACCCCTTCCTCCATGGTAAGTGGAATTTGGGCAATTCCTTTGGATATGGCCTCTTCCTCCACAACCAAAACAATTTCTATCATTGAAATTGTTGGCTGGTTGGCCTCCTATATATGGATAGTTTCCATAACTCCTAGGCTCTCTCTCTACATTCTGATCCACCTCTCTCTTCTCCCATAGTTGCACCACATTGATCTTGAGATCCGCACATTGTTCTGTGATGGTTTGGAGTGGATCTTTTGGTGGAAATGCAAGAACTGGAGCAACTACTACTTGTGGTGCAACCCTTGTCACCAAAGTATCAGAAGTTCCACCATACTTGTAGCCTTGAGGAGGATGCACAACCTCCTTCACCACCAAATCACTCTCATCCCCTTCCAAACTCTCCTCCATACGAATTGCGATCTTGATAGCTTCAACCTTGGAAGAAGGTTTCTCATATCTCACCTTGATTCTAATTTGTGGTCTCAATCCTCCCACAAAATTCTTGGTGAGCATGGCCCCTATGCCAATCATTTTAGTCTCCACATCATCCCCACCCTTCCTCAACACTATGCGAAATCTGGACTCTAACTTTTCCACTCTTTCCACATAGACCCTCACTTTCTCTCCATCTCCTTGTTTGAGAAATGTAACCTCACTCATCAATCTCTCATAACTCTCATCAGGAAGAAAGTTCTCAATGAGTGCTGAAGTCAAAGTCTCCCAAGACTCCTCTTCCCCCTCTCTCCTCTCTCTCTTTTGGTATTTTGACTCATACCATGTAAGTGCTGCATCCTCAAAGAAATCTGGTAATAATGAGGCCCACTCATTCTTCCTCCTCTCATTGTTTCCTATGCAAGCTCTCTTGAAGTCTCTCACAAAGGCCTCCACATCGTCTCCATCCTTGCCAAAGAAAACCAGAAGTTTCCCCATCTTAACCCCTCACTATCTTTCTTTTCTCTCAATTTTTTTTTTCTCTTTTTTTTTCTCTCACTCTATTACTAATAGAGTATATACATGACTAACACCATCTGAGAATAATCCACTCTAGGGAACACAAAAGGTTCAGGTTGCTCCAAGATTTCTATAGCAACATCAAATCCTAGAGTGCATATTAATCTAACTCTCATGGATAGTTTATCCATAAGTTGAAAGATTATCTCCATCATTAATCTTGAGAACTAGCTGATGAAGGTGGTAGTATTTCTGTAGCTGTACTAAGACTCTCTCCAAGATCCTTCACCAAAGTTTCCAAAAGTGCTTTTACTCCACTACACTCATGTCCTTTTGGAAGTCCTTCAACTCCACAAACCTCACACAACTCCTTGGTCTTAGATCTTCTCCCTCCCAATCTTGGTGAAGAAGGTCCAACATGCAAACCCAAGTCAAGTAAGCCTCTCCTTTCCCTCAATCTCTTGCTCTCAAAGGTCAAGGGACATGAACTTGCCTTATGTCACTTCTCTCCACATAGAAAGCACTTAGACTCACTCTTTCCTCCAAGTGGTGTAGGTTTTTGGATCCTCTCAACACTCTCTTCAAATTCTATTGTAAACTCTCTTTTCCTCAAATCCACCCCTACAATCACCTTAAACCCTTGGGGAACCTTGCATAATCTCAATTTCCACTCTTGATGACCCTCCATGTTCCCCAAGATGAATCTAAACACTCAAACATGCTTTTTGTTGATCTCAAACTTCTCATGCATGAGATCTCCACTCTGCAGAATTGACCCTTCCTCACAATGTCACTCAAATCTCCCAACCAATATGTCACAGTCCTCTGAAATTTTCCACACTTGATCCCAACTCCAGGGCGTCCCTCCCTGCAAACTTTCAGATCTTTTCATCGAGCCATTTGGCCTAGACACCTTTCTATTCAGCACCCATATTTCAGATTTGGTCTAAAAACCACCCCCCTCACTTCAAAAACTCATAACGCCCTGCGCAAAAACGATCTCTCTCTAATTTTTGTGGCAGCAGGTAGGATACAATATACTGAATTTTCTTGAAAATTTTCAGGAAAATTCATTGAAACTTGAAGAAATGGAAGACTCTGTACAATTTTCCAGAGAGCATGCAGTTGCGGGAGCACTTTACCCTATCAACTTTCAAAACTTCTAGCCCAGTGCGCATAGAAGCTCTCTCAATAATTTCAAGTGTGCTAACTGAAAGAAAACCCAAGCTATCATGTGTAGAAATCTCAAGTCCAGGTCTCAAACTTGAGATTTTGCCCAAAATCACCTTAATCCCCAAAATCTGCAATCCACCTCACACAATCTCTCCAATTCCTCTCATGTGTACAAGATGTACAAAATCACCTCAAAGACATCATAATGAACTACAGGGTATACAAATGGATCTTGGTTCTCTAACATAAGTTCAGCCCTCTCCTCTCCTAATGTTCTCTCCAAGTGAGCTCTCATAGCTTCCTTCTGCCTAATGTAGAATTGGACACGGAACATTATCTTGCCTTCTAGAGAGGTCCCGGCAACGGAACCAAAAATGTGAGCCGGCCTGTCTCTCACTCAGGATGAACCTTTGATGGCTATTATGGTAGCGCACCATGGACTAAGAAGGCAAGGAACCCGAACTCCATCATACTCCTCCAAGGCTAACACTCCAAGACTCAAGACATTGCTCACTAGAGAACTCAATGAGAGAGATAGTTGCAAATGAAAGGATGATGAGTACCTCCTCACCCCTTGTTTATATACTTGTGAAATAGTTACGCACCAAAGTTACTAATTACCGTAGTAACTCAAGTTACTAGACTAAAAGTCAAGTAAAGTCAAAAAGTAGAAAGGAATATCCATTCACATGGGCATATTCCCCTTATCTTGACCCAACCACTAAAGCAAGGATTCCTTCACATGGGCTATCCTTGGACTAAAGAAGAATCCAAAACAAAAAGGCTTGCGGGCCCAAGAGTTCTCAACTCTTTCCCCAAAGCCAAACACCTAGGAATAATACCAAGTCAACACACTAAAATCCAAAATAGTGGTGCTCATCTTTTCTACTTCCTCTAAAGTAAGGTCCCATCTATCTTAGCTATGACTAACTTTAGCTAACCATGACTAATATAGAACCATCCTTTATCTCTATATAAATAATATCTCTTAAGTACTTGTAATACCAAGCTAAATATCACAATACCACACACATGCACAAATGGGTGTTACAGGTCAGATGCCCTAGGCTCTTGCCTAGGCTCACATTTCATGTGTTTTTTATTGTGTTTTCAGCCTTTTGACTCTTTGGGTATTCCGGGCTTTATATTTCATTGTTCATTGTTCATAATGAACTACAAATTTAAGAAACATCTAAGACCACCTAGATCATACATCTCAAACTTGGACTTTAAGTGCTCCTTAAGTTGAGACACTAGCTTCTTACAACTACTTTTGATAATGACATCACTACATAGATGATGGCTATCAAATCTTGGTTTGCTTCCCTTAAGACTTGATATGAGGCTTGATTCAAGCCATAGAGTGCATTTTGCAACTTGCAAACTTGTGATGGAAATTATGGATCCTCAAAAATAGGTGGCTAAACCATGTAGACATCCTCTTCAAGATCACCATTGAGAAATGCATTCTCAAAGTCTATCTAGTGTAGCTTCCATCCTTGTTGAACTAAAATTGCAACCATTGCACAAATGGTTGCCATCTTGGCTATTGGACTAAGTGTCTCATCATAGTCAACCCATTCTATTAAGCATAACCTTTTGATGATAGAGATATCATCCTTACTAACATAGAACCTTTGTGTTACGAGACTCAAACATCTATACACTTTAGAATCTAGAGTGTATCCAAGAAAATACACTTCTTAGCCTTGAATCTAACTTATCATGCTTCTTATCAAGAATGTGGACATAAAAAATACAACCAAAGACTTTGAGGAAGGAATATTCATGCTTACCAACTATAAATGCTTCCAAAGATGTATGTGAGTCAATTGCAACTATTAATGTCTAATTCATCAAATAAACTATATATGCAACAACTTCAACCCAATAAACCTTGGCCATGTGCTTCTCATTAAGCATGGCATGCACTACCTCAACTATGTGATGATTCTTTCACTCCATAACTCCATTTTGTTGTAGAATATAAGTGCAAATGTTTATCTTAAGATACCATGATCTCTCAAGTATTGGTCACATTCCAAAGAAAGGAAATCTCCTCTTCTATCATATCTCATCTAAAGTACACTAAACTAGACTACTTTTATACAAGTCTTTGGAAAGTTTGAAATGTTGAAAGGACTTCTATAGTAGTCTTACTTTTCAAAAGGTAGACCCAAAATTGCAAGAATATTCAGCAATAAAAGATACAAAGTAGTGACAACCACTTAAGCTTGGTTCAGAAGCAATCCATACATTGGTATGCACATATTCAAGGATTTTGCTAGCATGTCTAACTTGGTGCTTAAAGGGTTGTGTATCCTACTTGTCAAACTGACATGCTTTACATACTGTAGAAGTATCAACCAAAACAAGTTTGAGCAATCCAATGACCTAAATAGAGGAAAGAACACTCTTCAACCTCTAAAGGTTCATATTCTCAACTTTTTTGTGCCAAATGGCAATGTCATGCACCTTTGGACCACCTTGTCCATGCAAAAAATTTGCAAGGGGGTATCAAATCATCAAGTGTAAACAATCTACCACTCTATTACATTGTGCTATAAGGTTACAATAAGCATATCAATAAAACATACATCTTTGTTGAAGTGTATCCACATACCATGCTCTACCAACTATCCTACATATAACAAGGTAGGCACATGGAGAAAATTTTGCAATCGTTGAATGAAGAATGTGCAATAGAGGGAAAAATGTGACTTATATCTTGGATTTGGTGCTTGATGTCATCTCAAGATGTACAATGGGATCTCCATCAGAAGTGAACCATTCTTGATGTGGTGTCATGTGGGTAATGGGACATGAATTGATCATCCACTCAACTTTAGGCTGGAACATTGTGCAACTTTGATGAGTCATTCCAAACAATTGCTCCTATTCAACATTATGCTTGCTTGCGCTGGTCATTCTATTTCTAAAAGTAGAGCTTGGAAATATTTCACTTGTTGGTGATAGTATTTATAGGGATCAAGAGTGCATCACCTATTTTGTCCCATGGTATCTTGCATCTACTATTGCAGTGCTCCACATCCACCACTAACTTGATTGCCAACTAATATTATGAACAACACCTCTTGTAGCATTCTTGCCTTGAACCCTACTACAAAATCCTCTAGTCCTTGCACAATATAAGCTTTCTGAGACACTAGATAAAGAGGAGCTAGCACTTTATAACAACAGCTCCTCCTCATCAAGTAGCATCACAACCAACTTATCCCAATTTAGAAGCAGCTCTTGAGTGGAATTTGATGTCACAAATTGCTTTTAGTCTACTATTAGACCCTAAAACATACCTCTAATTAGCAAAATTAGATCAATTACACCTTCATAGAGGTAAGTTGATCCACAAGGCTCTTCATGTGATCAATGTATTTGTTAATGCACTTTGGCCTTTCTTAGCTATATTGAACTATTGATCATTGAAGAAAAGCTTTACAAGCTCAATTGGACAACTAGAAATTTTGCATGCATATGTTCTTTCAAGGTCAAAGGTTATGGGGTCTCATGATAGGGAAGGAGATAGAACTAATTATAACTATCAGTGATGGAGCTTCAAAATAGAGGAGTAGGAGATCCAAAATAGACGCCAAATTTTTAATCTCTATTTTGGATTGAAATTTTTTGCTAGAGCATCCCAAGATATCTTGAGCAAAATGAGGTCTTAAATGTGACCTATCACTGACAATGAAACACATAATGCAATGAAATGGAGTGCTTGAAACTATCTAAGTGCACATGATAGATACATTGCTTCAGATACTCTATTACTAATAGTCATAATTGGTTCTATCTCCTCCCATTTCATGAAACCCCATAACACTGACCTTGAAGGAACATCTACATGCAAAATTTCCAACTTTCCAATTGAGCTTGTCAAATTTTCTTTGATGATCATATCCATGGACTCCACCTTTGCTAAAATCACAAAATTGTAGCATTAGTACTTCCAATAAAAATCAAAAAACACACCCTAAATCAGGTATGTCAACAATATGGGCTGAATATGTAATTCTTAGATGGGAAACATATATCTTGATCTATAGAGTCTATAAAGCACAATTCTTGAAAGTGATCTTGCCTCATACTCTAGTGGAAAACACACAACAACTCCAATTAATGGAAATTTCAACAATGACAAATGTATGATTGAAATTTCTTTTGTGCCTTTGGTTTACCAAAGATGTTTTGCAAATAGAAATCACTACACAACATACATTGCTATCAACGTCATACACTTTAGAAATACAACTCATACAAAAGTCATACATAAACTTCAAAGTACCATAATAATCAATTTGCACTCAACTTGAATCAGAAATTGATCTTCAACTCAATGGTCTACCATTAATGTGCACGAATTACAATCAAGCCACACCCATTCTAGCTAAGAGACTTAAGGTGATACTTGCTGCTATCTATCCACCATAGCCAATAGCTCAAAGGCTCAACATTAGAGAAGTGAGCTAATGTTGAGCCTTTGAGCTATTGTTGGATATAATGTTGAGCTCTTTGGAGTTGCACTTTGAAGGTATATCCCCTACTTGACCTAGATTTCTATCACTATCACTATCACTCTAGCATCCAAGCAAACTAGCTTTGGTGCTACAAATGTTATGAAATTTTTTATGTATATATATATGTACAACTTTAATGTTGACTATAATGGGATATAATGTTGAGCTCAAAGGCTCAACATTATATACACTACTTGACTTAGATGTCTAGCCCTAACATTACCACTAACTACACGTCTAATGGTGCAAGTGATGGTGGGTCCCATGGTGTAATAAACAATCCTACTAAAAAATCTAGTTTCTACTAAGTAGTCTTTGAGCAACTACTAATATAACTTTTAGTACCAAGACTATCACTCTAGCATCCAAGCAAACTAGCTTTGGTGCTACAAATGTTATGAAATTTTTTATGTATATATATATATATATATATATATATATATTGATATATTGCTAAACAACATACATCACTATGAACATCATATATTATAAAAGATCAAGTCATGCAAAAGTCATACATAAAGTCTAAAGTACCAAAATTGCTCTCATATCTAGCAATTAGGTCCCTCTAATTCTAGAGAGCCATCTAATCCAAGTATGTGATATGATCTATGGTGGGCAAAGATTAAGAGGCTAGGTGCTATCAAGCCCCATTGTTAGTTGCATGTCTACAATCTATATCATATAAAGAGTGAAGTAGCTATATATGAAGTACATTGAAGACATAACCACTATCCTTTAGGAACCACCATGAGTCAAACATGCCATATGACATTCTCTAAAAAAATATATCACACACCAACATAATAGTGATTTCACCAAAAGAGCCATAGAACATACTTGCAAGCCTACATGTACAACTACCAAACTTGGGTCAATAGTGCCATCAATGTTTAGGAGGTGGCGTAATGCGCATATGATACTTCCACAACACCATCATGTCCTTTCAACATGAGGACTCTAGAAGGAAAAACCTTACACACTCTCAAGATAGTGTGCTCTTTAGTCACATCAAGTGTTATTGATGTAGTCTATTGTAGATATACATAACCATATGGATGAAAAAAATGGTTTGAAAGTATAACCTCCTGCTTGAAAGGCAACACAATGTAAAGTATCCCTATGTTGACCAATCAATAAGTTTTCAAAGGCCATCAACATCACTCTCCAAAATATTTCTACCTATTAAGAATATGTGCATATCCATATGTTTTGATCATTTAGGTCCAAAACATTGGCATCGCAACAAATGACTATATGTAAATTTGGATCTCACCATAAAGTAAAAAGCAAGGAGAGACTGATGCTAAGAAGGCTTTCCGACTAATCCATGGCCAATGGCCAACCAAGGTAATTGGAGATACCAATCTCCCAAGTGACCTGTTTGCAAATTGTACTTATGAAATCCTCTTTTCATTGTTTGAACCACTCTCTCTACTAAGACATCTATCTACCTTAAGGTGATCTTGGGAGGTAATAAGGTGATCAATCAAGGCCTTACGACATAAGATATAAAACTCTCTCAAGAACTTTGTACCCTAATCAATCAAAACCTCAACTAGTGCACCAAAATAACTAAGAACCCAATCTAGTAATGAGTAAGCTTAAGCTATCCTTTCACTAGACTTGTCAAAAAGTACCACCAACTCAATTTATTTGGAGAAGTTATCTACCATAACCAAAACATACTAATGATGTCTCAAAATCATTGATAAGGGTCAAGAAAAGTCCAAACTCTAGTTGTAATCTAAGTACATGATAGATAATGGGTGTAATTGTGGTGTGGGAGCATTAAATGATGCTCTAACTTGGTCACAAACCACATATCTCACAAAAATTTGCTATATATCAATTTGCATATTATGCCACTAATAATGACTTTGGAATAAGCTATATATGTGCTTTACTCCTAAATGTCTTAGCTCCTAATGAGCATGATGTACCAACTGTGGTCTTTGAGATGGAAGTGGTAGTACTTAAATTCTACCATCTTCCCATACACAAAGAAGGTGTCTACTCTCCAATCTAAACTGCTTGGCTTGCTAAAGGAAAAGGTTTATCTCCTTGGTATCAATTGTGCCACCCATAATACAAGTGCAAAGATAATCCATCACTTAGACATCATCATAAATGTCTTGTTGACTTTTACCAATATCTCCACCCTTTGGATCCATGACCTCAACAACTCCTCCTATATGTGCTAAGAGAGATACCATCAAAGCCTTGGAAAATATACATGGATAGATAGATGCATGCCAACCTAGCACCATCTCCTCATCTGTCTTACCATGCCAACATACTCCGGTTTGACCTACATCATGGTTCACCACTCCAAGTCTATGACTAATCATGAAAGCATTTTACTCTTGAAAAATCAGAGCCCATCATGCAAGTTTCCTTGAAATTTTGTTAGAATTCATCAACAACTTTAATGGTTATGATCAATGATGAGAATAAAAGGGTTACCAAATAGGTAATATAAGAAATGTGATACTGCACACATTGGTGCCAAGCACTCTCTCTCATATAAACTATACTTTGTCTTTGCTGAATTATTGGAGGAAGCAACATAAACCACCACAAATTCCTTCTACTCATCATCCTATTGAGTGAGCACTACTCCAAGCCCCAGTGTACTCCAATCAATATGAACTTAGAATAGTCATCTTATGATCCATCTCTTAAGAATAGGGGCAAATCTCAACCTCTCCTTGAGCTATATAAGAGCTCTCTCCTACTCATCTCTCCAACACCACTCATATTTAAGCCTGGTCAACTTTGTCAAGCCTTAGTAATGCACTAACTCCTCTAACATATTAGCTCTAGAAGTCTACCAACCCCAAGGAATATTTGCACTGTACTCAAACTTGTAAGCTAAGGAATATGTGCAAAAGCCTTTACCTTGGTTTGCTGAACACCAAGTCCACCAAGGTAGATAGTGTGATTGAAATACTCAACCTGCTCATGGAGGAATCTACACTTCCCAAAATAGTAAAATCCAATCCTCCTAAGACTTAACCATGGTCCTTTGGAACTTGGCAAAAGCATTCTTTAACCCAAATAGTAAGAACCTCCATTTATACACTAAATTCTTGTCATGAGGATCAATAGCCCAAAATTCTATCTTGGACTTGTCCTCCTCATTGATTAGCAATTGATGATATCATACTCAAAGAGCCAAAGTACTTAAGACCTTTGTATGCCCAATTACATCAAAGATCTCCTCTAGTGTAGTACACCAATCAACCCTAGTCTATTGATTGATAGGATAATGATCTCCACACATCTAGCTATCTATGTAGCTGCCATGCATATCCTTCTTGTTTGGTATCATTGTAGTTGAAACATACTCTCCATGTGAAATCTCTACCAAACCAACCTCAACAAAGTCTCTACTCTAGCTCTAAATCAATGTTCTCCCCATATCATTACATTTGTAGGGACATAAAAAAAAGAGTGTATCTAGTCATCTCAATCTAGATATTAGGTCCTTTTAGAGCACCCAAATTCTTCACATTGAAGGAAAAAAGCTTTTGTAGCTCATCAAGAACCTCCAAACTCTCAATCTTTCTCTTCTTGTAAGCTTGGGGTCCAATTGTTTGGTTCCCAAGTAGTCTTTGTAATTGATGTAGGAGTGGAAGATGCTTGATTGGTTACTACACTAGGCCCTTGGGAGCATAATATCATGCTTCCAACTACTAGAATCCTCAACCTTAGAGCAAAAAACTCTCTTTGCTCTAGTTGCAAGCTCTACACGTCCTCTAGTTGCATCCCAAGTAGACCAAAGATGTAACCCAAATAGATCATGTCCACCTAGATGAACTCCAAGTAGACCACTCTCACTAGTACCCATTGGCTATGCACATCCCAAGATTACCATACCTACTTGGTCTATCATCCCCAACATATACTTGAATCATCTTGATAGGCATAGAGCTCACAAGTGTTTGAGTGGTGATGCCTATCAAGTGCATCCTACATTGCTCTATCAAGCCAAGGCTTACAATCTAGGTTAGAAAATTTAGGTCCATAGTCTGACCTAACACTTGATGCTTGGATGCCTCTAACAATTGAAATAGTGGTAATATTGGTACAGAAATCCATTCCTCTCTCTCACATTGGTGTTGGAATCCACCAATTGCTATCATTGTGAGTCCCAAACAAGTCCAAGACCTCCCTCTCAAAAGGCATGTGAGTTTGGGAAACTCATGAGTGTGGGTAAAGTGGCTCTAGGTTTCCCAACAAGGTTCACCACTACCATAGGTGGCCTATTAACCACTACCACTATCTTAGACTGGCACCCAACATCTAGAATATCACTAATAGTAAAATAGGCTAACCATTGAATCCCAACATACGCACGTTGTAAAACTTCTACCAAAGACAAAGATGATGGGCCCATGATCCAACTTTGGCTACATTCAACAACATGGTAGGTACCATCCCAAGAATGGCCTTAGTGTGTATTCACCACCCCTTGTGTGAAAGAATCACTAATCCATGGGATGTTCTTCAAAATGTAGGCTAGAGAAAAGGACTGATGAACTTGGAGATGTTGAAGTATAACTAATATCTCCCAAAACACACCAAAGCAAGGATTCTATAAGCCACAACCTTGGCCAACACAATTATATCCTTGATATGGCCATCCAAAAATCACCAAATGAATGGAACCATGTCTCTCCAAATCCTATGCCCCTAGCAAGGAAATATCTATTGGTAGGGTCTTTTGGTAATCCCTAACTATTGACATCAATAATAACTCAAGATACTAATAGGCCAAGTGTGCCACATGATGTAGATAGACTTGCCCATCAATCTCATCTCTCTCAACATACAAGTACCTTTGACCAATATACTTGCTTGTAGTATTGTAGTTAGTCCATTGCTAATCCCACCAAACAACTCCAAAAGGCATACTTCATCAACAAGATATTGCTAAGAAATAAGTGTAGTATCCAAAGGTGATGAGGTTGTAGACTCAAGAGCCTCATTCTCCTGGTGGTACAAAGGCTCCACTCCAAGCTTGCTACATCAATTGATCCACATATTGCTACAATGCTTCTTCAAAACTCCACAATGGAACATCTAAGGTGGATGGAACAATCTCACTCATACTCCAAATTTGAGTAATCTCCTTTGGAACTAGTGTATCCTTTGCATGAGCATTCTCCTCCAATAATCACTAAGCTAAGTATTAGAATCATTGAAAGTTAAAACTAATGCCATGGTCTTTGATTTTAGTATGCCAAGATTGCCACTACTAAAGTGCATTGGTAAGCAACATACATGTTCCTCACTTGATTGCCAACCTAGCCTATAGGAAGTTGTCTCTTCCCAATAGTCAATATTAAAACCCATCGGATATAACACTACTCCACAAACTAGCATATCATATGACTCTAATACTATCACAATAGCTTGGGCTCTCACCATAGAGCTATCAATTGGATGACTAGGCTAAATCTTGAAGAACCATCTCCTAGAGATGTTTTAGATCTAAAATAGAACTAAAATACCTCTTCATATTGGTCTTTTGTAGTCAAGATCACAATTTTAGCCTTCCCCAACATAAGGAATTGCACACTAGAGTCTAATAAGACCCTTTATGGTGTATAGACCTTCCTACAAGGTCCCACCAAACAAAAATTTGCACTTTGGTTGTCCCATAGGACAACTCCAAGTGTGAAGTGAGCTTGCTCAAAGTTATGTCTAGTTGGTTACTTCCCCAACCTAGCTATTGCTGCCAAATATAAACCTCTACTTTAAAATTAAGAACTTCATCATCCCTACTCTTACAATGTATAATAGCCATCCAAAACATGGAGATGGGTCAATTACCAATGTAAACATGTCATTGGTTGAGAACAAAGGGAAGCACATAATCAATTGAGCCGCCTCCAACATCATGCTAGACTCACTTTGTGTAATAGCAAGTGGTTGAATAGCATCAAGTCCATCATGCACTACATCACCACCTACCATACTTGCATTAGGACATCTAGGAGCCATGGATTGTATTTATAGTACCCTAGAGAGTAGAAAGACTACGGGAGTTTGACTTATCTACCAACCTCTCCTCTCTATGAATCCAACTCCATTGATGCTACTCTAGGCTCTAAAGCATATAATGCACTCCTAGTCACTTCAAAAGATGCATCTACTTGTGTTTCTCTACACGTAAATTCCAAGACATCTTTATCACCATCATAAGAGGTATAAGACTCAACACTTGAATCTGATCTCCTTTGAGCTATGAGTATGGTAGCCAATCTTTTCTCTAACTATTCAATCCAAGCAGCCATGGTTGTATTGGAAAAAAGGGTAGGTCCTCTTCCACCTTGTCCTCTATGACTTGGAGCTCCTCTACCACCTACCATAGTAGCCTTACCACCCTACAACTTTGGGTGGATGTCAAAGTATTGATCATTGGTGTGACCAAATTTGTGGCAATGGTCACACTATCTCTATGGTAGTATGATGCACCAAAGGTATCATGTCCATTTGAATTAAGTGCACATTTGCTTGTGGTTAAGTCTACCACAAGTCCAACAAGCAACACCACTTCCTCATTGGTTACTATTTACCCAAAATAAAAGTAAAGGTCTAGCTACACTAGGCCTTCTACTCACTCCATAAGATTTGGGATGTCCTCTCTACCCTCAAAATCCAACACATATGATGCACTCTATTGCATTTGAGAAGAATTAATAGCTATGGATGAAATCTCCCTACCAAATCCAGATGCCACCACTCTCTCCTCCACCATGTTGAGCTCAATGCACTTAGCTCAACTAAATACCACCGTCAAAGTAGGTAAAGTAGCTTGTAATAACATAACATCATGCACTCTATGTTGCAATTCACTATTTATGATCCCATACCAAAACTAGACTACCTAGGCCTTAATAACTCCCTAAGTGAAACTGTTAAACCATCTCATATGAGTGTATGCCTTGCATAGGGTCTTTTTAGCCTTTTGATGGAACTCCTATAAGCTCTTTAGCTTTGCAATCCGCACTCCTTGGTAGTTTTGGCTCAGCATTGGAAGAACTCCACATGGAGTTAAACTCAAATATTGCACCACCTCATGTAATGGTACCTCCACTCATAGTAACATGATCTCCAACTAGTGCACCTCTATTATATACACCAATGCTACTAGAGCTAGAACTCATGGCTATTATTGGTCTATCCTTAGAAACTAAACTTGAAGTGATGGAGATGTAGTTTGGAGACCAATACTATCTTAATAGCTCAATCTCCTCCAAGTGAGCTCTCTTAAACTCATGTTAGTAATCCATTAGTGGACCCTCCAAGTGCTAGAACAACCCTTTTCATGCTATGAAGAGTGTGAGCAAATTTGGGTTCCACATCTACTATAGATCACACCAACTATCAAACTCTTAGATGAAGTATACCAAAGTAGCACTTGGAGCCTTTGCAGGCCCCAACAATGGTGTGGATATACCAAGTGCACTCTCAATTGAATAAATTCTTGTATTAAACTCCAAATCAAAATCAATCTCCTCCTTTATTGGAACCTGAGATATAAGCTGATATTGAGTACCACTCCGTGTAAACTCACTGCATATTGCTGCAAAATCTCCTCTAGAATCTCCAAAGAACTTTGTCATGATGATGTACCTCAACTTGCAATTGTAACCACTAAGTACCACCTCCAAGAACGACCCACTAATGTAACTCTAATTATCATAACTATACTAGCAGAAATAGGAACTTGTAACTTGTCATCTATAACATGCACTCTCACGATCTGTAGGCCATCACTTCCTACCTCACCAAAGAGAAACAAAGGTAGTTTGAGTGGTTATCACTCCAAGCTCATTATTGAGAATATAGTAGAGCAACTATACTCTAAATATCAAGGCACCTTACATAGACTTGTTGCACAAACAAGAAGCAAAAAATAGAAGGGGTCCAATTACAAGAAATCAAAATTATAACCATCCATCTTACACATCAAAATTGGACTAACTCTACAAAACTTTGGCATTTTACATAGCATGGGTATCTATTTAATCATATAATACCAAGATCACTAAAAATAGGATCAAATTGCCTCTTCTAGCCAAAGCTACATGAGTATATGTATTGGGCTACCAATCATTAGGATAACAAGTGAGGGTGGACCAGTTGGCTAGAGCATCAATCTAGGAACCAAAGATCTGGGGTTCAAACCTTATTGTACACAAACTTGAAGGGTGGACAGATTTTTCCAAATAATTACCAAAACTCAATTAAATTGGCTAGCCTCCCACAACCTTATGCCTCTAAATATCAAAATTTGGATGGACAGATTTTGCCAAATAACTTTCAAAAACTCAATTAAATTGCCTTAAGCTGGTCCTTTTGTAGCCTTTATAGCCCACAACCTTATACCTCTAAATATTAGCTCACAACCTTATGCCTCTAGATATCAAAATTTGGGTGGATAGATTTTGTCAAATAACTACTAAAAGCTCAATTACATTGCCTAGCCTCATGCCAACAAGCTGGGCCTTTTGTAGCCATTATAGCCCACAACCTTATGCCTCTAAATATCAGAATTTACTCAAATGAGGCCTTTTTTCTTGCCAATTCAAACCTTCACCAATTTTGCTAACCTCCTCCAAATTTGATCCACCTTCAGATTTAGCAAAAATCTACCAACTTGACCTTTGAACATGGCCAACCTACACCAACTTGAACATCCAATCTAATGATCTCCAAGTCTTCTACCAATCTAGAAAACCTTATTTCTCCAATTTCAGAGATGTAGTTTCCAAATCCCTAATTTGGGAAGATAAGTTTCACAATCCACTCCAATTTTGCTTTTGAAGTCCAATTTGCAACACTAGGGACTTCAATTTCACTCTCTTGCACTCAAATTGAATATCTACTAACTCAAAATTGACTCAATTCTAAAAAATTTGGATAGTGCATCCATACACAATCTACCTCATTGTCAAATTTGTAGCAACTTATGTAAGGCTTTCGTCGACAATCCACACAATTGAAGGAGAATTTCAAGTTACCATAATAGTAGATACTAATGATCCCACCTAGCTTGGAGATACCACCAACGCACTATGTTTCTACATCCAAATTCCCCCTAACTCTCACTTCTTTGATTTAATTAGTTCATACTCAACTCAAATGAGAAATCAAGCATAAACTTAATAATTGCTAATAACGGGCATTAATTATAGTCAAGCCACATCCACTCTAGCTAAGAGACTCCAAGTGACACTCTTAGGCCTCTATCCACCATATCAAGCATAAACTTAATAATTGCTAATAACGGGCATTAATTATAGTCAAGCCACATCTACTCTAGCTAAGAGACTCCAAGTGACACGCTCGGGTCTCTATCCACCATAGCCAAGATCTTGAATTCTCAACTTTAGAGAAGTAAACTCTCTAGAGCTACACTTTGAAGGTATACCCATGCTCAACCTAGATCTCCAACCCCAACAACTATGTTGATGGTGCAAATGATGAATGTGATGGTGGGTCCTGTTGTGTAATCAATAGCCTTGATACAAAATCTAGTTGTTGCTAAGTAGTCTTTGAGCAACTACTGATATAACTCTGGCCGCCAAGACTATCACTCCATGTCAAAGCAAACTAGCTTTGGCACTTGTCGTGCGTATATACATTGCTACACAACATACATCATTGTCAACATCATACATTATAGAAGCACAACTCACACATAAGTCATACATAGACTCTAAAGTGCCATAATCACCCCCTAGTTGGCGGTTAGGTCCCTCTAACTCCAGATAGCCATCTACTCCAAGTATATGGTATACCCTATGGGCAAAGAGCAGGAGGCCGGGTGCTATGGAGCCCCATTGTTAGTCGCCTATCTGCAATCTATATCATATAAAGAATGAACTAGCTATAGGTCAAGTACATCTAGGACATAACCATTATCCTTGAGGAACCACCATGAGAGGAGGAGTCAAACATGCTATATGCCATCCTCTCAAACAGCTATCACACACCAACATAGTAGCAACTCTACTAGAAGAGCCACATAACATACAACTCAAGCCAAGTACAAGTGCCAAGCTTGGGTCCATAGTACCATCAATGTTTGGGAGGTTGCATGGCGCACAATTGTGCACATGATCCTTCCAAACAACACCATCATGTCCTTCTAACGCAAGGACTCCAAGTGGCAAAACCTCACGCACTCTCAAGATAGTGTGGCCTATTGAAACATCAAGTGTTGTTGGTGTTGTCTATTGTAGATATACATAGTCTCTTGGATGAAATTGATGGATTGAGGGTCTATAACCTCCTCCTCAAATGGTAGCATAGTGTAAAGTATCTTTATGCTGATAAATCAACAAGTTCTCAAAGGCCATCGACATCACTCTCTGAAAGATCTTGGCCCACTCAGAACATGCGCTCATCCATACATATGGGTCATCCAAGTCCAAAACTACAATAATATCTTGACAAATGGCTGCAGGTAAATCTAGATCTTGTCCATAGAGTAGGAAGTAAGGAGAGAAGGATGCTAAGAAGGCTTGCTGGTTGAATAGATAGCCCATGGCCAACCAAGGTAATTGGCTCAACCAGTCAAAACCTTAGTTGGTGCACCAAAATGACTAAGAATTTGATCCAGGAACGAGTTAGTTGTCCCTTCACTAGACTTGTCAAGAAGTCCCACCAACTCAATCCACTTGGGGAACTACTCTACCATCACCAAAACATACTGATGATGTCTCACAGTCAGCAGTAAGGTCCAACAAAGTCCAAACTCCAACGGTAACCCAATCCCATGATAGGTAATGGGTGTAATTGTGGCATAAGAGCATTGAATGATGCTCTAACTTGGTCACAAACCACACATCTGGCAACAAATTGCTATACCTCAGTCTGCATACCGCACTACCAATAATGACTCTGGAGTAAGCTATATGTATGCTTGACTCCAAAATGTCCTAGCTCCTCATGAGCATGATGGACCAACTATGGTCTTTGAGATGGAAGTGGTACTACTTGTACTATACCATCTTCCCATACACGCAAAAGGTGTCTGCCCTCCAATCTAAACTGTCTGGCTCACTAAAGAACACGATCTCTCTCCTTGGCTCCAACTATGCCACCCACAACACCAATGGGAAGATAGTCCATCACTAAGACATCATCATGAATGTCTTGCTGAATTGTACCAATATCTTCACTCTCTGGATCTATGACCTCAGTAACTCCTCCTATATGCGCTGAGAGAGATACTACCAAAGCCTCTAAAAATATACATCGAAAGGCCAATGCATGCCAACCTGGCACCATCTCTTCATCTGTCTCACCATGCCAACGTGCTCCGATCTGATCCTGCTAGTTGGGACATGGGTTTCTACTCAACCCATCTGCATCATGGTTCACCACTCTAGGTCTATGAACAACCATGAAATCATACTCTTGTAGAATCAGAGCTCATCATGCAAGCTTCCCTGAAAGCTTGTCGGACTCCATCAACCACTTCAATGGCTGATGATCAATGATGAGAGTGAAGGGGTTACCAAATAGGTAACATTGGAAATGTACTACTGCCCAAATTGCTGCCAAGCACTCTTCCTCATTTGAACTATACTTCACCTCCACTGAATTGTTGGAGCGACTAGCATAGGCCACCACAAACTTCTTCCCCTCATCATCATGTTGGGTGAGCATTGCTCCAAGCCCCAACATACTCCAATGAGTATGAACCTGAAATGGTCATCCTCTGATTGGTCTCCTCAAAATAGGAGCAGATGTCCACCTCTCCTTGAGCTCCACAAAAGCTCTCTCCTACTCAACTCCCCAACACCACTCTTGTGTAAGCTTGGTCAGCTTTGTCAAGGCCTTGGCAATGGCACTAAATCCTCTAACATAGTGGTGATAGAAGTTTGCCAACCCAAGAAATGCTTGCACTTTGCTCACATCCGTAGGCCAAGGAATATGTGCAATAGCTTCCACCTTGGTCTGCTAAACACTAAGTCCTCCGGGGTAGATAGTGTAACCCAAATACTCAACCTGCTCATGGAAGAACCTACACTTCCCAGGATGTAATTTGAGTCCATGGAATCTCAATCTCTCAAACACCTCAAAAAATTGTCTCTCATGCTCCTCCATAGTAGTGCTATGGACCAAAATGTCATCAATATAGCACCAAGCAAAATCCAATCCAACTAGGATCCTATCCATGACCCTCCGAAACTCAACAAGAGCGTTCTTTAACCCAAAAAGTAAGAACCTCCACTGATATAACACATCCTTGCCATGAGGATAAATAGCCCGGAATATTGTCTTGGACTTATCCTCCTCCTTGATCAGCAACTAATGATATCCCGCTCATAGATCCAAAGTACTGAAGACCTTTGCATGCCCAATCGCATCAAAAATCTCCTCTGGTGTAGGCATGCCATACCAATCAACACTGGTCTGTCAGTTGATAGGACAATAATCTCCACACATCTGCTTATTTGTGTGGTTGCCATGCATATCTTTCTTGGCTGGCACCATTGTCGCTGATGCATACTCTCCATATGAGATCTCCACCATACCAGCCTCAAAAAGGTCACTACTCCGGCTCTGAATCAATGTCCTCTGCATATCAATAAGGACAACAGAAAACTAGTGTATTGCTAGTCAGCTCAATCCATATACCAGGTCCCTTCATAGCACCCAAATCCTTCATACTAAAGGCAAACCAACTCGTGTGGCTCCTCAAGAACCTCCAAACCCTCCGTCTTTCCTCTCCAATAAGTTTGGGTCCAAGATCTGGCTCCCAAGTATCCTCTATAATTGTCGTAGGAGTGGAAGACATATTGAGTGGCTACTACACTATGCCCTTGGGAGCAATAGTCTCATGCCCTTGACCACTAGAGGTCCCAACCTCTATGTGAAAAACCCCCTCCACTCTGGCTACAAGCTCCACATGTCCTCTAGTTGCATCCCAAGTGGACCAAGGATGTAATCCAAATAGCCCACGCTCACCTAGATAGACTCCAAGTAGACCACTCTCCCTAATAGCTATTGGCTGTGTCCCAAGAATACCATGTCCACTCGGTCCATCGCCCTCAACATGTTCCTAAATCATCTAGATAGGCATAGGGCTCACAAGTGTTCGAGTGGTGATGCCTATCAAGCGCATCCTACTTTGCTCTGCAAAGCCAAGGCTCATAATCCAAGTCAAACAATTTAGGTCCATAGCCTGACCTAACACTTGATGCTTGGATGCCTATGACACTATTGGAATAACGGTAATACTGCTGCAAAAACCCATTGCCCTCTCTCTTTCATTGGCATTAGGCTTCACCAACTGCTATAACTATGAGCCCCAAACAAGTCTAGGTCCTCCCTCTTGAAAAGCATGGGAGCTTGGGAAACTCATGAGTGTAGGAAATACGGCTCTAGGCTGTCCAACTAGGTTCACCACTGCAATAAGTGACCTATCAGCCACTACCATTGTCTGAGTCTGACGCCCCATATCCAAGATGTCATCAACAAGGATGTGGTCAAGTCATTGAATCCCATCATATGCATGTTGTAAAACCTCTTTGGGTAAGAGGTTCATCCACCAAAGATGAAGATGATGAGCCCGTGATCCCACTCTGGTTGCATCCAAAAATATAGTAGGTCCCATCTAAGAATGGACTTGATGTGTACTAACCACCACTTTGATGCGAGAATCACCCATCAAAGGAATGTTCTCCAAAAGGTAAGCTAAAGAAACGGACTGATGAACCTCAAGGTGTTGTCGTATCCGTAACATTTCCCAAAACATACCAGAACAAGGCTCTTGAAGACCCAAACCATGGCCCGTATGTATATGTCCCTGACATGGCCAATCAGAAATCACCAAGTGAATATGCCCATGTCTCTCCAGATCATGCGCCCCCAATAAGGAAATGTCTACTGGTAGGACCTTTTGGTAACATATGACTGTTGACATCGGTAATAACTCCAAATACCAATAGGCCTTGTATGCCACATGATGTAGAGAGACTTGCCTAGCAGTCTCATCTCTCTCTACATACAAGTACCTTTGTATTCATATACTCGCTTGTAATACCACAACTAGTCCGATGCTAATCCCACCAAAAAACTCTAATAGACATATCTACTCTATTGGATACTGCCAAGCAATGAGTATGGTATTCAAAGGTGTCAAAGTAATCAACTCTAGAAGCTCATCCTCACACTCATCTCCTGATGGTACAAAGGCTCCACTCCAAGCCTGTTGCACCAACTGATCTGCATGCTACTGCAATGCCTCCTTTGAACTCTACAATGGAACATCCAAGGTGGATGGAACAATCCCACTCGTACTCCAAATCCGAGTGATCTCCTTTGGTACTGGAGCATCCTTTGCATGGGCATTCTCCTCTAACAAGTCACTAGGCCAAGTACTTGCACCACTAAAAAGCTAAAACTGATGTTGCCATGGTCTCGGACTGGAGTGAGCCAAGACTGCCATAACTAAAGCATACTGGTAGGCGACATACCTATTCCTCACTAAACTGCCAACCTGGTCCATAGGAGGTTGTCTCCTCCCAATAGTCAATATTGAAACCCATGGGGTATAACACTACTCTCCCAACTAGCACATCATATGATTCAACTATTGTTGTAAGAGCCTGAGCTCTCACCACCAAGCTATCAATTGGATGACCAAGCTGAACCTGGACAACCAGCTCCCCACATTGTTGTGTTGTGGTTTGTTGTGACAACCCGACAAATATCACTTTTGAGGTAATTGGGTAAGTAAAGTTTGTTCTCGTAGAAATACGAGGCAGAAATTTCCAAATACAAAGTCGAAGTAACAATTTCAGTTCTTCTTGAGTTCTTTAGTCTCTCAAGTAGAAACCACACCCAGAAGAGAGTAACAAGCACTAATTCACAATCTTCTCATGAATTAACACTCCATAATCACAACTCCATCAAATCTTTCCAAACAATCTTGATTGTGATGATTCAGGCTCTCTTGAAAATGGCACTTCATTGCAAAACGACTTAGCCTTAGAATTGTGTTCCACCCTTCCACTGAAGGCACAACTTCCTTGATCAAAATTGCTTCACATCAACTTCACATTGCACTCACAAATGCAGAATACTACCAACACTACAATTCCTCTCAGATCTATCAAGGCATTGCTTCAATTGCACTTCACTCAAGATCAAACACACAAAATCAAGATCACGGCTGCGGAATCCAACATCCAACAAGCACACTGACTTGCACTTTGAATTTCTCCATACACTCACAAACACAATTACAATGTTGATACTCGAAATCAAGCTTAAGCAACGAGCACTGCTTCACAACACTTCGCTTTATCTATTCTCAGAATTATGAGCACTGAACAACATTTCTCTACGAATGCCACTCTTAAGTAGTGAAGCAATTGACAATTCTAACAACTATACCGCTCTACAACAACTCTTCTAACCTGTAGATCCGAAATGACAATGCACCTCTTCATATTTGCCTCTTCATATCTCAAGATTGTTACTACTCCGATCCGATGTCTACTTTGTCATTGGCTTTCAAACCCGAACCTGAAGTAACTTTACTTCCTACTACTCTCTCCTCGGGTTTCACAACTTCTAATTCTTCTACCAGATCCAGCAATTCTCTTTCCTGATCTGAAATTACACTAGTGGGTAACCCTTCTAAACCTTCATCTCTTGACCCACTCTTCTCCAATGTCTCCGATGGTAACTCCGAAGACATCTGCACTCCTATGTTATCTACTTCGGGTTTGGCTCTAACATCCTTCCAAATTTTATCTATCTCCAACTTTACTAAGTCCAATCTAATTGCGATATTATCTTCTTCCTCTAATATCTTTCTATCTACACGAGTCCTGAGACTTATCAGCAACGCATTCAAATTGATATCTTTCGCTTGTCTTTGCCTCGTCTCCTGCACCAACAATTTCAACTCGTGCAGCCTTGTCTCTTCAATTCAAACGCTGGCCTTTGTACTCAACATTGCGTTCATCCTGAGGACAATCTCCTTCAATGGCTCCAATCACATTTTTCTTTCTAGCTCTCGATCTGCAAGCCAATCCTCCCTATACATTGCCAACTCTGCTTCGAACTCGGCTTTCACCATTTCCTTCTCCTTCTCCTTCTGTACAATCTTCTCCTCCTGATTACAAGTAACTCTTGTAATCTTTCTTCTTCCCTATATCGTGTTGCTAACTCTCTTTGCCAGAGCTGCTTCTTCTCTTCTACATTCTCCATCACCCTATCAAGCTCTTGTTCCTTTGCTGCTACCCTCACCATAGCATGGATAAGTTCTACCCGTGAATCAGCAAATTGCTGCTTCAAAATCTCATATTTTGCTACTTGCCTTTCCCTTGCTATGTCACTCTTCTTAACAAGCTCTTCTCGATATCTCACTTCTCTCTTCAAGTCTTCAATTACCTGAGTCTTCACTATTGCCTCCACTTATAGTACTTCACCTTCCTCCTCACCTCGGGTTATGATTTTCTTCAACTCCGAGTTCTCTTCTTATCTCGCTAAGACCTACAACACAATCTTCACTTTTGGACAAGTTGATTGCATTTCCTTCTTCTTGTGCTCCAATTTCATCAGTAGTGGACACACGACCTCCTGCAGGTACTCTACCCCATCGCTTGCTACTACCTCCTCTTGTGTAGCAATCCCCCTTCTCACTTTATGTTCATTCAATACTTGCCTTTGTCTTTGCAGTCTTTGTATTGGAACTGACGCCTTGCTTCCTGAGCTTTCATTCACTTCTTCTTTTACTTTACTCGGACCTGTATCACACTTTGCTTTGCGTCTTGAGCGGACTCCCCTCTGAATTGCAATCTTCTTCTCTTCGGCCTCAGGTATCTCATCCGCCAACTTGTATTGTCCTTGGCCTTGATATCTGCCCGTACTTCTTCTTGCTCCTCTGTAGCAGCTGGCACCAACATCATTTCTCCACCTTCATTGCTATCGCTACTCATATCTCCACTTTGTAGCGTTAGCTTTGGTTCCTCCTCATGTTCTGAATCTTTGGACTTGCACTCAGCTTTGCCTTCCGAGTCTTCATCTTCTAACTTAATCACCACCATTCCTCACCTCGGGTTTCCTCTCCTGGTCTTCCAAGGTTTTGTCTTGTCTTTGGCTTCGGCTTGCCGACTTCGCTTCTTTGTTCTTGTAGTACTCGCTTCTATCTCCACATTCTTCCCCGTCTTCTTGTAGTACTCGTCTATGCTTCTGATTTGGAGGATGTATTGTTGCTCCTCTACATCAACTTCTCTTTTTAAGTCGGGATGGAAATGCGGCACCATTTGAGTTTGCTCTGCCGAGTTCAGCAAATTCAACCCAAAGTAGAAATGGGCTGCAAATGGCACGATGTAATGTGGAGGCGATTTATCCCATAGATTCCACACCATTTGTTGCGTTCTCCCATGGAAACACCTTGCTCAATTGATTGGTTCTCCTGCAAAAAATTTGTGAAAGAACACCGCTTGGTGTTTCATCACATAGGTTGTTCTCTCCAGCTTCATGATGGCCATCAAAGCACTCATAATCCCCCTATTGATAGGATCTTTATAGCTCTCTACTTTGTATCCATTCTTTGTCCGCTTTGACAAGAATGCATCTCTCACTTCTTGGGTTTCTTCGGCTATCTCTCCCTTCCCCAAGAACGTGGCACCCTACTCCGCGCCTGCTTCCTTCTTGAGTACTAATCTCCAATCCGACTCTGTCCAACGAGCCGGATTTCTTCTCTTCCCTTCTTCCTCGGGTCCATCGAGACACTTGCTCTCAATGATCTCAGTCATGAAACCTGGAAAACTAACATTCAAGTTCCATGCCAGGAATGTAATCCAAAGTCGGCTCAAGACTTCTATTCTTGCGATTATGTCTAACCTCCGAATTGCATGATTCCTCACTGCAAATTTGGAGTTCTTCTTTCCTCCTCCCATCTCTCCTACTTTCTCACTGTCTCCCGATTTCACTCTCTCGCCTTCTCCCTTACACCCTAGCGTGTCTCCAACTCTATTTCCTTCCCACGATCACCTACAGGACGACTTCTCAATGGCATAGGAAAATTGCTCGACATTGCTTTGTTGCGAGCTCAATTTTTATAGAGTTGCGCTTTCTTAGTCTCTCTTCAATTTGAGTTTCTACCAAGAAATCACACCTCCTGCATGCACCTGTCACTGTCAATCGTACTTTGCGCGTATAGGCCACCGGTTTTGAACGGTCCCTTCTTGAATTTCTTGCCCCGACAAAAGGTTGTTAGACAGACTTTGCCTCGGGTTGAGCTCCCCCCAATACAAAGACTCCTTACTTTGGGTTGTATGCTGACAGTGCATTTCCGAGTACTTTGCCTTATGACCCGAAGTCACTTTACTTTGGGTTTCATCCAAAAGACTCTCTTCTTTGCCTTCTTTGGCCATACAGGCACAATCCAACTTCTCTTTACACTTCTTCTTCTCTATTTTGAAAAAAAACAAAAAATGTGGGCACCACATTTGCATAGGCCGTAACAAAGTGACTTATCATAGTTTATCTCCACGTTAAGGAGGTAGGTTGCATGCTAGATCCGACGGATGAGATGTTGCCATGTGAGCCATTTATGTTCATGTATGTGATTGGCCACGTGGGTTACAATCTTATCATGTTTGAGGGCTCTGATGAATAAACATGAGGGCGAGTAGAGAGACGGGTGTGTTTTAGTTTGGAGAGTCTCGAGGGGAGAAGGATGTTGGGAGTGAGAGTTGTAGCAAAGAGCGAGTGTTAGAGCATCGGAGGAAGCATTTGAGCATGAGATGTCCCATGCTCCCAATCTGCCACCCCCAAATCCTTTTCTCATCAAGCTTCAGATTTTACACCGTGACGACTTACGGGATTGGTTGGTAGCACATTTTGGGGTGATGTTTGTGGAGTTGATGATGGGAAACCTAGATCCTATTGTCCTTCCGGTGCTTACTTATGAGAATGTCTAGGACTTGATAATATATGTCCTTCTATAGTTGTGGAATGCCTAAAATTTTGCTCATAAGCTTCAAGGTGGAGTTGTGGGGTCCATTTGTCAAAAAGTAAAAAGACTAAAGGAAAAATGTGCAAGAGCTTGGGTCCCAAGAAAGAAGTCAAGAGTTTTTCAACCATTGGGGGAAATTGGTGAGGCCATTTGGGGAACGAAGGACATGGCTCAAAAGAAGCAATGACAGGCTACAATCTGAAGATAGAAATCACACGATTTGAGCTGATTATGAGACACATATGATCAATTGAGTCAAGGGGGGTTAAATTCATACCCAAGAGCACAAAGTAGTCAATTGAAGGAGCTTCTTGAAACATTTTCACTATTTGTCAGTGGGATTGGAGAGAAGGCAAAGTTCTTACAGTACTGCTGGCAATAAATTCCAGTTTTGGGTCAATCTCAAATTAGATCCAATTGATTGAAGTTGAAGCTTATGGGATGTAAGGTGTTGGAGAAGAGCTAATGATTAGGTTTGGAGTTTTAGTCTTTCCCCAAGCTGTGGGTCGTATTTCCTTATGAAAATTTCCAGAATTGTTTTTGATTAGGGTGTGCACCTTTTTATCAAGGTTTTATGTGAATTATTCAAATCAAGAATTCAAGGTCTTGGATCAAGTATACCTGGGTCTGCAGAGCTCACAAGTTAACCCACCTCAAGAATTGATCCCTAGGTTGATGTTGGGATTGGATTAGACCATCAAACTTTGCAAAGTGTTAAAAAAGAGCACGACCAACTACTGTGGAAAATTTTGTTGGCTTTGGACTCATAGAGATTGGGATCTGAGGCAACAAATTTTGCTAAAAAAACTATCATCAACTCGGAGAAGCATTTCTTTCTTCAATCCTAATTGAGTGTCAATTCTCTCACTTTGTGACTATGATTGAGAGTGAATATTTCTAGAGTGGTTTGTGAGGATCAAGTGTACATCTGGTTTAGAAATCAGGGGAAAGTCGGCAAGAACTAAGGGCAAAAACTCTACAATAGGGATTTCAAAATTAGGGTGAAAGTTGTGAAACATCTGGCCAACTTTGGGAGCTTGTCAAGGGAGATGTAGTGATCTGATTAAGGCCAATTTTATCTTGCTGGGAAGCTTATCTCACAGGCTTTTCATTACATTTGAGAACTATTAAATCCAAACTACAAAAAAAGGTAATGGCTATATGAGCTGCGCAGAGTTTTCCCCATCAAGAACTGTAACACCCATTTGTGCATGTGTGTGGTATTGTGATATTTAGCTTGGTATTACAAGTACTTAAGAGATATTATTTATATAGAAATAAAGGATGGTTCTACATTAGTCATAATTAGCTAAATTTTGTCATAGCTAAGATAGGGGGACCTTACTTTAGAGGAAGTAGAAAAGATGAGCACCACTATTTTGGATTTTAGTGTGTTGACTTGGTATTATTCTTAGGTGTTTGGCTTTGAGGAAAGAGTTGAAAACTCTTGGGCCCGCAAGCCTTTTTGTTTTGGATTCTTCTTTAGTCCAAGGATAGCCCATGTGAAGGAATCCTTGACTTAGTGGTTGGGTCAAGATAAGACCACATGCTTAGGGGAATATGCCCATGTGAATGGATATTCCTTTCTACTTTTTGACTTTACTTGACTTTTAGTCTAGTAACTTGAGTTACTACGGTAATTATTAACTTTGGTACATAACTATTTCACAAGTATATAAACAAGGAGTGAGGAGGTACTCATCATCCTTTCATTTGCAACTATCTCTCTCTCCCATTGAATTCTCTAGTGAGCAATGTTTTGAGTCTTGGAGTGTTAGCCTTGGAGGAGTATGATGGAGTTCTGGTTCCTTGCCTTCTTAGTCCATGGTGCGCTACCATAATAGCCATCAGAGTTTCATCTTGAGTGAGAGACAGGCCGGCTCACATTTTTGGTTCCATTGTCGTGACCTCTCGAGAAGGCAAGATAATGTTCCGCGTTCAATTCTACATTAGGCAGAAGGAGGCTATGAGAGCTCACTTGGAGAGACCATTAGGAGAGGAGAGGGCTGAACTTATGTTAGAGAACCAAGATCCATTTGTGTACCCTGTAGTTCATTATGATGTCTTTGAGGTGATTTTGTACATCTTGTACACATGAGAGGATTTGGAGAGATTGTGTGAGGTGGATTGCAGATTTTGGGGATTAAGGTGATTTTGGGCAAAATCTCAAGTTTGAGATCTGGACTTGAAATTTCTACACATGATAGCTTGGGTTACTATTCAATTATCACACTTAAAATTATTGTGAGAGCTACTATGCGCACGAGGCTAGAATTTTTGAAAGTTGATAGGGTAAAGTGCTCCCACAACTGTATGCTCTTTGGAAAATTGTACAGAGTCTGACATTTCTTCAATTTTTAGTGAATTGTCCTGAAAATTTCCAAGAAAATTCAATGTCTTGTATCCTACCTACTGCCACAAAAATTAGAGAGAGATTGTTCTTGCGCAGGAAGTTATGAGATTTTGAAGTGATGGGGGTGGTTTTCAGACCAAATCTGAAATATGTGTGCTGAATAGGAAAGTGTCTAGGCCAAATAGCTCAATGAAAAGATCTGAAATTTTGCAAGGAGGGACGCCCTAGAGTTGTGATCAAGTGTGAAAATTTCAGAGGACTGTGATATAGTTGTTGGGAGATTTGAGTGACATTGTGAGGAAGGGTCAATTCTGCAGAGTGGAGATCTCATGCATGAGGAGTTTGAGATCCACAAAAAAACATGTTTGAGTGTTAAGATTCATCTTGGGAACATGGAGTGTCATTAAGAGTGGAAATTGAAATTATGCAAGGTTCCCCAAGGGTTTGAGGTGATTGTAGGGGTGGATTTGAGGAAAAGAGAGTTTACAATAGAATTTGAAGAGAGTGTTGAGAGGATCCAAAAACCTACACCACTTGGAGGAAAGAGTGAGTCTAAGTGCTTTCTATGTAGAGAGAAGGGACATAAGACAAGTTCATGTCCATTGACCTTTGAAAGCAAGAGATTGAGGGAAAGGAGAGGCTTACTTGACTTGGGTTTGCATGTTTGACCTTCTTCACCAAGATTGGGAGGAAGAAGATCTAAGACCAAGGAGTTGTGTGAGGTCTGTGGAGTTGAAGGATTTTCAAAAGTACATGAGTGTAGTAGAGTAAAATCACTTTTGGAGACTTTGGTGAAGGATCTTGGAGAGAGTCTTAGTACAGCTACAAAAATACTACCACCTTCATCAGCTAGTTCTCAAGATTAGTGATGGAGATAATCTTTCAACTTATGGATAAACTATCCATGAGCGTTCGATTAATATGCATCAAAGAATAAGTGGGTCTCATTATTACCAGATTTCTTTGAGGATGCAGCACTTACATGGTATGAGTCAAAATACCAAAAGAGAGAGAGGAGAGATGGGGAAGAAGAGTCTTGGGAGACTTTGACTTCAGCACTCATTGAGAACTTTCTTCCTAATGAGAGTTATGAGAGATTGATGAGTGAAATTACATTTCTCAAGCAAGGAGATGGAGAGAAAGTGAGAGTCTATGTGGAAAGAGTGGAAAGTTAGAGTCCAGATTTTGCATAGCGTTGAGGAAGGGTGGGGATGATGTGGAGACTACAATGATTGGCATAGGAGCCATGCTCACCAAGAATTTTGTGGGAAGGTTGAGACCACAAATTAGAAGCAAGGTGAGATATGAGAAACGTTCTTCCAAGGTTGAAGCTATCAAGATCGCAATTCGTATGGGGGAGGGTTTGGAAGGGGATGAGAGTGATTTTGTGGGGAAGGAGGTTGTGCATCCTCCTCAAGGCTACAAGTATGGTGGAACTTCTGATACTTTGGTGACAAGGATTGCACCACAAGTAGTAGTTGCTCCAGTTCTTGCACCTCCACCAAAGGATCCACTTCAAACCATCACAAAACAACTTGCAGATCTCAAGATCAATGTAGTGCAACTATGGGAGAAGAGAGAGGTGGATCAGAATGTAGGGAGAGGGCCTAGGAGTTATGGAAACTATCCATATAGAGGAGTTCAACCAGCCAACAATTTCAATGATAGAAATTGTTTTGGTTGTGGAGGAAGAGGCCATATCCAAAGGAATTGCCCAAATTCCACTTACCATGGAGGAAGGGGTTCTAGGGGAGCCAATAGAGGGAAAGAGGGTGGTAGTGAAACCCAAGTGGCTCCTAATCCAAAAATTAGGTAAGGGGATAGCATCCATAGATGTGGTGGAAAGCAAGTATGAGAAAGGAGAGTGCTCAAACTCCAAGAGTCTTAATTTGGAGCTTTTGGCACAAGAGAAGAAGAGAGCTCGTTTTGCAGAGGATGTTCACTCTTCTCAAGGATTTACTCCAAGCAAGGATACTCCTATGTCTACTAGGAGCACTCGCACCTCAACACCATCAGCAACAAAGACTCCAAGGAAGAAGTTGGGGATGGAGGATTTCTTGATACAAGCAACATGGAACTACAATGTGTTGGAGGATGTTGGTAGTCATAAGGCTAACATCACAGTGGACCAATTGATTACTTTGAACCCTACCTTGAGAAAGGAGCTTAGAGGTGGTTTGAGTTCTACAAGGAGCAAGAGGAAGAAGAAGTCAAAAGTTCCAGTATCAATGGGGGTGGTGGATGCCAAGCCAACACCATGGGAGGCTTGTGAATATGCCTCCAAGATTGATGTGAGAGTGAATGGTCACAACATCAAGGATGCATTGGTTGATGGATGATCAACAATAAATGCCATATTAGAAAGGTTGATGAAGAAGTTGGGTATGATACCCTCAAGACCTTCAAAATCTGTGGTGAGCATGGCAAACAAGCGACAAGTTCAACCAGTAGGGGTGATGGATAAAATGGCAGTTTCAGTTATGGGAGTTCAAAATCTCATGACTTTCCAAGTCTTGAAGGATTCAAGCTATGACTTACTTCTTGGGAGGCCATGGTTGAGAGCAACACGCACAATTGATCGATGGCACAAAGGGTACTTCAGGATTGGGCCATCAAACCATAGAGTCACAGTTCCTATGACTAACACCACCAAGACTTCACATTCAAATACACCATCTTCTGATTATTGGGAATTAGATTCTGAAGAAGGAGCTTCACGTGTGAACACAAGCATGGAAGAGGAGACTTCCACGGAGGAGGATGAATCTGAATTTGATTCATATGTGTATCTTTTGTGTGCTATGGATTTTTCACCTAAGCCAGAGGTTTTGAAGGACCCAAATAAATCACCATTGACACTTGAGGAGGTAGAGAGAAGGTTATCTACCCTCAAGTATGGTCCAAATGTTACCAAGGAGGAGAAGGTGAGATTTGAGGAGATTTTCAGCAAGTTCATCCATATGTTTGCTTTTAGTTACAAGGATTTGAAGGAAGTCACCTTGGAGGAGCACAAGATAGAGGTGGAGTCACATGCAAGACCAATCCACCAAAAGCAACGTCTCATTAGCCCACCAATATCTTTGGTTGTGAAGGAGGAGATTGATAAGCTCAAGGAGGCTGGATTTATCTTTGAGGTAGAGAATTCAAAATGGGTGTCTCCAATTGTCATTGTGAAGAAAAAGAATGGCAAGCTTTGTGTATGTGTGGATTACAAGAAGCTCAATGTTGTTACCAAGAAGGACTACTACCCATTACCATTCATTGATGAGATCTTGGAGGAGGTTGCAGGTCATGAGAAATACAATTTTGGAGATGGTTATAGTGGATATAACCAAATCAAGATTGCACCAGAGCATCAACAACTCACCACATTCACCACACCTTGGAGAACTTATGCTTTCAAGGTCATGCCTTTTGGGCTTTGCAATGCTCCAGCCACATTCCCAACGGTTCATGAACAAGGTATTTGAACCTTTCATTGGGAAATTTGTGAGAGACTTCAGGTCTTGTGGTCTTGTGATCTTGTGGTCTGCAGGTCATCACTTCTTGCCTCACCGGAGAGAAACAAAGGTAGTCTGATTGGTCATTATTCCAACCTCACTATTGAGAGCACACCAGAGCACCAATGCTCAAAAGTCAAGGCACTTCACACAAACATGGTGCACAAACAGGAAGTAGAGAATGGAGAGGGTCCAATCACAAGAAATCTAAATGAAAACCCTCCATCTCATAAAACAACACGGGACTGACTCTGCCACCATTTGGCATTTAACATAAGAGAAGTTTATATTTAAGTCCTAAGCTACCAAGATCACCAAGAATGGCATCAAATTGCCTCTCCTAGCCAAAGCTACAAGTGTATAGATAACAATGGCATAGTCACTAGGACAATAAGTGAGGGTCGACCAATTGGCTAGGGCATCAGTCTAGGAACAAGAGATTTAGAGGTCAAACCCTATTACAAACAATCTAGCAGGATGGGCAGATTTTGCCAACCAATGACCAAGATCTACTCTAAACAAGCTGGCCTTTGTAGCCTCTCATAGTCCACAGCCTTATGCCTCAAAGCCTCTAAATGCCCAAATAAGGCCTTTCTTCTTGCCATTATGAAACTCCTCCAAACTAGCAAAACTCCTCCAAGTTGGCAAAACTCCTCCAAATCTGGCCAACCAATGAAAATCCTCCAAATCTGGCCAAAATCTGACATAAACTCTAGCAAAATTTGACATAAATCCTAAATTTGACTGACCGCCAAATCCTCCACTAACTCTTCACTCAAGCCAAATTGAAAACACGGGTTTCTCCAAATTACAAATTCACAAGAATAGCTTCCAAAATCCATCTTCAATTTTACTTTTTGAGCCCAAATTGCAACAAATTGGTCTTGCCTTCACTTCTTAAGCTCAAAATCACAGCCACTGGTCAAAAATTGCTTCTTTTTTGCTCAAAAATTGGCCCAACGCTTCTGCATATTGTCTACCTTACTGCCAAATCTACATCAACCAACGAGCTTTTGCACACCAAGGAAAAGCTAAACTTCAATCGAGCTACCAAAAATCCACTAAGCTTGGAGATACCACCACCACTCAAAGTTCATGCACCCAATTTCCCCTAATTTCAAATTGTTTCAAATTGTTTACAACTCAAATTGTTTACAACTCTCAAATTGTCTCAAATTGTTTACAACTCTCAAATCCTCTCAAGTCAGATCAGTACTTGATTTTTCACTCTATAAACTGCCAACAATTGGGTACTAATTATAGTAAAGCCACACCCACTCTAGCTAAGAAAATCCAAGCAATGCTCGTTGGACTTTGTCTTGTAACAAGCATTTTTGCATGTGTGTGGTATTGTGATATGTAGCTTGGTATTACAAGTACTTGAGGGATATTTTTTATATAGAGATAAAGGATGGTTCTATATTAGTCATAATTAGCTAAAGTTAGTCATAGCTAAGATAGAAAGGACCTTACTTTAGAGGAAATAGAAAAGATGAGCACCACTATTTTGGATTCTAGTGTGTTGACTTGGTACTATTCCTAGGTGTTTGGCTTTGAGGAAAGAGTTGAGAACTCTTGGGCCCACAAGCCTTTTTGTTTTGGATTCTTCTATAATCCAAGGATAGCCCATGTGAAGGAACCTTGACTTAGTGGTTGGGTCAAGCTAAGATCACATGCTAGTGAGATATGCCCATATGAATGGATATTCCTTTCTACTTTTTGACTTTACTTGACTTTTAGTCTAGTAACTTGAGTTACTATGGTAATTAGTAACTTTGGTGCGTAATTATTTCACAAGTATATAAACAAGGGGTAAAGAGGTACTCAACATCCTTTCATTTGCAACTATCTCTCTCTCATTGAGTTCTCTAGTGAGCAATGTCTTGAGTCTTGGAGTGTTAGCCTTGGAGGATTATGATGAAGTTGGGGTTCCTTGCCTTCTTAGTCCATAGTGCGCTACCATAATAGCCATTAGAGGTTCATCCTGAGTGAGAGACAGGCCGGCTCACAGTCCACCATAGCCAAGAACTTGAAGGCTCAACATCAGAGAAGTGAGCTCTCTAGAGTTGCACTTTGAAAGTATACCCCTGGACTCAAGCTAGGTTTGAAACCCTAATGGTCCCACTGACGGCACACTCGACGGTGCAAATAGTGCAAAGTGACGGTGGGCCCCACCGTGAAGTTAGTACCTCAAACACAAAATCTGACCATCGGAAAGTAGTCTTTGAGAAACTGCTGAAATAACTCTAACTGCTACCAATGCAACTCCAGTGTCCAAGCAATCTAGATGCGACACTACAAATGGTGTGACACACTACAAATGTCATGATAAAGGTGACCTTTTGCCCCAAATACATTATTTGGCCCTCCAAATCAACCAAATTTTTTTTCAAAATGCACTATTGATAGCAAAACAACCTCTAAATATCTCACCAAAATCAAGTGGCATTTATCAAATTTGGCAATTCTAGACAAGACATATTTATGACAAAGGTATATCAATTTTGGGCAAAAAATGCAATCTTGGCTTCCAAAATTGCAATTTAGCTCAAATATGATGCAATCAATAACTCCAATTGCATCCACAAAATCCCTAAATTCTCCAACTACTCTCATCTTTCTTTCACCAAGTGTAAATTCTCTTACTCAATCCCTCACTTGCTTTGATATCATATGAAACAACACAAGGATTGGACCAAAAATCCAAGACTATTCATAATGACCATGACAAAGAGAAAGAGCACACAAGGAAGGTAAGCAAGATTGAATTGAGAGAAGGATTTCCTCTTGTGTATATATAGTATTTATATGTATCCTTAATCCTAATACAAATATAAAGTGAGAAAAAAGTCATTAACTAAATCATTACAAGCTTGGGATAATATCAACACATCTAACAAGTTTATAATGAATTCCAAATATAAAATAATCTCTATCATGTACTTTTCCTAAAGCTAAACCTCAATAAGTAGTAGAAAAGTCTCTAATACAAATTTGATGCCTAACCCCAATGTTCTCATAACAAGTGCGCTTAAGAAATACATGGTGTTCATTTTCAACTTTCAACCTTGCACATGGAACATAATATGCAAAGACATATAGAGTGATTTACACCCTTCTAACATCTTACTTCTATACAAAACCTATGAGAACTACTCCTAGAGTGTGCAATGGCATGCTTGATTGATGTAGATAACTTAGCCAAAATATAATCTTGCTCATGATATACAACCATAAAATTCATATATTTCTTATAAACATTATCTTCATACCAATTTCTTGCCATAGAGATTGTACAAATTGCTCCTTGATCACCTTCAATAGAGCAATAAGTTCAAACTTCCAATTTTGTTCAAGAATATTCCACCTTGCAACCCAAGCAATCATAGATTGATAATGTAACACAAAGAGCTTTGTAAGGAAGTCCCTCATGGTCCATGGACCTCATATTAAATACACAATTAAGAGCTGAGAATAATACTTCAGTCCTCAAAAGGTAAGCATATTTGAGCAAGCAACAAGACATGAGGAGTTTGAGTTCTCATGCCACGTTCATCACAAGAAAACTTTCTAAACTATCTCAATCTTTTGCTGCCAATGTTTGTTTGGAATTAGAGAAACTTGAATTCCATAAAGTATCATATGTTGCACAAGTGATCTAAATAGCACCTTCTTTAGCTCCAATATGGTAAGATTAACAACTGTAGAGCAATTTATGAGTGAATAAAAAGTTCTAAACCTTACATTAATTATGCTTTTTTACAAGAAAACCAACTATAGCCACAAGAAAACTCAATCCCTAAGTACTTGTAGATAAAAACTCTCTATAGACTGACTTGCTATCAAAGTAGAAGGGTGTGACATTCTTAAAACCCGTACAAACACCATAGAATTATCACAATTTACTTCCTTCTTAGTTGCAAAATAAATGGAGAAAGTCTAACAACTTCTATAAAGAATGTGTGCTATTGCAAATAAGAACCACAATATCTACATAAAGAAGAAGTGCATGTATCATCAAAGGACCAACTTGCAAACTTGTAACTCTAGCTTCCAAAAGTACTATTCCAAATTACCAATGAAAAACTCAAACAATGAGTAACCTTGGATAGTGCTAAGGATGTCTTGATAGCTCAAACAAGATATTTTTGCAACCATCTTCTCATAGAGTCTAGATATATCATAAATCATATCTTATAAAATTCCAAAATCACTTTACTAAGTTTTTTATTGAGAGCTTGCTTGGAGTACCTTGTCAAAAGCCTTCTTGAAGTCAATGAAAGCAACATAGAGTGCTTTCCCAAAATTTTGGGCTTCCATAAAACCACATAGAGCACTAAAAGATAGTCCAAATTAATATATTTTGATATAAAACTAGTTTGGCATTTGGCACAAATGTTGGACTTCTTAGCCGTAGTACTCAACATAGATTCCAAGATATGTCAAAATACCTTAGCAAAGATGGTACAATGATTGGTATCAATATATTCTTCTTACCAAACTTGTGAGTAGGAACCACCTTCTTGAAACACTAACTATCAAGAAAGCCACAACTTACTGCCTCATTCACGATAGAAGTGACTATAGGAATCAGATGATTACTACCCTATTTAAAGATTCATCTTTAATCAGATGAATCAAATTTTATCATTGGCCAATTCTTCAATTTAGATTTAAGAAATTCTTTAGAAATCATCAAAACGAGGTCCAATGTAAGTTGCCAAATGTAGAGCATCTCAAAAGAAATATAGATCTTTCACATAGGGAGTAACAATATTCAAATCCAAATATTATATAAAGGATCTTAAAATAACTTGTTTCAAAAGGCTTTGAGACTGTACTCCAATTGAGAACTTGTAGTGCTCTAAGGATAGGAGACCTGAAGAGAAACACACCATGAGAAACACACACTTTCACACTCAAACTCTGATGCCCCAAAGTAGCACCTTCTCTTTATTATGTAGACAAAGAGGATCTCCTCCAAGGAAGCTCCACCATAGGATTAGGCACATATATAGGTGACATGTCAGCAAGCTCCACTCTTGTATTACTTACTTGGATGGGTGACATGTCGGTCTTGGTCCTCTCTGGTTGGTCAAACAAGCTTTGATTGGAAGGGATCTTTTAGGGAATCTTCTTGTAGAAATCTCAGAATCATGTGGATGAGGTGCCATTGGAAAGCTCTCAATGAGACAAACCAGGAAGGAGGGGAGGCCAGCCTTTCCTTTGTTTGGGGGGGAAGGGCTTTGCACATTTTTGAGGCCTAATTCATCCATTTAGGCTTTCAAAATTGCTTTCAAAGATTTCAAGCATTTTTTAGTTCCTACTCTATTTGTAGAAGTCCTCTTTTGGTGATACCTCTTTTTGATCTATTTAGTCCATCATGTGTAACATCTTTCCAAATGTTACTAAACCAATTCTCACTTTTAAATGATATGTCTAGCTATTGGTTCTAAGGTTTTCAAGTCTATTTTGGTTTTTGCCCTATTAGTAGCAATACTCTTTTGGTGATATTTCTATCTGATCTATTTTGACCATCATGTATAACATCATTCCAGATGTTACCAAACCAAATTTCACATCTAGATCATATGGCTAGCTCTTGGTATTACAAAACTCAATTAAGTGCACTTAACACTTAAACTTTCTTGAACTTCACTAATTTCTTATAGGAAATAAAGGCAAGGTTATGTGCAATGTGATCAAGAGACTTATCCCTACATTTGATCCTTATAGCTTTGCAATATTCAGTATACCATTACATGAGGTCCTTTTGGGAAGAAATTAGCTAAAGATGATTAAAGGAGTATAATAAGCTGACCACTTTGATTCTAAAAATCAAAATCCAGTCTATGGTGCTCAATTTCTCATAGATATCTTGTTTTTACTAGTCTCTCTTGTGAAAATCAAGGTAGATTTTCATCCTAGAATAATGCTTAATAAGTGATGTAGTGAACATGGCAAGGAAGAAAGAAAGTGAAGGATAAGGTACATGATCAAACTCAAGTTGAGTGTCTAAAATAGCAAAATGAGAGATAAGATGAATATCATTAGGAAAGTTCAAATGTAATTTGTGATATTAGATCCTTTAAGACCAAAGGAGAAGGTCTTTCAAGTTTTAGGAATTTAGAAAGGCCATTTGAAATCTCAAGCTACACAAGGCACCAAAGGTCAAGAACTGTACCTTCATGGAGTTACCAATAGGATTTAAGGAAGAAAAAGACTAATTGCTAGAATTTGTTATCAAATCAAGAATATTGCAATTCTCAAGATAAAAAAACTCAGGAATTTAAGAGGTTTGGGGCACTAACATTGGAAACACCAACAAGAGTCTATTCACCTTTACTTTGGACTTCCACCACATCCTTTGTCAAGGAGTAGGACGGCTGCATGTTATTGCAAACTCCACTTAAGCATATATGCAATGTCAATGGAGTAAAGTAAAAAATTGCAAGGAAGCAAGGTGTCTTACTCCAATTTTCAACCAAAGGTATTACTCACTTGAGTCTTGGCCTATCTAAGATACTAGCTTTTCAAGACCAGTTCTCACATAAGTAGCAGTACCTCCAAAACTCTTCATCTATGTTGTATTCTCTTGTTTCACGTTGAACCTACCAAAATGAAACCATCAATGTTTGGATGGCTTCAAATTTCAATTATGTGGTTTTTTGGAGAATGATATCTACATCAATTGAAGTATATATGCATTTTAATAGTAAAAAAAATTTGATCAAAATAAGAGTATGAAACTATCTCCTATATATATGGGATATGTCAAATCATGTCATATGATGGATGATATAACATGTCTTCCATTTCCAAATTGAAGTGTAATTTCATCTTTAATTTTTATTATGAATATATTATAAATTTTGATATTTTATATTGATTTTAGCAAGAAGATTTGAAGGTTAAAGTTAGTAATTTCATGATTTACATGAAATCATGAAATTACTTTGTTACTACTTTCATGATTTACATGAAATCATGAAATTACTTTGTTACTACTTTCATGATTTACATGAAATCATGAAATTACTTTGCTACTGACCCTCCAAGGAAGAAGTCCAACATATATTTACCTTATGTGATAATGCATTTGGAGGAATAAAATCAAACTTATGTCTAGAAAATAGAAAATAACTATTATTTTGAAATAATTTGTTGAAGAATACTATTATAATCATCTATTATGATAATAGTTCCATTACAAAGAAGCATAAGAAAGGAATAAAAAATTAATTCATTCATCTCATTTCTAGCAAAGCACATTGTTCTCCTTAATGATAAGAGGAGGTTATATAGACTCTATGGATCACAAATACTAGTATATTTTTTTGAATGCTTGTAACATATTTATGGAATACATCTAGGCTTGAATGTGAAGATGTTTCTCACCTCATCCTATGCACTCTCATATGATTTCTATAAGCTATCCATATGTCTTATGAAGTGAGGTATATAACTCTTGGCCTTCTCTAAAACTTCATTTCATGCTTGCACAATCTAACTTTCATTAGTGCAAAAATACACAAGGTGGTTTCAGATTAAAAGTGATAGATATTTTACAAAGAACATTGTGGTATACTCAAAATTTATGTGTAGTTGAAAAAATTAATTAAGGATAACAAAATGCTTCCATACATTAAGATATGGGTAATGAAAATGGTTTTATGGAAGTGAGGGGTTTTTAGTTAGAAAAATTTATGGAGTGGCCAAATCAATGACTCCGTCAGTGGAATCAGAAAAAAAATCAAGTAGTAAACATAGATAATCAACTCTTAGATTTACACATAACAAAGTGACAATTAAAGAGTTTACAATAATGGTTCCAAGGTAATGGCCAATTGAAATTTGAATTCTTCCCTCTCCTCTCTTCAAATTCTTCATTCATGTACGGTGTCACGCCATTTGTAGTTCCGCATCTAGATGCTCGGACACTGGAGTTCCAGTGATGGTAGTTAGAGTTATTCTAGCTGTTTCTCAGGGACTACTTTCCGACGGTTAGATTTTGTGTTCGGGGTACTGACTTCACGATGGGGCCCACCGTCACTTTGCACCGTTTGCACCGTCGAGTGTGCCGTCAGCGGGACCGTTAGGGTTTCAGGGCTAGCTCGAGTCCAGGGGGTATAGTTTCGAAGTGAGCTCCAGAGAGCTCACTTCTCTGATGTTGAGCCTTCGAGTTCCTGGCTATGGTGGACAGAGGCCGGCGAGCATCACCTGGATTCTCTATGCTTGAGTGGGTGCGGCTTGACTGTAATCAGTGCCCAGTTGTTGGCAGTTTATAGAGTGACAGATCAAGTACTAATCTGAGTTGAGTTGAGTTGAAAGTGTTAAGCAATCTGATTACATCAGAGAAGTGAAGTCAAGGGGAAATCGGGTGCAGGACTTTGAGTGTTAGTGGTATCTCCAAGCTCGGTGGATCGTGGTAGCTCGATTCAAGTTCTGTGTTTCCCTAGTGTGCATAAGCTCGTTCAAGTGATGTAGATTTGGCAGTTAGGCGGACGGTGTGCGGAAGCGCCGGCCAAATTTTGAGCAAAGCAGGAGCAATTTTCGAGCAGTGTTGTGATTTTGAGCTCAGGAGGTGAAGGCAGGACCAATTTGCTGCGAGTTGGGCTCAGAAAGTGAAATTGAAGGTGGAGTTGGAAAGCTCTTCTCATGAAATTGTGATTTGGAAAAACCCGTTTTGTCAATTTGGCTCGAGTGGAAAGTTAGCGGGGGATTTGGCGGACATCCATCTTTAGGGTTTATGTCAGATTTTACGTCAGATTTACGTCAGATTTTGGGCCAGAATTGGAGGAGTTTTGCTGTTTGGCCAAATTTGGAGAAGTTTCGCTAGTTTGGAGGAGTTTCGCAGATTTGGAGAAGTTTTGCCAATTTTGGAGGAGGTTTGAAGTGGCAACAAGAAAGGCCTCATTTGGCTGAATTTCGGCGTTTAGAGGCTTCGAGGCATAGGGCTGTGGGCTATGAGAGGCTACGAAGGCCTAGAAGTGCCAGAAGGGCCAGCTTGCTGGCGTGAGGCTAGCTAGTTTAGTGTAGATCTTGGTCATTGGTTGGCAAAATCTGCCTTTCTTGCTAGATTGTGCGCAACAGGGTTTGACCCCTAGATCTCTTGTTCCTAGACTGGTGCCCTAGCCAACTGGTCCACCCTCACTTGTTGTCATAGTGACTGTGCCACTGTTATCTATACACATGTAACTTTGGCTAGGAGAGGCACTTTGATCCCATTCTTGGTGATCCTGGTAGCTTAGGACTTAGATACAAACTACTCTTATGTCAAATGCCAAATGGTGGCAGAGTCAGTCCCGTGTTGTGTTATGAGATGGAGGGTTTTTGTTTAGATTTCTTATGATTGGATCCCCTCCATTCTCTGCTTCCTGTTTGTGCACCACGTTTGTGTGAGGTGCCTTGACTTTTGAGCGTTGGTGCTCTGGTGTGCTCTTGGTGGTGAGGCTGGAGTGATGACCAGTCAGACTACCTTTGTTTCTCTCCGGTGAGGCAGGAAGTGATGACCTGCAGACCGTGAGAGTGCGTGTTATGATGGCAGGTTACAGGTTGCCCTTCCCCTAGTGTAGTTATCTCGGTTAGAGTTACATTAGTGGGTGGTGTTTTAGTTGGTGTTGGCACGCGGTGGTGTTGGCACTTGGTGGGGCACTTGCGGTTGCGACTTGCTGTTGCAGTTGGTGGTTCGGGTTTGTTGGTGTGGTTACTTTGTCACGACAGAGTTCTTTGGAGATTCCAGAGGAGTTAGCCCTGCAGTACGCAATGGGTTTACTCGGAGTGGTACTCGGTATCAGCCTGTATCTCAGGTCCTAGTGAGGGAGGAGATTGACTCTGAGTTGGAGTTCGACACAGGAGCTGATTCAGTTGAGAGTGCACTTGGTGTGTCCGCACCGTTGTTGTGGGACATGGACGAGATTTATGGGGCCTCCAAAGGCCCTAGGCGTTACTCTGGTATAGTGGGTACCATTGAGTTGGATGACTTCATCCAGGAGTTCGATAGTTGGTGTGATCTGCAGTAGATGCGGAACCCGACTTTGTTCACACCCTTCATGGCATGGAAGGGGTTGTTTCAGCACTTGGAGGGTCCACCAATGGACGATTACCATGAGTTCAGGAGAGCTCATTTGGAGGAGATTGAGTTATGGAGACAGTATTGGTCTCCTCACTATGTCTCTATCACTTCAGGCTCGGTGGCCAGGAGTAGATCGGCTGTACTTACGAGTTCTAGCTCGAGTAGTGTGGGTGGAGCTAGTGGAGGTGCACTAGCTGGAGATAGTGCTACTACGAGTGGAGGTACCGCTGCAGGAGGTGGTGTGGTATCGGGGTTTAACCCCATGGTTGAGTTCTTCCTATGTTTGAGGTAGAACTACCAGGGAGTGCGGACTGACAAGCTGAGGAGCTTGCAGGAGTTCCAGCGGAAGGCTGGAGAGAGCCTACGCGAGGCATACACTCGCATGAGGCGGCTGATCAGTTTCACTCAGGGAGTTACTGAGGCCCAAGCAGTCCAGTTTTGGTATGGGATACTGGACAGGGAGTTGCGACGTAGAGTTCGTGATGCTACGTTGTTGCAGGCTACTTCGCCCACTTTGGCAGTAGTCTTTGGTTTGGCTGAGCGTATTGAGCTCAACATGGTGGAGGAGAGAGTGGTGACAGCTGGATTTGGTAGAAAGACCTCATCCACGGTTGTGACTTCTTCTAGAGTGCAGCAGAGTGCACCACGCCCAGTTGGTTTTCGAGGACAGGGTGGACAGCCCAGATCCTATGGAGCGAGTGGAGGGCCTAGTGGAGTTAGACCCTTACCCTCATTTTTGGGTCAGCAGCAGCCAGTGAGTGGTGGTGTTGCTTGTTGGACTTGTGGTGGACCTCACCATAGGAGAGAGTGTACTCAGGGCAGCGGACCTGATACCTCTGGTGCATCACAGCCAGCACAGAGGCAGTGTGAGCACTGCCATAGATTTGGTCATACTACTGACCAGTGTTTTGACCTACACCCGGAGTTACGGAGTGGTAGGGCTGCTATGACAGGTAGTAGAGGAGCTCCAGTTCATGGAGGACGAGGTGGTAGAGGTGGTGGTAGAGGATCTACACCTAGTAGGGGTGCAGTACCTGCCCTTACTTCTGACACAGCTATGGCTACTCGAACTGTTTGACCTGGATTGTGACCTGGACTTGAACTGTTTGACCTGGATTGTGAGCCTTGGTTTGGCAGAGCAGCGTAGGATGCGCTTGATAGGCATCACTACTCGGACACTTGTGAGCCTTGTGCCTATCGAGATGATTCAGGCACATGCTGGGGGCGATGGACCGAGTGGACATGGTATTCTTGGGACACATCCAGTAGCTACTAGGGAGAGTGGTCTACTTGGAGTCCATCCAGGTGAGCGTGGGCTACTTGGATTACACCCTTGGTCCACATGGGATGCAGCCAAAGGACGTATGGAGCTTGCGGCTAGAGTGGAGGGAGTTTTTCACACAGAGGTTGGGACCTCTAGTGGTCGGGAGCATGACACCATTGCTCCCAAGGGCCCAGTGTAGCAGCCAGTCAGTATGTCTTCCACTCCTACTACAGTTACAGAGGATACTTGGGAGCCAGATCTTGGACCCAAGCTTACAGGAGAGGAAAGACGGAGGGTTTGGAGGTTCTTGAGGAGTCACACGAGTTGTTTTGCCTTTAGTATGAAGGATTTGGGTGCTCTGAAGGGACCTGGTATACGGATTGAGCTGACTAGTGACACACCAGCTTTTCGACGTCCTTATCGATATAGTGAGATGGAGAGGACATTGATTCAAAGCCAAAGTATTGACCTTTTTGAGGCTGGTTTGGTGGAGATTTCACATGGAGAGTATGCATCAGCGACAGTGATGCCAGCCAAGAAGGATATGCATGGCAACTATACAGATAGGCGGATGTGTGGAGATTACCGTCCTATCAACCGACAGACCAGGGCTGATCGGTATGCCATGCCTACACCGGAGGAGATTTTTGATGCAATTGGGCATGAAAAGGTCTTCAGTATTTTGGATCTTTGAGCGGGATATCATCAGTTGTCGATTAGGGAGGAGGATAAGTCCAAGACAGCATTTTAGGCTATTGATCCTCACGGCAAGGATGTGTTATATCAGTGGAGGTTCTTACCATTTGGGTTGAAGAACGCTCCTGCTGAGTTCTAGAGGGTCATGGATAGGATCCTAGCTGGATTGGATTTTGCTCGATGCTATATTGATGACATTTTGGTTTATAGCACTATTGTGGAGGAGCATGAGAGACAATTGTTGGAGGTGTTTGAGAGGTTGAGATCTCATGGACTCAAATTACATCCTGGGAAGTGTAGGTTCTTCCATGAGCAGGTTGAGTATTTGGGTCACACTATCTACCCCGGAGGACTTGGTGCTCAGCAGACCAAGGTGGAGGCTATTGCACGTATTCCTCGGCCTACGGATGTGAGTAGAGTGCGAGCATTCCTTGGGTTGGCAAACTTCTATCGCCGCTATGTTAGAGGATTTAGTGCCATTGCCAAGGCCTTGACGAAGCTGACCAAGCTTACACAGGAGTGGTGTTAGGGAGATGAGCAGGCCAGAGCTTTTGTAGACCTCAAGGAGAGGTTGACATCTGCTCCTATTTTGAGGAGACTGATCAAGGGACGACCATTTCAGGTTCACACTGATTGGAGTATGTTGGGGCTTGGAGTGGTGCTCACTCAGCATGATGATGAGGAGAAGGAGTTTGTGGTGGCCTATGCTAGTCGCTCCAACAATTCAGCGGAGGCAAAGTATAGTTCATATGAGGGAGAGTACTTGGCAGCAGTTTGGGCAGTAGCACATTTCCGATGTTACCTGTTTGGTAACCCCTTCACTCTCATCACTGATCATCAGCCGCTGAAGTGGTTGATGGAGTCCGACAAGCTTTCAGGGAAGCTTGCATGATGAGCTCTGATTTTACAAGAGTATGATTTCACGGTTGTTCACAGACCTGGAGTGGTGAACCGTGATGCAGATGGGTTGAGTAGAAACCCATGTCCCAGCCAGCAGGATCAGACCGGAGCACGTTGGCATGGTGAGACAGATGAGGAGATGGTGCCAGGTTGGCATGCATCAGCCTTTCTGTGTATATTTGCAGAGACTTTGGTGGTATCTCTCTCAGCGCATACATGAGGAGTTATTGAGGTCACTGATCCAAAGAGTGAAGACATTGGTATAGTTCAGCGAGACATTCATGATGATGTCTTAGTGATGGACTATCTTCGCACTGGTGTTGTGGGTGGCACAGTTGGGGCCAAGGAGAGAGACCGTGTTCTTCAGCAAGCCTTACGGTTCAGATTGGAGGGTAGACACCTTTTGCGTGTATGGGAGGATGGTAGAGTGCGAGTAGTACCACTTCCATCACAAAGACCACAGTTGGTCCGTCATGCTCATGAGGAGCTAGGACATTTTGGAGTAAAGCGTACATATAGCTTACTCTAGAGTCATTATTGGTGGTGCGGTATGCAGACCAAGGTACAGCAGTTTGTTGCCAGATGTGTGGTTTGTGACCGAGTTAGAGCATCATTCAATGCTCCTACGCCACAGTTACACCCATTACCTATCATGGGATTGGGTTACCGTTGGAGTTTGGACTTCGCCGGACCTTTACCGCTGACTGTGAGACATCATCGGTATGTTTTGGTGATGGTGGAGCACTTCTCCAAGTGGATTGAGTTGGTGGCACTTCCTGACAAGTCTAGTGAAGGGACAGCTTACTCGTTCCTGGATCGAGTTCTTAGTCATTTTGGTGCACCAGCTGAGGTTTTGACTGATCAGGGTACAGAGTTCTTGGGAGAGTTTCAGGTCTTGTGTGACAAGGCTTTGATTGATCATCGTACTACATCCCGAGATCACCCTGAGGCAGATGGCTTATCAGAGAGAGTGGTTCAGACGGTGAAGAGAGGATTGCAAAAGTATGGTTTGCAAAGAGGCCACTTGGGAGATTGGGATCTCCAGTTACCTTGGTTGGCCATGGGCTATCGGTTCAGCCGGCAAGCCTCCTTAGCATCCTTCTCTCCATACTTTCTACTCTATGGACAAGATCCAGATTTACCTGCAGCCATTTGTCGAGATGCTACTGTAGTTTTGGACTTGGATGACCCCGATGTATGGATGAGCGCATGTTCTCAACGGGCAGAGATCTTTCGGAGAGTGATGCCGATGGCCTTTGAGAACTTGGCGATTGCTCAGCATAGAGATACTGTACGCTATGCTACCATTGGAGGAGGAGGTTATAGCCCCTCGATCCATCAATTTCATCCAGGCGACTATGTATATCTACAGCAGACAGCACCGACGACACTTGATGTTTCTACAGGCCGCACTATCTTGAGAGTGCGCGAGGTTTTGCCATCTGGAGTCCTTGTGTTAGAAGGATGTGATGGTGTTGTTTGGAAGGATCATGTGCGCAATTGTGCGCCATGCCACCTTCCAAACATTGATGGTACTATGGACCCAAGCTTGGCACTTGTACGTGCAGGCTTGAGGTGTATGTTATGTGGCTCTTCTGGTGGAGCTGCTACTATGTTAGTGTGTGATAGCTGTTTGAGAGGATGGCATATGGCATGTATGACTCCTCCCCTCATGGTGGTTCCTCAGGGATAGTGGTTATGTCCTAGATGTACTTGACCTATAGCTAGTTCATTCTTTATATGGTATAGATTGCAGACAGGCGACTAACGATGGGGCTCCATAGCACCCGGCCTCCTGATCTTTGCCCATTAGAGGGTATACCATATACTTAGAGTAGATGGCTCTCTGGAGTTAGAGGGACCTAACCGCCAGCTAGGGGGGCGATTGTGGCACTTTGGAGTCTATGTATGACTTATGTGTGAGTTGTGCTTCTATAGTGTATGATGTTGACAGCAATGTATGTTGTGTAGCGATGTATATACGCACGACAGCTGTCACGCCATTTGTAGTTCCGCGTCTAGATGCTCGGACACTGGAGTTCCAATGATAGTAGTTAGAGTTATTCTAGTAGTTTCTCAGGGACTACTTTCCAACAATTTGATTTGGTGTTTGGGGTACTGACTTCACGGTGGGGCCCACCGTCACTTTGCACCTGAGTCTATGTATGACTTATGTGTGAGTTGTGCTTCTATAGTGTATGATGTTGACAGCAATGTATGTTGTGTAGCGATGTATATACGCACAACAACTCCAACGATTAATAACTTTGGTGCATAACTATTTTATAAGTATAAAAAGTAGGAGTGAGGAAGTACTCATCATCCTTTCATTTGCAATTATCTCTCTCTCATTGAGTTCTCTAGTGAGCAATGGTTTGAGTCTTGGAGTGTTAGCCTTGGAGAAGTATGATAGAGTTGGGATTCCTTGTCTTCTTAATCCATGGTGTGCTACCATAATAGCCATTGGAGGCCATCCTCAATGAGAGATGGGCCAGCTCACATGCCTCATGGTGGAGGATTTTCCAAAAAGCTGGGTGTGGACTCAATTGTATTCATTGTCCCAAGTACTCAAGACCTAGATTTTCATAATGAGCCAGAAGAGGAGAGTCAAGCAGGAGGAGTTGTAGTAGTACCTAAAGATAAAGCTCCACTTGAGGATTGGAAGAGGAGATTTCATATTGAGAAGGAGATAATGAATCTCATAAAAGAAGAAAAATCTCACAAATAAATACAAAGATGACTCCTATAATAACTACTTTGTCACAAGCAAACCATAGCAAATGGAAGAGTGAATCAATAAAAACTCAAGAGAGATTGTAAAGATAAAAAATCAAAGGTTTGTAAAAATGGAGAAACATAAGTACCTTGTAGAAGTAGAGAAGATGAAGGTGGAGGTTGAGTAGGTATTTAATATGGAGAAACTCCAAATAAAAGGAGAGCAATGCAAATTCAAAGAGATTTTATTCCATGACTCTTGAATTAGCTAGAGCAAAGAACACACAATGAGATAAATAGTATAATTACTAATTTTTTCAAAGATAGATTTGCATCCACATGGTGTAAGTGGTAGCAGTAATTATATTGTAGATCCAAAGTTCCATATACCAGATTATAATTTTGAAGATGAAGGCAAGAATGAAATATAGTGGAAATTTGCCATAATTTGTACACCATTTTTCCACAATATTATATACAATTTTAGTTGAGCTTCTATATGGTTCCTTGTTGTTTCTTGTTCCTCAAAGACTAGTTGGCTCTCAAGAGTTGAGTCCCACCCAATGGTATGCACTTGAGTTGAGTACCACTCCCTTGTATGCATATGCTCAGGAGAATTAAAGTTGAGAAGTTATAGTTGATTGTGATGCTATTTATTAGCTTTTTTTAATGATATCTATCTATATGATGATCCTTTAGTACATTGCATAGAAAATTTATTCAAATTTGCATCCCCAACTCTCAAAAATTCTCATCAATGATGAAATATGTTTTGTGTTGTCTACACCAACTATGCATATTGTGCAGGCTATGCAGTCTGCAAGGTTGGTGTAGTATGTTGAACTCTTATTATCTTTGGTGGCTCTTATCTTCACTTTTCTTCACTTTATTGTTATAACTTCTTATAGTCTAGTTTTAGAGTAAGATGTTGAATTCTCTTGTATTATTCTTATTTTCTAATTGATGTTGTCTTTTCCTTATTATATATTATAGTTTCAGAGTGTTTTAAATATTTTTATATATAATACTTACAAAGTATGATAATAGTTTTAGAGTCTTGTACTAGTTCTCTATGACCATAGCCTCTAGGATAAAAGACTATAACATAAGAATAATGATTTTTGAGTTTATGATGAGTAAAGGAACCTATATAAACACACTCAAGTATGTCTACAAATAAGTACAATTGTATGTCTATACCCTAAAGTTAATAGCTATGTGCATGATGTAATAGTGCATCTTTAAATCTCTTGTATAAGATGTGATGTAGAAAGAAAGGACTATATGTCCATATTCATAACCTCTTGTCTTGATGCATGGTGTGCTCATAAAATCCCACTACTAAACTATCATAAGGGTTTGAACTATAATCCCTAAATCTACAAGAGGTCCACTCCTTCTCAAAAAACGTAATAGCAAGCTCTATGGATACTCTTAATCTATATAAAGGAGGTACAAGGAGTTCATATAATGAAGTCTATGAGGATCAAGATGTATTAATAAGACTAAATCTAGGAGGATAGATAGCACCATAGGGGTGGTTCCTACAATGAAATAGAGCATTACTATCAACTATCAATATCTCCCTTATAGATAAATCTAAAGACATAAATGTAATATAAGGTTTCATTGACTATAATAAAAGACTTGGGAGAGTTGTGGGGTTCTTGCTGAGGGGTCAAACACTTGAGAATTAATGTGCAATAAACATTAAAGAGCTTGAATCTTTGTTAAAACATGACCAAATGCAATGTGTTTTACCTCTTCAAAACCACCTTGTTGTGAGCTTCCCATAACTACAAAGTTTGTGGAGTTTGGATATTTGTGGACAAAGTTATGAGCATTTGAAGTTTCAGGTTTTCCCAAGGTCTTGGAGTTGAATAGGAGGAGATTTGATGAATTTTTCTTCTTTCAGAACAAGTGCAAATCAGGTGTAATTAATTTCTTTGAAAAAGTGTGTCCAAGGGCTTTGGACTGAATGTAATTTGACATTTATTGGAGGTGTGAGTTAAAAGTTATAAACATTTCAATATACCTAAATGGTTCTTGATTTTGTAGTTTTGGAAGCACATACTCAAAAGTATCTCTATGATTACTTGAGCAATGGAGTGGTTTGGAACATTTTAGAAGTGCAGTGCTAAGAGATTTCAATTAAATTCAAGCTTGCTCAGTTTGGAGGAGTACACAAGGAGTTCTGGATTTGTGGATTGTGAGAAAGTTTTGAGAAGCCTATGTGATTGGGTACATATTTGGAGGGTTTTTTCTCTTCAATCACAAGTGCAAATCTAGTGAGATTTTTTGCATCAGAAGCTTTGTCTTACAATCTCTATTTCAAGACCAAGCTTGCAGCATATGGAGGCCTGAGATAGCTGTGGTGAAATTTTTCATTTTGTCCTATCTCTTGTATCTTGGTGTTTGGAGATCCAAATTTAAAGGGCTAGTTCTCTTCACTTATTAACCCAATTCCAGTAATTCTTGTATCATATGAACAAAAAAATTATAAGCTTTTTATTGAATTCTTGCTTGTAGTGTTTGGATCTATATGGAAGATGATTTGACCATTTAATTCACTCTAACATTTCCAAGTACTTGGTATTAAGATGTGCACATGTAAAGTAGAATTACTCTATACTTATAAGTCCAAATCAGCTGATTTTTGTGCCAATGAAACCAGAATTTTTCAAAGTTTCTATTTGAGTTCTGATTGTTTACAATTGAAGGTTCTACAAAGAAGTTGTGATAGTTTGCAATCTGTGACTTTTTGTACCTCTTAGTATTAGGAAGTGCTCATTTGGAAGTCTATGTCTCATTCATCATACATCCAAATGAGGTAAATTTTTATCATATAGAACTATTATCTAAGACCTTTCAATTGATTGCTTGATTTGGGCTTTAGATTTGTATACAAGCTGTTACAACATGTTTCCATTGTGTAAAGTTGTAAAGATCCTAGTTGTGAAAGGTGCAAATTCAAGCTATTGTATATTTGTACTCAATGATCCACATGAAGTGCTCTGTATGTCATAAGAATAAGCTTTCTTAGACCATTACATTGAATACTGATTGATTGAGGTTATAGGAGAGAGGAGTAGCTCTAGGTACCTCAAATTTTTTAGCCTTTGATATTTTTGTGAGATGCAGATTGGGAAGACAATATCTTTGCACTCACAATGAGGTATTTATATCTCATTAGAACCAGCTCCTCAAGGTACTTCACAAGCTATGCTTAATTGAAAATCTTGAAGTTTTGGTGTTGGAAGTAAAACTAAAAGATTGATTGGAGTGACTAATGATTCACACAATGGAGGATTCCAAGATGGTGAACGGCATTGCTGATATGGCCATGAAGCAACAACAATTAGCTGAAATGTATAAGAAAGCTAATGACTTTCATAAATAGCTTAGAAGTTTCTCTTTGCAAATGTCCCAATGCATGAGTACACTCATGGTTGACTTGGAGATTGTAAAGGTTGAAATCACTATTTTGAAAGAATCCTTGAACTTGGTCAACCAAGAGATTCAAGACCTCAAGTAGAGTACTATCTTATTATTAACATGAGCCAAGTGGATGGTTGATGCTACCAAGAAAGTCACCAACATTGCTACATAAAGTAGAGGGCTGCAATAGGTTGTGGACATATTGGAAGTGAAAATGAATTCATATGCTAAAGCTACTAAGGTGGCTCAAATCTCTACTTGCAAGAGCATGAGGTTGAGAAGGAGAAACAACTTGTTAGAATGAAGAACTTGAGTATTTTAGCATTGCCAAAGATAAAGAAGAAAGACACCAAGGCTATAGTGCATGAGTTTATTGCTGATTCTTTGAGAGTCCATGATCCTCAGATTTTGCAAGCATATAGATTGGGACAACAAGATGCACAATGAAGAAGCATTTAGATGAGGTTTGGCTCACAAAATTTGAGGAGTTCAATGACAGAAAACAAGGCTATACTCAAGGGGAGGCACATCTGGTTGGACCCTCATCTCACCTCTCTTGTTAAAGACTGAGACCAAGGAGAGAAATAGGAGAATGGAAGCTCACATTGGGACACTTGAATGAGAGAAAACTCTGAATGCCTAGCATGAGCTTTGGCTCTTGTATTTATAAAGAGCATACAAGGCCCTTGAGAAGCTTCTCAAGAAGCTTCCTTGAGCTACTTTATTGGAGTGCCTAAACTGGAAAGCTTCTCAAGAAGTTTCCTTCTAGAAACCACTTACTTGGCGTGCAAGCTAAGCTAGTTGGAAGCTTCTAGAAGTTACCTACTTGGGGTGCAAGCTAAGCTAGACAAGAAGCTTCCCAAGAAGTTTCCTAGATATTTTGGGAATATTCTAGGCTAATTTGTCTTATTTGCTACTTTGTTAGCCCTACTAACTTTGTCACTAAACTCCATATTGTTACATATTCCCCCACCGCTAGTTGGTGATGTCCTTATGGCCAATGAAGCTTCAAACTCTTAGATGTGGCCAGTTGGCCAATTGGCCAGTCTAGAGATAAGAAAGAGGTTCCCATGTGGTATCATGAAGGGGATACCCTTTCCAAAGGACCTTGTACTCTATACATTATTGACGGCCTTGTTGAATATGGCAATGCGTAAAGATATGATCAACTTTGTACTACTCATGATCATTGATAGCGACAAGAGGAGGAGGAGGAGGTTGGACTGAAGAGGAAAAGAAGAGGGGCTAAGAACAAAGGGTTTCAACTTGGATACATGAAAGATAGGATGGATGCACATATGGTAAGGCAAGGCAAGTTGATAAGCAACAAGAGAGAAAATTTGGGTGATATCAAAGGGTCTTATCTAATTAAGAGCGAGTTTACAAACTTAGGTATCAAGTGGGAGAGGGAGGTTATTGGATGAGAGCATGACCTTATCACCAACTTGAAAGTTGAGATCGTGGCAATGGTGATCTGCATATTGTTTCTATCAATTTTGAGCAACAAGAAGATGAGATTCTGCTTGTTGGAGTTGGGAGATGGTGGTCAAGAAGATGGAAGTATGAGGGACATGAGGCGGGGAGGGAGCAAGAAGGGAACTTGGAACAAGTGGGTCTTGGCCAAAATTGAGAAAGAAAGGAGAGAATCCAATGCTTGTCTATTTAGAATTGTTATATGCAAACTCTATAGCTGTAAGACATTTATCTTGATTGGTATGGTGAATTTTGACAAAGGCATGAAACATATCTTCCAAGGTGCAGTTTGCACATTTAGTTTGTCCATCAGTTTGAGAATGATAGGTTGTGGAGAAAGTAAGCTTAGTGCCAAATATCTAGAAGAGTGCTTGCCAAAACTTTCCAGTGAAGCAAGGATTATGGTCGGAGATGAGTACATGCGGCATCCCATGATGCTTGAATACATTGTCAAAGTAGAGTTGTGCCAAGGTTGGAGCATCCATAATATCAACCTTTGGTGCCAAATGGATTTGCTTACTAAGCTTATCCACAAACACCACCATTGTTATGTGACCTTGCTTTGTCTTGGGCAAGGAGGTGATGAGATCTAAGCTCACATGCTCCTAATGAGTAGTTGGAATGGGGAGTGGTTGAAGGAGTCCACTCGGCTTCTGGTTACTGGCCTTGTTGCATTGACAACTCTCACATGATTAGACAAACTCTCAAACATCTCTTTCCATGTAGGCCACCACCATTGGCGTTGGAGGGTACCCAAGGTCTTGTCTACACCTATATGACCAGCTATTGGTAAATCATAGGCTTCTTGAAGGCGCACAAGTTAGAGATCACCTTTGGCTAGAACATAGATCCGGTCTTCATGGAATAGAAGATCTTCCTTGAAGGAGAAGGTGTTGTACTCCTTGTTGCATGCTATCAAAAAACCATGTACCATTTGGAAGAAGGGATCTTGTTGTAGAGCTGATTGAAACTCCTTATGGACCTTGGAGTCAATTGACACCGTCGTAATTGCCATTGTGCTAAAAGGAAGAGACTTCAAATCAGGTCATTGTGATAGAGCATCAGGGATGACATGGAACCAACCTCGTTTGTACTCAAGTTTGATGTCAAACAATTGGAGTTGCTCCTCCCATCAATGATGTTTGACTCTTCATGTGTTACAAGTGTAAGGTCTGCAACAATGGTTTGTGATCAGTTCACATGATCACTTGTTTCCCCAAGAGATAATGCCACCATACCTTGGTGGCATATACCATTGCAAGTTGTTCTTAATCTTGAGCAGAGTAATTTCTTTCAACTATATTTAGTTGGCAAGACACAAAGGCAATGGGATGTAATCCATATGGAAATTCCTGTTGCAACATGGCTCCAATTGCAAAGTTAGAAGCATCAAAATCAACCACACAAGGTAGTTGAGGATCATATGTTTGAAGAATAGGTCTTGAAGACACCATATGTTTCAACTTTTGGAATGCTTCTTCATGCTTGGTGATAAATTGGAAGCTCAAGTTCTTCCCCAAGAGGTCAGTCAATGGTGCAACTACATGAGCATAATAGTGGATGAACCATTGGTAAAAATAGGCCAATCCATTGAATGTCGTTACTTCTATAGCATCCATTGGAGTAGGTCAATTAATAATGGCCTTGATTTTCTCTTTTTCCATCTTGATCACCTCCAATGAGATCTTGTGGCCCAAGAAAGTAACCTCCTTCTACCAAAAGACACACTTCAACTTCTTGCAATAAATTTCCAGAGTCATAGTCATCTTAGGACTTCTTGCACATGATTCACATGTTCTACATCTGTCTTGCTATAGATTAAGATATCATCCAAGAACACCACCACATACTGATCCAATAGTCCATCCAACACCCAATGCATCTGATCCATGAAGACTGTTGGAGCGTCATTGAGCCCAAAAGGTAGAACTCTCCACTTGAAATGCCCATACCTTGTGCAAAAGGTAGTCTTTTGCACATCCTCCCTATCAATGGGGATTTTGCAAATAGCCACTACAAAGATCCAACTTAGAAAAGTATTGTGCTCCATTCAATTGATCAAACAAGTCATTGATCTGAGGCAAGTGATATGCATTCTTCATTGTTTGCTTATTGAGCCCACGGTAATCAATACAAAAACAAAGTCCTCCATCCTTCTTTGGAATGAATAGTACTGGTGCTCCCCAACGAGAGGTACTATGTTATATGAAGTCTTTCTCCAACAACTCTGTAAGTGTTGTTTGCAACTCCTTTAACTCCTTTGGTGAGAGCCAATAGATTGGTCTACTCATTGGAGTACTCCTTGGCAATAACTCAATCTTGAAGGGAATACCACCATCAAAGGGTAACCCCTTCAGTAGATCATCCGGAATACATCCATAAAATCCTAAACTATTTGATCAACCATTGCTTGATGAGACTCTTGGCCCTTCTCAGATTGTCCTTGTACAATTGGCTTGATCCACACTGCAAAAGCAAACTTATCTTCCTCCAAAGCTTGCTCTATAGCTGATTCACTAACAAACTTCCCATCAAGGAACTCATCTTTCTTCAAAGCTTGCTCCATGGCTACTTTCTTGGCAAATTAACCATCTTGGGACTCATCTCCCTTCAAAGTTTGCTCTATTCCTACCTTCTTGATAAACTTCCCATCTTGGGACTCATTTCCCTTCAAGGTTTGCTCTATTGCTACCTTCTTGACAAACCTCCCATCCTAAGACTCACTATTCTTAGGTATCTTACTCAATTCCTTTACTACTTGCATAAACATGAAATTCTTTGGACTTCTAGAATCAACCAAAATCCTACAACCTCAATTAGATATCATACCTTATAAGTGAAGAAAACTTTCATAGGTTGAGCTTTCAATCCATTAGAACTAATCAAGCTTCCAATAGGCGGCTCAAAATCTCCTATTGAGATTCCTTGTTTCCTTGATCATTCCGCTCTACAAACTCCATCTGGGCAACTTGTTGAGGTCACCCATTCTTAAGTGGACATTCAACAATGTGATGTCCAACCTAGCAATAATAAAAAAATTACCATTTTGTCACAATCCTTCTCTATCCATTGAATCAAGTGGTCACCGTTGGGTAGCATCAATCTCCATTGGTGTCGGTTCCTCCACTTTTGGATAGTGTATTGGTAGACATTGTGTAGGTCAGGGTCAAGATCAAGTTGTTGCAACCAAGGAATCAAAGCGCTTAGCCAATTGCATGGCTTCTTCCATGTTTTGTGGTTCCTGCATGGTCACCTCCAATTTGGTTTGTGACTTCAAGTCCCTCACAAATCAATCCAAAATGTCACCTTCTTGTATATCTAGAATCTGCATGATGTTGTTCTAAAATTGCTTGATGTGGCTCCTTATAGTGCCAATCTGCTTTGACTCTGCCAATTTATCTCATGCAGCTCGGGTGATATTTATAGTTTGAAATTGAGCAAGTATTGCATCCTTGAATTCCTTAAATGTTAAGATTGGTGCAATAATATATTGTTCAGCTTGCTCCACTTGGAATTGCCACCAAAGTTTTGCCACACCATCCAATTGGCTAGAAGCTAAGAGAATCAATTTCCGTTCATCTTGAAGATTGGTAGCTTCAAAGTAACATTTGCAGTCAAACAAAAAATTCTCCATTATGCCTAGAAGATTCTTGCCTTCAAACACCTTGGGTTTTGGAAATTGGATTCTATCTTCTTCATCTTGAATTGGCACTCTCTCTATGTGTTCTTGTTGTTGGGCTCGTTCATCCAACAATTGCGAAAGGTGCTTGATTTGTTGTTGCATAGCAATGATAATATCCGGTATTGCTACCATGGCAACTACTCTATCCCACTACTCCCAATTTATCTAATTTATTAATATATAGATGCAACATATCCACCATTCTCCATAAGTCACAATTGGAAGTATCAAGGGTTCCTTAGACAAGGTGATCATATGTAGAAAATCTTGCCCAAAGCACAAAGTGATGAATTGTGTGAACCAATGCTTGGTAGTACTTGGACACAAAAATCCCAATGGTTTGGTGGAAGTGGATTTGGTGTTCTATAATTCCATCCATCCTATTCCTACTCTGATACCAATGTAAAAGACTTAGACCAAGGAGAGAAATAGGAGAATGGAAGCTCACATTGGGACACTTGAATGAGGGAAAAATCTGAATGCCTAGTATGAGCTTTGCTCCTATATTTATAGGGAGCATAAAAGACCCTTGAGAAGCTTCTCAAGAAGCTTCCGTGAGCCACTTTCTTGGATGCAAGCCAAGTTAACTGGGAAGCTTCTCAAGAAGCTTCCATCTAGAAGCTATTTACTTGGCATGCAAGCTAAGCTAGTTGGAATCTTCTAGAAGCTTCCTTCTAGAGGTTATCTACTTGGGGTGCAAGCTAAGCTAGCCAAGAAGCTTTCCAAGAAGCTTCCTAGATACTTATAGAATATTCTAGGCTAATTTGTCTTATTTGTTATTATGTTAGCCCTACTAACTTTGTCATTCAAACTCCATATTGTTACATCTCTCCAATGGGAAGCAAGGAAGGGGGAATTAGCAAGAGTGAAGGAGGCTCAACAAGCAAGTTTTTGTTGCATTTTTGAGAGATAATAGAGATATGATCACCCAAAGGAAACAATCAATTGCTACATACCAACTCCAAACTCTTAGAGTGTTTTTTTGGAATATTCATAGGCTCACACACCAAGTACTCAAGTGTTAGGCCCTTGTGGGAGAGTGCTTATCTGATCAACCTTGAAGAAACATGGGAACATGAGAGAACACCATTCAAGATATTGAAGGATTCAATCTTGTTGTTAGTTCAACCTGGAACAAGCAGAGGCAACATAAGGGAACAGACTTTGGAGGTATTGCTACTTATGTCAGATTTAGCCTTGAGAAATCAGTCTCTTTGATAGACCAAACTCAAGTGGGCAATGCCAATGGTTGAAGATTGGAGGAGTTGTTTCATCTTGCTTCCTTTCTATTTGCTACTTTGCTTAGTTGACATCACCAATTTACTCAAGTGGAGCTCTCAACACCATGAAACCTTTCCATTCCTTTACAAGGGATGTGTTGGAGTTTCAAAGTAACGGTGCAACACTTGTTCTTGGTGATTTCAATGCTAGGATCCAAGCTTCTCAAGTTCATAGCTTGATAGATGATTCTAGTGCTTGGTTATGCTATTCCCTAGATCTAGTGTGCAATCCCATCAGTGAGCACTTTTTGAGCTTTGGTACTAGTCATAACTTGAAGATTTTGAATGGCCTTTCTCAATTTCTTGAAACTTGCAAGAGCACATACTTTGCTTCTGGTGGATCAAGCAACATAGATTACATGCTGAACTCACCTAGTTATATACACCTTGTCTTAGATTTTGTTAGTTTAGAACCTTAAACCTAAATCTGGCAATGCACCTCTATCCTGTGCCATCCATCTTCCTTGCCCCAATAGAACCACATAACCTATTGAGCAAACCTCTAAAGGGAAACTCCATCTAGATTTTCACAAGAGAAATATGTACCAACAAGCTATCCAAGAGAAGTTGAGCTTTATGGAATGGAGCTCTTATTTCCCAAAGCAAAGTTATCAATTCATTGGACTTCTTCAATCTACATCAGTTTTATTGTTTCCAATAGGAAGAGACTTGGTCTCCCATGCAATAGATGGTATGATACATATTGTAAAAGAACAACAATCAAAGGTATGAATAGATCTCTTGATCAGGTTGGATAGAAACTTGCTTTTATCCATTATAAAAATTTGGTGAAGTGCAAGAAGAGAGTATTTCTAAGGGGGTTGAGTTGAGTTGAGTACTAAAATGACAAGAAATCTCAAGGCTTTTTGGAAGAATGTTATTTTTAGATCTCCATCTCCATTGCTAGACTTGAAGGAGCTTTGTAGCTATGTCAAGGACCTTTACTTCTTCACCAATGCTCCAAGCATGGCATATGGCCTTGGATTTTCTCTCACCTTCTCTAAAATTGATGTCAAGTACTAGCTCAAGAATTTAGCCAATGATAAGGCCAAAGATCTTGATGGACTTTGTGTTGAACTTTTGAAATGTGGTAGCAATCATCTGATTCTAGTACTCACTTCTCTCTTGAATGAAGCAATAAGGTGTGGCTTTCTTGATAGATGGTGTTTAAGGGAAATTAGTTCCCATTCACAAGTTTGGCCAGAGGATGTTATCACCAATTACCATACCATACTAGTTGGTTGTATGGTCAAATTTTGGGTCTAGGTTGAGTACTTGGGTTAAAAAGTACAAAATTTAGGCTAAGTGCCAAGTTGATTCCAAATCAGGCTATAGTACTTTGGACCATCTATTAGTACTCCATGTTTTTTGGTGGAAATCCAAGGGTGTTGGAAGAGCTCTCTATGTTGCATTTATTGATTTCAAGAAGGCTTTGATAAGGTGCTCAGGAAATCTCTAAGTGAGAGACTCATTGAAATTGGTGTTTCATTGGATCTGATTGGTGCTAAGATTGATCTTTAGACTCTAAGAGAAGGTGATTCTGAGACTCTTATCTTTGAGCTCTAAAGATGTCCTTAATACAATGGGAGTGATTCAAAGCTGCTCTCTATCTCCAACTTTGTTTGGAATCTTCATCAATGACCTAGAGAGAGTACTCCTGGAAGTTGGAGCTACAAGAGTGTAGGTTATCTCCTTGATGATACATGCACTTCTTTATGCAGATGACGTTGTGCTCTTCTCCACCAATCTATAGTTTATAGAAGCTATTGGATTCTCTTCTTTTGTTTTGCAATCAAACAAAGATGGAGGTGAACCTTGACAAGTCCAAGGTGATTGTAGTGGATTCTAAAGGTGTCACACCTTTCTTCTTTGATAAAAAGCACTTGAAGCAGGTTTCTTCTTACAAGTACTTGGGGACAGAGCTTTCTCATGACTATATCTGGTCTACTTGTGTGAAGAATAGAATCAATGTAGAGTTTAGAGCTTTACAATCACTCATGAATTTCTCTAGACTTGCTCATCTTACCACATGGGATTTGAAGAAGGTGCTTTCCAGATCTCTTGTACTGATTATCATTCTCTATGGTGCTCAGATTTGGGGTCCATGTACTAAGAAGACTTGGTAGCAAAAGTTTGAGAAAGTTAAGAAAATGTTTTTGTATGATGAACTTGGTGTGAGGACCCAAAATCTTTATGTTTTGATCCTTATTGAAACAGGTTTTTGCCTCTTGAGGCTGAAGCTTTATTCTTAGCTCTCACATATGCCACTAAGGTGAGGTCCATGGAGCATGAGAGACTTCCATACCAAGTTCTTTGTGCAACCCTATCTATTGGCTGCTACATAGATCTGATTGAATGAGCTACAAGGTAGAATGTCTCTTAACAACATTAGAGATTGGAGTGTATTTTGTTACAAGAGGTGATCAAAGAGTAGTTCTTACATCAACTAGAACTAGCTTTCATAGACTAGAAGTAGAACAAAGATGATAGTAGCAGATAGAGCAATCCATGCAGCTTTGCATATTATGTACTATGAGCAAAGTAGAGGATGAGCTGTAACACCCATTTGTGCATGTGTGTGGTATTGTGATATTTAGCTTGGTATTACAAGTACTTAAGAGATATTATTTATATAGAGATAAAGGATGGTTCTATATTAGTCATGGTTAGCTAAAGTTAGTCATAGCTAAGATAGATGGAACCTTACTTTAGAGGAAGTAGAAAAGATGAGCACCACTATTTTGGATTTTAGTGTGTTGACTTGGTATTATTCCTAGGTGTTTGGCTTTGGGGAAAGAGTTGAGAACTCTTGGGCCCGCAAGCCTTTTTGTTTTGGATTCTTCTTTAGTCCAAGGATAGCCCATGTGAAGGAATCCTTGCTTTAGTGGTTGGGTCAAGATAAGGGGAATATGCCCATGTGAATGGATATTCCTTTCTACTTTTTGACTTTACTTGACTTTTAGTCTAGTAACTTGAGTTACTACGGTAATTAGTAACTTTGGTACGTAACTATTTCACAAGTATATAAGCAAGGAGTGAGGAGGTACTCATCATCCTTTCATTTGCAACTATCTCTCTCTCATTGAGTTCTCTAGTGAGCAATGTCTTGAGTCTTGGAGTGTTAGCCTTGGAGGAGTATGATGGAGTTGGGGTTCCTTGCCTTCTTAGTCCATGGTGCGCTACCATAATAGCCATCAGAGGTTTATCCTGAGTGAGAGACAGGCCGGCTCACATTTTTGGTTCCGTTGCCGGGACCTCTCTAGAAGGCAAGATAATGTTCCGCGTCCAATTCTACATTAGGCAGAAGGAGGCTATGAGAGTTCACTTGGAGAGAACATTAGGAGAGGAGAGGGCTGAACTTATGTTAGAGAACCAAGATCCATTTGTATACCCTGTAGTTCATTATGATGTCTTTGAGGTGATTTTGTACATCTTGTACACATGAGAGGAATTGGAGAGATTGTGTGAGGTGGATTGCAGATTTTGGGGATTAAGGTGATTTTGGGCAAAATCTCAAGTTTGAGATCTGGACTTGAGATTTCTACACATGATAGCTTGGGTTATCTTTCAGTTAGCACACTTGAAATTATTGAGAGAGCTTCTATGCGCACTGGGCTAGAATTTTTGAAAGTTGATAGGGTAAAGTGCTCCCGCAACTGCATGCTCTCTGGAAAATTGTACAGAGTCTGCCATTTCTTCAATTTTTAGTGAATTGTCCTAAAAATTTCCAAGAAAATTCAGTGCATTTTATCCTACCTGGTGCCGCAAAAATTAGAGAGAGATCATTTTTGCGCAGTGCGTTATGAGTTTTTGAAGTGAGGGGGGTGGTTTTCAGACCAAATCTGAAATATGGGTGCTGAATAGAAAGGTGTCTAGGCCAAATGGCTTGATGAAAAGATCTAAAATTTTGCAGGGAAGGACGCCCTAGAGTTGTAATCAAGTGTGGAAAATTTAAGAGGACTGTGACATATTCGTTGGGAGATTTGAGTGACATTGTGAGGAAGGGTCAATTCTGCAGAGTGGAGATCTCATGCATGAGAAGTTTGAGATCAACAAAAAGCATGTTTGAGTGTTTAGATTCATCTTGGGGAACATGGAGGGTCATCAAGAGTGGAAATTGAGATTATGCAAGGTTCCCCAAGGGTTTGAGGTGATTGTAGGGGTGGATTTGAGGAAAAGAGAGTTTACAATAGAATTTGAAGAGAGTGTTGAGAGGATCCAAAAACCTACACCACTTGGAGGAAAGAGTGAGTCTAAGTGCTTTCTATGTGGAGAGAAGGGACAGAAGGCAAGTTCATGTCCATTGACCTTTGAGAGCAAGAGATTGAGGGAAAGGAGAGGCTTACTTGACTTGGGTTTGCATGTTGGACCTTCTTCACCAAGATTGGGAGGGAGAAGATCTAAGACCAAGGAGTTGTGTGAGGTTTGTGGAGTTGAAGGACTTCCAAAAGGACATGAGTGTAGTGGAGTAAAAGCACTTTTGGAAACTTTGGTGAAGGATCTTGGAGAGAGTCTTAGTACAGCTACAGAAATACTACCACCTTCATCAGCTAGTTCTCAAGATTAGTGATGGAGATAATCTTTCAACTTATGGATAAACTATCCATGAGAGTTAGATTAATATGCACTCTAGGATTTGATGTTGCTATAGAAATCTTGGAGCAACCTGAACCTTTTGTGTTCCCTAGAGTGGATTATTCTCAGATGGTGTTAGTCATGTATATACTCTATTAGTAATAGAGTGAGAGAAAAGAAAAGAGGAAAAAAAAAAAATTTTGAGAGAAAAGAAAGATAGTGAGGGGTTAAGATGGGGAAACTTCCGGTTTTCTTTGGCAAGGATGGAGAAGATGTGGAGGCCTTTGTGAGAGACTTCAAGAGAGCTTGCATAGGAAACAATGAGAGGAGGAAGAATGAGTGGGCCTCATTATTACCAGATTTCTTTGAGGATGCAGCACTTACATGGTATGAGTCAGAATACCAAAAGAGAGAGAGGAGAGAGGGGGAAGAGGAGTCTTGGGAGACTTTGACTTCAGCACTCATTGAGAACTTTCTTCCTGATGAGAGTTATGAGAGATTGATGAGTGAGGTTACATTTCTCAAGCAAGGAGATGGAGAGAAAGTGAGGGTCTATGTGGAAAGAGTGGAAAAGTTGGAGTCCAGATTTCGCATAGTGTTGAGGAAGGGTGGAGATGATGTGGAGACTACAATGATTGGCATAGGGGCCATGCTCACCAAGAATTTTGTGGGAGGATTGAGACCACAAATTAGAAGCAAGGTGAGATATGAGAAACCTTCTTCCAAGGTTGAAGCTATCAAGATTGCAATTCGTATGGAGGAGAGTTTGGAAGGGGATGAGAGTGATTTGGTGGTGAAGGAGGTTGTGCATCCTCCTCAAGGCTACAAGTATGGTGGAACTTCTGATACTTTGGTGACAAGGGTTGCACCACAAGTAGTAGTTGCTCCAGTTCTTGCACCTCCACCAAAAGATCCACTCCAAACCATCACAGAACAACTTGCGGATCTCAAGATCAATGTGGTGCAACTATGGGAGAAGAGAGAGGTGGATCAGAATGTAGGGAGAGGACCTAGGAGTTATGGAAACAATCCATATAGAGGAGGCCAACCACCCAACAATTTCAATGATAGAAATTGTTTTGGTTGTGGAGGAAGAGGCCATATCCAAAGGAATTGCCCAAATTCCACTTACCATGGAGGAAGGGGTTATGAGGGAGCCAATAGAGGGAAAGAGGGAGGTAGTGAAACCCAAGTGGCTCCTAATCCCAACAAAGGTAAGGGGATAGCATCCATAGATGTGGTTGAGAGCAAGTATGAGAAGGGAGAGTGCTCAAACTCCAAGGGTCCTAATTTGGAGCTTTTGGCACAAGAGAAGAAGAGAGCTCGTTTTGCAGAGGATGTTCACTCTTCTCAAGGATTTACTTCAAGCAAGGATACTCCTATGTCTACTAGGAGCACTCGCACCTCAACACCATCAACAACAAAGACTCCAAGGAAAAAGTTGGGGATGGAGGACTTCTTGATCTCAAAGCAACAATGGAACTACAATGTGTTGGAGGATGTTGGTAGTCACAAGGCTAACATCACAGTGGGCCAATTAATTGCTTTGAACCCTACCTTGAGAAAGGAGCTTAGAGGTGGTTTGAGTTCTACAAGGAGCAAAAAGAAGAAGAAGGCAAAAGTTCCAGTATCAATGGGGGTGGTGGATGCCAAGCCAGCACCATGGGAGGCTTGTGAATATGCCTCCAAGATTGATGTGAGAGTGAATGGTCACAACATCAAGGATGCATTGGTTGATGGAGGATCAGCAGTGAATGCCATGTCAGAAAGGTTGATGAAGAAGTTGGGTATGATACCCTCAAGACCTTCAACATTTGTGGTGAGCATGGCAAACAAGCAACAAGTTCGACCAGTAGGGGTGATGGATAAGGTGGTAGTTTCAGTTATGGGAGTTCAAAATCTCATGACTTTCCAAGTCTTGAAGGATTCAAGCTATGACTTACTTCTTGGGAGGCCATGGTTGAGAGCAGCACGCACAACTGATCGATGGCACAAAGGGTACTTGAGGATTGGGCCATCAAACCATAGAGTCACTGTTCCTGTGACTAACACCACCAACACTTCACATTCAGATACCCCATCTTCTAATTATTGGGAATCAGATTCTGAAGAAGGAGCTTCAGGTGTGGACACAAGCATGGAAGAGGAGACTTCCACGGAGGAAGATGAATCTGAATCTGATTCAGATGTGTATCCCTTGTGTGCTATGGATTTTGCACCTAAGCCAGAGGTTTTGAAGGACCCAGATAAATCACCATTGACACTTGAGGAGGTAGAGAGAAGGTTATCTACCCTCAAGTATGGCCCAAATGTTACCAAGGAGGAGAAGGTGAGATTTGAGGAGATTTTCCGCAAGTTCATCCATGTGTTTGCTTTTAGTTACAAGGATTTGAAGGAAGTCACCTTGGAGGAGCACAAGATAGAGGTGGAGTCACATGCAAGACCAATCCGCCAAAAGCAACGTCGCATTAGCCCACCAATATCTTTGGTTGTGAAGGAGGAGATTGATAAGCTCAAGGAGGCTGGATTTATCTTTGAGGTGGAGAATTCAGAATGGGTGTCTCCAATTGTCATTGTGAAGAAAAAGAATGGCAAGCTTCGGGTATGTGTGGATTACAAGAAGCTTAATGCTGTTACCAAGAAGGACTACTACCCATTGCCATTCATTGATGAGATCTTGGAGGAGGTTGCAGGTCATGAGAGGTACAGTTTTGGAGATGGTTATAGTGGATATAACCAAATAAAGATTGCACCAGAGCATCAACAACTCACCACATTCACCACACCTTGGGGAACTTACGCTTTCAAGGTCATGCCTTTTGGGCTTTGCAATGCTCCAGCCACATTCCAACGGTTCATGAACAAGGTATTTGAACCTTTCATTGGGAAATTTGTGAGAGATTTTATTGATGACTTTTGTGTCTATGGGAGCAAGGAGGAGCACTTTGAGCACCTAATCAAAGTCTTGCAACGCTTGGATGAGGCAAATGCATCACTCAACCCAGAGAAGTGCATTTTTGGATGTGAAGAAGGTCTACTTTTGGGGCACATCATCTCCAAGGATGGAATAGCAGTTGATCCTGAGAAGGTGAGGAAAATCTCAGACCTTCCATTCCCTTCAAGCTTGACAAAGTTACGCCAATTCTTGGGAATGGTTGGGTACTATAGGAGGTTCATCTTCTCATTTTCCAACAAGGCTTATGCATTGACCATCTACATGAAGAAGGGTGTAGATTACATGGTGATTTTGGAAGACAAGGAGGCTCTCAAAGCTTTTGAGGAGCTCAAGCAATCCCTTGTTGTAGCTCCAATTCTTGCTAAACCTGATTGGAGTAAGCCTTTCATCCTCTACACTGATGCTTCTAATGTAGCTATAGGATGCACTCTTAGTCAATTAGACCAAGATGGGCATGATCATCCAATAGCTTATGCTAGTAGGCAGATGGTTTCAGCAGAGAAGAACTACTCTGTCACAGAGAGAGAAGGGTTGGCAGTGATCTTTGGTCTCAAGAAGTTTAGACACTACTTGATTGGAGGGAAAGCCACAATTGTCACGGATCACAAGGCTTTGAAGTACATCTTCAACAAGCCTAATGTTGAAGGGAGACTAGCAAGGTGGATGATACTCTTGTCTGAGTATGACTACACAATTGAGGATAGGCCAGGAAAGAAACATGCAAATGCTGATTTGTTATCTAGAGCCTATGATCATGATGGAGATGAGCCAGTAGATGATTCCTTCCCGGATGAGGAGCTCATGACAATCTCAGTCACTCAAGAGATTCCAATGGAGTACAAGGAGATTGTGGATTTTGTGACAAGAGGTAACTATCCAGAAGGGATGCATGCTAGGGAGAGGAAGGCCCTTGCAGCAAGATCTAGACCTTACACAATGGTGGAGGATATTCTTTTTCACCAAGGAGCAGATGGTCTACTTCGAAGAGCAGTGGGTAAGGAAGAGTCTATCCTACTCATAAAGGAGTTTCATGAAGGTTTAGTATGTGGAGGACACTTTGCAGGAAAGGTGACTGCTTTCAAGATTCTAGATGCAGGTTACCATTGGAGAGGGATTTTCAAGGATTGTCTTGATTATTGCAAAACTTGTCATGTTTGTCAAGCTTTTGCTAGAAAGTCTACATCCACTCCACCACTTAGATCAATTCCATTGCTAGGACCTTTTGAGAAGTGGGGAATTGATTTTGTAGGACCTCTCAATAGAACCCCAAGGAACAATCGGTACATTGTGGTAGTTACTGATTACCTTACCAAGTGGGTTGAGGCTAGACCATTGAGGGACAAGAATGAAGATGAAGTGGGTAGATTTCTTTATGAACGCATTATCACTAGGTTTGGATGCCCTTTGGAGTTGGTTTCTGATAGAGGAGGAGAGTTTACAGGAAGCATTACTACAGCCATGCTACGACATTTCTCTATCACACATAGAGTAACTACATCCTATAAGCCAAATTCCAATGGCTTGGCAGAGAGAACCAATCAGACCTTGTGCATGATGTTGGCCAAAGATGCAGAAATGGAGGGGGCTAAACATCATTGGGACAAGAGGATTCATGCAGTTTTGTGGGAGTATAGGACAACCATGAAGACTTCCACTGGATATTCTCCATTCCAATTGGTGTATGGTATTGAGTCTACCTTACCTATTCACTTTGATCTTCCTACCTTCCAAAGCATTCATAGGAGATTGAAGAAAGCACAAGGAAGTGATGCAGAGAAGTCAAGGAAGGATCAACTCATGGAGTTGGAAGAGGCAAGAGCAGTTGCTATGGTTCGAGTGGAGCAAGCCCAAAGGAAACAAAAGGAGAGCTATGACAAGAGGCAAGGCAAGAAGAAGGTGGAGCCTTTCAAAGAAGGTGATTGGGTAATGTTGTTTGATTCCATTTGATTCAAGAGAGTGCAAAAGAAGTTTTTGCCTAAGTACTTTGGACCTTTCATAGTAGAGAAGGTGTGGGGAAATTACACTTATGATCTCAAGGAGTTGGGAGGAAGACACTTTGATAGGATTAACCATGATAAGTTGAAGATGTACCATAGAAGGTAGAGAGACCTTCACTTTGAGGACAAAGTGAAAACTTAGTCCGGGGGTAAATGTAACACCCATTTGTGCATGTGTGTGGTATTGTGATATTTAGCTTGGTATTACAAGTACTTAAGAGATATTATTTATATAGAGATAAAGGATGGTTCTATATTAGTCATGGTTAGCTAAAGTTAGTCATAGCTAAGATAGATGGGACCTTACTTTAGAGGAAGTAGAAAAGATGAGCACCACTATTTTGGATTTTAGTGTGTTGACTTGGTATTATTCCTAGGTGTTTGGCTTTGGGGAAAGAGTTGAGAACTCTTGGGCCCGCAAGCCTTTTTGTTTTGGATTCTTCTTTAGTCCAAGGATAGCCCATGTGAAGGAATCCTTGCTTTAGTGGTTGGGTCAAGATAAGGGGAATATGCCCATGTGAATGGATATTCCTTTCTACTTTTTGACTTTACTTGACTTTTAGTCTAGTAACTTGAGTTACTACGGTAATTAGTAACTTTGGTACGTAACTATTTCACAAGTATATAAGCAAGGAGTGAGGAGGTACTCATCATCCTTTCATTTGCAACTATCTCTCTCTCATTGAGTTCTCTAGTGAGCAATGTCTTGAGTCTTGGAGTGTTAGCCTTGGAGGAGTATGATGGAGTTGGGGTTCCTTGCCTTCTTAGTCCATGGTGCGCTACCATAATAGCCATCAGAGGTTTATCCTGAGTGAGAGACAGGCCGGCTCACAGAGCACCATGTCTTTGTTGAATACCCTTGCTACCAATAAATTAGAGTAAGGATAAAGATTAATATTATTGATTTATCAGGTCTCCTATAGGTTGAGGCTCTAATGTTAAGGAAGTTTATGAGTGAGATTACTCTAGATAAAATCAGTTTATTACAGATTGGTTAGATGCCATAGGCTTAAATTTCATGTGATTTGTATTGTGTTGTCATCTTTTTGACTTTTTGGGTCTTCCCAACTTTACGTTTCATTGTTTCACTATATAACCTTTACATTGGTCCAAGAACCCATCCTTCTCCCTGAGGTGTGCCATGAGAAGTGATCTTGTGTGTGATTTGGATGGAAAAAAACCAAGTTCCACATGGAGTGTAAGAGCTACTCCACCTCCTTCTTTGGAGCACTAATACAAATGATAACCTCAAAGTGGTCAAAAAATAGTCCATAAACTTTCTTACTCATGGATGGGGAATTCAACACAAATTACTACTCTTGGTATAATATTTCCATCCTCTCCTCATGGTCCTTTTACACCAATCCAAAAACATAAGATGGATAGGAACTCTCATTTTTGGTTAACATCTCATATCAAAAACTACAATCTTCCTCCTCATATATGTATGATAAAGAATAAAAATTATAAACACTATGGATAAGATCACCCTCTCTCTCAAAACTTTGAGCCTAGATACCTCATCCTCAAAGAAATCTTCCTCATCTAAAGTCACAATATCTCCATTGTAGTACACCTCAAATGAGGTGGGGATGCAAGATCATTTGAATTGCATGGGCTCCAAGACACAATCCCTATATTACTCATGTGCAAATAAGGCTCCTCCTTAGGCATGTTGATAAGATCACACACCATTTTTGTACCCCTAAGTGGATATGGAAGGAGTATGAGTCTCATGGGAATGCAACTCTATCTCATCAATTTGAGTCCCCATAGTGATTCTCCCTATTCTCAAGGTTTGAGTCCCTATATAGTCTACAATATCTGCAAAAAGATATCTTGTAGCCTCTACTCTATTGGTATCCACCTTAGTTTGAGTCTCCACATGCATTGAAAGAAAGGCACAAGGGTATTGTGACTTTTGTACCTTGAGCCAAGTACTCAACTCCTCACAAGCTCCCTCTAGCAATGTCTTAGCAGTGTCAAGCTCAATCCTCACCTTACCTAGAGTCCTATCCATAGTAGTCAACTCCATTTTGATCCTCTCCAAAGCCTCCCTATCACCCATACATCCTTGTTTAGAAACCTCTGCCTTAGCAAGTCTCTTGCTCATAAGTGTATCTTTTGCACAAGCCAAATCATCTTGCTCTCTCCCAAGTGTATCAAAATCCATTATTCTTTCTATCTTATCACTCAACTCTAATTCTCTCTCTCTCATAACTCTAACTAACTCAACTAATCTCTCTACTATAGTATTCTAGTCAATACAAAAATGCATCTTTTCTCTAACTAGCCTACTCTTTCTCTCAAAATAGTGGTGTTCCTCTACCCTCAATTGTGCATCTTTCTCTTCTTGTCTATGCTTCTTCTCAAAAATATGGTGCTCTTTTAAACTCAAGTGCTCATGATATAATACTCTATTGTCACTAAAAACTAAAGGGGATGGTGTGTCTACCTCTCCTAGGGGATGTGGCTCATGCTCACCTTTATTCTCCCAACTCCATCATTTAGACTCACAACTCTGCTATATGAGGGTCAATATGATGGTAAGGGTCAATATCATGACAATGACTTGTGTATAAACTCTTTAGAATATCAAACCAAGCAAGTAAAACACATAAGAGTACTAAAAAACTAAGATTTTTAATATAGATACTATTAACCACATGATGCTAAAATAAGATGCATTTTTACACTGAGTAAAAGATAAGTACATCAAACATTCAGTACACTTATCTCATTATTACAAACTTATGGATATTATTAAACACTTAAAGCCAGCTTATGGTCATCTCTAGTGTAACTTCTTTTTGCTCTACATGAGATAGCATTATCAGTATGTATCTTTGCACATTGGAAGATGAAGAAGATTAAATAGACATATTTTTTTATTTATTTTCTTTTTCCAATAACAAGTAAATTTGGCACTAATTTGAGGAACCAATTTTCTACCAATGGTACCCAAGTTTAGTAGTAAGAGATGAGTACAACCAAATCAAATGGATAATATTAAACATACAATGTTAAAACAAGTAGTTTTCTTTTAAAATAAGAGCAAAGTACCTATGATATGTTTGAAGAAAAAATAACAAAATGTCTTCTATACTAAACTCTCATTCTCACTCCTCTACATGATCATCTTTTCTCTAAATATCTCCCTTTGCCTCATGGCTCCTTTGCACCATGGAAAAAGACCTCCTTTTCCTTACCTTGGCTCTCATACACCACATCATCCTCAATCCTCTCTCCAAGAAGAAATGAATGAGAAATTATCCTACATATGCTACCTTGAAGCAACTCCCACTAGATATTGAATCTAACTATGTTTAACTATAAATCTTTCTCAAGAAAATGTAACATAATCTCTACCCAATCATAATCCTCAAAGGAAGATCTAACCAGCTTCATCTCCAATCCCAAAATGATGTTCCCATGAACTACCTTTGATGTCCAAGAAGGAATAAGAAGGCAACAAATAATCTAAAAAAAGATCAGAATGTAAGATAAGCAGACTACTATGCCAAATACCTCCTAATAGTCTATCTTCGATAGGGAACTAATCCTCCACCAAAGTATGAGGCACAATCCTCCTCCTTCTAATTCTTCCTCTCTCCAAAATAAATGCTTCCCTGATCATCTATGCATTAAGTGTGATCCTTGTAATAGTATGGAACTAGATGATGTCTGTAGCTTTGCCATTGGGTTCAAGTTAAGAATCTTGATAGTTGCTATCTCACACTAAGAAATGATAGAAAGAGAAAGGGAGACAAATTTAGGTTATGTACGGCTTAGAGTGTTATGCTTGCTCCAGTAGCATAGGTTTTGGCCAACGCAATGGTTCAAGGAAGTGACATGAAATAGTAAATTTAGAGTTTAGGGTTTGATTTGTAGGGTTTAGAATAAAAATGATTTATCATATCAAAATCAAAATAATATTTTACTTTGCACATCTAGAACTTCATATCTTTCATTTGAGCATTCTTGTGCAAAGAATGATTGAAAAACCTAAAAGGAGTTGATTGCTATAGAAATCATCTTGTGTATTAGTAATGTAAATATTAGCAAACAAGTTAGCAAAAGCTAACGAGTTAGTAAAATTGGCCAAATATAGCTAGGAATTCTAAGAGTGTTCTAGAAGCATATAGGAAGCTTCTTGGTAGAATGTTCTAGAAACACTTAGGGATCCTTTTGGTAAGAACCTTCTAGGTACCTTCCAAGGATTTAACTTGCATATCAAGTTAAAAATTAACTCATAAACCAAGTAGACTACTTTGAGAAGGAGGATTCCTTAAAAGCTTCTTTGGTAGCTTAGCTTGTAGTCCAAGAAGGCAGCTTTGAGAGGAAAGCTTCCTTGGAAGCTTCTCAAGAGCCTTGTATTGCTTCACTATAAATACCAAAGCCCAAGCTCATACTAGGATTTGTAGTTTCACTTACTTTAGTATTTCCAAGGTGATTTCTATTCTGATCTTCCATTCTCCTATTTCTCTTCTTGATCTCTTACAATCCTCCTACTCCCTTTACTTGAATGTCTATTTTAGCCCAAGTACTTGCAAACTCCATGCAAGATAGAGCCTACAAGTGCAATACTTGAAATGCATATCACATTAGATATATATAACATTGCCTTGTCTAAGCATACCACATAGTTTGCATGGGCTACATGTTAGGGTTTAGTTACTATTCAAAATTTGTGGTGATTGAAAAAATCAAAATTTAGATAGTTCAAAAGTTTAACATTTAGACATACCTTTTACTAAAATTGAGTGAATTGTAAGTGAAGTGAATAAAAGCAAGGAAATTCTTACATTGAGATGTGGATACTAAATCTTGATTGCAATTTTAAGACTAAGGCATCAAGGTCTATTTCTTTGATCTAGTTCATAGAAGCTCCAATATGGTTCTTATCTAGTCAATTTCATGCAATGAATGTCATAAAATCTTTAAGAATATGAAATTTAATGAAGAAATTGCAATCTTGGATCTCCTCCCTTTGATCCTCTAGAATTCTTAGATAAATAGCCATGGCCATTGTAACAATCTATCATTCTCCTCCTTGAATGTCAAGAGTGCTTCCTCTCTTCCTCTCCTCTCCTTCATAAGTCTTACCTCTCCTCTCCAAAACCCCTATCTATACTTTTCTCTCCAATGCCTTCAAAATCAGAATGTCAAGAGTGCACCATCTCCTCTTCTTGAACCTACCTTGCTTTGTGTTGATAGCTTCATCAAGAACTATAACCCTACCTCTCTTCTTCAAAAACCTTTTGTCTCTTCTTTTATGTCTCTTCTCTTCTTTTACCCTCCTAAAATGAAACTATATGAACTCTCTTTCCAAAAATCAAACTTGAATGATATGGACGGATGATCTCTACCTCATGGAGAGCTAATGGTTAATATATAGAGCAAAATGACTCCTCAAGAACATACCTCTTCAAAAATCAATATTAAGAAAATATCAATACGTAAAACTCCACAATTCAACATCTTTACATTTCAATATATACAATTCACATAAATTTTGATTTGAAAGTAGAATGTACCGTTCACACACTCTCTCTTAGTGAGATATGGATATATCTCTTAAATACATAATATCATAACCAATTTACTTGGAAATGAATCATAGAAGAGTGATAGAACTAAAGCAATAGATCATGGAAAAATACCCATGAGTAGCCCAAGCATCCTAATTACCCCAAGTAGCTTGGCACTTGCATGTATAAAATAAACCAAGACGTAAGTATAAGCAACCAATAAATTTTATTTACTCTCTTGGATTCAAGAGACTACCCTATTGGTGGTTGCATGCCAAACAATCATGCAAAACTACATTTCTAATTTCCTCTTGGAATTCTTTGTGAGTAGCAACTCCAAATCCAAGTTCCAAATCTATCTCCTCTACAAAATCACAATCTTCTTCTACCTATAAATCTGAATGGTTGATAAGAAAATTGTGCAAAATTATACATATTGTCACCCACTATAAGGGATCCTTCAATTGATCTCTCTCAAAAAATACCATTTTGCTTTTAAAACTCCTATGCAATGCTCATTGAAGACCTTGGTATGAGCTACACATTGGTTGAAAACAGACTTCTCCTAGGCTTGTTTGAAAGAAGGAACAAGGTGATACATTTGCACATACTTTGCATCCTCTAATAAGTAATATGATTGTTCAGAAAAAGTACAATCTCCCCATATGTTTAAATGACTCCAAATTAGAGACCTCACCACTCAAGCCATATCATGGCATGATCTAGGCATACTTGAAAGTTTAACAAAACCATATGCATTAATAATTTCTTAGAACATAAATCACTAACAAAAATCTGATCAAATATACATTCTGGGAGTTTATTTCTTGCAAAATTTGTTATTCTCCTTTGATCATCACACACCACTTGATCATTTATATAATAAAACCTTTTTGACTAAAATAGGTTTTTCCATCAAGAGTAGGTTTTTATGCTAGAGGAGAAAAGAGTACTATCTACTAAACCCTAATGTGGTACCCATATTTTTTAATTTTGCATAGTTTTTAGGAAGTTTTGAAGAAGAAGTAAGTTTGTCAAGCCAATGGAGGGCTAAACAGGAAAGAAATAACAAGAAGCGTGTGTTTGGGCCAAACCCAAAGTAAACTTTGGGTCAAGACCAAAGGACCTGGGATAGATGAGAGAGAAAGACAAAGAAGGGGACTTTGTATTGGGTGGTGTAGCTTGATCCAAGGAACCTATAACAAACTTCTTTGAAGTTGGCCAATCAAGAAAGTACACGGGAAGAAAGTAATGACCTCAAGATCAAGAAGTTCTTGATAGTGACAAGAAACAACCTCACAAAATTGGTGACTAGAGTGGAGAAAAAACTGAAGAATGAAAAATCAGCATAGGACTATAAAATCAAGATTTTCACAAGGAAGCAATGCAATGTCTAGACGCTACCCGTCCCTATTCAGAGTCGACCCAAAGTAATGCAAATTGCAAATCCATAGGAAGATGAGTAGGTTAGGATCTCGAGAATGATCTTCCATAAGAAGAGGGTGAGGAAACACACAATGGCTCCAAAAGTGAGTAAGTAGAGTGCAATGAGGGGACTTCCAATTTGTAGATTAGAAGTAGTGGTACAGATCAAGGTCTAAGTAAGGCTTTGTATCACATTCCTATTGTAGAACTAGAACTTTAGTTTTCTAGGTTTCATGGTAGAAATCATAGCAAGCAATTGCTTGGATGGGCCAAAGCATGAGGAGAAGAGAAGAAATTTGGCTCAATGGACTGAGCTGGATTGGAGAATAGTCTTGGAGAGAGAAGCAAGAGAGGTAGGAGGTACCACCTTCTATTGGAATGTGATGCTTCAGAAGAGACTGCCGAGGTGAAGAACTCGTTCAATCAACCTTGCACCAAGAATGGGTATAAGGTGGATAGTTATAGAGATCCCAAGCAGAGAGGGATTGTAAGTGCAATGGCAATGTTCAAGCTGGAGCAAACCATCTATGTTATGATGCAACAAGTGGTGTTCTTTCACCAAATGTTTGCAAGAGAAGTAGTAGATTGGGTGAAATGTCTGCATCAGTGAGTAGGCCAAATGATTTCAGGTTGGAGAATGGATATGCCACCGCATTATTTTGTGCCCTTTGTAGCTCATTTCTATTTTGGGCTGAACTAACTGACTTTGGAGGAAAGAAACCGAATGCAATCTCACTTTCATCCGGATCTGCGGAAAGAGGCAGATGCGGATGAACAATATTATATGGAGAGAGTGCGAGATGGGGATGAGTACTACAAGAAGGAGAGAATTGTAGCAATTGACATCATCAGGGCAAGAAAGAGAACAAAGCTTGAAAGTTGCCTTACGACAGTTCAGCCGTAGAAGGTGCAGAAGCTGAACTCAAAGGCAATGATGGTGAAAATGAAGGAATCAACACCAAAAGACAACAAAGAGTTCAAAGGAGAAACCAGATCAAAGGGAGAAGCATCAGGAGAAGAAGAAGAGCTCACGCTCCAATGTGAAGACTCAAGTAATGTCAGTGAAGGCAAGACGGAGGTTTAGCAAACCCAAAGAAAAACGGTGGATACAAGGAAGCCAAGTCCAAAAGTCTCTATGATTGAACAGGGGGTAAGAAGGAGGAAGAAGGAGTCTTGGCCTGTTCACAAACTACCAAGAGGAAGAACAATGAACACTCAGCCAAGGTGGGGCCCAATAAAGTCACCACAAAAGAGGAGGAGAGCTCGGATGGAGAAACCTTGAAAGTATGAAGATCGTGACTTTGGGGTAAGGCGCAAGAAGGAGTGTTGCCTGAAGACAAAGGCCAAGCTGATGACAAGAAGTGAAAGGAGTGGAGTATCTATCAAAAGTCATGTGTCCACTATTGGCATTCCTATAGTAGAAGAAAGTAGAGATTGGTGAATGCTAATCTCAATGTGCGCAATGAGTTGGCAGTAGTAGAGAAGTGGAGTACGGAAACCTTGTTGTTGAGAAGCAAGCTAATAAGAGTAAAGATCGAAGCCAAAGAACTTTGGGTGGAGGAGATTCTTTGGAGTAAGCACTCCAAAGTAATGAGGGAGGATTTGGTGAAGTGTTGCAAGGAGGCAAACTAGATGAAAACGTTGGTTGCAGTGTTGAAGGGAGAAATTGCTAATGCACGAGTAGAGTTAATACACTTGAAGGTGAGTGTAGCGGTAATGGAGCAGGAGTTAGTAAGTCTCAAGAAGAAGGCTATTGAGAAAAATCAAGCCTAGCAGCAAGAGTTAGCCAAGCATGGTAGAGAAGAAGATTGATTGTGGGATTGTTGAGGGTGGCAAAAGAGCAAATTATTGTGAATTGATAGGAGGAGGTGATGAAGGCTAAATTTGAGGACAAGCTCCAGATGTATCCCATTGAGTTGGAGGAAGAAAGAAAGAAGGAGAAGCTCAAGATTGTAGGAGAAGCCAATGATGTAGTTGGGGTGGTAAATTAGATCAAGCTAATGCCAAGCATGGATGTTGAAGGTAAACTAGAAAAAGCCAGATTGCAAAAGGTTGAAATTGTTAGTGTAGGAGACATGCAAAAGAAAGGCAAAGGACACAAAGTTGAACAATTGTGTTCAACTTTGTGTTTAGCTTTGTGTTCAACTTTGTGTTTTGTGTTTGTTTATTAATTTTTCTATGAGAACAAGTAGATAGAAAAATTTTAGAAGTAGGAGACAATGTGTGTCTTAGATTGGATCTTGTTAAGACGGAGTTAGAAAAACTTCATAGTGAAGTACAAGAATTTAGAAGACTTGAAGTAGAAGAGGTAGGAGTGCAAGTGTCTTTAGATCAGTTATTTGACATACTAGAGAAGAGTGGGAGTGGAAGATAAAGAATTAGATAAATTACCCACTAGTGCAATTGTAGTTTGTAGTGAAGAAATTGTAGAAATAGAAAAGTTAGGAGTAGAATTCAGTAGACCCAAAGATAGGGAAATTCTTGAAGGAACATCTAGCTTGGAAGCCAAAGTTGAAGTTGACATCGGATTGAATTTGTAACAATGTTGAGATTTGAAGAGGTAGATATGAAGAGATGCCTTGTCATTTTGGATCTGTAGGTAGGAAAAAATGTTGTAGAATGGTATAATTGTAAGTAACTATTGAAGAGCTTAGCCTATTCAAAGGTGGCATTTTTAGTGTTATGTTGTTCAGTGCTCATACTTTTTTGAGGATAGATAAAGCAAAGTGTTGATTTCAGTGCTCGTTGCTTGAGCTTAATTCCAAGTATCAACAATGCATATGTGTTTGTGAGTGTTTGGAGAATTTTGAAGTGAAAGTCAGTGTGTTTGTTGGATATTGGATTCTACAACCTTGATCTTCATTTTGTGTGTTTGATCTTGAGTGAAGTGCAATCAAAGCAATGCTTGGAAAAATCTGAGAGGAATTGTAGTGTTGGTAGTATTTTGCATTTGTGAGTGTAGTGCGGTGTTGATGTGAATCAATTTTGATCAAGGAAGTTGTGCTTTCAGTGGAGTGGTGGAAAAAAATTATAAGGCAAAGTCATTTTGCAATGAAGTGTCATTTTTGGGAAAGACTGAATCATCACAATCAAGATTGTTTGGAAAGATTTGATGGAGTTGTGATTATGGGTGACAAATTGTTATGACGAGATTGCAAGTCAGTGCTTGTTACTCTCTTCTAGGTGTAGTTTCTACCTGAGAGATTAGAGAAGAACCTAAAAAAAACTAATTTGGTTACTTTGCTTTGTGTTTGACCAATTTTGGTAAGTATCTTTGCAAGGACAAACTTTACTTACCTGATTACTGCAAAAGTGATATTTGCTGGGTTGTCACACCTAAACCTTAAGTAACTTAAGAACCTTTTTTTGGAAACAAGGAAGATATCATTACTCTCTCCTCATTATCCGACCACTTCATCCTTTCCTAAGAAGATAAATTATTTTTTTCACTATTCTATTGATAAATCTCATAGTGATCCCACATTAATTGCATAAATATAAGAGATTAGTGTGAAAAAGACCCCTTGCTACAAAAGCATCATTCCCATGATGCCTAAATCTATCTAAAACTAGAGCAACTTGGATCCACACTAGGGTTTAGTTTCTACAAGATGAATCTCAAAACCCTAAACCCTAAACCCTAAACCCTAAACCCTAGTTTCTACTAGGGTTTAGTTTCTACACTATGATCTTTTATTGCATCTCTTAAAGCTTGAAATGAGAACAAGTCCATCCTCATGAGTTGTCTAAATGCACAAGAAACTAATTCTCAAATAGATTTGAAAAAAACCTTAGAATTACAAGCACATTGAGTCCTATGTTGCAAATATTAAGAGGGATATATGAAATTCCACCACTTAAATAACAAATTGTATGTGTCATATTGTTAGTCTTCTTCATTCCAAACATCGTTGTCCATCTCATAATCTTCATCAAGATCACTACTCAACATCTTATTTGTTATTTCTTGAATTCATTTCATGATTTTGTGGTGGAGTAATGAATTGGTACTTGTGCATGGTATTCCCATAAATATGAGAAACTCACAAATTCTATTAGTCTTAGAGGAGGCATTCACAAGAAAGGAGATTTAGAGATCTATTCTTCTAGGTGTAGACTATTAATGAATGTTTGGTTTGATCTCTTAACCTTTAAGCATCAATTTCAATTGCTAATTTTGAATATTGATTTCTTAATTCTCTTACCTTGATCTAACACCCACTAATTCATAAATTTTTAGATCAATTTTGATTATATTCAATATCCATAACCATAAAAACTCAAGGTGATAATTTTGAACATCCATAAAAAAATTTATGGCAATGGAAAAGGCCTAGTAATTATCTTGTGTATCCTTGTGTATGTTGTGTATCTCTTGTGTACATTTTTTAGTTTCCCATAAAATATTTTTTATGGATATTTTCAAAGCCCATAAAAGCTAAATCTGAGACTCCCAATTATGATAAAAAATAGAGCTCTATTAAAGTACATATTGACAAAAATCTAAGTAAGGACAAATATAGTTCAAATAATACTAAGAGGTTTCAATTGGGGATCTTACCAATTTTTATGGATTTCAGCAAGTACTCAGTAATCTTTCAACAAGTAAAACTGACAATTTTTACTTGTTATAGTCTATAACTAGTTTATAAATGCTATTAAAGTAAAGGTTAGTTTTCATGCAAAACCTTTTGCATATAATATTTGCAAGTGATTTTAAATTCATTCTGGACTATGGAATCCCAATAGGGGTTTTCACTTTCAGAAATATAAGAGTCTTACAGCTGTGGGACATGTCTTGTTAACTTTCTAGTAGGACCCCCTTAAAATATTGATGATCATTTGTGAACGGTCTGTAAAGTTTTACAAGAGGCTACAATAGGTAATTACGGGCCATCTCAAAAAAGGAAGTTTGAGTTGAAAGTGGTACTTACAAGTTGTTTTGGGTGGAGGGGGGGTAAAATGTGAATAAATTGAATTAAGACTCTTAAATGTAAATGAATCTTGAGGTGCAATGTGTCAAAAAATCACAATAGATTCCAATAGCTACATTTTATGATCTATTTTTAAAGGCTTGTCCCTCATTAAATTCATTTGCAAGAGATATTCCCAATTGGTCAAAATTGAAGGATGAATCATTGGAAGTAAGGGAGAGGTGTAAGTCAGCAGAAATTTATTATCAAAAGAAAACTAAAATAAAAAAGCTCAAGATGAAGGTAGAGGTGGAAGAGAGAAAGAAAGCACAAAAGTTAAGATTCAAAGAAAGACTTGCCAAATCTAGGCAACAATTTGAGATAAATGCACCATAGGTAGCAATCACACTCACTTGATTCCACCATTGGTCCCCAAATAGATTTGATAGAGCATGATAAAAAATCTTTATTGTAATGTTTAAAATCATGATCAATCAAAAAATTTCATTCCATTGGGTTTGCTTGGATAGTGGAAAAATTTGCCTAATTACATAATCCTTGTGGTGGGTTGATGGCCAACTCTACCCACAGTTTTAGTGGGGTTTTCCCACTCAAATCATTGTCCCATTCATACTACCATTGGATTTGCTTGAGCCTTGATGAGATCACTTGTGCTAGATGGATTCAATGGAGATTGTATGGGTGTGCTCAAAATTGATTGGATTTTCTCCTTGAGATTAGGTTTGCTTGTATGGGGTGGATTTGCTCAAAATTGGGTTTGCTCTACAATAATTGGATTTTCTCAAATCTATTTGGATTTTCCAATACATTTGCATATCATACATTTGCAATTCATATTTTATTTGAACATTTTTCGTAAAAGTTTCTAGAGAATTTATCACATAAGTAAGCTTTCAAGACATGGAGCATTAATGACTTGTGAAAGATCTAAGATTATTTTTAGAGGAGCATAAGTGAAATAAGTGAAATAAGTGAAATCAAGCGGAAATTGTCACATTTGAATCCTCACATCTTGATCATACAAGAAATATAGTTTGCTAGAGGTCACGTATGAGGTGCTACAATGTATAATATTGGTTTTTATTGAAGGGTTGGTGTGGACCTTGGACTATCATGAGAGAAGAGAAAAGAAATGAAGTATCTTCAACCAACTCATTTGGACACAAATTTATCAGACTTCACCCACTATCCTAGCAATCTACCCCTATCACTTGGCACATACACCAAATTTCTTACCTTGCTTTTAATCCAATGCAACAAGAAATATATTAGTCTTAAGAAGTTCCCTCGACATCAATGCAAGAGCAATACATTTAATAGCTCTTCAAGTTTTAGATAATGAGGTATTTGCCAAAGGATCTTGTGAGGGCTTGTAATTAGTGGACTCAATTATACTTGGTTATGTGCACTCTTGAAGGTAAGCTCTTCCCATGAAGTTCCATTTCTCCATTGAATCAGATCTAATTATGATCCAACAATGTGAATGGCACCAATAACACTAATCCTACATTCTACTATTGTTGTTTGGTCAAATTCAAATGTTTGGCAAATGAAGCTTATTTTTGGCTAGAGGATGGAACCACAATTGTAAGACTTTCATCAAAGAGATTCAACATAAACCCAAGAAGTGTCTTATAGGGTGAGTCACCATTTTGCTAATTGTTATGATCAATAAACATGCATTTTTCAACTTGTGAGAACCAAAAGACTATAGTGACCTTCCCACCACAATCCATACATGCTTGAATGTATAGAAATTAAAGATTACAACATTCCACTATAAGCATTTGAAATTGAAAAGATAGTAGAATCATCAACTTCATGAATATAAATAAATACACAAGGGTAAAATGTACATGGCATCATCTGACAAATAACTGGCTAATGTGTATCTTCTACAACATGAAGAGGATCACACTTTGGAGTAGGAAGAGATAGACTCTCTATTCTAAAGCACTCCAAGGCACTCAAGATGTTCAAACAATAGATCTTGTGATCCACACTTGACTATACCTCCACATCTAGTACTACTCCTTGTTGTGCATGGGGGGAAAGAGGTCTTGTAAGGATGCAACTAACAATCATAAGGATCTGCATTGTAAGGTAGAAGACGTCCAGAAGTCCACTCATGGTGAAGAAGTTTATAGTTGAGTGTGTGTCCATCTTATATCTATCTAGGAGTGCTTGTAACACATCCCTTAAGTACAGGTCTAAAGAAGTTTGGGTATAAGAAGAAGTGAATAGTGGAGGGTGGATAGTACCATGGGGATAGTTCCTACAATAAGGAAGTGTTGCACTATCAATTATGAGTATGTTGTATAATTGCAAAACTAAAGTAGTAAAAGTAGCTTAAGGTCTAACCATGTAACCTCTTCATGTATTAATATACCCATCCAAGTCACTAAAAAAGGCCATGAGGGTAAACCATATATACATTCTGTCTGCCAAGAATCCCGTATCACACAGGGACCAGATGAGGTGCTCTAACTCTATACTAGTACTACCAAACCAAATGAACACTTGGAAGAACTCTACACAATACTCTATAAACTCCTTAATTCCTGGCTATGGAACATATCAAAAGGAACTCCTACCTCTATGATGTGACCAACCATGTTGATCCACCAAGGTACACCACTAATGGAAGAGAACATTTCTATCCCACATAAGGTCCACTAAACACCCAACATATGACACCAAGATATTCCTCTTGCTTTCATGAGTATAAATTATATGAGGAATTAACTACTTATATTTGATGATGTGCTCTCTTATCATCAAAAGTCATCTCACATCACTTGAGTGTTATAAACATATCCTCAAGCCAACTCATCCCATGTATGTGCAAAAGCAAGAGGGGAAGCTAGATCATCCAAATGTCTCAATCTCCATGCAATAATGTCTCCACTCTTGGTCATCACTCAAGGCTCCTCTCTAGGCATACCATGTAATAATATGGAGTTTAGTGACAAAGTTAGTAGGGCTAACAAAGTAGCAAATAAGACAAATTAGCCTAGAATATTGTAGAAGTATCTAGGAAGCTTCTTTGGAAGCTTCTTGGCTAGCTTAGCTTGCACTCCAAGTAAGAAACTTCTAGAAGGAAGCTTCTAGAGACTTCTAACTAACTTAGCTTGCACACCAAGTAAGCAGCTCCTAGAAGGAAGCTTCTTGAGAGGCTTCACAATTAACTTGGCTTGCACTCCAAGAAAGCGGCTCAAGGAAGCTTCTTGAGAAGCTTCTCAAGAGCCTTGTATGATCCCTATAAATACAAGAGCCAAAGCTCATGCTAGACATTTGGAGTTTTCTCACATTCAAGAGTCCCAATGTGAGTTTCCATTCTTCTATTTCTCTCAATGGTCTTGATCTTTTACATTGGGAACAAAGCAAGGTTTGAGATGGATGGAATTTATAGACCAATAAATCCACTTCCACCAAATCATTGCAATTTTCATGTCCGAGTACTACCCAAACATCATTTCACACAATTCATCACCTCACACTTTGGACAAGATTTTTTGCATATGATCACCATATCTGAGGAACCCTTGGTGCTTTCAGTTGTAATTTATGGAGAAGGTGGACGTGTTGCTTCTATGTGTTAATAAATTAAATAGATTAAGGGTGGTATGATAGAGTAGCAACCATGGTAGCATGCCAAGGTTATCGTTGTTTTGCAACAACAAATTGAGTTCCTTACTCAATTATTGGATGAACAAGATATTTGACGATAAGAACATGTAGAGAGAGTACCAGTTTGAGAAGGAGAAGATCAAATCCAATTCTCTAAACCTAAGGTATTTGAAGGCAAGAATCTCTCAAGTGTAATGCAGAATTTTATGTTTGATTGTGAATGTTATTTTGAAGCTACCAATTTGCAAGACGAGCAAAATTAGATTCTCTTGGCTTCTAGCCAATTGGATGGAGTAGCAAAGCTATGGTGGATATTTTGAGTGGAGCAAGCTGAACAACAAATTGTTGCACCAATCTTGATGTAGGCAGAATTCAAGAGTGCAATAGTTAGTCGGTTCCAAGCTATAAATGCCACACAAGCTACACAGGATAAGTTGGCAGAGTTGAAATAGATTGGCTCTGTAAGAAGTTACATCACACAATTCTAAAATACCATCATGCAAATTCTAAATATACTAGAAGGTGAAGCTTTGTATTGATTTGTGAGGGGCTTGAAGCCAAATTAGAGGTAACCATGCAAGAGCCACAACACTTGGAAGTTTGCCAAATGGAGTTTGTGGAATAGAACAATCAGGGAAGCAAGAAATCTAAGTAGGAGATTTTGAGCCGCCTACTGGGAGCTTGATTAGTTTCAATGGGATTGAAGGATTGACCTATGCAAGTTTGCTTCACTTGCAAGGCAAAATATCTTATCGGGGTTGTAGGATTTTGGTTGATTCAAGAAGTTCAGATAATTGCATGTCTATGCAAGTAGCAAAGGAATTCAGTATCCCTATCAAGCCAGTAATTAGAAGTAGATTGATGATGGCGGATGGTAGAAAGGGTTTTGCATTCCGTACCTTACATCCTGTTACCTTCAAGATTGGGAAGGAGTGTTTGGAGTGTATGCGGTTTGTAGTGGCACCTCTACACTATTGTCATACCAAGAGCTAGCCATATGATCTAGATGTGAAATTTGGTTTGGTAACATCTAGAATGATGTTATACATGATGGTCAAAATAGATCAGAAATCAATATCACCAAAATAGTATTTCTACTAATAGAGCAAAAATCTAAATAAACTTGAGAACCTTAGAACCAATAGCTAGACATATGATTTAAAGGTGAGAATTGGTTTGGTAAAATTTGGAAGGATGTTACACATGATGGACTAAACAGATCAGAATAAGGTATCACCAAAAGGGGACTTCTACTAATAGAGTAGGAATCAAAATATGCCTGAAATCTTTGAAGACAATTTTGGAGGCTTAAATGGATGAATTAGGCCTAAAAAATGTGCAAATTCCCCCCCCCCCTACTAAGGTAAGGCTGGCCTTCCCTCCCCCTGGTTTGTCTCATTGAGAGCTTTCAAACGGTACCTTACGTGATTTTGAGACTCCTACAAGAAGATTCTCTAAAAGATTCCCTCTGATCAAAGCTTGTTTGACCAACCTGATAGGACCTAGACCGACATATCACCCATCCAAGTAAGTAATCCAAGGGTGGAGCTTGATGACATGGCACCTATCTGTGTGCCTAATCCTATGGTGGAGCTTCCTTGGAGGAGATCCTCTTTGTCTATATAATAAAGAGAAGGTGTTCCTTTGAGGCACCAAATATTGAGTGTGTAATCTGTGTTTTCTCTCTTCTCTTGTCCTTGGAGTATTACAATGGTATCAGAGCAAGTGTCTTAGTCCAAGAGAGTGATCACCCCTCTTGAAAGAGCACAAACTACTGAAATTGAGTAATTTGAGGTGGAGAACATAGAGTAATTGCTAGACTTAGGAAGGACTTTAGAGAGCGGACGGGATGGATGCACCGGGAGGATAATTTTCTGCACCTAGCTTTCCATTCCCAAATCCATTCCACACCAAGGTTATGTACATCCAGTGTGAGCAAATGAGGGTATTGCTAGTTTATCACTTTGGCACAGAATTCATGGATAGGGTGATGAACTCACCAAACCTGGTGATTCTAACTGTGGTGATATATGACAGAGAGTGAGATTTGACCATCTACATTCTATTATGATAATATGGATGTGAATGTCCCAAATCCTCTCCCTTTCAACACTCAAGTAGAAATTTGTTATGTACTGAGACCAAAAGTGATGTTTAGAGATTTTGTGGTTAGGAATTTTGGCGAGGAGTATTATCAACAAGTGATAGCTTCTAAGGTTGCAATGGTAGTTCCAATAGTTTGTGCGCCTTCTAGAGTGATCATATTGACTCTATATTGAAGTTGACATATGCAATTGAGTGTTGTAGGAACCATGGGTCCGCAATTGCAAGAGCTGGTGCAAGAATTGCAAGGGATATTGAATGAATTTTGAAAGATTAAGATGACCATAGAGACATTACAAAGTCAAGTGCAAATCCTTAGGAACAATCAAGCCATGCAAGAAGAAGAGCCGTCTCAAAACCTAGTACTTGCGACTGAAGTACTTGGAGAGGCACTTGTGCCTACAAACCCTATGAACAATGAAGCCAATTTGCTACTCCAGATGAAGAAGACCTGCAACATCGAGCCTTACAAGGAGCAACATATGATAGGAGTAGTGGAAAATTGGATCTTGAGAATGAATTGATATTTTTTATTGTTCTCAACAGAGATCACGGAGCATGCTGCAGGTGTGTTTGCATGTGGGTACTTGACTAACAAAGCCCTCACATGGTATGATGTTTGGGAATGATCCATGTTGGCAAAGAGAAGGGAGGTCACATGGACAACAATGCAAGAAGGATTGCTAAAGAATTTCCAATTGGTGGATTCTGTGCAGATAGCTCAAACCCAACGATGGAGATTAAGACAAAAGAATAGCATACAAGAGTATGTGGAGGCATTTCTGGATCTACAAGTTGCAATAACCAACATGAGTCAAGTAGAGGCTCTCAACAATTTCAAATGAGGGTTAAAAGAGCGGACTCGCCAAGAAGACATGGTGTAAAATCCTCGCACAATATTTAAAGCCATTGCTTGTAAGCAGAGAATAACAAGAGCATTGGGTGGAGGTGAAGGAGTAGTCCCACCTCAACATTATCGGGCAGAAATGCCACACATGGGTGGACCAATACAGATAGAATTGGGCAACCTTTGATTTTGAGCACAACCGCTTCAAGGGGAGCATGGACGGGTAGAACAACAAAGAGATGGAGTCCCACAAGGAGAAGGAACTCAAGGAGAACAACACCATAGTTACAATTGTGGCTGTATTGGGCATATATCTACCAACTTTTGCACTTGTTTCCATACAGGCCCTCGGCCTTTGTATAGGCAATCTTTGAACAACATGGAGAGGCACATTGAAGAGGAGGAGGTAGAGATCACTTTGGAAAACAAAGATTGCCAATAAATGTACCTTGCGGCCTTACTGGCTCAATAAGGAAGAAAAGAAGCAATGGAAGGAAGAAGACTAATGAGCAAAGATCCCAAAAGGCAACCTTACAATTGATTGTCGTGAATGGAGTCCTAGAAGGCAATCAAGTGAGAGTATTAATCAATCCGAGACCAATAGGGAATTTCTTATCTTGCTCTATTGCAATAAGATTGGGAATGGATCTAATGAGAGATAAGAGTGAAGAAGTAGAGTTGCCTAATGGGCAAACAGAGAGGATTGAATCATTACCTAAACGGGTAACACTCTCTGTAGGAGAATATCAAGAAGCAATTGAGTGACGAGTGATACAATGAGCTTGTTATGATGCAATCTTAGGCATACCATGGATGGAGCATTACAACCTTATGGTAGATTGGAGGAAGAAAGTAGTGAGAACCCACCCATGGTCAATCATTGGGGTTAAAGAAAAATCACCCAAGCAGGATCTGCCTCTATATGTCATAGGGACGGCAACGATCTGTTAGACCAATAGATGTTTCATGGGTCTAATAAGAGAAGTCCAGAGTGCACAACTTGATAGACAAGTTCCTGAGAAATTGAAGGTCATGGTGGATGAATTTCAAGATGTCTTTCCTGATGATCTACCCTTAGGATTACCACCAAAAAGGAGAGTAGATCATAAAATTGAGACACTCTCGGGGAAGACACCTCCTTGTAAGGCCCCATATTGCCTATCACCTCATGAGTTGGAGGAGTGTAAGACTCAAATTGAGGAGATGTTGTAGAAGGAGTTCATCCAACCTAGCATATCACCATATGGGGCTCTTGTCTTGTTTGTGAAGAAGAAGGATGGTACAATATGCATGTACATTGACTATCAAGGTCTCAATCAGCAAAAAATGAAGAAAAAATACCCCTTACCTTGCATGGATGACCTGTTTGATCAACTCCATGGAGCGAGATACTTCACCAAATTGGACTTGTAGAGCAGTTACAATCAAATCCAAATTGCAGAGGAGGATGTTTACAAAATTGCCTTTCAAACCAAGTATGGCCACTTTGAGTATCTTGTGATACTTTTTGGCCTCACCAATACACCTGCCACTTTCATGAGTCTAATGAATGATATATTTTGTCCATACTTGGATAAGTATGTTATTGTCTTCTTGGACAATATCTTAGTATACAGTAGCATGATGATAGAACACAAACAACATCTACGAGAGGTCCTCCAAATTCTAAGACAAAATTGATTGTATGCCAAAATCTCAAAGTGCAAGTTTGGCAAGTCTGAAGTAGACTACTTGGGGCATAGAGTAAGTGCGGAGGGCATTCAAGTATTGATAGATAAAATAGAGGTCATTCAAAAATGGTGTGCCCCAGAAGATCATACTTAACTCAAGAGCTTCTTGGGGTTGATGGGATTCTATTGTAGATCTGTCAAGGAATTCTCCAAGGTTGCACAGCCTTTAACGGCACTACTTGGCAAGGGGAAAAAGTGGACATGGGGAAACACACAAGAGTTGGTCTTTCAAGAATTGAAAGCCGCCTTGCTACATGCACCAATCTTGAAGTGGTATGACCCAAAAAGACTAATCAAGTTGGCTATAGATGCATCAAGCGTAGCAATAGGAGCAGTCCTACAACAAGAGTAGCATGACGGATGGCATCCAATTGCATACTTCTCTTGAAAGTTGTTATCGGCAAAGCGCAACTACCACACCATAGAATGAGAAGAGTTAGCCATTGTTTTGGCAACCAAGCATTGGAAGCACAATCTGGGCAAGAAGGCATTTGTAGTAGAGACAGACCACAAACCTCTAGTCTACCTCAAGATGCAAAAGGATCTATCTCGTTGCCAATTTTGGTGGGCAGAGTAGCAACAACGCTTCAACATGTCAATCACCTACATGGAAGGTAAGAAGCAACTTGCAAATGCATTCATCCTCATGCCAATGGCAAACAACTTGGTGGTAGACATGAAGATTAACCTTGAATTTTGGCCAAAGATTTTGGCTGCTACAAAAATTGATCCGCAGATTGTAGAAGCGCAATCATCCAAAGGCATCACCAGCACCTAAGGACTCACCTTTTGTGATGGTAGATTATGGATCTCAAATGTCTCAAAATTACATACCACCATTCTAACAGAATGTCATGATTTGGCCATTAGAGGTCATGTTAGAGTGGACAAGACCTTGGATGGAGTCCAACGCCATTACTATTGGCCCAAGATGAGCAACGATGTGACGGACTACGTGCACAACTACCTACTTTTTCAACAAAACAAAGCTTTTAATCAAGCTCTTGCAAGGCTCCTTCAACCTCTCTCCACACCTACCCAACGTTGGGAACAAGTGAGTATAGATCTCGTCTATGAATTACCCAAGACCACCTCAAGGTTTGACTCCATCGTGGTCTTTGTGGACCGGCTCGGCAAAATGATTCATGTACGCCCTACCACCAAGGATGTGACCGCTCTACAACTAGCTCAATTATACTTAGATGCAGTCTTCTCTCACCATGGCTTGTCTAGAGTACTTATCACCGATAGAGGCACTCAATTCACCAGTTTGTTTTGGCAAACACTCTTTGGTTTTTTCAAAAACAAGTTAGCCATGTCCACAACTTACCACCCACAAACAAATGGCCAAATAGATTGGGCTAATTGCACGATTGAAGACATGTTATGCGGCTTCAACTTAGAAGAGCAAGAGAGGTGGGACACCCTACTCTCGTTGGTGGAATTTTCTTACAATAATTTAGTAAATGCATCCACCCAAGTCACTTTGTTCTTCCTTATGTATGGTGAGCATCCCTTCACACCTTCTAGCTTGATGAAGATCCGTCTAGTGGCTACCAAGGTCGATGCAGTCAACACATTTGTTTTTAGAATCCAACACGGTGTAAAGAGCGCCAAGCATAGATTACAAATTGCACAAAATTGATAGAAGCAGTATGCTGATGCACACCGTAGGCACATAGAGTTCAATGTTGGGGATCAAGTGTGGCTATCGACAACCAACCTCACATTAGTTGGCATCATAAGCTTAGACCTCATTTTATTGGGCCTTTCTTGATTCTTTGTTGCGTCGGCGCTATGGCCTATCACCTTGAGCTACCACCACACATGAAGATCCATCCAATGTTCCATGTTTCCCTACTACGCAGATATGCTCCCTGATCAGGCCAGGGTCATTCCACACAAGACATTTGACCTTGTTCGACACTCATTGATTGCACAAAGGAAAATGAAGTGGAGCGTATTCTCCAAAAATGCATGTGTGGTACTCGCCATCCGCGGGTGGACTATCTAGTATAGTGGAAAGATTACCCCATCTATGAAGCAACATGGGAGCCCGCTGCCAATTTGACAGATGCACCGGTGTTGGTGCAAGCATTTGAGCAACAATTGCACAACAAGGACATTGCGTCTTAGAAAGAGGGAGGTCTGTAATACCAAGAGCTAGCCATATGATCTAAATGTGAAATTTGGTTTGGTAACATCTAGAATGATGTTATACATGATGGTCAAAATAGATCAGAAATCAATATCACCAAAATAGTACTTCTACAAATAGAGCAGAAACTGAAATAGACTTGAGAACCTTAGAACCAATAGCTAGACATATGATTTAAAGGTGAGAATTGGTTTGGTAACATTTGGAAGGATGTTACACATGATGGACTAAACAGATCAGAATAAGGTATCACCAAAAGTGGACTTCTACTAATAGAGTAGGAACCAAAATATGCCTGAAATCTTTGAATGCAAATTTGGAGGCTTAAATGGATGAATTAGGCCTCAAAAATATGCAAACCCCCCCCTCCAACGGAAAAAATGTTGGCCTTCCCTTCCTCCTGGTTTGTCTCATTGAGAGCTTTCCAATGATACCTTACGTGATTTTGAGACTCCTACAAGAAGATTCCCTAAAAGATTCCCTCTGATCAAAGCTTGTTTGACCAACCAGATAGGACCTAGACAAACATGTCACCCATCCAAGTAAGTAATCCAAGGGTGGAGCTTGATGACAGGCCCCTATCTGTGTGTATAATCCTATGGTCGAGCTTCCTCGGAGGAGGTCCGCTTTGTCTATATAATAAAGAGAAGGTGTTCCTTTGAGGCACCGAATGTTGAGTGTGTAATCTGTATTTTCTCTCTTCTCTTGTCCTTGGAATATTACAACTACAATATCATTCTAGGACTATCTTGGCTTGAAAGTCATAAGGTTCAATTTGATTGGACCTAACAACAAATTCCTAAACAATACCAAGGTAGAAATTTCCGACTAGGTTGTCCAATACCTTGAAGTAAGACACCTAAGAATATTCAGTCCCAAGATAGGAAGTTTTTCAAGAAGGTAGCCATAGAGCAAGCCTTGAAGGGAGATGAGTCCCAAGATGAGAAGTTTTCCAAGAAGGCAACCATGGAACAAGCTTTGAGGAGAGATGAGTCCCTAGATAGGAAGTTTATTAATGAAGTAGCCATAGAGCAAGCTTTGGAGGAAGATAAGTTTGTATTTGCGGTGTGGATCAAGCCAATTGCATAAGGATAATTTGAGGAGGACCAAGAGCATCATCAAGCAATGGTTGATCAGATATTTTAGGAGTTTGTGAATACATTTCTAGATAATTTGCTAAAGGGATTACCCTCCAATCGTGGTATGCCTTTCAAGATTGAGTTATTGCCAAAAAGTACTCCTATGAGTATACCAATCTATCGGCTCTCACCAAAGGAGTTGGAGGAATTGAAAATAACACTTACAGAGTTGTTGGAGAAGGACTTCATACAACATAGTACCTCTCCTTGTGGAGCACCGGTACTATTTGTTCCAAAGAAGGATGGAGGACTTTGTTTATGTATTGATTACCATGGGCTCAATAAGCAAGCAGTGAACAATGCATATCCCTTACCTTGGATTGATGACTGTCTTGATCAATTGAGTGGAGAATGATACTTTTCCAAGTTGGATCCTTGCAATGGCTATTGGCAAATCCTCATTGATATAGAGGATGTGCAAAAGACTACCTTTCGTATAGGGTATGGGCATTTTGAGTGGAGAGTTCTAACTTTTGGGCTCACTAATACTCTAATAGTCTTCATGGATCAGATGCATCAAGTGTTAGATGGACTATTGGATCAATATGTGGTGGTGTTCTTGGATGATATCTTAATCTATAGCAAGACATAGGTAGAACACGTGAATCACGTGCAAGAAGTCCTAAGATGACTATGACAATGGAAATTTTATTGCAAGAAGTCAAAGTGTACCTTTTTTAGTAGAAAGAAGTCACCTTCTTGGGTCACAAGATCTCATCAAAAGGGATCAAGATGGAAGAGGAGAAAATCAAGGCCATTACTGATTGGCCTACTCCAAAGGATGCTACAAAAGTATAAGCATTTAATGGATTGGCCAGTATTTACTAACAGTTCATCCATTATTATGCTCATGTGACTACACCATTGATTGACCCCTTGGGGAAGAACTCAAGCTTCTAGTAGATCACCAAGCATGAAGAAGCAATTCCAAAAGTTGAAAAATATGGTGTCTTCAAGACCCATCCTTTAACCATATGATCCTCAACTACCTTGTGTGGTTGATTTTGATGCTTCTAACTTTGTAATTGGAGCAGTGTTGCAACAAGAATTCCTAGATGGAATACATCCCATTGCCTTTGTGTCTTGTCAACTAAATACAGCTGAAAGAAATTACTCTACTTGAGATTAAGAACAACGTGCAATGGTATATGTCACCAAGCTATGGAGGCATTATCTCTTGGGGAAACAAGTGATCATGTGAATTGATCATAAACCATTGTTACAGACCTTACACTTGGAACACATGAAGAGTCAATATCATCAATGGGAGGAGCAACTCCAATTGTTTGACATCAAACTTGAGTAAAAACCAGGTTGGTTCCATGTCATCCCTTCAAACCACTTCAAACCAAGTTGTTTTGATAGAACATCAGGGATGACATAGAACCAACTTGGTTTGTACTCAAGTTTGATGTCAAACAATTGGAGTTGCTCCTCCCATTGATGATGTTGACTCTTCATGTGTTCCAAGTGTGAGGTTTGCAACAATGGTTTGTGACCAATTTGCATGATCATTTGTTTCCCCAAGAGAGATGTTCTATCACAAAGACCTGATTTGAAGTCTCTTCCTCTCAACACGGCAACAATTACAATGGTGGCAATTATTCCAAGGTCCAAACAAGTTTTGGTCAGCTCTACAACAAGATCCTTTCTTCCAAATGGTACATGGTCATCTTACAACATGTGACAAGGAGTACAACACCTTCTCCTTCAAGGAAGGCCTTCTATTCCATGAAGACTGAATCTATGTTCCAGCCAAAGGTGATATCCGGCTTTTGTGTCTTCAAGAAGCCCATGATTTACCAATAGCTGGTCACATGGGTGTGGACAAGACCTTGGGTACCCTCCAACACCAGTGGTGGTGGCCTAACATGACACAAGATGTTCAAGAGTTTGTCTGATCGTGTGAAAGCTACCTGACTCCGTAACCTCGGGAGAAAGGGTGCTCTCCTATCTTCAGATTAGGAAAGTGGTTACTCTGGTGTTGTCTAACAAAGGACTTACAAGAGATGTGCCACTGAAATCTAGTTTCCTAGGCGTATGCCCTGGACATGGTTAGTAACTCTAGAATCCAAGAGAACGGCCTCTTGACTAGCCATCTGGGCATCTCGGCCTACCCGGACAAGACCTTTGTAGGAGCCTAAATGCAAAAAGGCTAGCAACCAGAAGCCAAGTGGACTCCTTCAACCACTCTCCATTCTATTTGCTCAATGGGAATATGTGAGCTTGGATCTCATGTGTGTCCTTGCCTAAGACAAAGCAAAGACATACAAAAATTGTGGTGTTTGTGGATAAGCTTAGTAAGAAAATCCACTTGGCACCAACCTTTGATATTATGGATGCTCCAAACTTAGCAAAAATTTGCTTTGACAATTTCTTCAAGCATTGTAGGATGCCATGTGTACTCATCTCCAACCATGATCCTCAATTCATTGAGAAGTTTTGGCAAGCACTCTTCCAGATACTCGGCAATAGGCTTGCTTTGTCCATAGCCTATCATCCTCAAACTGATGGATAAACCAAACGTGCAAATTGTACCTTGGAAGATATGTTATGTGCCTTTGTCAATGTCCACCATACCAATTGGGATGAATGTCTTACAATTGCAAAATTTGCCTACAACAATTCTAAATAGGCAAGCACCAAATTTTCTCCTTTCTTTTTGAATTTTGGCCAGGATCCACTGTTCCAGATTCTCTTCTTGCTCATCCTCCATCCAGGTCCCTCATACTTCAACCTTCTTGACCACCATCTCCCAATCTCTCCAACAAGCCAAATCTCATGTCCTTGGTGCCCAAAATTGTCAAAAACAATATGTAGACCACCATCGTCATGACCTCACCTTTGAAGTTGATGATAAATTCATGATATCCTCTAGTAACCTACCCCTCCTACTTGATACCCAAGTTAGTAAGCTTGCTCCTAATTGGATAGGACCCTTTGATATCACCCAAATTGTCTCTCTTGTTGCTTATCGACTTGCCTTGCCTTATCATATGTGCATTCATCCTATCTTCCTTGTTTCCAAGTTGAAACCCTCTATTCCTAACCCCTCTTCTTTTTCCTCTTGAGTCCAACCTCCTCCACTTCCTATCCCTATCAATGATCATGAGGAGTACAAAGTTCATCGTATCCTTGCATGTTGCCACATTCAACGAGGCTATCAACAACTTGCGGAGTACAAGGTCCTTTGGAAAAGGTATCTCCTTCATGATGCCACATGGGAACCTCTTTCTCATCTCTAGAATGCACAATTGGCCATCCAGGAGTTCAAAGCTTCATAGGCAATGAGGACATCACCAACTAGCAATGGAGGAATATGTAACAATATGGAGTTTTGTGACAAAGTTAGTAGGGTTAATGAAATAGCAAATAAGACAAGTTAGCCTAGAATATTCTAGAAGTATCTATGAAGCTTCTTGGGAAGATTCTTGGCTTGCTTATCTTGCATTCTAAGTGGGTAGCTTCTAGAAGGAAGCTCTAGAAACTTCCAAGTAACTTAGCTTGCATCCCAAGTAAGCAGCTCCTAAAAGGAAGCTTCATGAGAGGCTTCCTAATTAACTTGGCTTGCACTCCAAGAAAGCGGCTCAAGGAAGCTTTATGAGAAGCTTCTCAAGAGCCTTGTATGATCCCTATAAATACAAGAGCCAAAGCTCATGCTAGAAATTTAGAGTTAACCCACATTCAAGTGTCCTCATGTGAGTTTCCATTCTCCTATTTCTCTCCTCAGTCTTGGTCTTTTACATACAATGTATGTTAAGCTCCATTTGGGTAGCTCTAGTGTGAGAAGATGTTGTCCCATGGTTCAAAATAGGAATAGAGTCTTTTTGAGTCTACATGCATACTGAAATCTCCATACCCTTGGCCTATGCATATTGCCTCTACATGTCCTCTAACATCTATGTTGTAATACTCAACTCTCTCTAATAAAACTTTTAGTGGAATCTACATTATTCTGCCCTAGCCTCTCTCAATCACAAGTCTATCTAACCCAACTAAGCACTTTGCTTGAGTCCTCTTTGCAATTGTAAAATGACCCTCTTGCTCTCCAAACCTATACTCTATAGCTAGTAAAGCAAGCTCTCTTTGTGCTATATCTACCTCTTTGGTAGAAGTCACTCCATCTCTGCCCATTCCTGTGAAAAAAATCAATAGGAATGACATAGGGGAGTGGATTGTGTAAAGGTTCTCCATCAAGAAGAGGGACCGGTAGGAGAGGATCATGGGAGAGAATTGGATCCTCTTAAGGCTTGAAATTAGGAGGAGGGAATGGTAGGAGAGGATCAAGAAGGAAAGGCTTCTACAAAGGGTTAATCCCTTGCAAAGGGAGTAAAATATCATTGGCATGACCTATGTACACCATGTAATAAGTCAATCAACATTCTCATAATGAATTTTGAGAATTCAAAGCAAATTAACAATAGAAAGTTTAGAAAGAGTTAAAATCTTTGTATTCCAAAGAAGTATATATTCATACAATAAGCATCACAACATCACTTACCATCACACTCTTGTTGGTCCTCATCATCATCCTCATCCTCAACCTCATTTAACTTATAAGAGGAGTGGATAAAGAATTCTTTGGCTCCCAATTTTTATGAAACCTCATCATCACTCAAGAAATTTCTCTCAAGAAACAAATGAGTTAGATATTGCCAAACAAAGCTCATCTTGAAACATCCCTCATCTGAATGTCTACATTGCTTCTGCAAATACAATATCTACCCAACTACTAGTAACATTAGTTCTACCCAATCATAGTCCTCTTCTACATATGTCATCATTGTTATCACATGAAGTATGGAATGGCAATGGACCACTTTTGATCTCCTTTTGAGGATAATGAGTGAAATAAGAACCAAGAAGAAGGGTCTCTATGTAGGATAGGTAATTGCTTTGCTATATATCTCTTGGCAATAAAATCTCTAATGGGAAACCAATCAGCAATCAACTAATGTAGTACATATCTCTTCTTTGGAGTGGTTCTTATGCCTAAGGAAATTCATGCATAATACTACCAAGCAAAAGTGTGAAAGGTCTACCATGAACAATACTGGTAGGTGTCATCTTATCCTAGCTTATGACAAACTTTATACATGCAAGAACCTGCAACACATCCAAAAATTGCCCAAAATGTCACAAAGTGGACTGGGTTTGCTCATGGAACCCATGGCTCTACTAAAACAAATTCAATTATGTGCCTCAAGATGTGATGGGTTTGCTTGTAAAGAACTTTGGCTCCACTCATAGAACATGGATTTGCTTGCTATGGATTAGATTTGCTTTGGCAAGAGGGTGGATTTGCTCTAGCAAAATGTGTTTGCTTGCTTGGCGGCCGGCTCCGCATGGGTCCAAGTTAGATTTGCTTGCCTAGTAGTTGGCTCCACATATGCCCAAGTTGGATTTGGCTGTTTTGCAGCTAGCTCCATGTAGATTCATGTTGAATTTTCTTGGTGGCCTAGTTGCTTTTGCTCCTTTGAAACAAGACTTACTTGAAAATCAACCATCAAGGTAGTTGGGTTTGCTTGGGCTCAAGGTTTAGGGTTTTAACACAATTCAAATCATTTTTAAAAAATACACAATTTTGCTATCCATGGTCAATTATTGACGGTTTCTCTCTAGACTTTCCAGACAAGTTGAGAAGCAAACTAACACAAGGAACTTACATGAGAACATGAGTATTCCAAATGTGTAATCCAAATGTGTCTTTCAAGCCAAGCAAATCCAAATCACATTCCCAAATTTGCTTGATGTGTCTCTAATTTGAGTTTGGTCAAACCATACCTATTTAATTTTGGTGATATCATCCACCAATTTATGGAATTCAACCAACCAATTTTTAGAATTCAACCAACCAATTCCCTCTATTGATCTCTTCCATGTCAAGAGAGTCCAAGAATTTTGGAAATCAAGGATATCTTCCATAGTGGAATTCAAGGATATTTACTGTTCTTGGCTCTTTTATTTTTTCACCAATTGATTCATCCCCTTCTCTCTCTCTATGATACTTCCTCTTCCTTGATTCTTATGTCTTCTTCTCTTTTTTTATTCTCCTCTTCCCCAATTATTGCTTCCCTTTCCTCTTTGTGCAATTCTTTGTTCCTTGATTCTATCTGATTCTTCCTTTCTTCTCTTCTCTATGTGATTCTCTCCCTTCTCCAATTTTGATTTCTTCTTTCCTCCTTTTGCAAAATTTTCCTCCTTCCTTCTACAAAACTATTATCATTGATTTTGAAAATCCATATACCCTTCATTTTACGTTATTCTAGCCTTTCTTAGAGAACTTCTTTAGGATTCAAAATCCACTTGGCTGAAAAGTTTCTTTTCTTCTCACTTTCTTTGATTCTACACAAAATTCTGAATTCCTCAACTCTCCGTTTGATTCAATGCAGTCTTTGAAATTCTATTTCTTCTTCTCCCCTATGTGATTGCTTTTTTGCCTCTTCTTCTCCCCTGCTAAAAATTTTAGATATCTATCTTCTTCTCCGCTCCTATAATTCTCCTAAAATATTCTTCTTCCCTTCTCTTGTATGCAATTTTGAAAGTCCCATTTTGCAATTTTGAACTTCTTCATTATACAATTCTCTCCAAGAATTTTATACTTCTCTCATCTCCTCTTGGTTCTCAAGAATTGTTGACTTTTCTCCCCTTATAGCTCATCTTCTCTTTCTATCTTGAATGGATTTTTCAATGCTCAACTCCCATGTGATTTTTCTCTAGTGAACTTTCTTTGAGAGAGAAATACTTCTATGAAAATATAACTACTAATGCACGGGAAAATCACATTTCAAAGGGAAAGTCACATTCTAAAGCTTCTAACATAGAGAATCTAATTCTTTTTACAAAATGATTTTACTCTTCTATTCTTTACAAAATGATTCTATCAAGTGGATAATCTCTTTCTCTCATTCATCAAAATTCTCTATTCATCAAAGGAAGAATTTAGAAATCTTTTGAATCAAAAGATTTCTAAGGTAGTACTTGATAGAAATCAGAAAGGTTTCTAAGGCAATATAATATATGCATTCCTTGTATAAATAAACACTCACCTCAAACCCTACACTAAATTCCCTAAAAAGTGTACATCTTTTCTAATCTTTTCTAAGGGTAAACTCCTTGACATTTTCCCATGGACTAAATCCTAGTATTCTTGGCTATGCTTTGCATGTTAGTAATTGCAATTTGTATCGTGATACATAGTTTCCAAGGACAAACTAAATGCCTCAACAAGGGTACTATTTTTTGAGGATAAATTGCTTTATGCTTTTGCATGTTAGTAAGTGCTATTGGTATGTTAAATGGATAAAATTATTTTGCTACCATTCATGCCCCTAAATTAATTGCTATCAAATCTCCACTCAAATTTCCACTCCATATGCATAAGTAGGTAATCTACCTATGTTCACCTCTACTTAATTTCACACTGGTAACAATAAATGCTTCTATATGAGTAGTAGCATATTTTTTATAAGCACTTTGATAAAACACAAGCATATCACCACTAACACTTTGACAAATTTATGTTGAGAAAACTCATTTTTAAACCAGCAAAGCCACTTAAAAGCACAAACACATAGCAATTTCCTCCTCAAACAAGCAAAAAATGAGACTCCAACATGTAACAAGAAAAGCTTGACAAATAACAAGCAAACTTCATTGGAAAACAAGCAAATCTTGTTGGAAAACAAGAAAACTCTTTCCTAAACAAGCAAATCCATGGCATATGTATATATATATATACCTTTGAAGCCAAAAACATCATGCTTTATCTATATAGGGTTTTTGTACAAAATCCACTAGGGGATTGATTAAGGGCAAGGAAAGCTTCTACAACTAAACACCTAGTTTCCTCCTTGATCCCTTGAGTGCTCTTAATACCTACTTCCATCTTGCAAGTTGCCCCACTACATACATTCATGAAGTTAATGTTGTCTAATTCATCTGTTCTTAATTCCTCCTTGGCATCTTCCCAAAGATCACATCTATTAATCAAAAAGTTGTACAATATAACACAAGTAGAAATCTAACAAAGGAGGTAGGAATTGAATTCTCTATTATTTAAATGCACCCTCAACTCCCTTAAAGAATGCAAACATGGTTTCAATATACCAATGCAATGTCATTAAGGGACCTTGCACAAGCCACACATTGATTAAAGTTCTTCCTCTCTTTAGTGTTAGCTTTTTTAAAAGAGTGGACCAAATGCTCACTTGCATATATCTAACATTGCTTATTAAATAGTGATGATTCTCAAAGGATGAACAAGGAAGGGTCTCTAAAATTCAGCTCAAACCATATCTATGATATTTTCAAACAAATAATATCATGAGATGATCCAAGCATTCCTATGCAATGCAACAAAGGTCATTAGCCACCCGTCACACTATTCAACAAACAAACTTCAATTGCAAACACAACATCAAACTAATTGCAATCCAAGTCACTTTATGTGGGGAGATCATTTACCTATAGCAAAGGGAATAATCCGATGCTTGTCATCACAACCCACCTGACCATTTATAGAGTAAGTGCTCTTTCTACTAAAATAATTTCTCCATCAATAGTAGGACTTTGTGACAAGGGAAACAAAGTCTCATCAACTAATCCTATACATATTGGAAATCCTTTCTTTCTAAACACGTATGACATTCTTACCCTCTCCTCAATCCCAACCATTGCACCTCCTTCCTCATAAGAGATAGAATGGCGGTGATTACTCTTTGATTAAACTTGGTGGTAGATCCTACACTTCTTCCCCATAAAGTCATTTCTCTAGCTACATAGGTTCCATTTCTATTGTAAACAAACCAATCTAGTGTTGATGCAACTTGGAGCTATACATGAATTTGATATCTTCAATCTGCCTCCTTCTTTTGAAGACATTCAATAAATTTGCTAAAGCTATGAAGGAGCCCACATCCATCCTCACCAATAGCTTGAAAGCAAGTAGATCTAGAAAAAAAAGATATTTATATACAAATTTTATACTATGTGACATTTACATTCTCACTTTCAAATATCTTCTTTTTATGGATAAGTCCCCATTATTTAATCAAATTGTCAATGTTATCTTCTTCCTCTTCACCCCATTCTCCCACCACATCCCACTCCAAAGATAAATCTACCCATCAGTCCTTGTACCATTCCTCCACACTATCCTTAAACTTGGCAATGTGTGCAAGCATATGCATTTTTTCAATTCCCGTCGTAGTAGTCTCTGTGTACTAAGATGAGGCATTGAAAACCAAGGCCATTCTTAAACTAGGCATTGTCAACTACCTTCTCAAATTTAGACCCACAAGCTGATTTCAACAATGAATTCTTCTCTCTATATTGTTTCAAATTCTACTCTATCACTCATTATCAAATTGCAATTCTCTTTGGAACCATCTACTCAATATCAAATTGCAAACTCTATTTGGAACCACCTACCACTCAAGATCAAATTTCAAACTCTCTTTGGCAAAATCTAATATGGCCTTCAGCTTCCATTTTGTGCTCGTAGGTCTAACCACTGAACTCTTTTGGGTTGGGTCCCATGACTAAACTCAATCGAGTCCCAATTTTGAAATGGCTAAACTCAATGGCATCCAGATTTTGAATTGCATCAATCCGTGATCCATGTTAGACAAATTCAAATTTTATTCCCTCCTCAATGCGTGACATAGGATATCCTAAAATCTATCAAAACCCCTTGAGTCATTAAGGGACCTTGAAAAGAAGATCCATTGCACGATTACAACCATTGGCTATGTCGTATAAAAATCTGATGTATCCCACTAAAATGTTCCATAAACTTTTGTTACTGAATGTTTATAATACACAAAATGCTAACTGAAACCCTCTAGTAAACCCGTTAAAGTGGACGGGTTAGGTTTTCAACTCCCTATAAAATATGCTAGGGGTATGGATATTTCCCAAAAAACTCAAGTACCACCAACCTTGTTAGCCAAAATTCTTTAACAAAATATCCATAACAAATTTTATTGCAATTTTTGGATACCAATAACTTACAAATGAAACCCCCTAACTACATCAAATAGCAAAGAGAGTGATAGGAGAGGTGCATCAACCAAACCGGAAGGAGGAACAATTGAAACAAATCCAGCAACCACTTTAAGAGGGAAATAATTGATCTCTTGCACACCACGGTTTAAGCTAAGTGCGGGACCTTGAAAGGATAAGAATATTAGATCTCTTGCGCACCCCGGTTTGAGCTAAGTGTGGGATCCTAAAAGTAAATTGGAACGGGTAGGTAATCCGAGTGTCAACAATCTTGGATTTTCACTCTTGCCACGGTGCTCCCAGCCATTGCGAATTTCTTTGCAAAAACCTGAAAATGCTACATTAATTGCACAGTCTCAATCAATAGAGATTACCGTATGTCAAGACCTGGTTTGTTTAATTCACATTGATTAACACTGATCTCCTTGATAAAGCAGTGGTAGGTGGCTTTGATAGGTCATATAAAATCGAACACAAGAACTGGACGCTCGCTTACGCAATGTTAAATTTCCGCAAATTGTAAGATGATTATAATCCGTCTTCAAAATCTTTGAGAGAATAAATTTATGTCAATAAATCGTATTGAGTGAACTCACTAAGGAAAAATAACACCAAAACCAAGAATACATATATATAGCTTCCATAATTTGTATTTCAAAAATGAAAAAGTTTACAAAAATTTGATAGTTTATAATCCTCTATTAAAATTTTATTTTTAAAATAATTTAATTATTTAGATATACAAATTTTTATTAAAATTAATGAAAATTAATTTATATTTAAAATATAAAGGTTTTACCATAAAATAAAATAAATAATTAGAGTATAAAATATAATTATATTTTGTTTCATTAAAGATATTAATATTAAATTATAAGATTACTTTCCACCTAAAATTTAAATTTAAAAAAAAAATAAAAAAAAATAAGTAAATATTAATCATTATAGGCTAACCCATTCCTTTACACCAAGATAAAGATTCTTTTAATTATTTTTAGAAAGATTTGTTCTAGTTATACACTAAATCAAAATTTTAAAACAAGAAACTTTTTATGAAAATTAAATCATAAAATTAAAAGTTAATGACATTATTCATGATGGGCATTGAAAGCAAGCAGGGTCAGCAGGATGATCTGCTTGATTGATTTCATTACCGACGATATATTAAATGTTGAGTAACAAACAAGTCACATGTATAAGAAATACAAGAAATAAATCCTAAGATGTATTAATCAAAAAAATTATATTTTCACTTAACTTATTTTTTTTGAACTTGTGTATTGATAAAGTCCATTTTTATTTGGTCAATATGAAAAGATATAAAATTAGTAATCATACCTGTGTTTTGGGATGATCTAAACGACCCCAATAGTCTGAGTTATCAAAATGACCACAATAATCTCCAATGCAACGAAATAAGCAAAACAATTTCCAGCACTAGATAATGTTTAGTCTAACCTACACCTAGTTTGCTTTAATTTTGTCGGCTACGCTCAATCTAAACTGCAGTGTATCTCAATTCCTCCTTGTAATCACTACGTCCCTTGCCTTAATTGCACTTTGCGGTCGTCCGTCCCATGAGTCTAGTTTACTCTTGACTTGGGTGCCTCTCTAAGTTTATTTACTTGATTACTTTAATTATCTCTCCGAAGTGCACCTTGGTTACATTCGATCTAGACGACAAGAAATCTCCCTATTTATCCCGCAGTTTACCGCCATGATATTTTGAAAACTGGCACCCCAATCTACGAGACCTCTCTAACTAAAAGATTACGGCTCTGCTTAATGCATCTCGTTGCTTTCACAACTTGTGGACTGAATTGTCAAAATAAGTACTCTACACAGTAACCCAGTGGTTTAATTCTCGAGAGTACATCTTCCGTTGATAGTAAAGACGTTGTAGGGAGAGGTTTGTTATACTATGAGCGTTGTTGCAAATATAGGAATAACTACCATCTTTCAACAACCGTTGAATTACTCTTTATGGTTTCAATCCATTAAAACACATGATGGGGTTCCACTTTTAGGTTTGAGGGTACTATAATATCTCCGTAAAAGATTTTATAAGTGATCGATAACTTTTTTACAGCCGTCAGAAGTGGAAAACAATCAAAGTTAATGATATCCATAAAATTGCAATAAAACGTGTATGGGTATTCTAAATGGCCAGCTGTGAGGTTGTAGGTTACAGCAATAGGTAATGATACTGCTAGAAACATTAATGATGAATTGAGGGTAATAAATAATGGTGGAATTAAGATTCAAAATGAGCACGCACGTCATATTGAAATTGAAATGAACTATACTCAAAGTACATGCGAGCAAGCATATCATCGCGGAACACCAAATCAAGCAAGTTTGGATTTTTTTCTTGGATGAATTGAGGGGGAGCGTGAGTCAAGTTGATTGAGGGGAATGTGAGAAAGTGAGAACGGGATTTCTAAATTTGGTATTGGTAGTGAGAATGCACCGTACAAGTACCCGATCTTTACCTCAACACCAAATCATGAGATGCATATGAGGTATAACGATGGAGGAGATGAAGAGGAGTGATGACCTTTGGTCAAAGGAAGAGCAAGAGGAAGATTCATTGGATTTAATTTTGAGATGGTGGAATTTTTGTCAGATTTTATGTTATTTGCAACATCAAACACAATATGCTCATAGTTTAATGTTTGTTTTAGAATTCTTCAAAGAATTGGAAGAGGGTGCATTTAGACAACTCACTAGGATAGATTTGTGCTCATTCCAAGCTTTTAAAGAGCATCATGTATTTAAGAATGCTTCATGTAAAAACCAAACACTTATATGGATCCAGGTTGCTTTTGCTCTAGATAGATTTGGTCATCATGAGAATAGTGCATTTCTAGCTAAAGGTTTAAATATTAGGGAGATAAGTGTTGGATCAATAGTGAGATTCATTTCTGGAGTAATGAAAGCTATAATTTCTATCCTTGAGAAGGAGGTGAAATGGTCTAACAAAACTAAGAGAGTAGAATATCATCTATATTTTCTCAAATACATTGGATTAGTAGATGGAACTTTGTTTCAACTTGCACAAAAACTTGTTGTGGATAACGAAACTTATTTTAGTAGAAAACATATTATTCCATCAATAGTCAAATTGTCTATGATGATAAGCGGAAAATAATTCACTTTGTTGGTAGTAAGCTAAGCTCCAAAATCCAATATTCAATCCAATTTGTGTTTTGAGTAACCTATATGTATTAAAATGGTTGATTCTAAGGCCAATGTTAAACCATTTCTCTAAATTTTCAAATTTCAAGTATGCTAGGTTCATGCGATGACATGACTTGTTTGAGGAGATCATCTATTTGGAATGGGTTAAACATAAGAGAGAATTTCACTTTGTTTGAGCTCTCAATATATTTAGTAGGGTTATTAAGGGATGTAGGTAGTGTGTTTACCAATGTCTCATCTAGTTCTCTTGTTCAGAATAGCACAAACCTAAGAGAAATCTAATTTTAACAAACATGTAACATGCACTTGTGTATTAAATGAGAATTGCATAGGAGTGATAAAGGAAAGATGACATTCATTGAAGGAGATTTGGGTTTAGTTAAATGATCCTTCCCAAAATACCTATTTATTAAAGTGGATAATTGTATGTATCATTCTCCACAAAATTTTGATAAATAGGTCAGATTTATGGGTAGAGGAAGAAGCATATTTAGAGGAAGATATGAATACAAATATTTTTGGGGTTGGGGTTGCTCCTCATAGAGAATTTAGAGAAGAAACTATGAATCAAGTTTTACATTATTATTTGGCTTTCAACCGCCAAGAAGGTGGTTTTTTGAGTCCTTAAGAATAATAAAGAGTTGTGCAATTAAGTTAAATTAAAGTAAGCAACATGGGGTACTTAGGATACTCAAGATACTCAGTCTACTCAGGTCATAGTTTAATTTTTGTAGGATACTCAATCTACTCATGTTTTAGTTTAATTTTTGCAGAGTTATTTAATGAAAAATGACCTAGTAATCACCATGAAACTGACCTTAGTGAATAAATTATGGGGCAGATTTATGTCATATTCAGTGGCCTTAGTGAGTGAATAGTGTATTCAGTTCACTACTCATTCAGAGTTGAGTTTTTGGCAGAGTTATTTCATGTTTAGTCTCTCTGGTAGATAAATTTTGTAGAGTTATTTCATGTTCAATGACCCTAGTTGTAAAAGACTGTGACCAAGGAGAGAAATAGGAGAATGGAAGCTCACACTGGGACACTTGAATGAGGGAAAAATCTGAATACCTAGCATGAGCTTTGGCTCTTGTATTTATAGGGATCATACAAGGCTCTTGAGAAGCTTCTCAAGAAGCTTCCTTCTAGAAGTCACTTACTTGGCATGCAAGCTAAGCTAGTTGGAACTTTCTAGAAGCTACTTACTTGAGGTGCAAGATAAGCTAGCCGAGAAGCTTCCCAAGAAGCTTCCTAGATACTTTTGGAATATTCTAGACTAATTTGTCGTATTTGCTACTATGTTAGCCCTACTAACTTTGTCGCTAAACACCATATTGTTACACTAGTGACCACCCTGAAAGTGACCTTAGTGTGAGTGAAATATGGGGCAGATTTATATCATGTTAGTGCCAAAAGTGAAAGTAACCTCAGGGAGTTAAATTGTGGGATTTGATATGATGTTGTTGGTGCTTTATAAGTTATATAAACTTTGGTATAAGTTTGGTACAAGTGTGATGAAGTCTTGCACAAAGATTGGTACAAGTCATGAACGGTGTATTCTACCTACCATTTCTATGTGAAGTACATGAAATACATTGCTTTATATTAAGTGTATATGTTTGATTTAAATGGATGACTATTTCTATTTATTTAATGAACTAGTGAGAACTCTATAGAACATTAAAATTTGAATTTGAGAGGTTGTGGCTTGATTTCTTGTCCAAAGAGTTATAATCTTGTTTGGAGCCATTTTTATGTAAGACAAATATAGTTTTATTTGATTATTAAAAGGGATATAAGGAGGGACAAAGGAGAAGGAAGTAACAAAAGGAGTTTTGAGGGTAAGAATTGGGAGCTACCAAGGGGAAGCTTAGGAAGAGAACTCAAATAGCAAAAGCATAAGCATGAGAGATAGAACTTCAGAGCCTTGGGAGAATTAGAAACCCCATAAGAAACCTTATTATTTGAAACAAGCCTTCTCCTAGAAGAGCTTGAGAGTTTAGAGTTAGAGCATTGCAAGAGTTAAAAAACCCAAAAAATTAGGTGTTTGAAACCCAATTTTTTTTTTTAACTCTAAAACTTGCTTCTTCTTTGAAATGACCTAGGGCAGTTTAGAAGCAAGGAAGTTTAGAGAGTATTGGGAGTTTTTTTGAAAGGAAGGAGAAAGAAGGAAGTATTTTTACCATCTTGAACATTTCTATATGGAAATGGCAAATTATTTGAGGGTTACTGAGGAAGATGCCACAGAAAACACTCAAGAGGGCACATCTATGATCTATTTTTATATTCTGAAAGATTGCATGACTTTCATAGCATGGAGATGGCTAGACAAGGACAAACTTCAAAAATTTATGAGTCAAATTAGGGAAACAAACCTTGATGCATTCAGCTTGGAAATTGCTATTGGCCTTTAGTATAGATGGCCCCATGAAAAACATCTAATATCTGATATATGATAATGCACATTAGTTCTATGGTTTTGCCTTGTTTGGGAAAATTGGTTAGCTCTTGCAAATTTTTTGCCTCAATAAGAATTTCTTCCACCAGCTTGTCCTTACCAAGTTCTTGGATTGGTAACTTGATGGGTTCTTTAGGCATGTCCTACTTTAAAGTCCTCATTTCATCCATGTCCAAGAAGTAGCTAGATCTCTAACCGGATCTACTTCTAGTTCCTCACATTCCACTTCTACTTCTTCTTCTTCCTCTTCTTCCAAATTAGGTCCTCTTCTTCCAAAGGCTTCTCTCCTTCTAAACCTTCAAATTTTTGGATAGGGTCTTTGTTTTCCTCCTTGTCCTAATCTTCTATTGCTTTTATACTCTTTCTTTGTTCATGTGGTGGTGTCTTCTATTCTAGAGGATTTATCCCAAACTTCATCATCTTATCCTTCTTTATGGGCCATAAAAAATTCCCCATATGTAGATATTTTGCATTGGGTTCTTGTATGAGCTGCATTTGATTTTCATCTTTGGGATTAGTTTGGAAAGAAGCCAAAGATACCTTGTGTTCTTACAATTGCATTTTTTCTTCATTGGTTAATAACACTTTCCATTGTAAAAATGTACTACAAATGGCATGAGGTAGTGTGATCTTGGATTTTCAAGGGCATTGTAGTTTTTCTAGCTAGCGGTGTGAAAGATGTATCTCCAATCTAGTATCTTGGCCCTTCAAAATATTGCATATTTTCTAGATATGGATGTGAAGATGTATCTTCAATTGATGTTGCTCCCCAAAAACATGGGTTCAAAGAAGGTATGTGATGGACAAGTAGGCAATACATTGAGGTCAAAATATTTTCATGAGCAATAGCATAATCTCATGTTGGCTAGATTCTTGTAGTCAACTGTAAGCCAACTATTTTCTAGTGCCTCTTATGATGAATGCCTTGAGTAAACCTCTTTGCATTGTTTAGAAGTGTAGATCAAGACACAAAAGTGTAACCTTGTGCTTTTCTAGCATTGTCTCCTAACACTCTCCTCATGTTAGGTTTTACTCTTATGCCTTGGGGTTACATTATAAGCTACTTAGCCTAACCCTTGTTAGGAGTAACTCAGGGTAGGCACAACACCCACCCAATATATGCCTTGGGGTATATCAGGTGAGGGTTGATCATTCATTAGTTCATGGTTAGAGTGGACTTGGAGAGTGTGGGAGCTCTTGCTTTGTATGCATGGATATAGTAGTGAGCCTTGAGCATTAGTAAAGACTTCTAGAGCATTCCCTTGGATGTAGCCTCACATTAAGGTGAACCATGCACATCTATGTAATGTGTGATTTTGCTGGTTGTATACATTGTGTGTTTGCATGTCATCATAACTCTCATTTATTTCAACAAATGGTATCAGAGCAGGGAGTGTGAAGCTCATCACACAATCCAGAGCATTTTGATCAAGAAGCCTCCTAGGTTGTAAACTCAACTTGATGAAAGAAAGTCTCCCCTTCCCTTGCCCGGTGATGCGACATCGAGCTCCCTTGCTTCTCCTACCATAGGAGAGAAATCATTACAATATTACAATAGATTTTAGGAGGACTGTATCCTTTTTCTTTTTAATGATTGTGAGACTGACAATGGAGTTTGAGATAATGTTGTTAGTGCCATTGCTTGCATGATTAAAGCAAATCTTTGAGTTAGGTTTTATCTGCACTTGTAGGGGTTCTACCGCTTAAGGAAGACATCAAAGAATCTGAAATTGTGTATGGTTCTATTTGTGGGCTCATTACAATTCTTATCCAAATATTCTCCAATTCATACCACAGCTTGTGCAAGTATATGCATAGACCGTGGCTTTCTGAAGAAGTGAAACCAAAAGTTAAGAGATTGATAGGTCAAGTTGTAAATCAATTGTGGTTAGTGAATAGAGGGCAGATGCAAAGTCTGCTCAGTGCTCTTCCACCAAAAGAGGTGAGCAGACTGAGGGCTATCATGGGCAAGTACTAACTTAGTGATGAGTGTTATACTATTCATGAAGGTTTAGAAGATACAATTTTACAATATTGGATAAGCAGCTTAGTCCATACCTTTCAGCAGCTGAGAAGAAGGATTACCAAAATTTTGAGTTGGAAGTGGATATGCAGTTTGAAGCTCAGTTTGGATCCACCTTAGCCTTTTTAGAAGTGCCAGAGATCTTCTCCATCATATGTGCAGTTTGTTTGTAGAAGATCTTTTGCTAGTAATGGGGTCTGCTAAGTTTGATAATGTGGCCTCAAGTCCTAATTTGCCAAGTGTGTATGACTGGCTTTACAATGGAAACTCAAAATCCCAATGGTGGTAAGCTAATTCTTGTCTTGTGCAAACATCATAGTGCTTGTTAAATCAAGAGAGAAACCATTGCTGAGTTTGGATATTATTTGATAACACAAGATCAGCCAAATTGAAGAGCAACATAGGATGTAACATATAGAGGGGCTTTTTGTGTTGGAGCTTTTGAGAGGAAAGAGGAGATGGGACCTTTTTCTGGGTTTCTGGAGAGAAATTTTGGCTTCCTATGCTTGACATAAAACAAGGTAGGAGGGAGGTACGCATGTAAGAGTATCATTATAAATTCTAGTTGAAGCTTTAGTTCAATAATTGTGGCTCCTATGGGGGACTCAAGATGATAGTTATGGACATGAAAATGAAGTGTGTAAAAATCTGCTTCATGATGTATTATAGATAACAACAAAAGGTAACTGTGAATGTAGTAGCGTGATTGGTTTCTAGCCTCAATTTGATGATTTAAGATTAGGAGCATCAATGGATGTGGAGAAATGAATTTCTACTATAGCTATACACCCAACTTTATATGATAGTTGTAGGTTTGACTGGCTACCGTCATGGTCTCTTAAGTTAGAAACTAGACTATGTAGGTTGGTGAGTGAAAGAGAATGTGAGTTTTTTGGTGTGAATTCAATCTTTGGTGTGAATCCAACTCATCCAATCCCCTATTGAATTCAATTCATAACTTTTGACTCGAGACTTAAATGACTGATTGTTTAGTGCATTGGAAAGCTTATCTTTAGTGCTAGATGAAACTAGTTGTTGATTTTGAGTACTTGAAAGAGCACCTATAAAAAAATTTCATCTTATGAACCACTCTCCTTAGTATTGCAGTTTGGTGGAAGGTTCAGGGACTCAAGAGGAGTCTCTAAGTGTAGCAATAGCCTCAGTATTACTTGTGGAGTAGAAGAAAGTCAAGATGGGTACTTTGAAGCTTGGTGGACCCAATTTTGATGTGGCAAAGTTTGATGGTCGCATGGATTACTACTTGTTGTGGGAACTACATGTGAAAGAAGTGCTAAGGGCAATTGGTTTGGGTAACCTCATGAGGGAGAAACTTGAGGATATGACACCAAGAGATTGGAATGATATGCAAAAGCAAGCCATATATATTTTGCTTCACCTTCATCACTATGTGATCAAGCAAGTGGGAGACCATTTTGATTATATCTCTTTATTTGATGCACTTTAGGGTAAATATCATCAAAATGAATTGTTGAACCAATTGTACACCAATCTTAAACTAATCACATTCAAGATGAAACTAGGGACAAAGATCAAAGACCATGTGGATACATTTTGCGACCTAGTGATAGACTTGAAAAACTTGGGAGAGGCCTTGAGTGAGAAGTGGAAGGCACTACACTTGATGGGCTCCTTGCCACCATCCTATCCGTCACTTTCACAAGTTTTGCTACACCATGAGAAGAAGACTATTACCTTTGAAGAACTTGCAACAACTCTACTTACAAATGACTTGCAACAGAAACTTGTAGCAAACTTGGTGACATCTTCTACTCTAGGCAATGCTTTGGTTGTCTATCAGGGGAGAACTTGATGGAGGACTAATGATGGTGATAAGGGGAAAAGAAAGGCCAGGTCCAGATCTAAGTCTAGAGGCAGGTCCAAGGAGAGGAAGCAAGTGACTTGTTGGGGATGTGGCAAGCTAGGCCATGTGAAGAAGGAGTGTAAGGATAAAGGCACAAGAAAGGTAAATGAAGGCTCTTCAACAAACATAATTTATGCTGATGAGGATACAACAAATCATACTGATCTGTTGGATGATCAGTATGATTTGTGACGTTGTGGTTATGCACTTTGGGCCTCATTTCCTAGTATGGATGATGAGTGGATTCTAGATTGTGTTTGTTCATACCATATATGCTATATCAAGGATTTCTTCCATTCACTTTCAACATCAAATATTTCAGTTTTGATGTGGAATGATCAACCTTGTCGGATTGAGGGTTTCAGATCTGTAAGGATTTGAATGTTTGATGGTTGAGGTGTGCGTAATTTGAATGATGTTCAATTCATACTTGACATGAAAAAGAACCTGATTTCCCTTGGAGTATTGCATGCCAAACATCATCAATGGAGTGTTGGTGATAGGATACTTCAAGTCACTTTTGGTGGTAAGGTTTATCTTGCAAGGTAACTTTCAAAAGAATCTATTTGTATTAAAGTGCACTAAAATGTGTGGATAAGCTAATGTAACCAGATGAGATGATGGCTGTGTGGCATTCATGGCTAGGCCATTTGAGTGAGAAGGGTTTGGATGTCTTGAGAAGGAATGATTTGCTATCTGGCTTGAAGATTGTGAGGCTGGATTCTTGTGAGCATTATATCTTTGGAAAATAGAACCAATCCATTTTTGGAATGAGGACCCATAGTTCCAAGGGTCTACTTGAGTATGTACATAGTGATGTGTAGGAACCATCCCCTACAACCTCACACTCTAGAAAATTTTACTATGTGACATTTATTGATGATTACTTGAGGTTTGTATGGATATATTTCATGCACCAAAAGTATGAAGTCTTTGCCACTTTCAAGAAGTAGAAGACCCAAGTAGAGACTCAGATTGGGGAGAAGGTGAGGTGTTTGAGATCAAAAAATGGTGGGGAGTATGTCTCTAGAGAGTTTGAGGCATACTACACAGAATAGGGAATAACGAGCCAACCCTACCATGGTTTACATTCCATAGCAAAATGGTGTTACTAAGCGGCTCAACTAGACATTATTGGATCATGCACAAATTATGTTGAGAAAATCAAAATTTCCACATGAGTTTTGGGCAGAAGTTGTCAAGTTGGGCAAAAGTTGGCAGCGTATGTGGTAAATATTTCTCCATCTAGTGCAATCAACTTCAAGATGCCATATGAGTTGAAGCATCAACAAACAGCTGATTATGGTTGATTGAAGATATTTGGTTGTGATGCATATTTGCTCCCACCTGAGGAGAATAAGTCCAAGTTGGATACTAAGTCAAAGAAATGTGTTTTTCTTGGCTATGAAAGTGGAGTGGAGGCTTATAGGCTATGGGATCCAATAGCATGTAAGGTTGTTGTCAATAGGGATGTATCCTTTATTGAATCTAGATCATTTAAGGAGGAGAGAATGCTCAAGATCCCTACATTGACAAAGGTAAGCCTCCCACCCTGGATCTAGTTGAGGGAGAGATTGATCACTTAAGTAATGAGGAGGAAGAAGGTGCTCCTATAGCAGAGCAAGTTCTTGAGGAGCAAGAACAAGTGGAGCAAGTAGTTGTCAGTGAGCAACAAGATGTACTAGGTCAGCCTCATACCACACCTGCACATGGAGATCAAGCAAAGAGTTCATCAAGAAGGTCATTAGGGCATGCTAGTTAAGCTCCAAACAAATATGGTACGTGGAGTGATTCAATTAAGTTGTTGGATGATTACTTGACTTCTGGAGATGAAGCTCATGCTTTGGTCTTAGAAGAAGGTGAACCCTTGTCCTAAAAGGAAGCATGTTCTTCTAGTGAGAAGGATGAGTGGTTTGGTTCTATGGAGAGGGAGATGCAATCCTTGAGGGATAACAAGACTTGGGAACTAATTAGGTTACCTAAGCATCAATAAGTGTTAGATTGCAAGGGGATATACAAGTTGAAGGAGGGTCCTAAGGAGGGATCTAAGATCTACAAGGCTAGGTTGGTAGCCAAGGAGTCACTCAAGAGAAGAAGATGGACTACAATGAGGTCTTTTCACTTGTTGCAAAGTATTCCACAATACGTCTATTGTGTAAGCTTGTTGCATTATTTGGTCTTACCTTAGATGAAATGGATTTTGTCACGACATTTCTTTATGGCACCTTGGATGAGAGGATCTTCATGAGACAACCCATGGGTTTTGTGAAGGAATACCAAGAGGACAAGGTATGCAGATTGCTAAAATCCTTGTATAGATTGAAGCAAGTACCTTGCCAATGGAACAAGAAGTTTGATGGGTTTATGCATGCTCAAGGTTTCAATAGGAGTTTTTTTTTTATCCTTGTGTGAACATGAAACCAATAAGTAATAAGACCTTTGGTTTTATTATTCTTGTGATATATGTGGATGATATGTTGATAGCCACCAAAGATAGATCTAAGGTGAACAAGCTCAAGGTGCTCTTGAGTTCAGAGTGTAGGATGAAGGATCTAGGATTGAGATAAGGATATTAGACATGAGATCAAGAGGAACTTGGGCACTGGTCAGTTGTGGTTGACTTAGGGTAAGTATGCTAGGAAGGTGCTTGCGAGATTCAACATGGAGAATTGTGAGCCAATAAGTACTCCTCTAGCTCCTCATTTCAAGCTTTCAATAGCATGTTGTCCTCATATGCCATTGGCTAACATTCCTTATGAGAAGGTTGTTGGGAGTCTCATGTATTTGATGACTTGCCCTAGCAACGGGTAAGGTGAGCAGGTATATGTTGAATCCAAGAAGGACATATTGGAAAGCAGTTAAGTGGGTTCTAAATTGTTTGAGCGGTACACTAGACCATGGGCTCTTATTTAATAGAAGATCAATGAATGTTGTGTCACTAGATGGCTATGTAGATGTTGACTATAGACACGATCTAGACAAGTGGAGGTCAATAGTGGGGTATATCTTCACACTTGGTGGTGGGTGAATTAGTTGGAGATCTACCTTGCAAAAGTGTGTTGCATAGTCTTCTACAGAAGCGGAGTATGTGGCAGCAACACAAGCAACAAAGGAGGCAATTTGGTTGGATAGACTTGTTGTTGAGATGGGGCTTTTGCATGGTAATGTAATGCTTCATTGTGGTAGTCAAAGTGCTTTACACCTAGCTGAAAATCAGGTGATGGAAAATAGGGTTAAGCATATAGTCATCAAGTACCACTTTCTTAGGCAAGCTATGTTTGAGAAAATATTTGAGCTGGTCAAGATTGATGGTAAGCTCAACCCAATTGATGCCTTTACCAAAGTCTAAAGAGAAATTTTCTCTTAGCATTGTGCTACCTTGTAGGTTGTGCAAGTGGAGAATGAGTAGGGTGACTTAGCATTGGAAGTGACCTTGGCTTTCTTGGTTACTCTATACTTATATGGGCTATAATTATAAGTTCTAGTTTATCCTAATTTAAAAGAGGAGTCAAGCAATTGGCCGTCTGTTTAGAACTTTCCATGGAGTGATCAATTGTTTAGCAAGGTTACTAACTCCAAGACAAGAGTCCAAGTGGAGTTTGTTAGGGTTTAATCTTATGCCTTAGGGTTACATTGTAAGCTAATTAGCTTAACCCTAGTTAGGAGTTACTTAGGGTAAGCACAACACCCACCCAATATATGCCTTGGGGCATATTGGGTGAGGGTTACTCATTCATTAGTTAATGGTTGGAGTGAACTTAGAGAGTGTGAGAGCTCTTGCTTTGTATGCTTGGATATGGTAGTGAGCCTTGAGTGATAGTAAAGACTTTTGGAGCATTCTTGTGGATGTAGCCTCACATCAAGGTAAACCACGTACATATGTGTAATGTGTGATTCTGTTGGTTGTATACATTGTGTGTGCGCATGTCATCATAACTCTTGTCAGTTATTCAACACCTCCAATGTGCTAGCTTCCAACTCCCTACATGCCCTTTAAATTCCTAAGCATAACAAGCTTCATACCCCAAATTTCCAATGCCATAGATCTTAAAGTGTATTCCCAATTCTATAGTAAGAAATTGAGGTGTAGTTGTTTGAGTACTGGTTTCCTTGCTGCCATTTCTCATGGATCAATTGTGGTCATTCTTATATTTGAGGAATTTTGTGCATTCTCTGAGATTGCTCTTCTAACCATTTTATCGCTTAACCTCCACTCTTAAACAGATTTCACACATGCAAAGTAAATCACTACTCACTTAACCGGTGTTTGCTTAATGCAAAGGCATTGCAAAGAGATTACAAAGAAGGCTAATTGAATATAAGCCCCCTTTTGATAGAATGACAAATTTTATCTTCTCAATCCTTTGCCTCAATGCATTTAGTCCCGGATTGATCATTTTCTTCACATGTAGATTTACCATGAGTACCAATATCTTTTGGGGATGGTTTTTTAGGTGGCACATAGAGTATTCTGCATTGATCACTTTCTTCATATGTAGATTTACGGTGATTACCAATATACTTTGGGATGGTTTTTTAGGTGGCGCATAATAGTATTCTGCGTATAGTAGCGTTGCTACTGTGACAAAGACTTCGATGCATTAAGATGATGAGTAAGGATACCCATGGACCCATGAAGCTGCAAAGAAGTCCAAGAGTCAGCCTATAAAGATCCTCTGAAATTTCCCACTATGGAGGACATGCATAGTATGAAAAGCAACTAGCTTATAGTTCCAATGGCATTTCACAAGCATGTCAGAATACTAGTTGAAATAAATAATTTATAAATTACACTCTAGGGATATGTCCGTAGAGCTGAGGACGGGTGCAACACGGGCTGCTAGGTTAAAACTTAGATTCGTCTTGGGCACCATGTTCTGTTCAAGAAATCTTTACTCTTTACCATTGTCTCTCACGGGGATGATGGAAAAACTGAGTTTAATCTTTGGAAGGTATGCATCATTTAGGTCACTAAAATTGACTTTTTATCTTTATCAAAGCTATCTATTGCATAGAATAGAGTCGACGAATCCATTGACAAAATTGCAATAAAATCAGGCCACAATTGAATGCAAATTTCAAATGCATTGAGCATAAGATTTAGGAGGTCAAAAAGAAAGAGGAAGCATGGGGATGTCTCAACTCATCGAGTGCTCCACACCGTTTGCATCCTCTCTGAATGTGAAGCATGGGAACATTTTATTCAAATTCGAATGTCTATCCCATTAGTGCCTCAAGATAAAAGGAGAAAAAAGAAGAAGCTATGGGTTATTATTTTGATTTCCAGATTACAATTAAATACAGTTAAAGCACCCACCAAATTTATATGTACCCCGAATCTGCTACCCTTATGTGATCTTATAAAATTGGTTATCTAATAAATATTTTACAAATTTCTTTGCGCTGGAAAAAGCTAAATCTGAAGCCCCTAGTCTTGTCCAAGGGCTTGAGTCCAAGTCTGGTCTTGAAACTTTAGGATGTATGCGTATTCTCTTAATTGACTAGATACATCATTATCCAATCTACCATATATATCATTAGAAGACATTTATTATTGAGAACTTTTATCATAACATTCAAAATAAGTTTATTTTGTTTTTTTATCCCGATTCTTAGTCTTGAGGCCGTCATATGGTGTAAAGATTTATCTTTGGCCTTTGTGTTCTTATTTTTTATTTTTATTTTTTTATTTCATAATGCGTTTGCACTGACTAATGCTTTGCATTCTGTTTTCTTTGTGCATTTCATAATATTTTGCATTTATTGTTTTTCCTACGGTGTGGAGTTTTTGTCTTGTGTTAATATTTTCCTTTTGCGCTTCATTTGCTTTGTATTCCTTCTTGTTGTCCTTCGGAATATACTATCTGGCTCCGGTTCGTCTCTAACGAAAAAAAGAAACGATAACATGCATCATCTTTCGGACACCACCGATTATCATTAGCTCAGTTGCCATGAGAGGGTAATTCAACCTCCTTCAATCCGGGAACATGGAAGCAAACGCGATTCGTGGAATCAGGTCAACGTCTTAGGGCCGTCAGTGATTCAAGTCCCATCATGCCTGTAGACGTGCACTATATCAGAAAAATAACTCTTATCTCTGTATGGAGAGATTTAATCTCCAATGTCATGTGGCAGTACACTAGCTACCAGTTGATCGAGAAGGATGTACTGTAAGAAGACTGAATCTGGCATGCCATGGAAGTTTCAGGACGTTTCTTTCTCTATTCGATAGGAGGTCTAGGTCAATTCGCTTGTAGCAGATTTGGAAGATATCGGTCGACACATTTTCAGCGAGATCTAAGGTCCACATAAACGATCGTCTTTAACCTTGGAAGATGTCAGGCAGCAGGTGTTCTATGGGCAGTACAGTTCTTTCAAGCGTTTCAATCGAAGCCCTTACATGCATGCGGCAAACTCTGTCAGTTACCCGCTGCAACACGCTAATCAGGCACAGTGAATCCGCACTTCCTGTTCCAGAGACGTCAAAGCACTTTCCACGACAGATAATATCGGCGGTCTGTCTAAAACGCCGACCATCGAGAATCGAGCAATGGAAAGAGGAGAGAGGGAATATACCACGGGCAGAAAGTTCAAAGCAGGAAAAGGAACCCGCAACGGGAAACGGAGAAATTTCGTTTGTTCCTTTCGAAGCTGTATATAGCTACTGTCAACCAGTAAACTGGAGAAAGACGAAAGCGGAGGGGAGGATGTCTCCGGATTCGATGACGCATGCCTGACTTAGTACACTAAAGCGAAATTGCTCGTTTGTAAGATACCTGCTAGATTCTATATTCTAAATACTAATTTACAGCAAGGTTGTGAAAGCGAGAGGACCTCGGCGCCGATATTTCGTTTGATTTCTGGGCATGTTGCTTCTATGTACAACTCATCACGTGTCCACTATGGGAAGGGCCAGGACGGAAGAAGACCGCTGCTCTTCTCGTCTTGACAATGTACATGTGCACAATCACGTTATGAAGGTTGGTGGTGTTTCAATTCAAGAGCGCTGAAACATCCCCATGTTTCTATGAGCGCTGAAACACTTAAGTTCTGCGCTCTTCGTTCAGATGCACCTCGGTTGAAGCATGGCGGAAGGGGACTTAAATCGGCTTGAAGGCGGCCTTGAACCTACGAAGGTTTTGCTCCCCCTGAATTTGTATTCTTTTGCCTGTCGGCTGCCGGCTGCCGGCGCCAGACTGTGTAGAGCTTTGAATTTCGTTGAATACGTGACGTAGTTAAATTGACATTGAGGATTCTGAGTGGACAAATTGAAAATTCGATGCTAGATATTCAGGACGCTGTACTGAATCATTTTCTTAAACTCATTGCAGGGGAAAACTACCGGATATATCGTATGCTGGTTGCTCGGCAATGGTTGCCTCTTCTCTTGGAATAGTCTCCTCACAGTAGAAGATTATTTTGGTACCTTGTTTCCAGTAAGTCTGGACTCTCTACGTGGATAATTCTCGCTTCGCTACCTCCCTTCGAAGTGGACTTGACTAGTGGGAAATGTTGTACGTCTTGGTTGTCCTGATCATCATGATACCGGATCGTCAGCCAGCGCTGCTTTCAGGAAGGAAGTGTAGTAGTAGCAGCCGATTTGAGCAGACTGGATGGCCGATACATTGGAAAATCTGTGCAGGTTTCTATTGGCTGTAATTGACTTTTACACGTGGAATTCCTCGGTTGTTTCTGTCAACCAAACTGAGATTAACACCATCCAGGCGAATGTTAAATGTAGAGGCTGGGGACTAAACACGTAAAACTATAATCTTGTGTTTGGAATTGGCCGCATGCAGGATTACCACCCAGCTAGAGTCTTCACTCTGGTGTATCAACCATTCGCATTAGCGGCTCTTGCAATCCTGACGGTCTATGAAGCGAGAGTCAACACTCGGAAGCGCCTTCTGTGGGGCTATGCTCTTTTCTGCTTCTTTGTTCTTCTAATACCAATCGTAAGTAGTGCTACTGGCGTTGGAGATCACAAACCGGTGCAATGTGTTTACTGCCCCGGTCGGCACCGTAGTGGTTTCTTTGCAATTCCTAGAAGTCCCCCGAACAGCTAACAGGCTGTTCGTTTCTTGATATTACCACATATCACGCCGTCCTGTTTCTCAGCGCAGAAGCATAACACTCTACCATTTGAGACTCTACCACTCGGGGACTTGCGGCCCTCATATTTGTTCCTTTTTTATGGATCTAGGGGCAGTTCTTGGGCCCCTTGGTCTGGATATATTACATGGTTTAGGTCACTGTTGAACCTAAAATCATGTGTACATTGAGACTAAGGTCCATAGTACTGCAGCATACAAGGCTCTTTGTCAGTCGTTCAATCAACTACTGGCGAAAGTGTAGAGCAATGAAGTGAAGCGAGCAAATACTTGTAATACCCCAAACTGATCGGAGGATACCCCAAACTGGATACGTTGCTCCAAGAAACTGTCTTTCTGTGGTTGTAAAGCGAAGGAACCTAATGCAACGAAAGTATCCTGGTCTTTCAGCTGGACCTTGCAACGTCAGGAGATGGAGGCATTGGTGTATTCATAGGAATATGTGTATTTATAGCCGGATTTGGGCTGGCCGATGCTCTCGTACAGGGAGGAATGTTGGGTGACCTGTCCTATATGCACCCTGACTTCATTCAGGTGCGTAACTGGGAGAATGAGAGAATTTGCGCTTTTAGGGCCGAGATGTTGTTCATTTTGAAGAGCAAGCCTTATTTTGACAACGTGAGTTCTTATAATCTGCAGGGATTTTCAGCAGGCCTGGCCACGTCTGGGGTTTTAACATCAGCTTTACGGTTCATAACCAAAGGATCGTTCGAGGGCACACAAGATGGTCTACGGAAAGGAGCACGTGAGTGCACGTGCCAAAAGAATGGCTTTTAGAAAGTGCTCGTGAAATTGTGATGACAATCTCAAAGTCTAGTTATGTAGTGAGTTGGCCTTACCGACTTCCGTGCATCTAACTGCTCCATTGTTTCTCCTCGTGCAGTTGTGTTCTTTTTCATCTCCGGACTGTTCGAGATAATGTGCTTTCTGCTGTATTCTTTCGTCTTTCCCAGACTTGAGATTGTGAAATATTATCGATCAAAGGCTGCTTCTCAAGGTTCAAAAACTGTTTACGCTGATCTGGCTGCTGGTGGTGTCACCAAGAATGAAGCTACGAAAGTAAGAAATTAACCTCTTTCTACTGTTACTTTTTCGTCTAACTGCCTCTGTATCGTTGTCTTTAGGCAAGTACTGAGAACAAAGAGTTCTATTTTGATGGGATTGCAGACGTAACGTTCATATGCAAGGTTTATGTTTATTATCCGTCCATTATCCTGCCATTCCTTTTCTTTTCATAAGGTGTCTTTCTGTTCCTCCTCTCTCCGTATGTGCGTTTTTTGTGGTTTCCCCAGGTGACATCTATAACAAAACCATGACTATCATGTGACTGCAGTTAAGATGCGAAGCCCTTAAATGTCTTTACCCGGCTACATGACAGACTTTCCTTGCTCTCGGGACTGGTCTGCTGTGGGAATATCTGATTTTCCCAAGCCTCAGTTATTGCATTGTTTTCAGAGGAAACAAGTTGAGGATGGATGGATTGGGAACCTCTAACAAATCAATTACACCATTGTGCAGGATTCCTCCACGTCTGATTATTGGTACCAGTATTACTATTCTTTCGTTCGGTGACCAATTCATTTTACATCCCTATATGAGATACTGATAGGGTGCGCTCAATATTGGTGTTGACCAGGATATGGAAGCAGCCTTCAATCGTCGGACAAACTCACAACTCCTGAAAGAGAATTGGGATTATGCTTTAGTAATTGTAGCCTGCTACATACTTAGCCTCTCGATATTTCCAGGTTTCCTGTCCGAGGACACAGGCAAACATTCTCTTGGTTCCTGGTAAGAAATATTTCCCATTCCGTGAGATGTTTAGGATGTTACTTAGATCTTCTACTGTCATGCCAACATTATTTTCCATATTTTTTCACTGGACAAGAGCGAGAGTTATAAATTTCTTCAGGCTATGTTGATTTAAAGTACAAAAGACACTATTGAATATTAAGTCCCATTTTGCATCTCTTGTGCAGGTATGCTATCACCCTTATAGCAATGTACAACTGTGGGGACCTTCTTGGTCGATTACTCCCACTCATCAAAGGTCTCTTGGTCAGGAACCGTCCATTGCTACAGGTTCTCACTTCCGTCAGATACGGTTTCATACCAGCATTCTATTTCACCGCAAAATATGGTACACAAGGATGGATGCTGATGTTGTGTATAATATTGGGATTATCCAATGGTTATATCACCGTCTGCGTTTTTATCAACGCTCCACGGGGATACTCGGTAAGCATAATCGAAAATCCTTGCTCTAATTAATCTAAAGACGGTGAAACTATGTAAGCATTTCCGCCTTAAGTGGTTTCATATTTCTTGTCTCCCAATTACGTTAGACAGCAGATTTTCTACAGCCGTTCCAATAGCCTAAGATCTGCACATTGTCAACTTGAGTAAGAAAATGGTTATTGCAGTGGAAAGACGGTTTGGAATGGATGGTGAACATGAAATAAACGGGCAGAAAGTTAGTGCTTTTTGATGGTGTAACATAATTTCATCGTCGGGAGAGTAGATTCTGGAATGCGTGTTGAACATTCTGATTCAAATTGGTTTCACCTGTCAATGCAGGGCCCTGAGCAGAATGCTCTGGGTAACATCTTAGTCACTTTCCTTTTAATGGGAATCTTTGCTGGAGTTGTGCTTGACTGGTTGTGGCTCATCGGCAAAGGGTGGTAGAAGCTTTCTTCCATGAAAGGGGTGAAGGTTGCAAAGCCTGGCTGGAACTAGGATTCAAAATCAAATGATTCTTTCACTTGAAGTCTCCAAGAGCTCAAAGTCTCACTATACGTCTTCAAGTTACATCTTATAGTGGGAGACATTGAGTGACGTAGTTGTAGGATTTAGAGCTACTTTTATTTTTGTATTCATTTCCCTTGTTGCCATATTTCGTCCTCATATTCGATTGTAATGTACATGTACAGATCGAAGGAATGTTGTCATGGTTCATAAACTTTTCGGCATTTAAGTTCTCGTATTTACATATAAAGGGATTACAGTAGAAACTTCTTGTTTGCTCAAATTGTGTTTGAGATACCTATATATGTGCCTGTATACCATCAGCATCACGTTTGGTTACACGTCAGCTCCGCGTTCTATTCCATGTCAGCCTTCCTGTTTCTCAATGACTCACTTTTCTGCCCAGCGTTTATTTATAGTCTTACACATCACTCTTTTGCCTGTACCTCACCTCTTTACACTGCACATGGGCACTTCTCTGTGTGGCAATATCTCTTTCAGATCCATCTCTACTCTGAATCTTACTCACACTTTCCCACATGGGCACCTCTCTGTGTGACAATATCTCTTTCAGATCCATCTCTATTATGAATCTTACTCACACTTTCCCTTTCCCTCTGGGGAGAATTGATTGGCTCACAATTAGGACACGTTTGCTCACCAGTCATTTCTCTACAGACCCTGATTCTATTCTACAGCAGTTAAGGGCTTTGAGATTTTGCCATACAGGGCAGGTTTCGACTCTTCACCCCTTACTTGACTTTTGGAATGATATATGTCATTTATTCTTTACATAATGGCAAATGCTATGTGGGCCAAACAGCGGGTTCTGCATTTCGAAGATTCCAACAACATTGTCGCCTTGGAAAGTCTCTCTCTGTTCTTCGTACTTCTTCTTTTGATTTTACTCCCTTGATGGCAGCAATGGCCAAATTTGGATTCCATGGCTTTCGACTGTTCCCTATGGTCCAGGTACCACCAGGTACTCGATTTAAAGATTTTGCAGACAAGGAGGAGCTTTTCTGGATCCGTCTCCTCAACTGTTGGGTTCCTAGGGGTTACAATATTCGGGGAAGAGCATCTCGCATCGACCTTAGGCGTCTTCAGAGAGAAAATTCCTTTCTTCTCTCCTCTATCACATCTCTGTTTCTTCTACTGTGGATCTTTCTCCCCTTTCTACATCCCCTGCTGCCAACTTTCCCCTTTCTAGACGATATGCATATAGAGATTACCTCCGACGAATTTCTCATCTCTTCTTAATGGTTGACTCTGATACCCTCTCTGATTCTTTTCTCACACGTTTTAGAACGTGAGGAACTTGCTGAGGATCATTCACGTCCTTAAAACTACTCCTTCTGCAGTTTTACTGAGGTCTGCACCAGACATCACTAAACTCCTCAATCGCCTTTTGCTCTTCCTGTCTCCATACCTCACGCATCGTAGAGGAACTCCAGACATTTGTCCCACCTTGATCATTTTCCCTTTTACCTCCAAGGAGATAGACAAAGTTTGCCTGCAATCTTTGTTGAGGGACCCGGAAGTTTTACAAGCTCTACCTCCAGGTACTTCATTTACTATCCCTATCGTTGCTTTTAAGTATGGAAAAACTCTAGGCCGTTTACATTTTAACTTTGCTTCACTATCACGGAGGTTATCCAACTTTTCCTCTCCTCCTTCCCCTTGCAGTCGCCTTAAACATCCAGGTTTCATTAACCCTTCACATGGGCATTTCATTACAACTTCCCTTCAGATTTTACCTTCTTACAACCTATCATTCCTTTTCTCCAGAGGAACCAAGTTTCGCATGTCATCCACCTCTCCACCCTCTACTTTCATTGCGATTCAAACTTGTATTCGCAACTTTGTTTTTTACTATGAAGCCATATTGGGCACCGAAGGCATTTTTGACCAATGGAAAGTCACCCTTCTACAAAAAGTTCAACTTTTACTCAATCTCCCTCCCATTGTAGACGCTTTCAATTCTGTAGACCCTCTTTTCCTTCATCTCACGATAGAAAACTTCTTCATCATTTTAAGTCCCATTTCATTATTACTTATATGGACAAGTGTCCCAATAATTTTGTATTTGTCTGTAGACACTTCTACATTCAAACTTTACTTAACGAGCTTCATTCTCCTTCAGCAACCTATAAACTCTCATTGATTCCTCAAACCCATCTCTTACTCTCTCACCATAGTTTCAATACCTCTCAAGGCTTTCGCACTTCCAAGGATTCTGAGAAACTCCCTTACTTCTGCTGTGCTTGGAAATTCCATAAGTCTTCCGTTGTTCCTAGGTTCATTGTTGCAGGCTACTCTACTTCTTTATCCGAGCTTTCTTGCTGGTTAAGCTCATTCTTCAAAGCACTGCTACCTTCTGCAAACGACCTCTGGACGACTGAATTCTTACGTGTGGGGCTGATGGTGGACTCTAGTTGGATCTTGGACGACTCTTCTGGTGTTCCCGTTTTACTGGAGCAGGTGCAAAGACTGTGGAAGATTAGATCCTCTTCTCCCACAGACTCTGTGTGGGGCTGATGGTGGACTCTAGTTGGATCTTGGACGACTCTTCTGGTGTTCCCGTTTTACTGGAGCAGGTGCAAAGACTGCGGAAGATTAGATCCTCTTCTCCCACAGACTCTGGTTCGTAGCAGACTCTTGCCACCTTGGAAAAAGTTCTTTTTCAAAGTTTTGATTTCACCATCCTTTATACAAAGATCCACCTTCACGATCTAAAAACAAGGCTGTCTACTCTCATCAGATCTATCTTCCATTATAGGTTCACTATGAATAGGGAAACTATGTCATTGGTAGAAACCTCTACACTTGACTTCAAATATAGATGGCTTAAAACATAAATAATATCTCTCAATTAACAAAGCACCTCAAATTCATGGCTGTTGATGAGGCAACTCTCATCTGTTGGATGCTATTTCTTTTTGATAACCTCTACATTACTTTCGGGAATCAGCTCTTCCATCAAGAGATTGGAATTCCTATGGGGACGCCTTGTGCTATCTTCGTGGCTAACCTATACCTCTTCACCTATGAACTTGATTTCATCCGCAGACTATTGGATGCCAATGATGTTGCACTGTTGCATGACCTGTCCCAAGTTCGCAGATATGTTGATGATCTTCTGGTGGTTGGCTCAGGACTTGATCATTTCAAGGATTTTATGTATATGGAGGACGCAGCTAGAGGACGAGGGATCTATCCCAGACTTTCCTGTGAGCTAGTTCGAACTCATTTTGGCACTCATTGTGATTACCTCGACTGTCGCATTACCCAGGATGACTTTAATATCTTTGTCTCTATCTATGATGAGAAAGAGCTACCTCACTTTGCTCAAATCAAGACAATCTCGCTCCCTCACGTCCTTTCCGACATTTCATCTAAATGTAAATTAGGTATTATAAAATCAAAGTGTGTTAGATATGGAAGGATATGTAATTCCAAAAAGTCATTCGTTTCAGCTTGTAGGAAACTTATAAATAGCTTTATCTTTGAACATTACCCTCTTCATATGATCTAGAAAAAATTTCGCTTTGTCTTACAAATGGAAAAAGATATCCATGGTTTTCCTGGGCTTAGTATCTATAGAGATTTAAGAACATCCATTTTTTCTTCCAGGTGGGGAGCTCTCGTTCGAGCCCACCATTAGCTTTCAATGTAGGCTTGTTTACCATAGCGGTGATCAGGACTTATTCCTGACTGTTTATTTAGGCACTGGTCAGAACAGTTTCTGTTCTCATATACATATATACATGTCTCATGTTTGATGCATCGCCCATTCTCAGCTATGTGACTATCCACTTTCTTCCCTTTTGCCCCAACTCACATCTGTTGTTTTACTTCATGGTTCCCTTGGTTCCCTTGTCTGTGTTATGAACAGTCTATCATTTTCAGTTTCCCCCGAACAGAATGGTGTATTTTTGATTGTAGGTCTTCCATTACAACTTGTTACTCACACTCCTTACATGATTACGCGTTTCAGTATATCTGTTCTCTCCCATTGATAAGGATACATCAGGATACATTGATATTATAAGTAAAGTAATATGTAGCATAGCTACACTTGGCATTGTCTCACACGTGTGACCATCTTGCCTGGTTCCTTCACAGTTCCCGAGGCTCTCTCAGCACCCGAGGCCATCCTCGGAAACCCTCTCCTTCTCCTTTACTTTCTGCTCATTTGGGTTATAGTTCTTGCTTAGCTCATAGTGCGTTCCCTCGTTAGTCCACCTTTTCATGCCTGTCCGTTCTGCCTTATTCTCTGCTCTCTAGCTCTCAGCTTCACACTCTTCTAACTGGCTCATTCCTTTGTTTTCTTACTAACTCCTCCTGGTTTCTTTATGCTTCGCTCTCTTTTACTGCTCACCCTGATAGACTTTGTCCTTGCAGGTGTTTTTCTAGGGATGTCTCACATCACTCACATTCTCTTGCTTTTGATCTTTTTCTTCTTTCCCTTGTTCACAATTTAGTTCATGCCTGCATTATGCATTCGTCTGATTTTTGCTCTTTTAGGACTTTAAGCTCCAGTTGTTCATTTCTGTAGCCTTCCATTTTTGTAACCTTCTCCTGGTGGTTTGTTATTTCATTTAGTACTGATGATAGATGGCTGTTTATTACTTCAAGCGGCGCTGTTGGAAGCAACCGAGTTTGCCTTGGCACTCATGAGTTTTCGAGCAGACACTCGAGATGAGGAGTACTGACAATTGTTCAGCTACTTCGGCATAACGTGAGGCACTGATGAAGTCGTTGGTGTTATCATGGAGGTTTACTATGGCCGCCTTCTGCTTCCTTTAGTTTTTTAGCTTATCCAAACTCCAGTGTCCATAGCGCTGGGAGTGATATACTTTATCCTGTCCTCTTACACTACGCTATAGTTACACTCTTACATTTCTACCCGTTTTTGTAGCCATATCCTTTGCAAAATGCCTGCCACATCCACACATTCCTGTACTATTTCACTCCCTAGTCTTTTCCCTTCGCTCTCTGATTGCTTCCTACCTCACTCTCTACTGTTAGTAGAGAGCGAGGTAGGAAGCACTCCATCCCACGTTCTTCATCTTCATCTGCGCAATGTATCCTGGTGGGCTCTTATAGCAAGTTTCCTATTCCTCTCGCTTCATCCACGCACTGCATCCTGGCGGGCTCTTATAGCACATAACACGTTTCCTATGCCTCTCGCTTTTGGTTGCATTGCTGCTCTCGACTTCATTATTTTTTACTGGTAAACTCTTACATCAAGCTTTCTAACCCACGCTCACGTTGGCCTTGCTGCTCTCGATTTCAAGTTCATTATTGTCCATTGGCAGTATGGTATTCTCAATTTCTTGCACTTATGCCTTTGCTGCATGTTACTTTTTTGCACTTATACTTTTGCTGCAAGTTATTTTCGATGCATTTTACACTAAAGCTTTCATACTACACTAGCACTGTAATTCAAGTACATGTTGTTTATCGAATATGTGCACTTGTGCACTTCATGAGTTCTGGATAACCCGTTCCCAGAACGGCTTCTACTCTCATTTACCAATATATGTGCCTGTATACCATACTGTTGTTTGGGAGTCCTACTTGACTTCTGAATTCATATATATACTGTATACTTCACCTTCACCTTAATTCACTTCACCTCTGCTTTTCCTGTTGACTTGTCCCCTTCTCGCGCAGCGCTGAAGTTTTCTTGCTCCACTCTCGTTTCACTAATGAACCTCTACTTGACTCGTTCTCATTGTTGTGTCCTGGACTTTCTCTCTACTATTGAATGTTTGTGATTTCAGGGATCCATCAGGTATGTCCCAATTTCTTCCCTCATCTTACAGATGTGGATTCTTTTCTTTCTGGACTGATCCTCATTATGCGGCGAAGGCTCCGACGCTTATGTATGTGCTTGCACTTTTGCTTGCCCTTGCTTTCCACACTTCCACTTCTGTTCTTTTTGACATTCCCACTCCTTTTGAGCAGCACTTTAGGGGAGCAACCGAGTTTGCCTTGGCACTCATGAGTTTTTGAGCAGAAACTTGGTATGAGGGGTACTACAATTGCTCAGCTACTTCGGCACTGAGGAAGTCGCAGGTGTTTTCGTGAAGGTTTACTATGGCCGCCTTTTGCTTCCCTTTGCTGTTTAGCGTCTCAGGACTCAAGCGTCCATAGCACTTGTTGCGATATACTTTACATTCTGTCCTTTTTCACTTTGCTCTCGTTACCCTGTTACACTTAGACAGGTTTCTGCAGCCACACCATCCTATAGCTCTCGCATTGTTCCACTCCTCCATTCCCAAGCTAATTCACTCCTTATTATTTTTCCTTTGCTCTTTGCCTGAATCATGGGACCTCTTGTGTATACTGTGTTCCTACCTGACTCCAGCCCATGTAATTTTTTTAATTGTTCACGCATTGCTTACTGGCAGTCTTTTACATTGTGTTACCTACTTCTCACAGTCGTCTGCATAGAGTCGATTTCACAGTGGTTTACTAGTCTGTTAGCCATATGTTATTCTCAATTTGTTTCAATTATGCCTTTGCTTCAAGTTACATTTGATGCATTCCACATTATAGATTTCTCACTATTCTAGCATTGTGAATCATGTACATCTTGCTTACCGATCATTTGCACTTCATGAGTTCTCGATAACCCATTCTCAAAACTGCTTCTGTTCTTGTATACCTATATATGTAAACGTTTCAAATTTATTGGGGAAGAGTAAAGCCTAACAGCAATGTAAACAAACACTAAGGAATATTAAGAAGCACGTTCACTATACCACTAATGATCACCCTTTATGGAAGATTAATCATTAACTTCGTCTGTCTATACTAAGGTTTCATTCTGGTGCCTAAAACATAGCTATAACATCACAAGTGCAGATTGATGAAATATTAATATTAGTAATTTTAGTAATTGTTTTGGTTCTCAATTTTGTAACATACTAAAGAACATACCAACATGTGCAAATGTGGTTACAGTTGAAGAGGCATGCATCTTAACTTGAGATACCTTCCTTCTCTTCTTGGATTCACTCTCTTGTCCCATTCCATCATTCTCACCATCAAGCTCCTTTTGTTATTTGATCTCCTTTAGAGGCTCGTATGTTCACATATAGATTACTTGGTTGAGACACATGTGATGGGCTTGTGCTTTCCTCCTCTTGCAAGTGCTCACTTGTAACAAAGTCTTGAGAGTACGGTACAAAAGGAACATACTCTAATTCTTGTGTGCTAGGTTAAAGAAAAAGAATGGAATGCAAATTTTCTAAGAAACCAGTTCTTGATGCAAGTGTGTCCTCGGTATCATGATATCTACTCTTGGGGTTCTCGGGTGACTTGGGAAGAAGAGTCTTCCTCCAATATCATCTATGCAAAATCATTCTCTACTCCTAGACTTCCAAGAGTAGGTGGAGGAATATTAGTTGTACTACAAAACAACATCCATTTTGGCATAATGGGGACAGATATGATTAAGCTTGTCATTTAATTGTCTTTAATCCTCATTTTCACTCCTTTTTGTGAGGCCTTCTCTCTTGCATTTGTCTTTCCAATTCCAAGCTGATTTGTATGACAACATATAATGTACCCAACTTTTTGTTTAATCTCCTTGCATTCATCAAATTAGAAAAATCCTTTCTAAAATTTACAAGGTAAGTAGCCATGTAGGGCTGTGCTCTTCTACACAAGCTTCTTGCAAGTGCCTTGATGGATCTACTTGAAATGGTCAAAGTCTTCAAGATAATCTAAAACTTGACTATAATGATGTGATACCATTTTAAACATGTAATCATCATTAGCTTTTGATTTACACTCAAAGAGAGTTCTTGACTATGATGACTTTGATAGTGATGGTCCCAAAGACACTCCCTTTGATAGCCCAGATGGTCCTGAAGATATCACCATGTTAAGAAGATCTTGGAATTTGTATGGATGTGGAACAATAGTAGTAGCTACGAGTATGATAGAATCTAAAATGTTGATAGATTCTCCAAAAGCTACATGGGTTATAGAATGAGGAAGAGGTGATAATAGGTGGCTTTTAGAAAGCACTTCATTGGCTATAATAGGGGCGGTAAGATAAGGAGTTTGAGAGTTGATGAAGGTGGTACAATTAGCGAGAGTGGATTGTCTATGACTCTTGTGATTTGTTGCAATTTATTACAAGAGATCATTTCTTCTAGAGGTTCAAGTGATTGAGGAGATTGAGAGTCGGGGCTCATAAGCAAACCTCTTGAGGCTGATTTGTGTTGCTCCATTGCATTCATATCAATGATACATTCCTATGCATACAAAGGCCGGCGCTCCAAATTTCAAACGTGGCTGTACAAAATTAATTCACTAAATTAACTTCCCTTGTACTCTTGGCTTGGCACCCACTACATTCAACAATGTGGTGGTGAGCCAAAGCGTGCTTCTAAGATATTTACAATCCTCAAATTCCCCTCAATCCTATCATCTTTCTCCCTCATTTTCCCTTTGAATCTACGGTGCTACCTTCATGCTCTCACCTTGCACACCTATGTAGTTGATAGCATTTCCAAACAAGAAACACCTAAGCTCTCCTCTCCATGAGGATTGTCATTTTGAATTTTCCCTCTTGATCTCCTCCAATTTGATTCACTATGCAACTTGATTAACTCTTGAGCTTGATTCTCTTTCGAAAAGTATTTCTTCACATGCAAAAAGTTGAAACTTGTGATTCCTATTTGAATTCCCAAGAAATATGATTGTCCACATAAGGCCTTAGCTTGTTCAAACTTCTACTAAGTGGTATCTTCTCCAAAATATGATGTAATTAAGATTCGTCCTTTTGATTTTTCCTAATCATCACTCTTGTAACTTTCAATATCCAAGAAAAGAAAATAAGCCTATCAGGTAGGTGAAGACCCATAAATACCCATAAATATATTTATAGACTTTGCTCTTTTGCAAAATTATTTTTTATGGAGCCTATTTAAAAATTTTACAAGTATCCTTGCACCTTTTGTTAATATCCCATAACTTCTATTCTTGAATGTGTCACGCCATTTGTAGTGCTGCATTTAGATGCTCGGACACTGGAGTTCCAGTGATAGTAGATAGAGTTATTTCAGCAGTTTCTCAAAGACTACTTTCCGACGGTCAGATTTTGTGTTCAGGGTACTCACTTCATGGTGGGGCCCACCACCACTTTGCACCGTCAAGTGTGCCGTCAGCGGGAATGTTAGGGTTTCAGAGCTAGCTCAAGTTCAGGGGGTATAGTTTCAAAGTGAGCTCTAGAGAGCTCACTTCTCTGATGTTGAGCCTTCGAGTTCCTGGCTATGGTGGACAGAGGCCGACGAGCGTCACCTAGATTCTCTATGCTTGAGTGGGTGTGGCTTGACTATAATCAGTGCCCAATTGTTGGTAGTTTATAGAGTGACATATCAAGTACTGATATGAGTTGTGTTGATTTGAGAGTGGTAACCAATCTGATTACATCAAAGAAGTGAAGTCAGGGGGAAATCGGGTGCAGGAACTTTGAGTGTTGGTGGTATCTCCAAGCTTGATGTATCATTGGTAGCTTGATTCAAGTTCAGTGTTTCCCTCCTAGTGTGTAGAAGCTCGTTCAATTGATGCAGATTTGGCAGTTAGGCGGATGGTGTGCGGAGGCGTTGGCCAAATTTTGAGCAAAGAAGGAGCAAATTTCAAACAGTGGTTGTGATTTTGAGCTCAAGAGATGAAGACATGACCAATTTGCTGCGAGTTGGGCTCAGAAAGTCAAATTGAAGGTGGAGTTGAGAAGCTATTCTCATGAATTTGTGATTTGGGAAAACATGTGTTGTCAATTTGGCTCAAGTGGAAAGTTAGCGGGGGATTTGGCGGACAACTAACTTTAGGGTTTACGTCAAATTTTACGTCAGATTTTGGTTGGAATTTACGTCATATTTTGGCCAGATTTGGAGGAGTTTCGCTAGTTTGGAGGACTTTTGCAGATGTGGAGAAGTTTTGCCAATTTTAGAGGAGGTTCGAAGTGGCAAGAAGAAAGGCCTCATTTGGTTGAATTTTGGCATTTCAAGGCTTCAAGGCATAAGGCTGTGGGCTATGAGAGGCTATGAAGGCCCAGAAGGGCCAATAAGCTGTCGTGAGGCTAGCTAGTTTAGAGTAGATCTTGGTCATTGGTTGGAAAAATCTGCCTTTCCTGCTAGATTATGCGCAATAGGGTTTGATCTCTAGATCTCTTGTTCCTAGACTGGTGCCCTAGCCAACTAGTCCACCCTCACTTGTTGTCATAGTGATTGTGCCACTGTTATCTATACACATGTAGCTTTGGCTAGGAGATGCAGTTTGATCTCATTCTTGGTGATCCTGGTAGCTTAGGACTTAGATACAAACTTCTTTTATGTCAAATGCCAAATGGTAGCAGAGTCAGTCTCGTGTTGTGTTATGAGATGGAGTGTTTTTGTTTAGATTTCTTGTGATTGGATCCCCTCCATTCTCTACTTCCTATTTGTGCACCATGTTTGTGTGAGGTGCCTTGACTTTTGAACGTCGATGCTCTGGTGTGCTCTCGATGGTGAGGCTGGAGTGATGACCAGTCAAACTACCTTTGTTTCTCTCCGGTGAGGCAAGAAGTGATGACCTGCAGATCGTGAGAGTGCGTGTTATGATGGTAGGTTACAGTTGCACTTTCTCCTAGTGTAGTTATCTCGGTTAGAGTTACATTAGTGGGTGGTGCTTAGTTGGTATTGGCACTTGGTGGTGTTGGCCCGTGGTGGTGTTTGCACTTGGTGAGGTACTTGCGGTTGCAGTTGGTGGTTTGGGTTTGCTGTTGCGGTTACTTTGTCACAACGGAGTTCTTTGGAGATTCCAAAGGAGTTAGCCCTACAATACGCAGTGGGTTTACTCGGAGTGGTGCTCGGTATCAGCTTGTATCTCATGTCCCAATGAGGGAGGAGATTGACTCTGAATTGGAGTTCAACACAAGAGTTGATTCAATTGAAAGTGCACTCGGTCAGTCCGCACCATTGTTGTGGGACATGGATGAGATTTATGGAGCCTCCAAAGGCCCTAGGCGTTACTTTGGTACAGTGGGTACCATTGAGTTGGATGACTTCATCCAGGAGTTTGATAGTTGGTGTGATCTATAGCAGATGCGGAACCCAACTTTGTTTACACCCTTCATGGCATGGAAGGGGTTGTTTCAGCATTTGGAGGGTCCATCGATGGATGACTACCATGAGTTCAGGAAAGCTCATTTGGAGGAGATTGAGTTATGGAGACAGTATTGGTCTCCACACTATGTCTCCATCACTTCAGGATCGGTGGCCAAGAGTAGATTGGCTGTACCTACGAGTTCTAGCTCGAGTAGTGTGGGTGGAGCTAGTGGAGGTGCACTAGCTAGAGATAGTGCTACTACGAGTGGAGGTACCGCTGTAGGAGGTGGTGTGGTACCTGGGTTTAACCCCATGGTGGAGTTCTTCTTGTGTTTGAGGCAGAACTACCAAGGGGTACGGACGGACAAGCTGAGGAGCTTGCAAGAGTTCCATTGGAAGGCTAGAGAGAGCCTACGTGAGGCATACACTTGCATGAGGTGGTTGATCAGTTTCACTCAGGGAGTTACTGAGGCCCAGGCAGTCCAATTTTGGTATGGGATACTGGATAGGGAGTTGGATCGTAGAGTTTGTGATGCTACATTGTTACATGCTACTTTGCCTACTTTGGCAGTGGTCTTTGGTTTGGCTGAGCGTATTGAGCTTAACATGGTAGAGGAGAGAGTGGTGATATCTGGATTTGGTAGGGAGACCTCATCCACGACTGTGACTTCTTCTAGAGTGCAGCAGAGTGCACCACGCCCAGTTGGTTTTCGAGGACAAGATGGACAGCCCAGATCTTATGGAGCGAGTGGAGGGCCTAGTGGAGTTAGACCCTTACCCTCATTTTTGGGTCAACAGCAGCCAGTGAGTGGTGGTTTTGCTTGTTGGACTTGTGGTGGACCTCACCATAGGAGAGAGTATACTTAGGGCAGCGGACTTGATACCTTTGGTGCATCACAGCCAGCACAGAGGCAATGTGAGCACTGCCACAGATTTGGTCACACTAGTGACCAGTGTTTTGACCTACACCCGGAGTTACAGAGTGGTAGGGCTACTATGGCAGGTAGTAGAGGAGCTCCAGTTCATGGAGGACGAGGTGGTAGAGGATCTACACCTAGTAGGGGTGTAGTACCTGCCCTTACTTCTAACACAACTATGGCTACTCGGATTCAACAATTGGAGCAGAGATTGGCTAGTATGGCTATTGCTTAGAGGAGATCAGATTTGGGTGTTGAGGCTTCCACCTCATATGTTCGTGATAGAGATGCTTTGGACTTCATGTGCGGAGCAACACAGGTGGATACATCTACAGTAGTGACTAGGAGTGCAGTACGTGCTCCAAAGCCTAGAGGAGCATCAGTGGAGTTGGACCCATCAGAGAGGAGAGGTTGGGAGACAGGTCAGACTTCCCCAATCTTTCATGCTATCTGAGGCATTGTAGACAACATCCATGGTTCCTAGACATCCCAGTAGAGGTGTGGTAGGTAGTGATGGAATACATGATGAACTACCTGCTACTTAGCCACATGCTACTACACAGACTGAGTCTAGCATGATATTGGGGGCGGCTCAGCTGATTATGCGGCGTCCTTTGTTTTTGGCCAGTGATATGTTTACATTGGGAGTTGCCCCAACCCTAGTATTCCGGTTGGCTGCCACGTTGTGTGAGAGTAGGGATGGTGCAGTTCCTACTACTAGAGCAGAGGTGGTGGGTAGTGGAGCTGACTTGGTTGAGGAGCATGGGATCCGTTCAACAACCAGTGGTTTATGGCAGGCAACAACGGCTAGACTGGAGGAGTTGCCAGCTAGACCGGCCTTTGAGAGAGCGCGGCTCACACCTGGTGTTGTCCTATTGGATAACCAGAGGGGGGTTTTCCGTTTGGTGGGACCTTCAGGGAAGGTCTATACACCACAGAGAGTCTTGTTAGACTCTGGTGCGCAGCTCCTTATGTTGGGGAAGGCGGTAGTGGTTGGTCTAGAGTTACGGAAGACCGATGTGAAGAGGTGTTCATTTCAAATCCAAATATCTCTAGGTGGTGGTTTGACACATTACATCATACGTAGAGAGCTTGTTGTCCAGGTTCAGCCTGGTCATTTGACTGATAGCTCGGTGATGAGAGCTCAAGCTATTGTGACGATAGCTGAGTCATATGATGTGCTAGTTGGAGGAGCAGTGTTATACTCCATGGGTTTCAGCATTGACTATTGGGAGGAGACAACCTCTTATAGACCTGGTTGGTAGTCTGGTGAGGGACGAGTATGTTGCCTACCAGTACGCTTCAATAGTGGCAGTCTTGGCTCACTACAATCCGGGACCATGACAACATCAGTTTTAGCTTTTAGTGGTGCAGTTACTTGGCCTGGTGACTTGTTGGAGGGGAACGCCCATGCAGAGGATACTCCAGTACCAGAGGAGATCACTCAGCTTTGGAGTATGAGTGGGATTGTTCCATCCACCTTGGATGTTCCATTGTGGAGTTCAAAGGAGGCATTGCAACAGCATGCAGATCAATTGGTGCAACAAGCTTGGAGTGGAGCCTTCGTACCATCAGGAGATGAGTGTGAAGATGAGCCTCCAGAGGCAATTGCTTTGACACCTCTGTATACCACACTCATTGCTTGTCAGTATCGAATAGAGAAGATATGCCTATTGGATTTGTTTGGTGAGATCAGCACCGGACTAGCTGTGGTGTCACAAGCAAGTATACAAGTACAGAGGTCTTGTATGTAGAGAGAGATGAGACTGCTAGGTGAGTCTCTCTACATCATGTGGCACACTTGGCCTATTGGTATCCGGAGTTATTACCAATGTCAGCAGTCATAGGTTACTAGAAGGCCCTACCATGAGACATTTCCTTACTGGGGGCGCATGACCTAGAGAGACATGGGTCTATTCACTTGGTGATTTTTGGATGGCCATGTCAGGGACATACACGTGCTGGTAGAGGATTTTGTCTTCAGGATCCTTGTTCTGGTGTGTTTTGGGAAATGTTATAGATATTACAACATCTTTAGGTTCATCAGTCCATTTCTCTTGCTTACCTTTTGGAGAACGTTCCTTTGATGGGTGATTCTCGCACCAGAGTGGTGGAAAGTACACATCATGTCCATTCTTGGATGAGACCTGCTATATTGTTAGATGCAGCCAGAGTGGGATCACGAGCTCATCATCTTTGTCTTTGGTGGACAAACCTCTTACCCGGAGAGGTTCTACAGTGTGCTTATGATGGGATTCAACGACTTGACCACATCCTTCTTGATGATATCTTGGATGTTAGGCATTAGTCTCAGACAGTGGTAGTGGCTGATAGGTCACCTATGGCAGTGGTGAACCTAGTTGGACAGCCTAGAGCTTCATTTCCCACACTCATGAGTTTCCCAAGCTCTCATGCTTTTCAAGAGGGAGGACCTGGACTTGTTTGGGACTCACAGTTACAACAGTTGGTGGAACCCAATGCTGATGAGAGAGAGCGGGTGATGGGTTTTCACACCGGTATTACTATTGTTCCAATAGTCATAAGCATCCAAGCATCAGGTGTTAGGTCAGGCTATGGACCTAACTCTTTGACCTGGATTGTGAACCTTGGCTTGGCAGAGCAGCATAGGATGCACTTGATAGGCATCACCACTCGGACACTTGTGAGCCCTGTGCCTATCAAGACAATTCAAGCACATGTTGGGGGCGATGGACCGAGTGGACATGGTATTCTTGGGACACATCCAATAACTACTAGGGAGAGTGGTCTACTTGGAGTCCATCCAGGTGAGCGTGGGCTACTTGGATTACACCCTTGGTCCACATGGGATGCAGCTAGAGGACGTGTGGAGCTTGCAGCCAAAGTGGAGGGAGTTTTTTACACAGAGGTTGGGACCTCTAGTGGTTGGGAGCATGATACTATTGCTCCCAAGGGCCCAGTGTAGCAGTCAATCAGTACGTCTTCCACTCCTACTATAGTTACAGAGGATACTTGGGAGCCAGATCTTGGACCCAAGCCTATTGGAGAGGAAAGATGGAGGGTTTGGAGGTTCTTGAGGAGTCACACGAGTTGTTTTGCCTTCAGTATGAAGGATTTGGGTGCTCTAAAGGGACTTGGTATACGGATTGAGCTGACTAGTGACACACCAATTTTCTGACATCCTTATCAATATAGTGATATGGAGAGAACATTGATTCAGAGTCGGAGTAGTGACCTTTTTGAGGCTGGTTTAGTGGAGATTTCACATGGAGAGTATGCATCAGCGACAATGATGCCAGCCGAGAAGGATATGCATGGCAACTATACAGATAGGCGGATGTGTGGAGATTATTGTCCTATCAACCGACAGACCAGGGCTGATCGGTATGCCATGCCTACACCAGAGGAGATTTTTGATGCGATTTGGTATGCAAAGATCTTCAGTACTTTGGATCTTCGAGCGGGATATCATCAGTTGCCGATCAAGGAGGAGGATAAGTCCAAGACAACATTTTGGGCTATTGATCCTCACGGCAAGGATGTGTTATATCAGTGGAAGTTCCTACCATTTGGGTTAAAGAATGCTCTTGCTGAGTTCCAAAGGGTCATGGATAGGATCCTAGTTGGATTGGATTTTGCTTGGTGTTATATTGATGACATTTTGGTCTATAGCACTATTGTGGAGGAGCATGAGAGACAGTTGTTGGAGGTGTTTGAGAGGTTGAGATCTCATGGACTCAAATTACATCCTGGGAAGTGTAGGTTCTTCCACGAGCAAGTTGAGTATTTGGATCACACTATCTACCCCGGAGGACTTGGTGTTCAGCAGACCAAGGTGGAGGCTATTGCACGTATTCCTTGGCCTACGGATATGAGTAGAGTGCGAGCATTCCTTGGGTTGGCAAAATTCTATTGCCGCTATGTTAGAGGATTTAGTGCCATTGCCAAGGCCTTGACGAAGCTGACCAAGCTTACACATGAGTGGTGTTGGGGAAATGAGCAAGAGAGAGGTTTTGTAGAGCTCAAGGAGAGGTTGACATTTGCTCCTATTTTGAGGAGATCGATCAAGGGATGACCATTTTAGGTTCATACTGATTGGAGTATGTTAGGGCTTGGAGCGGTGCTCACCAAACATGATGATGAGGAGAAGGAGTTTATGGTGGCCTATGCTAGTCGCTCCAACAATTCAGCAAAGGCAAAGTATAGTTCATATGAGGGAGAGTGCTTGGTAGCAGTTTGGGCAGTAGCACATTTTTTATGTTACCTATTTGGTAACCCCTTCACTCTCATCATTGATCATCAGCCGCTGAAGTGGTTGATGGAGTCCGACAAGCTTTCAAGGAAGCTTGCACGATGGGCTCTGATTTTATAGGAGTATGATTTCATGGTTGTTCACAGACCTGGAGTGGTGAATTGTGATGCAGATGGGTTGAGTAGAAACCCATGTCCTAGCCAACAAGATCAGAACGAAGCACGTTAGCATGGTGAGACAGATGAGGAGATGGTGCCAAGTTGGCATGCATTGGCCTTTCTGTGTATATTTGTAGAGGCTTTGGTGGTATCTCTCTCAGCTCATACAGGAGGAGTTATTGAGGTCACAGATCCAAAGAGTGAAGATATTGGTACCGTTCAGCAAGACATTCATGATGATGTCTTAGTGATGGACTATCTTTGCATTGGTGTTGTGGGTGGCACAATTGGGGCCAAGGAGAGAGACCGTGTTCTTCAACGAGCCAGACGGTTCAGATTGGAGGGTAGACATCTTTTGGGTGTATGGGAGGATGGTAGAGTGCAAGTAGTACCACTTCCACAGTTGGTCCGTCATGCTCATGAGGAGCTAGGACATTTTGGAGTAAAGCGTACATATAGCTTACTCCATAGTCATTATTGGTGGCACGGTATGCAGACCGAGGTACAACAGTTTGTTGCCAGATGTGTGGTTTGTGACCGAGTTAGAGCATCATTCAATGCTCCTACGCCACAGTTACACCCATTACCTATCATGGGATTAGGTTAACGTTGGAGTTTGGACTTTGCCGGACCTTTACTGCTGACTGTGAGACATCATCGGTATGTTTTGGTGATGGTGGAGCACTTCTCCAAGTGGATTGAGTTGGTGGCACTTCCTGACAAGTCTAGTGAAGGGACAACTTACTCGTTCCTGGATTGAGTTCTTAGTCATTTTGGTGCACCAACTGAGGTTTTGACTGATCAGAGTATAGAGTTCTTGGGAGAATTTTAGGTCTTGTGTGACAAGGCTTTGATTGATCATCTTACTACATCCCGAGATCACCTTCATGCAAATGGCTTAGCAGAGAGAGTGGTTCAGAAGGTGAAGAGAGGATTGCAAAAGTATGGTTTGCAGAGAGGCCACTTGGGAGATTGGGATCTCCAATTACCTTGGTTGGCCATGGGCTATCGGTTCAGCCGGCAAGCCTCCTTAGCATCCTTCTCTCCATACTTTCTATTCTATGGACAAGATCTAGATTTACCTATAGCCATTCGTCGAGATGCTATTGTAGTTTTGGACTTGGATGACCCTGATGTATGGATGAGCGCATGTTCTAAGCGGGCAGAGATCTTTCGGAGAGTGATGTCGATGGCCTTTGAGAACTTGGCGATTACTCAACATAGAGATACTTTATACTATGCTACCATCAAGGAGGAGGTTATAGACCCTCGATTCGTCAATTTCATCCAGATGACTATGTATATCTAGAGCAGACAGCACCAACAACACTTGATGTTTCTACAAGCCGCACTATCTTGAGAGTGCGCAAGGTTTTTCCATCATGAGTCCTTGTGTTAGAAGGACATGATGGTGTTGTTTGGAAGGATCATTCATGCAATTGTGCGCTATGCCACCTCCCAAACATTGATGGTACTATGGACCCAAGCTTGGCACTTGTACGTGCAGGCTTGAGGTGTATGTTATGTGGCTCTTCAGGTGGAGCTGCTACTATGTTAGTGTGTGATAGCTATTCAAGAGGATGGCATATGGCATGTATGACTCCTCCCTTCACGGTGGTTCCTCAAGGATAGTGGTTATGTCCTAGATGTACTTGACCTATAGCTAGTTCATTCTTTATATGGTATAGATTGCAGACAGGCAACTAACGATGGGGCTCCATAGCACCCGGCCTCATGATCTTTGCCCATTAGAGGGTATACCATATACTTAGAGTAGATGACTATCTGGAGTTAGAGGGACCTCACCGCCAGCTAGGGGGATGATTGTGGCACTTTAGAGTCTATGTATGACTTATGTGTGAGTTGTGCTTCTATAGTGTATGATGTTGACAACAATGTATACTATGTAGCGATGTATATACGCACGACAGCTGTCATGCCATTTGTAGTGCCGCATCTAGATGCTTGGACACTGGAGTTCCAGTGATAGTAGTTAGAGTTATTTCAGCAGTTTCTTAGAGACTACTTTCCAATGGTCAGACTTTGTGTTTGGAGTATTGACTTCACGGTGGGGCCCATTGTCAGTTTGCACCATCAAGTGTGCCGTCAGTGGGACCGTTAGGGTTTCAAAGCTAGCTCGAGTCCAGGGGGTATAGTTTTGAAGTGAGCTCCATAGAGCTCACTTCTTTGATGTTGAGCCTTCGAGTTCTTGGCTATGGTAGACATAGGCCGGTGAGGGTCACCTGGATTCTCTATGCTTGAGTGGGTGTGGCTTGACTATAATCAATGCCCAGTTGTTGGCAGTTTATAGAGTGACAAATCAAGTACTGATATGAGTTGTGTTGAGTTGAGTGGTAAGCAATCTGATTATTGTGGCACTTTAGAGTCTATGTATGATTTATGTGTGAGTTGTGCTTCTATAGTGTATGATGTTGACAGCAATGTATGTTGTGTAGCGATGTATGTTGTGTAGCAATGTATATACGCACAACAAATGCTCTATTCTATCCAATTCTCTAATAGCTTGCTTCATCTCAACCAAGATAACATCCACTCTTCTCCCACTTTGTTCCACCTCACATTTGTAGATAGGTTTCATGCTTATTATAAATGAGTTTTGCTTGGTCTTACAATTTTAGTCACTTGCTCTTTCAAGTTTTGATGGTTGGTCTTCAATTATTATATTGTCCTCTATTTAGATACATGATTTGCTTAGTATTTATTGATTACATGATATATATATATATATATATATATATATATATATATATATATATATATATATAATATCTATTGCTATTGATTTGGAAAAAGTTATATATAAAGATTACATTTCATTTGCACTTCATATGCACTTATTGAGTTCTAAATCCATTATTCTTTGAACAACTTTTGCTCTCATGTCCCAATATATAAGCAACTGGTACATTGGAGTGCAATCTCTTGGTCTGTGTTCAACCGCCTTTTTCTTTATTAAGAAATAGGTTATCTTACTTCTTTATATGTCTTAAAGGACTTGAGACAATACCAATTTAGGATTTATACAATAATTTAAATATTAGTTGCTATAAGAACCAATAGTTTGTAAATAGATCCATTACATTGTATGATTACCCATCCTTTTGGCTCACTTTTTTGTTTGGTTCTGGTTTGTTGTATTCTTCATCTTGAGGTAAGATAATTCAATTTACATACTACTTGCTTGCTGCAACAATAGTTGTAAAATTTTTGGGTAAGTTTATTGTAATGTTTGATGATTCAATTTATTTTTGATTTACAATTTCTTTATTTTCATTTACTATTCATTTCTTGCAATGACACAATACTCCTGATACACTCCAAAATTTTTCCGATTGTCTTGTACCTTACACTTTACACTTATCTTTAGTTAATGAAACATATCTTGCTTCCTTACTTTTGACACCATCTTGGGTCACCACTTGGCCAACCACACACTCTTTAGTTACACATCTCTTTGTCACATGTTGGCTTAATAGTTATTCTTCCTTGACATAAGATGGGTTAAATTACACTTCCATTCCACTTCCCATACCACTTCCTAGTTTTTCTCTTACATTTTCACCCCAATTGATAATCTATCCACAACCTTCTACTCAACTCCCAATTTAGGATATTTGCTTTTTCTTAGTTTTTGCTAGTCATGGGGTCTTTTTGCTCAAGTTGCAACGTAGTATAGAACAATATTTGCCCTTATTTTGGGAAATATCTTTCATTTCCCATGGGGAAGTATCTTTTTGCCTCCTATATAGAACCAATTGCTTAGATCTTACCTCTACATACTCCCAAGAAGCTACATACAAGACTCCTAAGAAGATTCCAAGGAAGTTCCTTCTAGAAGCTACCTTTCTTGAAGTGCAAGCTAAGGTAGCCATCTACTTGGCATACAAGCTAAGCTAGCTATTTATGTAGCCTACAAGTTACTCCATCCTTGGAAGTTTCCTAGAAGCTTCTCACAAAGAAGTGCTTGGACGCATTTAGTACATTCTACCAATAAGCTTCTTAGATGCTACTAGAACATTCTTAGAATTCCTAGATGTATGAAACTTTTAACCCCATTTTGCTATATTTAACTTATTCTACTAAATCATTCACTTATGCTAACTCAATGTTATAATATACTCCCCTCTACTAGTTGGTGATATCCTCATTGCCATGGAGTTTTCAAACTCTTGTATTGCAATTTGAGCACCTTGGATGAGAAAGAGGTTCTCATTTTGCATCATGAAAGATATATTCTTTCCAAGGACCTTATACTCAATTTGTAATTGACGGTGTGGTGCTATGCACTATTTTCACTAGGAACATATGAAAGGCCTAGTTTTGGAGACTGTATGCAAGGAGGCTGAATCTAAACCTATCAAGAATGGTTATGCCTACTTGTAATCCTAACCATAAGGTACTTTTACACTAATTCCCAAGTTTTGTGCAATGTGTAAGAAAAGTGCAACCTGACCTTCCATCACAAAATGCACTCTTGGTTGTTGAGCATCACTTCAAGCATCACCAAGGAGAAATACATGACACTTCTAAGGAAGGAAACCTAAGTGCAGCACACACACACCAATCCAAATGCAAGTAGCTTGATAGCAACTCTCTATACTTCTAGTTCACAAAATTTTAAAGTATCCTTGCTCAATCCAAGAGATACTTCCATCTTTTACTCCAAGAACTACTAACTTGAGCTCCAAATAGAGATTTCTATGTTTTTTGGTGAGGAAATAGTTGCAAGACTCAAAATTATATAACTTCTTATGCATAGCTCTGATTTAGATGTTATAGAACTCAATAAAATCCTGAAAATTAATCTGTCTAGTGATATATGGCAAACCTTAATCTAACCTCTATAGCTCTTGTGATAGTATCTTGAACTAAGTCTAATTTTTGCAATTCAAACCTAATTGAAACCTTAATCAAGGTTTCACTCTTGGTTCTTGCACAATTTTTTCCAGATTTTTTGCCTAGGGTATGTAAACATTAGTGAAAACTAGCAAGCTTTAATGCTTTCAATCATGACGTAAAATAGGAAAAATTGACATTTACTTGTAGTTGAAGATTGAATAACTTATTGGTGCTTATGATACTAATTTTAGTGGAGTTTTTTGCATCAATCCTTGTTGCTTATAAGCCCAAAGCTGAAATTTTTTTACAAGGTAGTTAACCATACTCTTTTCTAATCCTCTTTGAAGTTTAGCAATAGAATTCAACCTCAATTCCTAAATATGGATAATTCTAAAGTTGGGTTAAGTCTTGAGCTTTGTAGAACCAAGTTTATTTGATCCAAATAACTAAATTATCTATTTCAATAATTCACATGAAATTTTTTCACAAAGGTATAAATTCTTGCCACAAAAGTTGCTAGAAAATTCCACAAGTTGATTCAAACCAAAGCTTGAGATATAACTAAAACCCCAAATCTGATAAAAATCTCCACCCCAACACCTTAATTTTAAGGTTTCCAACTTCCATCAATCACACCAGCTTCAAATACAATCCAAACGTATTGTGTCTTAGATGAAACACAACCAACATTTTATCTTATGTCCAACCCAATGAAAATATTATGAAAAGATTATGAAAAGATATTGTGGAATGCTAAGAATACCCAAAATTGTGCATATATGTGCAAATTAGAACTCTCTTATTTGCATTGATCACATCTCAAGCATTATTCATTCAATTCCTCAGGTTTCTCATCTATAGGCTATAGTTTGTCTTGTCTTGTCTTCTCTAGAATGTTGGACTTATCTCCCCAAATGGACATTTGGCAACCTCCCCAAACTTGCAAAACCTTACCCTTGACTTATTGGGAGTCACTTCTTTGTATATTGGACAACTCCACAACTGACAATGACAACTCCTCCTTTTGACACATGGAACTCCAAAGCATTGAGAGACACTTTGTACATCTCCTTTTACAAAATAACATAGATATTTGAACCACAAACTTGCCCATAAGTAAGCACAAGAAGGATAAAAGGACCATGATTCTCCATTATTGATGCCATGAATACAAGACCAAAATGAGCTACCATTTAGGCCCAAAATTGATCACAATGTAAAATCTGAAATATGTTTAGAAAAGGATTTGGAAGAGGTAAATCAAGAGCACAAAATATCTCTTGGTTGCCTCATCTCCAAATGCCCTAACTCTCATGCTACGCTACATACTTGCAACTTGCAAGACTAAAATACACTATATTCTATCAAGTCTCCGCCACCCTATATACATCATAGTCTTGGACAATGACAAGAGTGTAGTCCACATGGCTAACTACTTAAATGTACATAGATTGCTCATATAGCAATTGCTCAAATGTGGGACCTATTGTAAACTCTACTCTAACAATGTGTAGATAAATAGCACTAAATTATTTTCCCTTAGCTAAGCAAACCACAACACAACAACAATCACATTGGATATCATTTTGTGCACAAATATGGTTGAATTTGTATTCATCATTGAGATAGATTGAAGGAAGAGGAGGTTAGTCATGAGTAGGAAAGTAAGATGTATTAGAAATAAAGTTTTTGAATTTGAAACATGGAAGATAGGAATCATCATATGACTTGGAACTACAAGTTTATAACAACCCAAGAAATAATCTAAATAAGATCAAAACGACATATCCAATTGGGAGTAAGTTACACAACTTGGATTTCAAGAGGGAGAGGAATATTACTAGAGGAAAGCATGATCCTAGACCTATGTGAAAGGTGAGGTCACAAAAATATCTATCAACATATTGATTTTGTTGATTTTGGGCAACAAGAAGATGATACTTGGCCTAGTGTAAGGATCTAGATAGCATAGAGGAGAAGGTGGGAGTATAAGAGACATGAGATGATGGTGGAGCAAGAAGAGAGTTGAGAACAAAGTGAATCTTTTCCATAATTGAGAAAGAAGGGAAAGAATCCTATATTTTCTTGCTTGGAATTATTATACGGAAATTCAACAACCACAAGACAAATATTTCAATTAGTGTGATAAATAATGAAACAGAAATAGAGCATATCTTCCAAGGTGCAATTGGCTTGTTTGGCTTTCCTATCAATTTGAGGATGATAGCCCATAGACAAGGTAAGCTTAGTATCGAGTAGCTTAAAGAGTGTTTGCCAAAATTTATCAATAAATTAGAAATCACAATCAAAGGTGAGAACCCTTTGCATCCATGGTGCTGAAGACAATGTCATAAAAAATCTTGGCCAATGTTGGAGCATCCATTTTATCCATAGTATGGGCCAAATGAATTTGCTTATTTGGCTTATAAGCTTATTAACAAGCATTACAATTGTTATAAATCTGGCCTTGGTCTATCTTTGGTAAAGATATGATGAGACTTAAGCTCACATGTTCCCATCAAGCAGATAGAATTGGTAGGAGTTGAATTAGTCTACTTGGCTTTTGGTTGCTTATCTTGTTGCATTGGCAACTCATACAAGATTAGATGAACTCTTGCTTCTCATGCCATGTTTTGCTACCACCCTTAGCATTGTAGGGTACTCAATGTCTACACACATGTGACTAGCAATTGGTAAATCATACACTTCTTGAAGTTGCAAAAGTTTTAGATCTACTATACATAGAATGTAGACTTTTTTCTTGTAAAATAGAAGGCCATCCTTGAATGAAAAGGTATCATACTACTTATCACATTTTATAAGGCAACTTTGCACAAGATGAAAGAAGAGATCTTATTGTAACAAAATCTTGAACTTGGTTTGTACCTTTGAATCACCATGGTAATTATTTTTATTATGGGAGATTCAGGAAAAATATTCAAGTCAAATTATCATGACAAGATATCAAGAATGACATAGAATTTTCTTTGTTTGTACTTAATTTTGATATCAAACAATTTTTACTCCCACCAATGATACCAACTCTTCATGTGCTCCAAATCTAAGGTCTACAATAAGAGTTTGTGGTTTGTGCATTATCACTTGTTTCTCTAAGGGGTAATGTCTCCATACCTTGGTTGCATATACCATTGTAAGTTGTTCTTGATTTCAAGCATTAATTCAATTCTGTTACATTTAGTTATCAAGATATAAAAGCAATGGGATGCAATCCATCTAAAAATTCCTATTGCAATATAACTCTAATTGAAAAGTTAGAAATATCAAAATCAACCAAACAAAGTAATTGAGGATCATATAGTTGGAGGATGTAGCATGAAGACACCATATCATTAAGTTTCTTGAATGCTTCTTCTTGCTTGGTGGTCCACCCAAAGCTTGTTATCTTTCCTCATAGATCAATCAATGGTGCATCAACATGAGCATAATAGTGGATGAACAATTGGTAAGGAATCACCGATCCATTTTATCCTTGAACTTCTATGGTATCTTTAGGAGTATGCCAATTGGTAATGGTATTGATTTTCTACTCTTCAATCTTGATCACCTTGGTTGAAACACTATGGCCCAAGAAGATAACTTCCTTCTATAAAAAGCACAACTGAACTTCTTGGAAGAGAATTTTGATTGTCATATAATCTTAAGACTTCTTGTATATGGTTCTTGTATTCTACCTCCATCTTGTTATAAATTAAAATATCATCCAAGAATACTACAAAAAATTCAATCCAATAGCTCCTCTAATAGCCAATGTGTTCAATCTATGAAGACTATTTGAGCATTAGTGACTGCACAAAAGGTAAAATCCTCACTAAAATGCACATACTTTGTGTAAGAGTTAGTCTTTTGTATATCTTTTCAAAAAATTGGAATTTACCTATAATTGCTTCAAAGATTCAAGTTTGAGAAGTATTATGCTCTAGTTGATTGATCCAACAAGTCATCAATTTGAGACAAGTGATATGTATTATTTATGTTTTTTATTGAGACCACATTAGTCAATATAGAATTGAAATCCTCGATCCTTCTTTGATACAAATAATAGGGATGCTCTTTAAGGAGATGTATAAAATATGAAATCTATATGAAATTCTTCTCCAAAAACTTAGTCAATGTTGTTTGAAGTTATTTTTACACCTTTGGTGAGAGCCTATATATTGGTCTACTTGCTAGAATACTACTTTGCAATAGCTTAAACTTGAAGGGCATATTATGATTAGAAGGTAACCCTTTTGCAAAATCATTTAGAAATATGTCTACAAACTCTTGAACTATCTAATCAACCATTGCCTTTTGAGTCTAGCTATGCTCACAAATTTCCTTGAGCACTTTGCTTGGTCCACATAGAAGAAATAGGGATATCTTTCTCCAAAGCTTGTTATCACTCAATATATTGACAAAATTTCCATCTTGGGGTTGACTACTCTTAGATGTCTTCCTCAAAAGTGCCATACAACCTAAAAAATTCCTTATCTTGGTGTTGTACTTGAATTTGTCCTTGGGCCCAATCAAATTGAACTTGATGATGTTCAAACCAAAGAAGACCTAGATGATATTGTTATACAAGAGAGCTACTAAAAATCTCATACACCTCTATATAGTCCATCCTAATTTTGAATGTAATAAAATATGAGGTATTTAATATAAAAACCTTTCTACCATCCATTATCATTAATTTACTACCTAATATCATCTTGATACATAATTCTTTGCTAATTGCATAGACATGTAATTTTCAAAATTCACACAATCAACTATAGTCTACCATATTAATTGGTTTTATACCTTACAAATGAATTAAAATTGCATAAGTTGAAAGCCTTCAATCCAATTTGAAGAAATCAAGTTTCCAATAAATACCTTTATATCTCTTATTGTGACTCTTTTATTCCTTGATCCTCATACTCCAAGAACTCTATTTAGGTCAAGGTTGTATATTCTTGGTTGGACATTTGGCAATGCAATGTCCAATTTGGCAACAATAGAAGCAACCACCACTTTGCTACAATTATTCTTTGTTTACTATGCAAAGTGATTGTTTTTAGATGCCATCAATCTCCATTGGTGCTGGCTTGTCCTCCATGTGTAGTGTGTTTGCAACTTTTGAAAAGGTCCGGGTTGAGACCAAGTTGTCACAACCAATCAAAGCGCTCAGCCAATTGCATGGCTTCTTCCAAATGTCCGGGCTTGCATATGGTTATTTCTACTTTTTGCATGATTTCAAACCTCTAACAAACCAAACCAATCCAAAGCTTTTTCTTCTTGTATCTTTGGAGTTTACATGATTATGCTTTGGAATTGAGTGATTTAGCTCTTCATAAAACCAATCTATCTCAATTTTACCAATCTATCTTGTGTGGCTTGTGCAACATTCATTACTTGAAATATCTCAATTATGGCTCTCTTGAATTCTTCCCATGTCAAGATTGAATTAACAAATTGTAGTTGAGCTTCCTCTATTCAAAATTTCCACCACAATTGTACCACTCCATCTAGTTGGCTTAAAGCCAACAAGATTCATCTCCATTCATCTAAAATAATCGTTGGCTTTAAAGTACCACTCACAATTATACAAAGTTCTCTACTACATTTGGTAAACACATGCTTTCAAATGGCTTAAGGTTTCAAAATCACACTCAATCTTCTTCTTCTAAAAAATTTGCTCTCTCTGTTTATGGCTATTGTTGACTATCACAATTCTCTCTTCACACAATCAAGTAAGATGTTCTATTTATTGTTACATAGAAATGATAACTTTGTGCATCATCATTATGGCTACTTTTCTACCAAAACTTCCTTGCAATGTCTAGGTTAATACATACATACAACACGTCCACCATTCTCTATAATTTACAATCCAAGGGACCAATGATTATTGGATAAGGTGATAGATTCAATATCTTTTGACCAAAGCATGAAATGATGAATTACGTGAAATAATTGTTTGGTAGTACATGGACATGAAAATCCCAAGTGTTTGGGGAAATGGATTTGATGGTCTAAAGATTCCATCTATCCTATTCCCATTTTAATTCCAATGTAAACGATTGAGGAGAGAAATGAGGGAATAGAAGATCATATTGAAACTCTTAAATGAAACAAATTATGAATACCTAGTATGAGTTAAGGGTTTAGTACATATAAGGAAGCTAAGTACAAGATCACCAAGAAGCTTCCAAGGATGGCTCCTTGTAGAAGCTGCCTTTCTTGGAGTGCAAGCAAAGCTAGTAATCTACTTTGTTTACTTGCTAATCCAACTGTTTACTTAGCAAACAAGTTACTACATATTGGGAAGTTATTAGAAGCTTCTCATAAAGATGCTTCTTGGATGCTTTTAGAACATTCTACAAAGAAACTTCTTAGATGCTTCTAGTACATTCTTATAATATATAGATGGATGTAATTTTTACCCCTATTTTGCTAAATTTAACTTATTCTATTTACTCTGAGCTAACTCAATATTATTACAATATTGGACTCTATATTAATTAAGTAGATTCTAAATTTAATCTAATCTAAATTTCTTCTATTGTGGTAACATAATCATAAACACCTTAAACTAGCACAATATGAAAATATTAACAAAAATGTATAAGTAGAATCTTTTTTACTCTTTTTCATCTATGGATTTGGAATCAAAAATTGTTCTTAGAAAGGACTTAATCTTGAGTTTGTAAATTTAGACTTTGTAGTAAAGTAGATATCCAAGAGAAACTATATTTCATTTCTTCATAGATCTTATAATTTATTTAAGTGTATATGGCCATTGTATATGGACTTTAAAAAACCTTCTAAATGTACTAAAATCTCTTAAAATTAACAAATATAGGTAAAAGTCATAAAATTTGGATCTTTTGTATAGATTAAGATTCTTAAATCATTACTATACAAGGTATGAAGTCTAAATTTTAGACTCCATACTCTAATAAGAATATCAAAGAAAGACCACATTTCCATTTCTTTATAACTTTTATAAATAGTCTTTATTTCATTTGGTGATTTTTTTATTTTTTGATATCAAATTCAAAAGTTCTTATAAGTTATCCTAGGCACTTAAAAATGGTATTATTTAAATATGTTATAAAGATGCATAAAAAAAATAAAAATATTGATCATTATTCCACCATAAACAAGTCTGGCTCTAAAATTATTAATAATCAAAACTTGATGTGTGAGTCTATAATTTTGGAATTAATTACCATAATATAAGATACTTAATAATTATGATTATACTAAATCAAAAAACTTTTTTCAAACCATTTATGCTGAACTATCAAAATTTTACCTTGTATGTTCTCGATCTATTACTTTGCATATCTTACAAGGAAAATGTTTCTTGTGTTTGTTGTAATAATTTGGTTAAGGCTTTGACACTTTATCTTATTTTGGGGAATTAATTGATTTTTCTTTTGTATCCTTGGAATTTGCAAAATTTGAGATGAAAAACATAATTCTCAAGAAAAACCCAAAAGTTCAAAATTTATGAATCATAAATCAAATTCTTAAATTCTATTTGTTGAATTTCAATAAACTTAGTACTTTTCCATTAGTTGCAAGTTCTTGATGTTATTTTTGTTGTACTAGACTAGATATCAATCTAATCTAGTACAAAATCTCATACTCTAATCAGCAAAAGATTTAGCATCAAAACTCATATAAATTTTTTGAAAATTTACCTAATACTCCAGTTATCTAATAAATATTCTCAATTGTACATAAGATACCTAGACTTTAGGGAAAAAAGTGGTGCAAGACAAAGTTCACTCAAAGAGATGATAACCTAACTATTTAGCAGACTATAAGAAATAAAAAATGGTGCAATTTTATGAGAGGAGTAAGTCATCAAGTTTGCAAAGTCAAGAAGTACAAAGCAAATGATCATACAAAATGTTTATAGTACAATATTTAAATCAACAAAGCTATCTTGTCTCCAATCATAAAAAAAATACTTCAAGTCATGAAATTGTTGATTGAACTGTCTTGAAGAGTTTAAGCCAACCAAGTTCATTGATGTCTACATAAATACTCTTACTTCCAATATATAAATAAATTTGCTTGTATAGATAGCTAGTAAATTTTTTAAGTGATAGTGGATATTTTTTAGAAAAATGACTAAAATCTATCAATGATATTCACATATTAAGGATTTAGTAATTGAGGCGATTGTATTTACCTTTATAGGATCAAAATTTAATAGAGTCTTTATTAATACACAATGTTAGTAGATTTGAATCTATTCTTACTTCATGGTAGATTGCGATACAATAAATAATAAAATAGAGAGATTCACAAAAGGACATGTTTGTGCTGATGGCAAGTGGTAGTTTCATATGTACAAGAAAAGGTAAGATTAGTAGGCAAAGATGTTTTATTTCAAAGCACTTTTTTTGTATGATTGATATAAGTAAGAAATATAAGGCATTCATCAATAATTTTAAATATTCTTATTAGGAAAAATGGGCAAATAATGATCTAATTATTAAATCATGCAAGAATAAAAAAGCCAAAGGTTCCATTTTAGTCATCATTTCACTCTCCTAGATATGAATAAAGCATGTCTACTATTCTTGTAGAGAGGTGTCTATTAAGAAATTGGCCAAATATGTGTCAAAGATGCAAAGTACTTACCTATGTTCTATGACTTCGCCATCATATCGAGATGATGATATGTATGTTCTCTTTCATGATTTACGAAATAAATATCTAAGTACAAGTTCATTAAACGATATACAAACAAACTAAGTACAAAGGTTCATTAAACAATATACAGACAAAGAGCATACTTATAAGATCAAGTAATACAACATTTTACGCTAAAAAGTGATTCACTCATATCATAGTGGCATCTTACCTATACTAAGATACCAACGCATGGATCAACTTATAGGCATAAAATCTATGTCAAGGACCGCACTTAAATAATTTTATCTAAATTGATAAAAGAAAATTTTGATTTCAAAAATAAGACTTGTCTCTTCTTTGAAAGCTAAAGTTGAACTATGTTGGTCTATACTTCCTAAGTTATAGGGTTTTGAGTATTAAACAACCTAATAAACTGTAACTCTTTTGGTAGTTTCACCTATCAAAAGTAAGTTATATTAGTTCATCTAACTTATATTAGGTTCGAGTAAACATTACTATTAGACTGCGTGCCACATTGTCCAAAATTTTAGTTTGTAGCATATGGTACACATCTTACATATTGAATCGGATGTCTTGTCACATTGGATTAAATTTCTCTCATATCATAAACCATATGTTTGTCATTTATCGTATATTATAGTGGATTTCTTGCCATATATTGACTTAGATTTCTCTTGAACTATTTTAAATAGAAAAAATGGAATATTATTTCTCTAACATCTTAAGACTTTACGCTTGTGAAGGAACCTAATTAGTGAATGTGAAATAGGAAACTGAGTTCCAACACTTCAATTTCAACGTGTCATTGTTTTTACCGTATGAAATATGCATCAAGAGATTATATGACACTACAGTCATCATAACTTCTAATCATCTTCCAGAGTATTCATTATCTTTGTTGGCCATATTTTTCTGAAAGACAGGAGTGAGTGTTCGCTTCACGTTCAATTCACGATTGTTCGAATTTCCTAGAGAAAGGGAGTAGTAAAAATCTGCGAAAGGCTCATGATGAGATGCTTTTTCACTCTGTTGTACATACTTGTAATCGCGACAACTTTGCACAGGAAACCATCTGAATATATTTAAGAGGCTTGCAAGACTGTCTGAATTATCTCACGGATTATGATGCCAGTTCATCAGTTCATGAGTGAGCCTTTTGCCACTAGATTAATTTTGACGAAGTATTCTGATATATCCACTCATATGTATTTTCAGGGGATGTACAGACAAAGCTACTAGGAAACTCACACATCTTTCCTCGTAATACCTAGTGTCATAAATCTCCTAAATTCGGACAAGGACCTATCACGCTAGGTCATTAAATACCAAACGTCTATCAAAAAGGGTGTGTTGTAATACGTTGTTTCCCGATCGGTAGTTCGTGAAAAATTCTCCCACTGAATGCAACAAGTATGTCCTGAGTAAGAATGTAGTTAGCAGAGGTACGCAACCTCATGATGATCTACTTTATCTTGTTGATACGTTTTGAGGTCCAAGGCACCCCAGATTCGATGAAATGAAACCATGTCATGTGTCTGAAGTGTTTTGAGCTCAGTCATCCGAGGCCCAAAATGAAACCAAACTGACCGGATGCTTGCCAAACACCTTTGAGGTAAGTAACAGCAATTCGAGTATTTACTCACCATCTAAATGGCAAAGGGCACACGGTAGACGAGAGAATACTGCATTTCACAGTAAAGTGGAGGAATTGCGGGCATTGAAGATGCGGAGTGAGACGATGTGATGAGTACTTGCACGAGATAATTATTTCTACAAAGTTGGATATATACCAACCAGCAGTAATTGCCGTATGTTCGCTAGTCGGATTCAGGTCTACGAATGATTACATGGATGGCTATCTACAAACAACCAAGCATCAGTCCAGCAAGTGTAGATCTATGTCCAATTTTAAGTCGACTTCACTTGCCTGACAAAGCAACAGCGAGAAATCGTGTCAGGATACAATCTACTCTCCAATCCTGACGTAGAAACAAGGATGGACGTCGACAAGGGGAGATGATTATAGTATTTTGCACCTGGTCTCACCTGTGCCCACAGGTCCAGTGGCCTTGGGTCTTACGTGCTGAAGATTCAAGTCTTTGTTGTATTTATATATATAAGCAGGAGAGAGTTGTGAAATATCCACTCTATTTTTTCTATAGTAGAGGTTGCTCAAAGCGGGTGACTTGACTTCGACTTCAACTTTCACCTCCACGAGTTCCCCGGATTCCCAAATGATAGAAACAGTCACAGCTCCCCTCCCCTGCAATCCTTCCACCTTCCCAAAGGGCCATTGCTTTACCGGCAGAGCTGGTAACAGATAAAGAGATACCCCATCTGACTGCAGGAACATCTCTGCCACGGCACCTGTGAACCTATAAGAGCAAGGTCCAAAGAAAAGCAACTTAGTCTCTTGCAATGAGAATTGTTTCATATCCCTCTCATGCGCCTAACATAAGAGGTATAAGAAGGTATAAGCTGTCAGAAGACGACCAGAAAGAATAATGGGTACTCGGATCTCATATCTCACTTTTTTCATTGTATTGAGAAACCAATGGGATATTAGCAAATGAGGGCAGAAGCCAATAAGACCAATGGGATATGAGGACATGAGAGCAGAAGCAGTTCGAAGAACAAGGGATCAAGAATTCATTAATTTAATATGATGAGAACTTTTCTTCCTAGTCTTTGAAGTAGATGGTCTATCCTCCAGTCATTCTGACTTCTGATGTATCTGGCATCCTAGCACTCAGCTTTCCTAGTCTTACCAGAGTATACACTCCTGATTGCACTCAGCAATATTCAACTCACTCTTTCTCAGAGCCTTCAAAGATAGTACACAGCAGCACTCACGCAGCATGAAAGGTACCCCAATGGTAAGCAGCATAGAACACAGCTAAAACAAAGTACAAGGTGCTGGGAATGATCCTTGTATGAGAACTTGTCTAAACATGAACAGGGAGCACTCATATATTGGTATACGAGAACAGAAGCTGTTCCCAGAACAGAAGCCGTTCTGGGAACGGGTTATCCAGAACTCATTTTAGTGTAAATGATCGGTAACCAAAATGTACTAGATTCACAATGCTAGTATAGTGAGAAATCCACAATGTAGAATGCATCGAATGTAACTTGAAGCAAACGCATAATTGAAACAAATTGACAATAACATATGGCTAACAGACTAGTAAACCATCATGAAATCGAGAACTCTATGCAAATGACTGCGAGAAATAGGTAACACAATGTAAAAGACTGCCCGTAAGCAGTGCGTGTACAATAAAAATAAAAAACGTGGGCTGTAGTCTAGTAGGAACACTGTATACACCAGAGGTCCTATGAATCAGGCAAAGAGCGAAGGATAAATAATAAGGAGGGAATTAGCTGGGGAATGGAACAATGTAAGAGCTATAGGATAGTGTGGCTGCAGAAACCTGTCGAAGTGTAACAGGGTAATGAGAGCGAAGCGAAAAAGGACAGGATATAAAGTATATCGCAACAAGCGCTATGGACGCTTGAGTCCTGAGATGCTAAACAGCAAAGGGAAGCAGAAGGGAGAGCACTCATATATATGCACAAGCAAGCTCTAGAAGGTTGCTTTGCAGAGCCCTAATTAGGGCTGCTCACTTCACCTTAATCATGTATCTAGACTAATCATGTATTTAGTCTAATCATGTATCTAGCCTAGTCATGTATCTAGTCACTAAACTAGAGATTATCAAAACTAACACTCACACTTAATGAGAGTTTAGGACTATTCCCATTTCTACTACACATTTTATGTGTTTATCTCTAGGTAATGTTTTTGTAAACACATCAGCTGTCATCTCCTGTGTAGGACAGTAAACTAACTTCCCTACATTCTCCTTTTCTTTCTCCTCTACAAATCTTCTTCTAATCTCAATATGCTTAGTCCTTGGGTCATGTACAGGACTTTTGCTGAGTGCTATACTTCCTGTATTGTCACAGTACAATGTAGTAGGACTCTCCTACTCAAAACCCAGCTCCTTAAGAAGTCTCCTGTTCCAGATGACTTCTTGAGTAGCATTTGAGGCAGCCATAAATTCTGCCTCAGTAGTAGACAGTGCAACAGATGTTTGCTGTTTACTACGCCAGCTAATTGCTCCACCACTAAGCATGATGACATATCCACTAGTTGATCTACTGTTATCTGTGTCATCTCCCCAACTAGCATCTGTATATGCTTCAAGTGTAGAAGCAATTATGTTTCCTTGCCTTTTGTACTCCAAGAATGCATCTTGAGTACCCTTTAAGTACCTGAATACTCTCTTTATACCTTTCCAATGTACTTGTGCAGGGTTGCTAGTATATCTAGCTAGTGCTCCCATTGCATAGCAGATATCTGGTCTTGTACAGACCATGATAAACATTGGAGAACTAAGAGCACTCTGATACAACACTTTGTCACAGAGATTCATCTCCCCATCTATGATTCTGCTGTGCTTCCATCCCAGATCAAGAGGTGTAGAGACAGGATTCGCCTCTGTCATCTGATACTTAGCTAGTATGGATCTCACATACTGTGGTTGACTAATTCGGATCCATCTTGCTTCTTTGTCTCTGCTCACTTTGATTCCCAAAACGAGTTTGACAGGACCAAGAATAGTCATCTCAAAAACTAAACACAAGAAATCTATCACTCCTTTGATAGATTCACTATTCCCCAACAGTAATAGATCATCTACATATACAGCTATGTATACATCATCTCTAGTATACACACTCATGTCAGAATCTGCTTGTTTGAAATCCTGCTCTCTCAAGTATGAGTCTAGTTTCTCATACTAGGCTCTAGGAGCTTGCTTAAGACCATATAAAGCCTTCTTAAGCAAGCATACTTTTCCTTTGCCTTCAGTATATCCATCTGGAACATCCATGTAGATAGTCTCTCTCAAATCTCCATTGAGAAAGGCTGTTTTCACATCTAACTGCTCCACTTCCCAATCTCTCTCTGCAGGAAGAGCTAGAAGCATGCAAATAGATCCATACCTGGCAACTGGTGCAAAAGTTCTGAATAATCTGTTGATGCTTTTTGATTGAAGCCCTTTGCAACAATTTTTGCCTTTTACTTCAGGATCTCATTCTCAACTCCACGTTTGACCCTGAAAACCCATTTACAACCAATTGCTTTCCTACTTGGTGGTAAATCAGGTAGTACCCATGTACCATTAGTCTGAAGAGACTTCTTCTCTTCTGCTATAGCCAACTCCCACTGACTCGAATCTGGTCTGAGCAAAGCTTGCTGTAAAGTGTCTGGATCACAATCTTCATGACAGATGTAAGATTCATCTAACATCTCTTCTGATAGAAAGCCAAGTCTGTCGATAGGTTTTCTATCTCTCTGATCTTCTTGGCTCTGTGCCGAGAAGTTTCATGTCATCTTTTGACATCTCCGGAATCTCACTCAGAGATTCTGCATCTGCAGTCTGCTTCTGGGAGTCTTCTTCTGTAGTATCAGAATCAAATACCACCGTCTGTTTAGGCCTTCTTGTGTACACCTTCAGACTCTCCTTTGGTGAACCATCAGCTTCAGGTAGAGATTGCTCTTCTGATGATTTATCTGAAAAACTGACTCTGCAACTTGGGAAGATAGGTTGATCAGGCTGATCAAACTGATCAGCTTGCTTGTGCAACTCATCACTGTTCTCACTCAAAGTCCTCAATTCATCAAAGAGTACATCTCTACTTCTGATAATCGGTCTAGACTTAGGATTGTACAGAAGATATCTTTTCAGTCCCTATTCATATCCTACAAAGAGCATTCTCTCAGCTTTCTTTGTGAACTTCCTCCTTTGCTCCTTGGGAATATGAACATAGGCAGGACATCCAAAAACCTTCAAAGTTGAAAGATTAGGTTTCTTACAACTCCAACATTCTTCAGGAGTTCTTCCTTGCACTGCTGTGGTACCACTGATATTCCTAAGATAATTTGCAGTGCTAATTGCAGCACCCCAAAACTTTCTCTCCAGCTTGGCATGTTGGAGCATGGCCAATGCTTTGTCCACCAGTGTCCTATTCAACCTTTCTGCAACTCCATTCTGTGCAGGACTGTCTCTGGCTGTACAGTCAAGAAGGATTCCTTTCTTTGACAGAAAAGAGAGGAGTTCCTCATTCCTGTACTCTCTGCCTCCATCTGTTCTCAATCTCTTGACTTTCCTCCCAGTCTGCAACTCAGCCATGGCTACAAACTTCTGGAATTTTCGCAGCACTTCATCCTTGCTTTTCATGAGATAGATAAAGCTCTTTCTACTGTAATCATCCACAAAGGAAATATAGTAGGCTGCTCCACTCAATGACTTCTCAGTCATGTATCCCCATACATCAGAATGTATGACACCTAGAAGACCAGAAGCTCTAGATGAAGATTTCTTGGGGATAGGAGCCTTGTGTGCCTTACCTTCTGCACACCCAATGCAGAACTCGAGTTTTCCTTTGGAATCCAGTTTCAACCCATCCACTACCTTCTCTAAAGCATATAGGTTTTGCACTGACAAGTGCCCTAACCTCAAATGCCACAGATGGGTATCATTTTTGTTTTCTGCTACCAATGCACAATCAGAACAATCAACTTCCATCAACTTGAACAACTTCCCTTTGGCAGTGCCATATCCAAGGACCAGCTCTCCCTTCTTCAAAGTGCATTGATTTCTGTTGCTTTCAAACAGAACATCCACTCCATGCTCCATGAGGTGATGTACTGATATGAAGTTCTTGGTGTAATCTGGAACATAGAGCACATCTTCCAAATAGCTATTACAAGAACTTGTGTTAGATCTTCCCATGAAGGCAATAGGAACTTTGCCAGTTCCTAACACTGGATTCAGAATCCCAGGTCCACATTGAACACTCTTGGGAATCTTCACAGGTTGAAGAGTTGAGAACAGCTCCTTCTGGTAACAGATATGAGAGGTGGCTCCAGAATCCAAGAACCATCCTGAACTGTTTGTGGACAACTGCGATTCTACCAACATTCCACAATCTAGTTCTTCTGCTGAGTACCCCTCCTCATCGCTTTCTATCTCATTGCACTCCTTTGTGTTGTAAGCTGAACTCGCAAATTTTTGACCTTTTACTGGTTGAGGTCCCTTGCCTACCTTCTTCAGCTCTCATTCTCTCCATTCTCTTCTCTTGGGACATATAGGTGCAACATGACCTTTCTCATGACAGAAATAACAGATCCTGTTATCAACACTACTAACCCCTTTACCAGATTTACTCACTCTGGATTGCTCTGGTTTGCTCACTCTTCTATCTGGCACTCTCTTTGACTGAGAAGAAGCACTGAACAGAGCAGAATCTCCCAAATCATTAATCTTCATCTCTAGGTCCTTGCTGTCTCTGCTAAACACCAACAATCTGTTTATCACATAATCCCATGTGAAAACTTCAACAGGTTGAACTTTTAGAGCTACTTTGATAGGCTGGTAGCTTGGAGGGAGAGTCTTCAAGAGATGGTTGATCTCATATTTCTCTGTAAGGGGACACCCATCCTCCTTGACACTCTTGAAGACCTTCTGTAACTTTGACAAGTGCAAAGTAAAGTCTTCACCATCTGCAAGTTTAGTGTTCCACATCCCATCCCAGATCCTACTGGAACTTTCCAGCCTCTCAACAGAGTAAAAATTCTTGAGTTTGTGCCAGATCTCCCAACTCCAAGCATAAGTGGCTACTAGGTCTCTGACTGGCTCTTACATAGCCCTTAGCAGGAACCTCCTAGTAGTAGAGTGTTTGATTGTCACCTCCTTGTTGGACTCAAGCTCATCTATATCATGAGCTTCTAATGCCAAGTCTAAACTGTCTAGGATACACTTCACATCCAAAGCCCAGGCTTTGTAGTTAAAGTTTCCCAATTTCTCTAGTTCTCTGAGTTCTCCTATCAACCCCAGTGGTGATTGTGGGCCCATAACCTGATGAGAACCTTTCTTCCTAGTCTTTGAAATAGATAGTCTATTCTCAGTCATTCTAACTTCTGATATATCAGACATCTTAACACTCAGCTTTCCTAGTCTCACCAGAGTAGACACTCCTGATTGCACTCAGCAATATTCAACTCATTCTTTCTCAGAGCCTTTAGAGATAATACACAGTAGCACTCACGCAGCATGAAAGGTACCCCAGTGGTAAGCAGCATAGAACGCACCTAAAACAAGGTACAAGGTGCTGGGAATGATCCTTGTATGAGAAATTATCTAAACATGAGCAGAGAGCACTCATATATTGGTAAATGAGAGCAGAAGCCGTTCTGGGAACGGGTTATCCAGAACTCATGAAGTGCACAAGTGCACATATTCGATAAACAACATTTACTTCAATTACAGTGCTAGTGTAGTATGAAAGCTTTAGTGTAAAATGCATCGAAAATAACCTGCAGCAAAAGTATAGGTGCAAAAGAGTAACCTGTAACAAAGGCATAAGTGCAAGAAACTGAGAACACCGTACTGCTAATGGACAATAACGAACTTGAAATCTAGAGCTGCAAGGCCAACGCGAGCTGCTAATGGACAATAACGAACTTGAAATCGAGAGCAGCAAGGCCAACGCGAGCATGGGTTAGAGAGCTTGATGTAAGAGTTCACCAGTAAAAAATAATGAAGTCAGAGAGCAGCAATGCAACCAAAAGCGAGAGGCATAGGAAAAGTGCTATGTGCTGTAAGAGCCCGCCAGGATGCAGTGTGTGGATGAAGCGAGAGGAATAGGAAACTTGCTATAAGAGCACACCAGGATACAGTGCGCAGATGAAGATGAAGAACGTGGGATGGAGCGGGGGAGGAACACAGGAAACAGTAGAGAGCGAGGCAGGAAGCAGTCAGAGAGCGAAGGGAAAAGACTAGGGAGTGAAATAGTACAGGAATGTGTGGATGTAGCAGGTATTTCGCGATTATGGCTGCAGAAACGGGTAGAAATGTAAGAGTGTAACTGTAGCGGAGCATAAGAGGACAGGATAAAGTATATCACTCCCAGCGCTATGGACACTGGAGTCCGGATATGCTAAACAACTGAAGGAAACAGAAGGCGGCCATAGTAAACCTCCACGATAACACCAACGACTTCATCAGTGCCTCACGCAGTGCTGAAGTAGCTGAACAATTGTCAGTACTCCTCGTCCCGAGTTTCTGCTCGAATATAGAGCACTCATATATATGCACAAGCAAGCTCTAGAAGGTTGCTTTGCAGAGCCCTAATTAGGGCTGCTCACTTCACCTTAATCATGTATCTAGTCACTAAACTAGAGATTATCAAAACTAACACATACAAAGCCTTGTAGAGCTGTAAACTAATTGCCCTTGTTTAGTGGCTTGTTGCTGCTTGTGCTGGTCAGGAGTCAGCAAGCCAGGAGGAATGTGCATGTAGATTTTCTCAGTCAATGTGCCATTGAGAACAGCTGTTTTGACATCAAGAGCATGCACTTCCAAATCCTTCTGAGCTGAGTGAGCAAGCAACATGCGAATTGTTGTCAATTTGACAACAGGAGAGTAGTTCTCTGTGTAGCCAATACTTGGAACTTGAGAGAAACCACGAGCAACAAGTCTAGCCTTGTACCTTTGGATCAAGCCTTCTGCATCATATATCTTCTTAAAAATCCACTTACAGGTGACTGCCTTGCGACCTGCTGGTAACTCAGTGATTACCCATGTTTGATTGTTCTCCATGGACTGAAGCTCATCTTGAATAGCCTCAAACCATTTACTGGATCAGGCCCAGCGATCCCAGCTTCATAAGTGTCGGGATCAGGGTCAGATGCAGAGTAATGCACGCTTAATGCATTAGCAGACTCCAACAGTGCATCATATTTTCGAACTGGAGTACGAACCCTGGTGCCTTGGCGTACAGAAGGTGCTTGGACAGCATCTGGAGAAGGTAGAGGTTTTGGCCTCCTAGTGTAAACAATTGTAGAGGATCGTGAGGACCTATGGGGAATGCCAGAACTAGAAGGTAAGGAGTGTAGTGAAGAAGGTAATGCAGAAGGAATTGTTGGAGTTGTAAGATTGTGGAGAGGAGGTGACTGAGTAGGAGTTGGTGGGGATGGATTGTGGGTAGACTGAGAACTAGAAGCAGGAGAGGGAGTGAACATTGTCGGATTACAAATGAAATCAAGTTGAACATCCTGAGTGTCAGAACACTGTTTATGTTCATGAGCATAGATATGTTCCTGAAACTGAACATCTCTTGACAGAAAAATGGAATTATCAGATATTTTCTGTAGTCTATAAGCCTTACTATCCTGATCATAACCAAGGAGGATATATTTGGAAGACTTAGAATCGAGTTTAGATCTGGAAGAAGATGGAACATGTGCATAAGCAATGCAACCAAAAATGCAAAGTAATGATAGATTAGGTTTATAACCAAACCAGAGTTGGAAGGGTGTGACTTCGGAGGAGATGGCTTTGGTAGGACATTTTGCAGAAAGTTGGCAATGTGTAGTGCCTCTCCCCAGTAAGGCTTGGGGAGTCCAGACTCATATAACATAGTGCGGACTGCTTCCAACAATGTTCTGTTCTTTCTCTCAGCAACACCATTTTGCTGAGGAGTATGTGGAGTGCTGAACTGGCGCATGATACCTTCGCTTTTGCAGAAAAGATGAAAATCTGTAGAGTTATATTCACCACCATTGTCCGAGCGCAGCACCTGAACCTTCTGATTGAGTTGAGTCTCTGCATAGGTCACGTATTCTTGAAAACAAGTAAAAACTTTATGTTTAAATTTGAGTAGATACAAGAATGTGTACCTTGTGTAATCATCAATGAAGGTCACAAAGTATCTGTAACCAGTGTAGGTAGCAGAAGAGATGAGACCACAAACATCAGAATGGACGAGAGCCAATGGAACCGTGGCTCTAGTAGCCCCTTCCTGAGGTAAGGGAATTCGAGTTTGCTTGCCATGAAGACAAGGTGAGCAAACAGGAAACAAATTAGGATGGATCCAATCCATCCCAGCAACCAGATCTTTGTGTTGTAGAAGTTGAAGTCGATTCTTGCTGATGTGCCCAAGTCGCCAATGCCATAGGGAAATAATAGCAGAAGATGTATCCCTAGTTGGAATAGAGATTGCAGCAGCTTGAGGTTGCTCAATGGACTCTCCCAGAAGCCAAAAGTTATCCAATCTAGGACATGATGCAATCAGATTTGGCAGATCATCATAAAAGAAAATGCTGGTTTCCTTTAACTGAAATGATCCATGTGACTTGCTCAACTGAAGTGTTGGATAGAGATTCTTGTTCAGCAAAGGAACATGTAGAACATCTTCTAGCATGTAGGACTTCCCTGAACAAGCAAGCTTAACAGAAATTGTCCCATGGCCTAGAATAGCAATATTAGAACCATCAGCCAAGTAAACTTGTCTAGGTGGTGAATATGCTTCAAAGACAAGGAAACAAGTTCATTGGTAGGTCATGTGTTGAGAAGTAGCAGGGTCGATGTACCGTCTCTTGTCCTGAGTGACTGAAGGAACAACATCAACATTGTACAAGGAGAAGTGAGTTGTAGAAGCATTGGAGTGATGGTGTTCCTTGCCTCCTTTCTCCCTTGCATCAGCAATGCGCTTGCAGCAGTCTTTGATGTGATGTCCCTTCTTTGAACAGTAGTGACAAATGATAGAAGGTCTGAAGGAATTTTCTCCAGAAGATGTAGAGAAATAACTCTGACTCTAACCGGAAGGTCTGCTGAAAGAGGTCTGACCAGGGGAAGGATTCTGACCAGAAAATCTGCTGAAAGAAATCTGACCAGAAAAACCATGAGATGCATGCTTCCAGCTCCCCTTGTCTTTACCTTTGTTTTTGTAAGAAGATGTATAGCCTTGTGTGATAGCTAGAGCAATTGTTTGCTCTACAAGACCTTCATATTTCATATTGATCTCTTCTTGGAAAAGAATAGCAATGACATCAGAGAGATGTAGTGCCTTCTGTGTTCGCAATGATTGCAGAAAATACTTGAAACTAGAAGGCATAGATCTCATCAAATGGAGCTTAGCTGCTGGTCATCGATTGGGTTGTTCACCGCAGCTAATTGGGTGAGGACTCCTCGAAATTTGGTAATGTGCTTTGCTACACTGGTGCCTTCACGCATCTTCAAATTCATCAAAGTGTCCAGTATGATGAGAACCTTTGTTCATGTTCTTTGAAGTAGATGGTCTATTCTCAGGCATTCTGACTTCTGATGTATCAGACATCCTAACACTCAGCTTCCCTAGTCTCACCCGAGTAGACACTCGTAATTGCACACAGAAAGATTCAACTCTCTCCTAACCTTCAAAGACAATACAGCCAGTTCACTCACGCAACACAAATAACCTCCAATACTGAGATACAGAACTCCAATACAGAACACTCCTGAGACATCCTAACACTTAGCTTCCCTAGTCTCACCAGAGCAGACACTCCTAATTGCACACAGAAAGATTCAACTCTCTCCTAACATTCAAAGACAATACAGCCAGTTCACTCACACAGCACAAATAGCCTCCAATACTGAGATACAGAACTCCAATACAGAACACTCCTGAGGCAACTCAGGACTTCACGAGATGCAAAGGGGAAATGCTAGAATTCAACTCCAGTAGAAGAAACTACCGACTGGGATTATATAGATAGAAGAGTGTACTAAGGTGTGCTGAATGGTGTGTTACCATAGTGCTCATGTAACATATGCAGCTCATGGAAAACATGTGAACAGTGGATATGAACAATGTTTGCCCATGAACAGTACTTATTTTGTCTGATTCTAACAAAAAGTTCCTAAACTAGAGATTACCTAATTTAACACAATAGGTACATGATTGTGACATCATCGGTACCTTCGTACATGGTTGTTAAATCCATCCATACTTTGCTTGCCAACATGTGCCTGCTGATGGTGGGAACAAACTCAGGAGCTAATGCTGAATTGATCGTTTCAAGGGCAACAAGATTCCTATGCTCCTAATTAGGTAGAGTAAAAGCTGAGATGGGCTTAACTTCAATACCATCAACAATTGTAAAAATTGAAGTCACCTTCAGTTTGAGGGCAAGACAATGTTTCCAAGATTGGAAATAATTGCCATTGAATTTGACAAAGGTTGAGTCAAATTGTATGGCTGGAATAGCAAATATTGCATCAGCAGCAGGAGCACCAACACCAGGACCCACACAAGCAGCAGACATGATGATTTGATTCACAGAGGATAGTGGAGAATTTCTCTCCCATAACCCAGACTAACAGAGGATATAAGAGAAAATGCTTTCTCACAACCTAGAGAAAGAGACACTCTTCAGAAGAGAAACAAGGGACTCTTGTTTTTCCAAATACACTAGTGTGTAAAACTTAGACTTCTCAGAATTTCGAAATTTGTGTGTGTGCTAAAGCATCCCCTAGCAGCTAAAAGGAATTCTGAAACTTCGAGCTCTGATACCATGTGAGAAAATGAAATGAGTATGTAATCGATTGGTTGAACTAGTGATAATCCCAGAACTGGGATTATATACGTACATGAGCATACTCTTAGAGCACACCTTTGCATCTACAGTTCTAAACGTGTAACTCACTGTCAAACGGGTAACTCATGTGTTCTTAACTTAACTCTAAGGTGTTCACATGTAACTCATGTGAACAGTAACATGTAAACAGTAGCTGAACAGTAACATGTGAACAGTAGTCATGGGAACAGTAGTCTAACACAACGCTGCATTATACTTCTAAGAAAGAGATCCTGTGCAGGTAGTCTCTGTAAGAAAATCTCCTAGAATGTGGAGTGCTCACACCCGGAAGTAAGAGTGAGGAGAATTAACTTGAGAAGAGGAGGAAGAAATAGTGCTAAGTGAGAGGGAGAGATTATCCTGAGGATTAGAGTGTTGGTGGTGGTGATGAAGAACTCGTCCACGTACGTTGTATCCTATCTACAGGATTACAACAGTTAAGAACCCGAATCCAGAAGAGTTACTCTGCGTTGGCAGAGTCTCTAAAATTATTATGCAATCTAATTTGACCATTGGAAACAGCCAAAAATCATCAAAACTAAATTTTTCCATTGCTGCTATCAAAGGAGTGCACTCTGTTGCGCTCTGTTGGGGTAGAGTGACGAGCAGCAAGTGCTTTTCCTTTTTGGCAATGTTGTTGAAATTTTTTGAAAGCAGAACCCGATGTTTGTCCCGAGTTGCATTTACCGGGTGTCAATGACTAAATGACGTAAATAACCCCTTAGTCAATTAAAGGTCTGGAAACGAGTGGTCCCTTGTATGCGTAATTCTGAGATTCTTTAGTTTCTGAAGAACATGATCCAGGGCTGTCGAAAAGTAAACTCTAAGAATGCTTTCTGTAACTGGAGGCCAAAAGATATGACCCGGAATCGGAAAGTGTTTCCCATGTTGAGAGAAGCGATCGCTCTGCAGCGAGCCACCGCTTGATCAGAAGATCCCATGTTTACTTGTAGAGGAGGAAATGCTCAGAGTCGAAAGGGACCAGGGGCTATAGAGGTCACCAGCAAAACTAAATGTCACCAAAAAATTTTAACACGAAAATAGACAGACGGGGAGTTGGCGGACGGAAAATGGACGGATGGAGAATTGATGGACTGAAAGTTGGCGGGCAGGAAATGGGGAACGGCTAAGGTGGATGGCTGCTTAACGGTTGTCTCTTAACTATCTGAATTAATGGGGAAATAACCACAGGACCACATCATCTCTAGTATACACACTCATATCAGAATCTGCTCGTTCGAAATCCTGCTCTCTCAAGTATGAGTCTAGTTTCTCATACCAGGCTCTAGGAGCTTGCTTAAGACCATATAAAGCCTTCTTAAGCAAGCATACTTTTCCAAAGCCTTCAGTATATCCATCTGGAACATCCATGCAGATAGACTCTCTCAAATCTCCATTGAGAAAGACTGTTTTCACATCTGACTGCTCCACTTCCCAATCTCTCTCTGCTGCAAGAGCTAAAAACATGCGAATAGATCTATACCTAGCAACAGGTGCAAGAGTTTCTGAATAATCTATTGATGCTGTCTGATTGAAGCCCTTTGCGACAAGTCTTGCCTTGTACTTCAGGATCGCATTCTCAGCTCCACGTTTGACCCTGAAAACCCATTTACAGTCAATTGCTTTCTTACCTGGTGGTAAATCAGCTAGTATCCATGTACCATTAGTCTGAAGAGTCTTCTTCTCTTCTGCTACAGCCAACTCCCACTAACTCGAATCTGGTCTGAGCATAGCTTGCTGTAAAGTGTCTGGATCACAATCTTCATGACAGATGTAAGATTCATCTAACATCACTTCTGATAGAAAGCCAAGTCTGTCAATATGTTTTCTGTCCCTCTGTGATCTTCTTGGCTCTGTGCCCAGGAGTTTCATGTCATCTCTTGACATCTCTGGAATCTCACTCAAAAATTCTGCATCTGCAGTCTACTTCTGAGAGTCTTCTTCTGTAGCATCAGAATCAGAAACCACAGTCTGTTTAGGCTTTCTTTTGTACACCTTCAGACTCTCCTTTGGTGAACCATCAGCTTCAGGTAGAGATTGCTCTTCTGATGATTGATCTGAAGAGCTGACTCTGCAGCTTGGGAAGATAGGTTGATCAGGCTGATCAGACTGGTCAGCTTGCTTCTGCAACTCATCACTGTTCTCCCTCCAAGTCCTTAATTCATCAAAGAGTACATCTCTACTTCTGATGATCTGTCCAGACTTACGATTGTACAGAAGATATCCTTTCAGTCCCTCTTTATATCCTACAAAAAGAATTCTCTCAGCCTTCTTTGTGGACTTCCTCCTTTGCTCCTTGAGAATATGAACATAGGCAGGACATCCACAAACTTTCAAAGCTGAAATATTAGGCATCTTACCACTCCAGCATTCTTCAGGAGTTCTTCCTTGCACTGCTGTGGTACCATTGAGAAAGTTTGCAGTGCTAATTGCAGCACCCCAAAACTTTCTCTCCAGCTTGGCATGTTGGAGAATTGCCAATGCTTTGTCCACCAGTGTCCTATTCAACCTTTCTGCAACTCCATTCTGTGCACAACTGTCTATGGCAGTACAGTCAGAGAAGAATTCCTTTCTCTGACAAAAAAGAGAGGAATTCCTCATTTCTGTACTCTCTGCCTCCATCTGTTCTCAATCACTTGACTTTCATCCCAGTCTGCAACTCAGCCATGGCTACAAACTTCTGGAATTTTCGCAGCACTTCATCTTTTCTTTTCATGAGATAGATAAAGCTCTTTCTACTGTAATCATCCACAAAGGAAATATAGTAGGCTGCTCCACTCAATGACTTCTCAGTCATGTATCCCCAGACATCAGAATGTATGACATCTAGAAGACCCAAAGCTCTAGATGAAGATTTCTTGGGGATAGGAGCTTTGTGTGCCTTACCTTCTGCACACCCAATGCAAAATTCGAGTTTTCCTTTGGGATCTAGTTTCAACCCATCCACTACCTTCTCTAGAGCATGTAGGTTTTGCTCTGACAAGTGCCCTAACCTCAAATGCTAGAGATGGATATCATTCCTGTTTTCTGCTACCAATGCAGAATCAGGACAATCAGCTTCCATCAACTTGAACAGCTTCCTTTTGGAAGTACCATACCCAAGGACCAGCTCTCTTTTCTTCAAAGTGCATTGATTTCTGTTGCTCTCAAACAGAACATCCACTCCATGCTCCATGAGGAGATGTATTGATATCAAGTTCTTGGTGTAATCTGGAACATAGAGCACACTTTCCAAATAGCTCTTACAAGAACTTGTATTAGATCTTCCCATGAAGGCAATAGGAACTTTGTCCGTTCCTAACACTGGATTCAAAATCCAAGTACACAATGAACACTCTTGGGAATCTTCTGAGGTTGAAGAGTTGAGAACAGCTCCTTCTGGTAACAGATATGAGAGGCGGCTCCAGAATCCAAGAACCATCCAGAACCGTTTGAGGACAACTGTGATTCTGCCAACATTCCACAAATCTAGCTCTTCTGCTGAGTACACTCCTCATTGCTTTCTATGTCATAGCACTCCTTTGTGTTGTAAGCTGAACTCCTAGATTTTCGACCCTTTTCTTGGCTGCTTTCTTCAGCTCTCGTTCTCTCTTTTCTCTTTTCTTGGGACATACAGGTGCAATATGACCTTTCTCATGACAGAAATAACAAGTTTTGTCATCAACAGTACTAACTCCTTTCCCAAATTTACTCACTCTTCTATCTAGCACTCTTCTTGACAGAGAAGAAGCACTGAACAGAGCAACATCTCCCAACTCATTTAACTTCATCTCTTTGTACTCTCTGTCTCTGCTAAACACCAACTAAACACCAACAATGTTTATCACATAATTTCATGTGACAACTTCAACAGGTAAAACTTTCAGAGCTACTAGCTTGAAAGGAGAGTCCTTATTTTTGAGGTTGATTTTATATTTCTTTGTAAATACAATCTCATTCTTCTTGACACTCTTGAAATTTTTTTGTAATTTTGACAAATGTAAAATGAAATCATTATTATCATCTTCCAGTTTCATATTCCACATTGCATTCCAGATTCGGTTGGAACTCTCCAACTTTTCAATAGAATAACAACTCTTGAGTTTATGCCCAATCTCACAACTCCAAGCATAAATGTCTACTAGTCTCTGATCGACTCTTGCATAGCCCTTAGCATAAACCTCATAGTAATAGAGTGCTTGATTCTCTCCTCCTTGTTGGACTCTAGCTCATCTATATCATGAGCTTCTAGTGCCAAGTCTAACAATCATAACTGTCTAAAATAGAATTCACATCCAAAGCGCAGGATCTGTAATTAGTGTTTCCCCGTCTCTCTATCTCTTTGAGTTTTCAAATCAACTGCAATGGTGACTGTGGACCCATAACCTAATGAGAACTATTGTTTCTGCTCTTTGAAGTAAAAGGTCTGTCATTCTAATCTCTAATGTATCAGACATCACTAACACACATCAATACTAGATCTTCTCTCTCTTGTATCAGAGCTCAAAGATAGCACACAAGCTCACTCACGCAGTATTAATAACACCAAACATTGAAATCGCATAGAATACACCTGAGATTATGTTCAACAGTTGAGGATTTCATGAAATACAAGGTGTTGAGAATCACCATTGTAGAAAAATTAATTGCAACAAGTGCGGAAAACATTCATATATACAAATAAGCACACCGTAGAAAATTGCTTTGCACAACCTTAATTAGGGTTACGTTCCATTTTACCCTAAATAGATAACAAAACTCTAGAGAAATCTAACAAAACCATAAAAATAAAAATTTTTATTAAATTAGAGATTAATTAAAACTAACATAAAATATAACAAAACTCTAGAGAAATCTAACAAAATTATAAAAACAAGAAAATTTATTAAATTAGAGATTAACTAAAACTACCATAAAATATATCGCAACAGGCACTATGGATGTTTGAGGCCGGAGACACTAAACAACAAAGGGAAGCAGAAGGCGGCCATAATAAACCTCCGCACAAACACCAAGCAAGTGTCAATGCCCCTCATATTGACAAGTGACAATGGCAATGGGATAGTGAGATATTTAGGTAACAAAGTCATAGGAACCAAAAACAGATAGAATTACCACAATCCTTTGAACGGAGTCTCCTTCATTGACTCCATTCGCCCTGAACACTAGAACCACTACCTCTACCAGTATCACCTCCAGATATGTTTGGTCCTCTGAATCTTATAGATTAGCATGATAGATAATGAACCACTTGTACAAGAACGTATTTTATCAGTCATGCTCATCCATTGGACTCTCTTTTAACAATCATGTAACAGGTTTGTTCTCTTGTAGCAATCATGTAACAGATCTGTTATGTAACGGCACTGACCCTAGGAGTCTTGCATGAGTTATGTTAGTGGAGAATCTTGCATCAGTTATGTCTTGCATGAGTTATGTTAGTGAAGAATCTTGCATCAGTTATGTAACGACTGAGTCTTTCAGATATACCTCTTGATCTTCGGGAGCTTGTCTATGTACCTATATAATCCCTACCTAGGGGTTATCAGAGGCTAATCATTCATTTCCCTTCAGTTTCTCACAGAATCACTTGTTTTTGCTCCAACTCCGTGCAGACCACAACTGTGTTTTGCCACAGATTTCACTCTGTTGAGACTCCATGACCAGTACAGTCCCATGACACGGAAGACAGATACATAATTATTGTATTGATCCTACTATTGTCTACTGTGCTGTGAGATATTTCTGTCACATAAAGAAATTAGAAAGGGTGAAAACATATGGAAGGAGTCTGATTACCCGAAATTTCCGTCAATCTGGAATGGAGGGTGAGCATTAAAAAGGTTACAGTATAACCCGCCTCCATCATAACGTTCTGTGGTCTCATCTGGACCAATCAGAGAGAACATCCTCGCGACCATCCTGTAAGCATGATCCTCATTCCAAAGACGGGCCCACAAGGCAATCTTCCACGCCATGGACCATCCTGGACCAACTTCTCCTGCATTATTGTACATCACACTCAATTACAATCTTTTAGTTTCTGAAGATCGATAATCTTATGTGTCTTGCTGTCAACTTGTTTGGCAAAAAGTATAAATTACCTTTCAAAGTTAACTATCACTGCTCCTGTTTCTCACACAAATCCTCTGTCCTTAGCGCTGGTAGCTGACTGATAAGTTTCAAATGGAAGTAGCTGAATCTTGCACATGGAAGAGTGTTGGTCCTACTTATTACCGATTTTGCATGTGGGACAGAGTAAAAGATCTAGATCACTTTTCTCGTCTAATTTCTGCGTGTAAGTATTCACTATCATTTCCTTCTTCATATCGTTGCTCTATTGACTGAGTGAAGGCATATTGCCTAAAATTCCGACTAGCAGCAGGGACATGTGAGCTTATAGGAAGATCTGAGCCGATGCCGGTTGGGACCGATAATAAATGTAACTTAGTATTGGTTCCAACCTCGAGCCATAGGTAGCAATTGGGTCTGGTTCCGACACATTTAAACAAAAGGGAAGTGAATGCAACATAGTCACATGTAATGCAGTCTACGGAAGTAAATGCAGGGCAACTCCTAAAATTCAACGCTGTGCAAGCAAGGAAATGCATGCACTCGTAACAAATTATGAACAACTTGAATACGGAACAATATGAATCCCAGAGGAAATTCATTCATGATGATCCTGACACAGTTATGTACATGTTAACTAAGTAAACAATGGAAGTAATGCACACACAATACCCAAACACGACTAGCTACAAGGTAACCGAGAAGCCTTATTGAGGGCGAGTACGAATATCTCTTAGCAAAAGCAGGTGCGACTATGTGCTTAATCAATAGACACAACTGTTGATGGAAACAGTGGTCCAGGAACCTTCAACAACAACGGAGTGGGTGGCGAACATCAAGGCACCACCTTTATCCATCGAATTTGTCAGCGCCGGACAATGGTCCTGGCAATTGCGTTCTGTCATCATTCCGTTTGAGAAAGGCTGACCCAGTTTCTGGTTGGCTAGCAAAACTGAGAAGACAGAATGGCACAGTAAAGCACGACCGAACAAAAGCAGTTCGGAATACAATGACGAAGAGACTGGCATGGGCTATTCCTAATAGGTTTCGGACGACTATGAGGAGGAACGAATCTAGCTAAAGACGTCACCAAAGAAGAAACATGAGGGAAGAACTCCAGCAACAAATAAACTCCAAGCAATTTAGACACTCAACGTCACTGAGAAAACCCGACTCTATATAATTATGTAGCTTCGGATTTGAAACACGGACGTCATGATTTGAAACGAGGCTTAGATTCAGTGCCCAATTATTACCTCGTTTCAGGATGCTTTGGGTAGCAGCTTCACATAACTCAGGCGTAGCAAGAGGTGTAATGGCACGGCCAGGAAAGACACCGAACAAGTGTGACATGTGTCTGTGATGCTCCTCGGGGTCTCGAAATTCTTGGCCCTACACATTAAATATTGGTCAAAGTTTCTGTTGCCTAAGAAAGATGCTATTAATTTTTTCGATGACTGTTGTCAACCATGAAAGAGCCACCGAAAGTATCTATATATCAGGTACACAATCCTCGGATCAGGGCGTTGAAACGAGATTCAAGTCTCAAATCAGGTAGACCAAGAGAACGGCAAGCGATATCACATTTGGAAGCATATCTCCTACAAAGAAGCCAGGATAAATTTACCCATTCCATAAGGCAACCGTCACGTGAGAGCTTGACTGGACTAAGCCGGCCGAGGACTGCTTTGAGCACTCCAGTGAACTCCTCATCCCGGCTTCCCAGAATCTGGCACAAACAAGAACATCGTTTCCATGAAAAACTCATGAGACATTGATGTGACCAGCGGCACACATGAGGCATCTCCTTACCGAAACAAGACTTCTTTAGACTTTTCTAGTTGGATGACACCAGTTCTAAGAATAGTAAGTGTTTCTTAGACTCAAGAAAATATGCGCTTTCCGTCACGGCAGATACTACGTTGTTGACAATCTGACAACTCATGCAGAACTTCTGTGTGTGAAGTAAGAAGAGAAGTCATCCGTAGAACTGGAGATCCACACCCCCTGAAAACGAACCGGATGCAAATTTCAATGCATGTGAATCTAAACAATGCGAAATTGCATCGAATAATTTGATAAGCTCGTACATCCCATGAAAGATGAAGGATATATTCAAGAACGAGACACTTTGAACCGCTTAAAGAAATAAGTATTCATTCAGAACAATGGGTAATATGTCTGATAGAGCAGACAGGAGGTCAGTGTTATTTTCTGGCAATCTGCTTTCCGTCACCCAATAACAGGACAGTGAGAAGTTCATGGTGGAATAGAACTGTGAGCAACTTGGGAAAAGAGTGCATAGGAATGCGAGCGAGCTAATGCATCCCATCATCTTTCATGGGATGTATGAGCTTATCAAATTATTCGATGCAATTCTGCATTGCTTAGATTCGCATGTATTGAAATTTGTATCCTTTGTCCTCAAGGGTGTGGATCTTTACGGAGTGGATATGGCTATAGGTAGATGAGAGTAGAAGTCATTCTAGGAATGGGTGATCCAGAACTGATTAAATGAATATGATCGGGAACCAAAATATCCTTACTAAGATATTGGAGTTATGAGGACAGAAGCCGCTCGCAAAATGGGGATCCAAAACTTATTAAATGCAAATGAAATGTAGATGAAATGGCAATAAAATGAATGCAGAACTGACTAAGAAACATGCAAAAAGTAAATGAAATCTAGATCATAAAAAGCATGTATTGTCAAGTAACGCTCATATATAACTACATGTAGAGAAACCACACCAATGTGTACTGAGGAAATGAAGAATCATCTCATATCAAGAAATCTCGAAATAAGCGAATGGGATACAATTGAAAACCAAATTGAATGAATGGAGAACTAAATTGATTGAAACCAAACCCAGGATTTCGGGTATGAAAATGTAAAGTGGAAATCCTTCTTAGAACGATTTCCACTCTGCTTTGCTTCCCTGTTTGGGGAATGTAAAGTGGAAATTCTTCTTAGAACGATTTCCACTCTGCTTTGCTTCCCTGTTTGGGGAAGTAAATTATAGTATGGTGTTAGGGAACTGGATAGAGTATGTCATTACATGCACTAAGGACGCATGAGTCTTGAAATGCTAAAACAGCCTGAGGAAACATAAAACAACCATAAAAAGTCTCCCCGATAGCATGTACAACTTCTTCAGGGCCAAATATGTTAGAAATATAATGAGACGTTTTGTTACTGCTCATGCTGGTACTATTTACGTGAGTCACTGTTCATACAAGTTACTGTTCATGCATACTGTTCACATGAGTTCCATGTGTTACCGAGTAACATGAGCAATATATTACCACACCCTTTAGGACACCTTTTTCAATTCTCTTGATTCTATCTCTTAATCTATATAATCCCAGTCAAAGGTTCTTTCAAGGTTAATTGATTCATACTACCACTCGTTTTCTCACACGGTGTCAGAGTTAAAAGCCATAGAATTCTTTCTTTAACTGCTAGGGGATGCCTTAGCACACAATTTCGAAATTCTGAGAGTTCTGATTTTCTTACACACTAGTGCATCTGGAGAGTTTCCTCCTCTGAAGAGTGTCTCTTTCTCAGGGTTTTAGGAGAGAATTTTCTCTTATATCCTCTGTTAGTCTGGGTTTTGGGAGAGAAATTCTCCACTATCCTCTGTGCATCAAATCATCGTGTCTGCTGCTGGTACTGCTGGTGTTGGTCCTGCTGCTGCTGGTGTTGGTGCTCCTGCTGGTGCAATATTTGCTATTCCAGCTATACGCTTTGACTTGACCTTTGTCAAATTCAATGGCAATTATTTCCAATCTTGGAAACATTGTCTTGCACTCAAACTGAAGGTGGCTTCAGTTTTTACAATTGTTGATGGTACTGAAGTTCAACCCACCTCAGATGCTACTCTACCTGATTGGGAGCATAGGAATCTTGTTGCTCTTGAAGCAATCAATTCCGCATTAGCTCCTGAGTTTGTTCCTACCATCAGCAAGCACATGTTGGCAGGCGAAGCATGGATGGATTTAACAACCATGTACGAAGATACTGATGATATCACAATCATGTACCTACTGGACACTTTGATGAATTTGAAGATGCGTGAAGGCACCAGTGTAGCAAAGCACATTACCAATTTTCGAGGAGTCCTTACCCAATTAGCTGCGGTGAACAACCCAATCGATGACCAGCAGGCTAAGCTCTATTTGATGAGATCTATGCCTTCTAGTTTCAAGTATTTTCTACAATCATTGCGAATACAGAAGGCGCTACATCTCTCTGATGTCATTGCTCTTCTTCTTCAAGAAGAGATTAGTATGAAGTATGAAGGTCTTGCAGAGCAAACAACTGCTCTAGCAGTCACACAAGGCTCTACATCTACTTACAGAAACAAAGGTAAAGGCAAGGGGAGCTGGAAGAATGAATCTCATGGTGTTTCTGGTCAGAACTCTTTCAACAGACCTTCTGGTCAGAACTCTTTCAGCAGATTTTCTGGTCAGAATCCTTCCCCTGGTCAGAACTCTTTCAGCAGACCTTCCGATCAGAATCAGAGTTATTTCTCTACATCTTCTGGAGAAAATTCCTTCAGACCTTCTATCATCTGTCACTACTGCTCAAAGAAGGGACATCACATCAAAGATTGTCGCAAGCGCATTGCTGATACAAGGGAGAAAGGAGGCAAGGAACACCATCACTCCAATGCTTCTACAACTCACCTCTCTTTGTACAACGTTGATGTTGTTCCTTCAGTCACTCAGGACAAGAGACGGTACATCGACACTGCTGCTTCTCAGCACATGACCTACCAACGAACCTATTTCTTGGTCTATGAAGCATACTCACCACCAAGACAAGTTTACTTGGCTGATGGTTCCAACATTGCTATTCTAGGCCATGGGACAGTTTCTGTTAAGCTTGCTTGTTCAGGGAAGTCCTACATGCTAGAAGATGTTCTACATGTTCCTTGGCTGAACAAGAATCTCTATTCAGCACTTCAGGTGAGCAACTCACATGGATCATTTCAGTTAAAGGAAACCAGCATTTTCCTTTATGATGATCTGCGGGATCTGATTCCATCCTGTCCTAGATTGGATAACTTTTGGCTTCTGGGAGAGTCCATTGAGCAACCTCAAAATGCTGCAGTCTCTACATCAACTCAGTCTCAGCCATCTCAAGCTGCTGCAATCTCTATTCCAACTAAGGATACATATTCCGCTCTTACTTCCCCATGGCATCGACGACTTGGGCACATCAGCAAGAATCGACTTCAACTTCTACAAGACAAAGATCTGGTTGCTGGGATGGATAGGATCCATCCTCATTTGTTTCCTGTTTGCTCACCTTGTCTTCATGGCAAGCAAACTCGAATTCCCTTACCTCAGGAAGGAGCTACTAGAGCCACTGTTCCATTGGCTCTCATCCATTCTGATGTTGTGGTCCCATCTCTTCTGCCACCTACACTGGTTACAGATACTTTGTGACCTTCATTGATGATTACACAAGGTACACATTCTTGTATCTACTCAAGTTCAAACATGAAGTTTTTACTTGTTTTCAAGAATATGTGACCTATGCAGAGACTCAACTCAATCAGAAGGTTTGGGTGTTGCGCTCAGACAATGGTGGTGAATACAACTATGCAGATTTTCATCTTTTCTGCAAAAGCAAAGGTATCATGCGCCAGTTCAGCACTCCACATACTCCTCAGCAAAATGGTGTTGCTGAGAGAAAGAACAGAACATTTGTGAAAGCAGTCCGCATTATGTTATTTGAGTCTGGACTCCCCAAGCTTTACTGGGGAGAGGCACTACACACTGCCAACTTTCTGCAAAATCGAAGTCCTACCAAAGCCATCTCCTCCGAAGTCACACCCTTCCAACTCTGGTTTGGTTATAAACCTAATCTATCCCTACTTCGAATTTGTGGTTGCATTGCTTATGCACATGTTCCATCTTCTTCCAGATCTAAACTTGATTCTAAGTCTTCCAAGTGTATCTTCCTTGGTTATGATCCGGATAGTAAAGCTTATAGACTACAGAAAATATCTGATAACTCCATTTTTCTGTCAAGAGATGTTCAGTTTCAGGAACATACCTCCGCTCATGAACATAAACAGTGTTCTGACACTCAGGATGTTCAACTGGATTTCATCTATGATCCGACAATGTTCATTCCCTCTCCTGCTTCTAGTTCTCAGTCTACCCACAGTCTATCCCCACCAACTCCTACTCAGTCACCTCCTCTCCACAATCTTAGAGCTCCAACAATTCCTTCTCCCTTACCTTCTTCACTACAATCCTTACCTTCTAGTTCTGGCACTCCACACAGGTCCTCAGGATCCTCTATCATTGTTTACTCTAGAAGGCCAAAACCTCTACCTTCTCCAGATGTTGTCCAAGCACCTTTTGTGCATCAAGGTACCAGGGTTCGCACTCCAGTTCGAAAATATGATGCACTGTTGGAGTCTGCTAATGCATTAAGCGTGCATTACTCTGCATCTGACCCTGATCCCGACACTTATGAAGCTGCTATCGCTGGACCTGATTCCAGTAAATGGTTTGAGGCTATTCAAGATGAGCTTCAGTCCATGGAGAACAATCAAACATGGGTCATCACTGAGTTACCAGCAGGTCGCAAGGCAGTCACCTGTAAGTGGATTTTTAAGAAGAAATACGATGCACAAGGGTTGATCCAAAGGTACAAGGCTAGACTTGTTGCTCGGGGTTTCTCTCAAGTTCCAGGTATTGACTACACAGAGACCTACTCTCCTGTTGTCAAATTGACAACAATTCGTGTGTTGCTGGCTTACTCAGCTCAGAATGATTTGGAAGTGCATGCTCTTGATGTCAAAACAGCTGTTCTCAATGGCACATTGACTGAGAAAATCTACATGCACATTCCTCCTGGCTTGCTGACTTCTGACCAGCAACAAGCCACTAAACAAGGGCAATTGGTTTTACAGCTCTACAAGGCTTTGTATGGTCTCAAACAGTCTGCCAGACAGTGGTATCACAAGTTTGATCAATTTTTACTAGGTTTAGGATTTCAGCGCTCTGGAGCTGATTCTAATCTCTATATCTTCCATTCTGGTTCTCATTTTGTCATCTTACCTCTTTATGTAGATGACTGCATCCTTGCCAGCAATAATCTTTCTCTTCTCCTCTCTGTCAAAGAATCTCTTAAACAGGGTTTTGAGATGACTGATCTGGGAGAGATTAGTCATTGTCTTCAGTTGCAAGTCACAAGAGACAGAAAACAAAGAAAGATCAGTCTATCTCAAGAGAGATATTTAAGAGAGATTCTTACTCGTTTTCATATGCAAGACTGTAAATCTGTTTCCAATCCTGTAGAGTCAGGAGTGAGATTAAGTATTCAGGATTGTCCAAAAACTGATCAAGAGAGAGAGTATATGAAAACAGTACCTTACCAATCTGCAGTGGGGAGTTTGATGTGGGCCATGGTCAGCACTAGGCCTGATCTGGCTTATGCTGTCAGTTCAGTTGCCAAGTATATGGCAAATCCTGGCCTGAACCATTGGAAGGCTGTCAAAAAGGATCTTCCGGTACATTCAAGGTACACTGTCACAGGGCCTAACTTACAGTGCATCTAGTACTCCCATTCATGGGTACTCTGACTCAGATTGGGGAGGAGATCAAGACACAAGACGATCTACAGGAGGATACTGCTTTATCTTCTGTAATGCAGCTGCCTGTTGGTCAAGCAAAAGACAAGCTTCTGTTTCTTTATCCAGCACTGAAGCTGAATACATGGCCTTGTCAAAGGCAGCGACTGAAGCAGTATGGCTTAAGCGCTTGTTAAGTGACCTGGGTTTTCCTGGAGAAACTATGAAGCTGTACTGCGACAGCAACAGTGGAATTGATCTTGTTACTCCAACAAAGCAACATGAGAGAACAAAGCACATAGACATCAGATTCCACTTTGTCACAGAAAAGGTGGAAGACAAGGAGATCTCTGTTTCACGGGTATATACCAGAGATAATACTGCAGACATTTTTACGAAGGGATTGACTAGAGAACTGCATACAAAGTTTTGTCATGCACTAGGAGTTATAGATAATAGACAATAACAAAATGCCCATTAAGAGGGGGTGTTAGATTTATAATAGACATGTTAGTTCCTGTTCACTCAGTGACTACTGTTCACGCATGACTACTGTTCACATGAGTTACATGTGAACACCTTAGAGTTAAGTTAAGAGCACATGAGTTACACATTTCACACTGTAGATGCAAAGGTGTGCTCTAAGAGTATGCTCATGTACTTATATAATCCCAGTTCTGGGATTACCAACTAGTTCAACCAATCGATTTCATACTACTCATTTCATTTTCTCACACAGAAGAGAAGAAGTCTCTTCAGACTAATGATACATGGGTACTAGCTGACTTACCACCAGGTAGGAAAGCAATTGGCTGTAAATGGGTTATTAGGGTCAAACGTGGAGTTGAGAATGAGATCCTGAAGTACAAGGCAAGAATTGTTGCAAAGGGCTTCAATCAGAAAGCATCAATAGATTATTCATAAACTTTTGCACCAGTTGCCAAGTATGGATCTATTTGCATGCTTCTAGCTCTTGCAGCAGAGAGAGATTGAGAAGTGGAGCAATTACATGTGAAAACAGCCTTTCTCAATGGAGATTTGAGAGAGACTATCTACATGGATGTTCCAGATGGAGATACTGAAGGCAAAGGAAAAGCATGCTTGCTTAAGAAGGCTTTATATGGTCTTAAGCAAGCTCCTAGAGCCTGGTATGAGAAACTAGACTCATACTTTTCAAACAAGCAGATTCTGACATGAGTGTGTATACTAGAGATGATGTATACATAGCTGTATATGTAGATGGTCTACTACTGTTGGGGAACAGAGAATCTATCAAAGGAGTGATAGATTTCTTGTGCTCTGTTTTTGAGATGACTATCCTTGGTCCTGTAAAACTTGTTTTGGGAATCAAAGAGAGCAGAGACAGGGAAGCAGGATGGATCCGGATCAGTCAACCACAATATGTGAGATCCATACTAGCTAAGTATCAGATGACAGAGGCAAATCCTGTCTCTACACCTCTTGATATGGGGTGGAAGCACAGCAGAATCATAGATGGGGAGGTGAATCTCCGTGACAAAGTGTTGTATCAGAGTGCTCTTGGTTCTCTAATGATTATCATGGTCTGTACAAGACCAGATATATGCTATGCAATGGGAGCACTAGCTAGATATACTAGCAACCCTGCACAAGTATATTGGATAGGTATAAAGAGAGTATTCAGGTACTTAAAGGGTACTCAAGATGCATTCTTGGAGTACAGAAAGCAAGGGAACATACTTGCTTCTAAACTTGAAGCATATACAGATGCTAGTTGGGGTGATGACACAGATAACAGCAGATCAACTAATGGATATATAATCATGCTTAGTGGTGGAGCAATCAGCTGGCGTAGTAAACAGCAAACATCTGTTGCACTGTCTACTACTGAGGCAGAATTAATGGCTGCCTCAAATGCTACTCAAGAAGTCATCTGGAATAGGAGACTTCTTAAGGAGCTGGGTTTTGAGCAGGAAAGTCCTACTACATTGTACTGTGACAATACAGGAAGTATAGCACTCAACAAAAATCCTTTACATCACCCAAGGAATAAGCACATTGTGATTAGAAGAAGATTTGTAGAGGAGAAAGAAAAGGAGAATGTTGTGAAGTTAGTTTACTGTCCTACACAGGAGATGACAGCAGATGTGTTTACAAAAACATTACCTAAAGATAAACACATAAAGTGTAGTAGAAATGGGAATAGTCCTAAACTCTCATTAAGTGGGAGTGTTCGTTTAGTTAATCTCTAGTTTAGAGATTTCTTTTGTTTTTAAGATTTTGTTAGAATCCTCTAGAAACACTACTAAATATCTTCTACTTAAGGTAAAGAGGGGCGTAACCCTAATTAGGGTTAAGCAAAGCAACCCCCTAGGTTTTGATTAAGTGTTTATAATAATGCTTTCTGCTCTTGTTTCTATTAATCTTCAACAAGGGTGATTCCCAACATCTCTTCCTTGCATTTTGTGAAACCCTGAGCTGCCTACCATCATCTCAGTATTGGAGGCTGTTAGTGTTGCATGAGAGAACCTATTTGATGCTTGTGAGCTGTGATACAAAGAGAGAGGTCTAGTATTGCAGTAGTGATGTCTGACACATCAGAGATGAGAGGGAGTGATAGACCTTCCACTTCAAAGAGTAGGAAGCATGGTTCTCATCATAAAGTATATCGCAACAAGTGCAACAGACGCTTGAGTCCTGAGACACTAAACAGCAAAGGGAAGCAGAAGGCAGCCATAGTAAACCTCCACGAAAACATCTGTGACTTCATCAGTGCCTCATGCAGTGCCAAAGTAGCAGAGCAATTGTCAGTAACCCTTGTACCGAGTTTCTGCTCGAAAACTCATGAGTGCCAAGGCAAGGAAGCCAGGACATATATAGGTATACGAGAACAGATGCCGTTCTGGGAACGGGTGATCCAAAACTCATGCAGTGCCGAAGTAGCTGAGCAATTGTCAGTAACCCTTGTACCGAGTTTCTGCTCGAAAACTCATGAGTGCCAAGGCAAGGAAGCCAGGACATATATAGGTATACGAGAACAGATGCCGTTCTGGGAACGGGTTATCCAGAATTCATGAGGAGGTGCACATGATCGATAAGCAAAATGTACATAATTGACAATGCTAGAATAGTGAGAAATCCATAAGGTAAAATGCATTGAATGTAACATGAAGCAAAGCCATAATTGAAACAAGTTGAGAATAACATATGGCTAACAGACTAGTCAACCATCATGAAATTGAGAACTCTATGCAAACAACTGCGAGAAATAGGTAACGCTATGTAAAAGACTGCCAGTAAGCAGTGCATGAACGATAAAAAATAAAAAAAGTTGGGCTGGAGTCGGGTAGGAACACTGTATACACAAGAGGTCCCATGAATCAGGCAAAGAGCGAAGGAAAAATAATAGGGAGGGAATTAGCTGGGGAATGGAGGAGTGGAACAATTTGAGAGCCTTAGGATGGTGTGGCTGCAGAAACCTGTCAAAGTGTAACAGGGTGACGAGAGTGAAGCGAGAAAGGACAGGATATAAAGTATATCACAACAAGCGCTATGGACGCTTGAGTCCTGAGACGCTAAACAGCAAAGGGGAAACAGAAGGCAGCCATAGTAAACCTTCACGAAAACACCTACGACTTCATCAGTGCCAAAGTAGCTGAGCAATTGTCAGTACCCCTCATACCAGGAAGCCAAGACATATATTGGTAAATGAGAGCAGAAGCCGTTCGGGGAACGGGTTATCCAGAACTCATGAAGTGCACAAGTGCACATATTCGATAAACAACATTTACATGAATTACAGTGCTAGTGTAGTATGAAAGCTTGAATGCAAAATGCATCGAAAATAATCTGCAGCAAAAGTATAGGTGCAAAAAAGTAACTTGTAGCAAAGGCATATGTGCAAGAAATTGAGAACACAGAACAGCTAATGGACAATAACGAACTTGAAATCGAGAGCAGCTACGCCAACGTTGAAATCGAGAGCAGCAAGGCCAACGCGAGCATGGGTTAGAAAGCTTGATGTAAGAGTTCACCAATAAAAAATAATGAAGTCAGAGAGCAGCAATGCAACCAAAAGCGAGCGGTATAGGAAAGGTGCTATGTGCTGTAAGAGCCCGCCAGGATGCAGTGCGTGGATGAAGCGAGAGGAATAGAAAACTTGCTATAAGAGCCCACCAGGATACAGTGCGCAGATGAAGATGAAGAACATGGGATGGAGTGGGGGAGGAACACAGGAAACAGTAGAGAGCGAGGCAGGAAGCAGTCAGAGAGCGAATGGAAAAGACTAGGGAGTGAAATAGTACAGGAATGTGTGGATGTAGCAAGCATTTCGCGATTATGGCAGCAGAAACGGGTAGAAATGTAAGAGTGTAACATAGTGAAGCGTAAGAGGACAGGATAAAGTATATCACTCCCAGTGCTATGGACACTGGAGTCCGGATACGCTAAACAACTGAAGGAAGCAGAAGGCGGCCATAGTAAACCTCCACGATAACACCAACGTAAGAGGACAGGATAAAGTATATCACTCCCAGTGCTATGGACACTGGAGTCCGGATACGCTAAACAACTGAAGGAAGCAGAAGGCGGCCATAGTAAACCTCCACGATAACACCAACGACTTCATCAGTGCCTCACGCAGTGCCGAAGTAGCTGAACAATTGTCAGTACTCCTCGTCCCGAGTTTCTGCTCGAAAACTCATGAGTGCCAAGGCAAACTCGGTTGCTTCCAACAGCGCCGCTATCAGCAGTAAAACAGCTAGCTATCAGCAGTACTAAATGAAACAACGAAACGCCAGGGGAAGGTTACAGAAATGGGAGGCTACAGAAATGAGCAACTGGAGCTTAAAGTCTTAAAAGAGCAGAAATCGGACGAATGCATAATGTAGGCATGAACGAAATTGTGAAGAAGGGAAAGAAGCCAGGACATATAGTATATCACAACAAGCACTATGGACGCTTGAGTCCTAAGACGGTAAACAGCAGAGGGAAGTAGAAGGCGACCATAGTAAACCTCCACAAAAGCTCATGGGACTTCATCAGTGCCTCACTCAGTGCTGAAGTAGCTGAGCAAGTGTCAGTACCCCTCGTAGCGAGTTTCTGCTTGAAAACTCATGAGTGCCAAGGCAAGTACAGGACTGGATATAGTGTGTATCAAGACATTCTCAGAGGAGTTCATCAGACCCCACGAAGTAGCTGGATGAATGCAAGTACCCCTCGTACCGAGCGCCTGTTTACCTCATGTCAGGGCAAACTGGGTTCCTTCCAGAAAGTGATGCTCTAGAAACAATTACTCATGTGAATATGACGAAAACTGATAGTGAATAGACTCCGCCAGGCAGTGCCCAGGTGTTGAGAGTAGAAAAGAAAGAGACAGTGAGATGAGTATGATAGCATGAGGTAATCAGAAGGAGATGAACAAAGGCGAGAACATGACCATAATAAAAAATAAAATCGCACCATAAGAAGGAGATAAGTAAGAAACGCACCTTGGGGATTCCTAAAGGAAACGGTTAATCTTGCGGAAATAGAAGCAGGACACAAAATTAACAAAATCGGAATGCAATATTTCCACTCGCATGAGAAACCAGAGCATTGGAAGCAGATATGTAGAGAAGAGAACGCTAAGCACGGCGACTTTAGGAAGCGAGGAAGTGCAATGGGAGGGAAAAGCGCGGTCAGTAGCCGAAGCCCGGAGACAACAAAAGAGTCCCGACGCCGAGAAGGGAATGTACGAGAGTGAAGTAGTGAGTAGATAGTATACGCGTTGCATATTTTAAGAACAGGAAGATCTGATATATGAGTCATGGGAGCAGAAGCCGTTTGCAGATCTGAGATATTATACTGAAGCTGAGCTGCTTCAAGAACGGATGAATACCTGATCTGCTTCAAGAACCGACTTAAGGACTTCCCGAATGATTTCCATGTCCATGGCTGATGCGTAAGCAACACATGCAATATTCCCTGTGTCAGGGGAGATGAAATAGTGCTCCGGAGAAGTCGAAGGATTTGTGAGCAGAATGCCTTCGCTATCTTCAACCAGCCAACCCAGCAAAAATTGAGCACATCCTTTTAAGATAGGATAGGCTCGATCTCTGAGAAACGCCTGTCATTGACAAATATGTTACCCAATCATCTTCTGATCCCCATAAGCAACACAGTCTGTTGATAGAACCAATTACTGAAGGATACAGGAGAGAGGCTCTAAACTTGTTTCGGTTAAAAATTGTATGAAGTGAACACTAAACTCGTCTGGCCTTTGCAATCAGGATAAAACGGATAGTCCAAACTCTTCGTACTTACCATGTCCAATGAGAAACAGTAGTGATCCCACATGTGTAGGCTCAACCAAGCTCCACCCATCGGCCAAAGAGCCCAGACTGGATCACCTCCAACTGGTGCAGTTTGCCCCCATATGTCCACATTATGATGTCCAACCCATCCTTCCAGTCCATAATTAACCTGATAACGCTCAAACACTTCGAGATACAATAAGATAAAGAAATGATAAAAGATGCATACAAGTTACAAATTGGAGAATTCAAAGTCTATGTCCTCAAGATCAGAAACAAGATTGAGTATTCTTCCTGCCCTTAGGTGGGAGATTACAGCAAAACTTGACATACTTCGGCAGTAGTTCGACCATTTATGGCCATTGTCTCGATTGTATCGAAAAGAGGGCCATGACACTCCGACAAATTGCAAGTTTCTGCAGGCCAGTAGTTCATCGGCAAATTTATGTTTATATGAGGCACACACCTGCACCCATAATAGCATGTTAAGGCATTCTCCTGGACTTTTGGCAAATTCCATTGAGAGATTTAAATGCCAAAGTAACCCGACTACATAAGGTGTCTCCTACAAAGCATGGTCTCTTGGTTTCCTCAGAAGCCAAGTTGGCTCGCAACGTAGAATATGCACTGCATTGCCAAAAATATATTATGGACATATTCATATAGGAATCTGATTAGCAAAAGATTTATAGATCACCTCCAAGCTGGATCCAAATCCTTGTTCCATATTCCTTGCAAATTTGTGACAAATGTCCCAGGGCGCGAGCTCGCCAACAATAGATATCGTCCAAATTGAAAGAGTAAGGTCACCATGCGTGGATCCTGATTTTCCTTGAAATTTTCCAACCGATCTCGAGTTGATAGCTTCTCTTTCGCTTTTGGAACTTTTGCTCCACTGGTACTTGGGATCTCACCAACAGGTACTGCTTGGTCATCTTCTTGATTCACCTGACGACCTATTGGGTGTGCTCCTCTATCTTCCTTGGGTGACTTCGTCATACGAGTCAAATTAACATGATACTCAGGAACTTTTTGTGCCAGAAAGTCCTCCCTGGATCTTGCAAGACGAAGCGTCAATCTATGAAAGAGGCCTTGATAGTCATTCAGGTGTGACTTCAATAGCTCATGAAATGCGAGTCCTTCAACGCCTTTCAAAGTAGCTAATGTTGATTGAGCTGGATCTATGCCACTAATAACAGGACTTCTGAATGGTCCATCGAAAGAAGTAGAAGATGCTAGCAGAAGTACAACCCAGTCAGCGCATGTCACACGTAAGGCTTGATCACCTTCGGCCTTAACGGTTCCACTTTCACCACCGGCTCGTATTTCAAGTGCAGCTGCAAATGCCATTCCCTGTCCTGTGACATACGAATCTACCACGTCTCCAGGAGCCCTCCCCCTCATTAGTATTCGGTTGGAGGTGGTTAATGCAGACCCTTCTTGCAAGGGGCTCAGCAAATTAGCGGAGAAAGTTATCGACTTGCCTTTATCAGCTGAGATTTTCACAGCTAGAACCTGATGAGGTTGAGAAATGAAATATTCTCGTGTATGATTAACATCCCCAACCCTGTACTTGACAGAGACGATTGCGGTCTCTAAATCCAACTGCCTGTGATAGCTCTCCCGGTCAAAGGCCTGGTGTTGTTCGTCGAATTGGAGCTCTATGGCTCCGAGTGGTTGATATAGCTTCAATCCATGAGGCAAGATGAGCAACTTTTAAAATAAGTTTGAAGTAAATATTTTTGTTTAAATTTGGAGTAATTATGTTTGCCCATATCACACACTGCTGGACATCATTTACAGTATCTAGAATCTTAGCTTGGAAGACAAACATCGAAGTGGCGGAAGGCTTTCATGAAAATCCATTAGATCTAAATTTATACAGTTGTATTTTGGACATGCAAGACGATACAAAACTTGGATCGGACCAGGAGCTGCTTGAAATAGGAAACTTGCACTACCTGGCAATACGGGCCTAGCATTTCTTGGGCTAAGCGAGAAGCATCACAGAAGTGACCGTCAAACACTGCTTGGCGCAATTTTGGAAGTACGTCCTTCGCACTTGGATTGTTCCAATCTTTTGGCCCGCCTGTATATAATGTGTCATCTGCAACACGGTTATGTAATCATTCATATCTTGCCGGCGATCCCTCTGCTAGAGTTCAAATGATCTCACATCTGAACCCTAGGAAATATAATCGTGTATCAAATGAAACCCAACAAAACGAAGGACTCTCCAATAATCAAACGAGCCCATCCTCAAACTCTCGGTGGACAAATAAAAATGGAAATCAGCTCAACAAGCGCTTTGCTACAAATTGCCTCAGAACCAATAGAGCCTTCTGAGCATTTGCAGAAATAGGAACAATTAGCTGGACAATTCATCCACCAAATAATAGATCCTGTCACAACCCTTCCTACCAGTTGCCTTATTCACCTCAGCGGTACAGAGCCTACACGAATATGGAACAAAGAACGGTTAACAAGGTGCAGCATTTACCTACCAGCAGTCCTGTCCCATATGCGTGCTGAGAGTAAAAGGTTGACAAGTTCAAGCTCTGTGGTAGTACACACTAAATTCAGGATGTGGTCACTGGCTTTTCCATTTGGCGGATGTGGGAAGCTGTTCGTGAATTAAGACGAGATCCGCTAGATTATTGAAAGACTGCAACAAAGATGAAGGGTAGCCATCGACCCTCTGAGCAATTCAGCAGAATCCGTTCACCGAACGGAGAATGCAGAACCCAATTAGGACCGAACGATAAACCATAAACATGCTTAAGCAACAATGAAATTCCTGCAGGAACGGATGCAAACTGAAGTGAAACTCACCTGAGCAAGACAATGTAGAGCGGAACATAAGCGAAAACGAGAGCAGAAGCGAAAATTGATAGATTCCGTGAGCAGCAGGTACAGTGAAATGGTATGCGTCAATTCAAGAAAGAAAGCGAGCCTTCTCGAGCAGAAACAGAGGATGCATCTGTAACTGAAAGCAGAGAAAAACCATCGAGCGAGCAGGAAGATTCGGAAGCAAAGGGAAAGCATTGAAGAAGAAAAAAAAAATAGAATTAGTGGATGATAGCTAGGCTGGAGCGCAGCGTGACAGGATATGAGGAGATGAGAGCAGAAGCCGTTCGAAGAACAGGATAGTGTATATGGCAGCATGCGCTCATATAGCGCATAAGTCCTAAAATACTAAACACGAGAAGGAAGTAGTCAAACTGTCAGCTGAGGTATGATACGATACATAATATTAATCTGGATTGTTCCAGAAGTTGACGCAAATCGCAAATCCGCATTGATCTAGAAAATGAACTCTAGAATCGGACATGGTCACTCACCATTGAGCATAAGAACGTCAACAGGAACGCCACCATAAACCATCGCTCCCAATTTCCCGTTTCCAAGGGGCAACGCATCTGTCCAGCTCGAGGCCGCTTCAAAAAACTCAACCTTGAGCAAATCGTGATTCTCATTTCCAGAATCTGCCCCTTCATCTGTCAGGCTTTTCTTCAAGAGAACCCACTCGCAATCATCGTCTGGAGTTGAGAGCTCCATTACTAAGAGAGCAGTGAAAGAATAGTCACCTGTCCTCTCCCTACAGGTAACTTCCTCTCGACTGAATCACTGGAGGGCATGCAGCGCTCAGAATGACCTGTTACCCAACAGCCAACGATAATTGGGTGTACAAATCAAGAGAGGTGGACATCCAGTTACAATATATACGCGAAGCTCTGCCTTTGGAACCAAACTATCAGCCAGGTTTTCACCTCCTTCATAGTGTTACATACGCCATATTCTTCTATCAGTCTTGATCTACAGCTTGACACCTCGACTGACTAGTTCAGTTGTTGCAAAGTAAGTCTTTCTGAGCCACGGTTATGTCGCTATAACTGGATTCTTAATGGAAGAGATTCACCATTCAAAGTCTGTAAGCAATGGTCATTTGCTTCACTTTCTGCCGTTGAATCATCGTCTGGAGTGTATCTGACGCTGATAACTCGACGATGTAGAAGAAGAGGCGCTATCAGAGAGGAAAATTCTACGCTTTCTTATAATTATTGCGCGACTTCCCGTCAACTCGTTTCCTTTTTCAACAACTGTGGACTCTAAAGCCTGCAAATCGTTAGTAAATCGAGCTGAAAAGAACTTCAAGAAATCGCTTTTCCAAGTTGGAAATCTCTACTGAGGTGTCGTTTTCAATCGGACCTGGAGTGGCCCACCTTGAATCAGAGCTCAAAAGTGATTAACATTGAAATGTTCTTCGAGAAACAAACTTTTTATTGGAGCAACCAATGGAACTTAGTTGAGTGGAAACGTTGCTCAGCAAGCTTAGACTGCATTAAGAGTCCTAATTGGTTAACGGATGCCAACATTGCTGATGCCTTTGATACTAGGACAATTGTGTACCTGTTCTGTGGAAGAACTCTTCGAGGTCCTGTCACGAGAAACCATCGCAGTAAGACGATGCGTGTCAACATGAGCGCAGACAACCGCCACGTAATTTTAGCAATGCTTTCACCTTATGTGTACCGCCCTTTCTACCCATAGATTTCTACCCGGTGAATGCCTTATTTTACTTCCCATCTACCCATAGATTTCTACCAAGGGAATGCCTGGGTTTACTTCCCATCTACACATAGATTTCTACCCATTGAATCCCTTATTTTACTTCCCTTCGATGTTCACCAAATGAGTTGTTGAATGTTGAATGTTGGTGAATACCTTCGTTGATCTTTCCCGGGATACCGATCGAGTCATGAGAGTGGGAGTGGTTAGCTTCTCTGAATACCGAGCGAGTCGTGAGAATGGTTAGTTTCTCAAGCGGGTTGCATTTTGGTGTTATTTGAAACTAGTTTTCTATATCCACAATTTTTCCATAAATTACCTCGTACATTCCATGATAATGTTAGATAGGCTTTTCATCTATCACTAAACCGTTTGGCACGTGATCCCTTGGACGAGTTAGCATGGTACCTATTCTTCTTACTCTCTCGATGGTGTCTTAGTTATGCTAGAGGGGGGACGTGCGGGGCATAGAGAGGTGGTTGCTAGATTTTGTCGATTCCGAGCGCGGGACTAGGCAGCCCTTCAGGACAAGTCTGTTAGGGCTACACGATTTAGGAGACAGGGATCGCCACAAGATACCACAAATTCCACTCGATTACAACAACGTAGGACATTGGGTCAAGCGGTACAGTTTAGTAAAGCAGCACGAGCGCTACACCCTTTGTCTATAGCGAGTCCTACTGATGAGACCATCTCTTCCCTACGCTCACTACATCCTATAATAGTAGAAGGACTACCACTAGAGGTCTTAGATTATTAACCTGAGCAGCCTTTATGTCTTGATAGGTCACTATTTGCACAAGCATTGTGCATTGCTCCCCCCCCCTTTCCTCAAGAGGCTTGTCAGGGATGGTTTATGAGCACCTTAGAGATTGCTTCCAGGCAGATGATTCTTCTAGTGGTTTTACCAAGTTGTTTTAGGTGGCTGCAGTAGTAGCGAGAGGAGACATTTTTATGTCTATTAGTCGGGTGTTAGGTGCTAGTCTACTTCTTGCAATGGAGAAGGACAGGGGACGCATTAGACCGATTGCTATTGGAGAGATCTTTTTGCATTTGGTCAGTCGTACCATTGTCCTTCAGCATCGTTCTCACTTTTGACAGTACCTTAGTCCACATCAGTTTGGAGTAACTACATCGGGAGGATGTGAGGCTATATCTCTAGGCATTAGAGCACTCCTAGATATCCATCTGGAGTGGGTCGTCCTACAAGTGGATGTTGAGAAGGCTTTTAATAACGTCTCATGTGCATCCATCTTTAGAGAGCTTAGGGAGGCTGGTGGATCCTTGGTGAGTCTCATTCCTTTTGTGCGGTCTTTTTATGGCTCTCCGGCTTCCCTTTACTACTAGCATGGTGGTTCACAGGAGGGAGTCACCGTCTTGGAGTCAGTTGTTGGTACACGTCAGGGAGATCCTTTAGGGGGGCGCTTATTTGCCATGGCTCACTTTACAACTCTCTTATCTACTACTTTGGCCATCACAGGTTGTGTATTTCCCTCCTTTGCAGATGATACACACATCGTAGGCCCTATAGATCAGATTAGGCAGGCCTTTGACTACTTGACTACCAAGTTATATCTAGTAGGCTTGAGAGTCAAGGTGTCAAATTGTAGGGCATGGTCCCCCTTAGGTATCCCTCCTCACCTTGAGCTTCCAAAGGGTTGTATCATATCCACAAATGGACTTCGTGTTCTTGGAGTGCCAGTATGATCGGAGGATTTTGTCACACGCTTCTTAGACACTGCCCTTGCAGAGGATGTTCTCTATGTGGATGACCTTCCATTACTATGAGATCCACATGTGGTATTTGGTATACTTTCTTTTGATATTGCTTGTCGACCATCCTACTTCATCTGTATAGTTCCTCCCTCACCGTCCTTCCTATCACATTGGAGAGCATTTGATAGGAGGATTATGAGTCTTTGGTGATATTATTGGACCAAGGACTTTTTGAGTGTGTGACATGGGATTTGGCACGTAGACAGATGGCTCTACTAATCTTATGTGGTGGGGTTGGCTTGCTTTCTATGGAGGAGATGGCACCTATAGCATTTTTGGGTAGTTGGACTCTCTTGGCACCCCTACTTTCCTCTCGTTTTGTGGTTACTGATAGGCCAGTTTTGGAGACTTATGTGACAGAGGTGGAGGGAGGATCTTTTTCTCTCCAGGTGTTATTTCGGCAGATGAGAGATAGTCTATCCTCACGAGCACAAGAGGATTTTCCACCTTTTGCTTCACTATCGTCAGATTGGACTAGAGGTTTACAATCTTCCTTGATGGAGCAATGGTGTGAGCATACGCTACATTCTCTCTTAGTTGACTCGTCCTTAGGCTACTAGAGCACGTCTTCACTCTTGCTCCGGCAAGGATGCGGGCTCTTGGATCCTAGCTCGACCATGCATTAGGGCTTTCCAACTCGCACCAGCTACTTTCTCTACAACAATGAGGTTTCACCTAGGTTTGGTCTACCCATCTGCATCTTCATTACTCACTTGTGAGTGTGGTTCTACACTAGATGCAGCAGTGGTCCACATGACACGGTGTTCTTTTGGAGGACAAAGGATAGCTACCCATGATGCCATTAGAGACATAGTGTTTGTTATGGCATGAGAGAGTGGATACTTGGCTTGGAGGGAGCGTTTGTATGCTTTGCAGACAACACTTGTCAAGGCAGACTTATACTTAGTCCGAGATGATCAAGTGACAGTAGCGGATGTTGTGGTTACGAACCTTACGCAAGATACAATTTTGGGAGGAGTGATTACCTATCCCCATGGATAGGCGGCAAGTGCAATAGCGGGTCGCAAGGTCTCCATGTATAGGGGCATGTAGCAAGGTCACCTCTTTGTTCCTCTAACCTTGGAGTTATATGGAGCAATGGACACGGCATTTGACACATTTGTCAAGGAGTGCACGAGAGCTTATCATGTTATGCGCCAAGGGGTACTACTCTCACGCTCATACTTTGTAGCATATTTTAGACAATGTGTGTCCATTGCTCTATAGAGGGCAGTGGCTGGTGCAATCCATAGGAGAGCAATCACATTAGGTGATGTTTCTTTAGATGCTCTAGTTGTGTGTACACCGTATGACTTGCATAGCTCAGATATCTTAGATGCGGTAGGGCAGATTTCTCATATAGACTCTATTGGGGCTTAGCCCCATATTACCTTTTTTGTCTCTCCCTTGTATGGCTTGATGAGGTCTTCCTATCCTTCATTTTTCCTATGCGGTTGCCTTTCTCTCCGTTTCTAGTATTTGATGATAAATTTTTCACCTCTATAGTTCAAAAGTTCTTGGGCAATTCTGTCTACGATCCAATGGACAAGGATCAAATGGGGGTTTCAAAACTAGATCCAAAGGACCATGATCAAATGGGGGTTTCAAAAATAGTTTTGGAGGATGACTAAGGCATAAATAATCAACTTCTTTGGTACTTTTAATGTTCTTTATTATTTTTAGTGAACTTTGTAATGAGATGAATGCGCATAAATAGTGGAACCGGACACTTTCTTGCAAGTTTTTTTCATTTATAAAAAATAAAAATTATATTATGAATGTTCAAAATTATGGTATTCAAATAAATAATAAAAAAAGAGGTGATATGGTCTCTCTAGGAGTTCCCATGTTTTTTGGTGAGTGGTTTTTAGAATATAATTTAAAAATTAAATTGGCAGATCCAAAATACCACTCTCAACTATTCAAACTCAAATTCATCAGGCAACGTGCAAATGCTCTTGTTAGTAAATTGATGGACAGGTTTGATGTTTTGCATTGGTATGGTTGTCATTTCTATAGATTAGTAAGACAAAGAAGATAGCACGAGTTGTGGAAAATGATCCATGTCATCCTACAGCAACCAAGAAATTCATTGGAGATCAAGGAATTTTGCTCCATAAAGGTAACAAAAATTTAGCAATGTGAGATCAAGTACTTGGTTGCAAGGCAAGAGGCTCAAATTTGGATGTACAACCAAGACCTATCAACTCACATTTGGATTCACAATCATTAGGGAAATTTGGAGAACTATTGAGGATTGTTTCTTCCATGCTTAGCAAAACAAAAGAAGATGAAAGGTTTTGCATGGCAATGCACCATTATGGCTAAAAATTGAATTATTTGGAGGACCCTTAGCACTTTGCACAAATTCATGGTAGGAATTTCAAAATGCCCATTCAAAAATCCATTACTTTTAGTTTCATGGCAACATTTTTAATTTAGGAGAGGCAAGGATTTCTTAGTGATAGACAAGTGACAGTCTTTACAAGAAATGGTTGAGATACATGAAATTGTACAAAGAAACTCAAGAGTTGAATAACAAATCTACTAGAGAAGGTCTCATGGAGAAGGAATATGGAAAAGGATGGACACTATAGACAATAAATTGAATGGAATATGCATATATTTTGTTAGAATGGAAGCCATGTTTGGGAATATAGCAAACATAAGTCCACCTGCTATAGCACGTTTAGGAGATTTAAATCCCAATTTGAGCAAGGTTAAGATTAAGGAGGTCCATGAAGGTGTCGGGGTGGGCTCTCAATTCCCATCCCCCCAGAGGTGGTGCTCTTGGATTGTGCCCCTAGTTTGTCCCAAACATCAAAGCGGTGGAAAGTATACCTAGTGTTTACATGGATTATGGAATCCAATCACCCAAGGAGGAGTCACAATTTTTTGCACCAGTAGAGGACTCACCTTTTGTTACACCACCTCAACTAATTTCTACAAGGGATGAGTTAGAGAGCACTTTCCTTACCAAGAAGGAGAACATGATCCAAAGAGGAGAAAAGGTGGAATATCAACAAGAAATATATCTCAAATGTCACCTAGTATGTCATTGTCTCAAGATCACTATGTTGAAGGCCATTATTATAGAATCTAGGAAGAGGTTCCAAATAGCTAAACTAGAAGCTCCCAATATGAGGAAAAGAGAGAAAAATTGATGAAAATGGAAGTTGAGCGTATTATATTAGAGATAGAGAAGGTGAAAGCTGAAATTGAGAAGGAATTGAGTGCCAATAAAAAGAAAGCTAGTGCAGACAAACACAATTTCAAGGAGATGAGTTTAGAGTCAAAGTTCACTCATGAAATCAAAATGAATCTCCTTTAGGCAGAAAAAATCTCCTAAGGAAATAAGTCATTATTTTAAAGTGCTAACTCAAGTTTAGTATGAAATCAAGCCTTCTCCTACAAGTTACAATTTGGAGCCAAAAAATCTAGCTCCAAATTCATATTCTAGTGATATCAAATATAATACCACCACAATGTAACTTGAGTATGTTTAAAATAAAGATGACTTAAATTGACTTGTATTTATGAAACCTGAGTATATTATTGTAACCTTGGAACGTAGAATTTGATGCAAAAAGCATGGAGTGTATAGACTTTATAGACCCCAAACCCTCAAATATGTACCCTCTCAAGCTCTTCTCCATATCCTCCATATCATACATTAGGGAGGTTCAAGCTTCACTCTCACGGTAGAAGATTTAAGGAATGCGGATAGTGTAACAATATGGAGTTTAGGGATGAAGCTAGTTAGGCCTAACAAAGTAGCAAATAGGCAAAATTAGCCTACAATATTCTAAAAGTATCTAAGAAGCTTCCCATGAAGTTTCTTGGCTAGCTTAGCTTGCATCCCAAGTAAGTAACTTCTAGAAAGAAGCTTCTAGAAGCTTCCAACTAGCTTAGCTTGCAAGCCAAGTAGGTGGCTTCTAGAAGGAAGCTTCTTGAGAAGGTTCTTGGTTCACTTAGCTTGCACTCCAAGAAAGTGACTCAAGGAAGCGTCTTGAGAAGCTTCTCAAGAGGCCTTGTATGCTCTCTATAAATACTAAAGCCAAAGCTCATGCTAAGCATTTGGAGTTTACCCACATTCAAATGTCCCAATGTGATCTTCCATTCTCTTATTTCTCTCCTTGATCTTGGTCTTTTACATTGGTATGAGAGCAAGAATGGAATGGATGGAATTTATAGACAACCAAATCCATAAATACTAAAGCCAAAGCTCATGCTAAGCATTTGGAGTTTACCCACATTCAAGTGTCCCAATGTGATCTTCCATTCTCTTATTTCTCTCCTTGATCTTGGTCTTTTACATTGGTATGAGAGCAAGAATAGAATGGATGGAATTTATAGACAACCAAATCCATTTCCGCCAAACCATTAGGACTTTTGTGTTAGGGTACTACCCAAGCATTATTTCACACAAGTCATCACCTCAAGCTTTGGGTAGGATTTTTTGCATACAATCACCATGTTTGATGAACCCTTGATACTTCCAATTGTAACTTATGAAGAATGATAGACGTGTTGCATCTATGTGCTAATAAATTAGATAAATTGAGAGTAGTGGAATAGAGTAATAGCCATGGTGGAAATACCCAACGTTATCACTACTATGCAACAATAAATTGAGCACCTTACTCAATTGTTGGATGAACAAGACATCAATGACAAGAACACATAGAGAACACCAATTTGAGATAGAGAAGATTAAATTTGATTTCCAAAACCCAAGGTGTTTGAAAGCAAAAATCTCTTGAGCATAGTGGAGAATTTTGTATTTGATTATGAACGTAACTTTAAAACTACCAATCTTCACAATGAAAAAAAATAGATTCTCTTGGCTTCTAGCCAATTGGATTGTCTGGAAAAACTTTGGTGGCAATTCTATGTAGAGCAAGCTGAATGGGCAAATTGTTGCACAAATCATGACATGGATAGAATTCAAGAATACAATACTTGGTCAATTTCAAGCTATAAATGTCACACGAGCCACACAATATAAATTGGTGAAGTTGAATAAGATTGGCTTTGTAAGGAACTACAAAATGCAATTCCAAAACATCATCATGCAAATTCTATATATACAAGAAGGTGAAGTTTTGGATCAATTTGTGAGGAGCTTGAAGTCACAAACCAAATTGGAATTGAGCATGCAAGAGCCATAGAATGTGAAAGAAGCCATGCAGTTGGCTAAGCGCTTTGATTCCTAGCTTGTGACAACTTGGTCTTGACCTCAACCTACATAGAACCTACTACTACACTGCACACGGGTGGAGAAACTAACACCAATGGAGATTGATGTTGTCCAACAAATACCACTTGGTACAACACATAAAGAAAGATTACAACAAAATAGTTATTGTTTTTATTGTCACCAAGTTGGACATTGCATTGTTGAATGTCCACTTAGGAAAGGATGACCTTGACAAATTACCCAGATGGAGTCTATGGAGCACATTGATCAAAGAAATGACAAATCCTAATAGGAGATTTTGAGCTACCTATTTGGAACTTGATTAGTTCCAATGGGATTAAAGGCTCAACCTATACAAGTTTGCTTCACTTGCAAGGTATGATATTTGATTTGGGTTGTAGGATTTTGGTTGATTTTGGAAGTTCAAAAAATTGCATGTCCATGCAATTAGCGTAAGAATAACATATTCCTATCAAACTAGTAAATGGGAGTAAATTAATGATGGCAGATGGTAGAAAGAGTTTTAATTCCGTACCTCACATCTTGTTACATTGAGGATTGGAAAGGAGTATTTAGAGTGTATATGGTTTATAGTGATACCTCTACACTATAATATCATTTTGGGTTTGCCTTGGCTTGAACTTCATAAGGTTTGATTTGATTGGAACCAATGACAATTCAAGTACAACACCAAGGTAGAATTTCCGATTAGGTTGTCTAGCATCTTTGAGTAAGACACCTAAGAATAGTCAATCCCAAGATGGAAAGTTTGTCTGGAAGGTAAACATAGGGTAAGCTTTGAAGAGAGATGAGTTACAACATGGGAATTTTGTTAAGAAAGCAACCATAGAGTAAGCTTTGAAGGGTGATGAGTCCCTACATGGGAAGTTTTCCAATGAAATAGCCATAGAGCAAGCTTTGGAGGAAGATAAGTCTGTTTTTCCGGTGTGGATCAAATAGATTACATAAGGAGAATCTAAGGAGAGATAAGAGCATCATCAAGCAATGGTTGATCAAAAAGTTCAGGATTTTGTGGATGCGTTCTAGATGATTTGCCAAAGGGATTACCCTTTGATTATGGTATGCCCTTCAAGATTGAGTAATTGCCAAGGAGTACTCCAATGAATAGACCAATCTATTGGCTCATCAAAGGAGTTAGAGGAGTTGCAAATAACACTTACGGAGTTGTTGGAGAAGGAATTCATACAACATAGTACATCTCCTTGGGGAGCGCCATACTCTTTGTTCCAAAGAAGGACGGAGTACTTTGTCTCTATATCGACTACCATGGGCTTGATAAACAAACGGTGAAGAATGCATATCCCTTGCCTAAAATTCATGACTTGCTTGATCAATTGAGTGGAGCACAATACTTCTCCAAGTTGGATCTTGGTAGCGACTATTGGCAAATCCTCATTGATAGGGAGGATGTGCAAAAGACTACCTTTCATACAAGGTATGTGCACTTTGAGTGGAGAGTTCTACCTTTTGGGCTCACTAATGCTCCAACATTCTTCATGGATCACATGCATAGGGTGTTGGATGGACTATTGGATTGGTACATGGTGGTGTTCTTGGATGATATCTTAAAATATAGCAAGATAGAAGCAGAACATATAAATCACGTGCAAGAAGTCCTAAGACAACTATGACAATGGAAATTTTATTTCAAGAAGTCAAAGTGTCCCTTTTGGCAGAAGGAAGTTGCCTTCTTGGGTCACAAGATCTCATCGGAGGAGATCAAGATGGAAAAGGAGAAAATCAAGACCATTGTTGATTGGTCCATTCCAATAGATGCTATAGAAGTATGGGCATTTAATGGATTAGCCGGTTTTTATTGATGGTTCATGCACTATTATGCCCATGTGGCCACACCATTGATTGATCTCTTGGGGAATAACTCAAGCTTTCAATGGACCACCAAGCATGAAGAAGCATTTTAAAAGCTGAAACATATGGTGTCTTTAAGATCCATTCTTCAACCATATGATCCTCAACTACCTTGTGTGGTTTCTTTTGATACTTCTAACTTTGTGATTGGAGCCATGTTGTAGTAAAAAATCCCATATAGATTACATCTCATTGCCTTTGTATCATGCCGACTAAATATAGCTAAAAGGAATTACTTTCTTCAAGATCAAGAATAACTAGCAATGGTGTATGCCACCAAGTATGGTGGCATTCTCTCTTGGGGAAACAAGTGATCATGCAAACTGATTAGAAACCATTGTTACAGACCTTACATTTGGAGCACATGAAGAGTCAACATCATTGATGGGAGGAACAACTACAATTATTTGACATCAAACTTGAGTACAAAACCAATTGGTTCCATGTTATCCTTGATGCCTTATCACGCTGACCTGATTCAAAGTCTCTTCTTCTCATCATGGCAACTATTATTATGGTGTTAGTCAACTCCAAGATCCAAATTTAGTTCAACATAGTTTTGCAATATAATCCCTTCTTTTAGATGGTACAAGGTCGTCTTGCAACATGTGAAAAGGAGTACAACACCTTCTCCTTCAAGGGAGGTCCTCTATTTTATGAGAACCGGCTTTATGCGCCAACCAAGGGTGCTCTATGACTTGTGCGCCTCCAAGAAGCCCATGACTTATCAATTGCTGGTCACATGGGAGTAGACAAGACCTTGGGTTCCCTCCAACACCAATGGTGGTTGCCCAACATGGCACAAGATGTTAAAGAATTTGTTTGATCTTGTAAGAGCTACCAATGCAACAAGGCCAGCAACCAGAAACCAAGTGGACTCCTTCAACCACTCCTCATTCCATCTGCTTGATAGGAACACGTGAGCTTGGATCTCGTCACCTCCTTGCTTAAGAAAAAGTTTGATCACATGGCAATTGTGGTGTTTGTAGATAAGCTTAATAAGCAAATCCATTTAGCACTAACCTTTGATATTGTGGATACTTCAACATTAGCGCAAATCTACTTCAACAATGTCTTTAAACATCATGGGATGTTGCACATACTCATCTCCAATCGTGATTCTCAATTCATTGGAAAGTTTTGGCAAGCACTCTTCCAGATACTCAACACCAATCTTGTTTTGTCCATGGCTTATCATCTTCAGTTGATGGACAAATTGATCATGCAAATTGTACCACCTTGTCTTTTGTGTTTCCAAGTTGAAACCCTTTGTTCCTAACCCATCTTCTTTTTCCTCTTTTGTCCAACCTCCTCCTCCTCCCATCCCCATCAATGATCATGAGGAGTACAAAGTTGATCATATCCTTGTGCATTGCCACATCCAACAAGGCCGTCAATAACATACGGAGCACAAGGTCTTTTGGAAAAGGTGTACCCTTCATGATACCACATGGGAATGTCCTTCTCACCTCCAGAATGCACAAATAGCCATCCATGATTTTGAAGCTTCACTAGCAATGAGGACGTCACTAACTAGCGGTGGGGGGATATGTAACAATATGGAGTTTAGCGACGTAGTTAGTAAGGCTAACAAAGTAGAGAATAAGCCAAATTAGCCCAAAATATTCCAAAAGTATCTAGGAAACTTCTTGGGAAGCTTCCTAGCTAGCTTAACTTGCACTCCAAGTAAGTAGCTTCTAGAAAGAAGCTTCTAGAAGCTTCCCACTAGCTTAGCTTACACGCCAAGTAGACAACTTCTAGAAGGAAGCTTCTTGAAAAGCTTCTTGGTTGACTTGGCTTGCACTCTAAGAAAGCAGCTCATGGAAACTTCTTGAGAAGCTCCTCAAGAGCCTTGTATGCTACCTATGAATACCAAAGCCAAGGCTCATAATAGGCATTTTTTGGGAGTTTTCTCACATACAAGTGTCCCAATATGAGTTTCCATTCTTCTATTTCTCTCCTTGATCTTGGTCTTTTACATTGGTATCAGAGCAAGAATGAGATGGATGGAATTTATGGACCACCAAATCCACTTCCACCAAACCATTGGGATTTTTGTGTAAATAAACTACCCAAGCATCATTTCACACAGTTCATCACCTCACACTTTGGACAAGATTTTTTGCATATGATCACCATATCTAAGGAACCCCTGGTGCTTCTAGTTGTAACTTATGGAGAATGGTGGACGTGATGCTTCTATGTGTTAATAAATTTGATAGATTAGGGGTGGCATGATAAAGTAGCAACCATGGCAGCAATGCTCAATGTTATCCTTGCTATGGATAAGCAAATTGAGCACAATACTTGATTGTTGTATGAACAAGATCTTTGATGACAAGAGCACATATAGAGAGTACCAATTCAAGAAGGAGAAGATCAAATCTAATTCTCTAAACCCAAGTTATTTGAAGGTTAGAATCTCTCGGGTGCAATGGAGAAGTTTTTCTTTGACTATGAATGTTATTTTGAAGCTACCAATCTGCAAGACAAGCAAAAATAGATTCTCTTGGCTTCTAGCAAATTGGATGGAGTAGCAAAGCTATGATGGAGATTTCGAGTAGAGCGAGCTAAATGACAAATTCTTGCACCAATCTTGATGAGTGCAGAATTTAAGAGTGCAATAATTAATCATTTCTTAGCTATAAATGCCACACAAGCTGCCCAAGATAGGTTGGCAAAGTTGAAACAAATTGGCTTTGTAAGAAGTTACATCATGCATTCCAAAACACCATCATGCAAATTCCAGTTACACAAGAAGGTGAAGCTCTGGATCAATTTGTGAGTGGCTTGAAGTCTAAAACCAAATTAGAGCTAACCATGCAAGAGCCACAACACTTGGGGGAAGCCATACATTTGGCCAAATGTTTTGATTCCTTGGTTGCAACAACTTGGTCTTGATCTTGACCTTGACCTCCATAGAACCTACCAATTCCTTACACACGGATGGAGGAGCCAACACCAATGGAGATTGATACCATTCAATGTAGACCACTTGGCACTATAGATAGAGAGAAACTGCAACAAAATGGTGGTTGTTTTTATTGTTGCCAATTGGGACATTGCATCATTGAATGTCCACTCAAGAATGAGAGGCCTCAACAAGTTGCCCAAATAGAGTTTGTGGAGCAGAATGATCAAGGAAAAAAGGAATCCTAGTAGGAGATTTTGAGCTACCTATTGGGATCTTGATTAGTTCCAATAGGATTGAAGGCTCGACCTATACAAGTTTGCTTCACTTGCAAGGTACGATATCTAATCAAGGTTGTAGGATTTTAGTTGATTCTAGAAGTTAAGAGAATTTTATATCTATGCAAGTAGCAAAGGAATTGGGTATTCTTGTCAAGCCCATAATTCAAGTATATTGATGATGGTGGGTGGTAGAAAAGGTTTTGCATTCCGTACCTTGCATCTTGTTAACTTCAAGATTGGGAACGAGTACTTGGAGTATATGAGGTTTGTAGTGGCACCTCTACACTACGATGTCATTCTAGGACCACCTTGGCTTGAATGTCATAAGGTTCAATTTGATAAGACCCAACAATTAATTCAAGTATAACACCAAGGTAGGGATTTTTTATTTTTTTGTTGGCACCTCTAAGTAAGACACCTAAATATAATCAGTCCCAAGATGGGAAGTTTGTTGAGAAGATAGCCATAGAATCTTGAAGGGGGATGAGTCTTGAGATGGGAAGTTTACTAGGAGAGCAACAATGGAGAAAGCTTTGAAGAAAGATGAATCCCCAGATGGGAAGTTTATTAGTGAAGTAACCTTAGGGCAAGCTTTGGAGGAAGATAAGTTTGTTTTGGCAATGTGGATCAAGCCGATTGCACAAGGACAATCTGAGGAAGGCCAAGAGCCTCATCAAGCAATGGTTGATCAAATAGTTTGGGATTTTGCAGATGTGTTTCTGAATGATCGACCAAAGGGATTATCCTCTGATCATGGTATACCCTTCGAGATTGAGTTATTGCCAGGAAGTATTCCAATGAGTAGTCCAATCTATCGGCTCTCATCAAAGGAGTTGGAGGAGTTGCGAACAACACTTACAAAGTTTTTAGAGAAGGACTTCATATGACATAGCACCTCTCCTTGGGGAGCACTTGTACTATTTTTTCTAAAGAAGGATAGAGGACTTTGTTTTTGTATTGATTACCGTGGGCTCAATAAGCAAACAGGGAAGAATGCATATCCCTTGCCTCAGATTGATGACTTGCTTGATCAATTGAATGGAGCATGATACTTCTCCAAGTGGATCTTTATAGCGGCTTTCGGCAAATCCACATTGATAGGGAGGATGTACAAAAGACTACCTTTTGCACAAGGTATGGGCATTTTGAGTGGAGAGTTTTATCTTTTGGGCTCACTCCAACAATCTTCATGGATCAAATGCATTGGGTGTTGGATGGACTGTTGAATCAGTATGTGGTGGTGTTCTTAGATGATATCTTAATCTATAATAAGATAGAGGTAGAACACATGAATCATGTGCAAGAAGTCCTAAGACAACTATGACAATGGAAATTTTACTGTAAGAAGTCAAAGTGTGCCTTTAGGCAGAAGGAAGTTACCTTCTTGGATCACAAGATCTCATTGGAGGAGATCAAAATGAAAGAGGAGAAATTCAAGGCCATTAGTGATTGGCCTACTCCAAAGGATGCTATAGAAGTATGGGCATTTAATGGATTGACTAGTTTTACTGACAATTCATCCATAATTATGCTCATGTGGCTGCACCATTGACTGACTTCTTGGGGAAAAACTTGAGCTTATAATCGACCACCAAGCACAAAGAAGCATCTTAGAAGTTGAAACATATGGTGTCTTAAAGTCCAATCCTTCAACCATATGATCATCAACTACCTTATGTGGTTGATTTTGACACTTCTTACTTTGCAATTGGAGTTGTGTTGCAACAAGAATTGCAAATGGACTACATCCCATTGCCTTTGTGTCTCACCGACTAAATACGGCTAAAAGAAATTACTCTGCTTGAGATTGAGAAAAACTTGCAATGATATATGTCACCAAGGTATGGAGGCATTACCTCTTGGTGAAACAAGTGATCATGCAAACAAATCACAACCCATTGTTGCAGAACTTACACTTGGAACACATTAAGAGTCAACATCATCAATAAGAGGAATAACCCCAATTTTTTCACATCAAAATTGAGTACAAACCAGTTTGGTTCCATGCAATCCTTGATGTTCTATCATGATGATCTAATTTGAAGTCTCTTCCTCTCATCACAGCAACAATTATGATCATTTGAATTGATTCCAAGGTCCAAAATGAGTTTTGATCAGCTCTACAACAAGATTTCTTCTTCCAAATGATATATGGTTGTCTTACAGCATGCAACAATGAGAACAACACCTCTTTCAAGGAAGGCCTTCTATTCCATGAGGACCGGATCTATGTTCTAGCCAAAGGTGATCTCCAACTTTTTTGCCTTAAAGAAGCCCATGATTTACCAATAGTTGGTCACATGGATGTAGACAAGACCTTGGGTACCCTCCAACGCCAATGGTAGTGGCCGAACATGACACAAGATGTTCAAGAGTTTGTTTGATTGTGTGAGAGTTTCCAACCTAACAAGGCTAGCAACCAGAAGACAAGTGGAATCCTTCAACCACTCCTCATTCCATCCACTCAATGGGAATATGTGAGCTTGGATCTCATCACATCCTTGCTGAAGACAAAGCAAGGACACACAACAATTGTGGTGTTTGTGGATAAGCTTAGTAACCAAATCCACTTGGCACCAACCTTTGATATCATAGATGCTTTAATCTTGGCACAAATCTACTTTGAAAATGTCTTTAAGCATCATGGGATGCCACATGTACTCATCTCCGGCCATGATCCTCAATTTATTGGGAAGTTTTGGCAAGCACTCTTCTAGATACTTGGCACCAAGCTTGCTTTTTCCATGGTCTATCATCCTCAAACTGATGGACAAATAGAATGTGCAAACTGTACCTTGGAAGATATGTTGCATGCCTTTGTCAATGTCTACCATACCAATTGGGATGAATGTCTTACAACTGCAGAATTTGCCTACAATAATTCCAAACACGCAAGCACAAAAGTTTCTCCTTTCTTTCTCAATTTTGGCCAAGATCCGCTTGTTCCAGATTCTCTTCTTGCTACTCCTCCATCTAAAGTCCCGCATACTTCAACCTTCTTGATCACCATATCCCAATCTCTCCAACAAGCCAAATCTTACATCCTTGTTGCTGACAATCATCAAAAACAATATACGTACCAGCATCATCATGATCTCACCTTTGAAGTCAATGATAAAGCATGTTATCCTCTAGCAACCCACCCCTCCCACTTGATACCTAAGTTCATAAACTCACCCCTAATTGGATAGGACCCTTTGATGTCACCCAAATCATCTCTCTTGTTGCTTATTGACTTGCCTTACCTTGTTATATGCGCATCCACCCTATCTTTCACATTTCCAAGTTGAAACCCTTTGTTCCTAACCCATCTTTTTTTTCCTCTTGTGTCCAACCTCTTCCTCCTCCCATTCCAATCAATGATTGTGAGGAGTACAAAGTTGATTGTGTCCTTGCATGTCACCACATTCAATGAGGACAATGATAACATATGGAGTACAAGGTCCTTTGGAAAGAGTATCACTTTCATAATGCCACATAGTAACCTCTTTCTCACCTCCAGAATGCACAAATGGTCATCCATGAGTTTGAAGCTTCACTAGCAACAAGACCTATAATCTTTGTTTCCAAGGTTCATGATTGAGATTGCAGCTAGAAATTGTGAGGCCGGCATGGATGAGGATGGGAAGAGAGGAAACCCTACCCCATTATTTTGTGCTCTTTGCAGCTCAATTTTATTTGGGTTTGAATTTGATCAACCCCAAGGAGAGAAGATAGATGGTATCCTATTTTCATCCACATTTTCATTGGGATATACACGAGGAAGAGCAATGGTACATGGAAAAAGTGCAAGAGAATGATTAATGCTTTTCCAAAACCAATAGCGGGAAGACATTGATAGCTCTTGTACCTTGATTGAAGAAGAGGAGGAGATTACTCTAAAGAGAAAGGAATCAACTTGCAAGAGCAAGGACAAACTCAAAGTTCAGTAGCCAATGGAAGAAGAGGTTGAAGAAGGATTGGATTGGGAGTTCCATGTAGAACTTAAGCACATGGAAGGAGAAGATACCCCTTATAGATATTCCAAAGAAGGAGGACAAATTCAAGATAGTGTCCCAAAGGGAAGCATGATCTCAAAGACTTGTCAAAGCTATGCAAATTGGGCCAAGTGAACCTAGCAAAGGAGAAGAGAAATCAAAGGATGTCAGCCTAAAGGTGAGAAGATCAAGACTTTGGGTTATAGCACCAATAACAATCACAAAAGATGATGGAGAAATGTACAAGGACACTTTTCAAGGTGTAAATTATCTATCAAGTGTAGTCTATCCACTGCTGATGTATTTGTAGGAGAGGATGCTAGAGTCAAAGAAGGAGAATCTAGAGGAAAGGAACCAGCTTCATTTGGTGAAGATGTTTAGTGAAGAAATCTTGAAATTGAAGGTGAGGTTGTCTCAAAGTAAGGAGGAAGCCAAAGTACTTTGGGTTGATGTGGAAATTTAACAACAATGCTTTGATGACTTGTAGTGTGGTGGCTACTTAGAGCGCCAAAAGGAAGAATTAATGGAGCAAAAGGTGGAGCTTGAGAAGTTACAATAGAATTTTGATTATGCCCAATTAAAATTAAATCATCATAAGGATCAACTTGAAATGCATGAACAGGCCTTGGATGAACTAAGAAAAGTTGTGGTGGAGAAAGATTAACCTTGGCAAAGAGAGCTTGCAAGTCAAAAGCAAGAAGAGCAAAGGCTATATGATTTGGTGAAGCGGAGGGAGGCTCAAGTTGCCAATGAGGAAGCAAAGAGAAGGAAGTTAGAGGCAAAGTCTACTAAGGAGTTGCAAATCATTCATACAAAGTTGGAGGAGGAGGTGACACAAGGCAAGTCATACTTAGTGAAGGGTGCAGATAGTGGAATTGTTGTGTAGCTCAAGGTGATACTTGATATTGTGGCCCAAGGCAAAATTAGAAGAAGCCTACCTACATGAGCTTAACTTGCTTGTGAAATAAACTAGGAGGAGAAAAGCCAAGGACATTGAGTTGAATATGTTGTTAATTCATCATAAAGATAGAGTAGATAGGAAAATGATTGAGGTAGGAAATAGTGGATATCTTAGTTAAGACTTAGTTAAAGATGATATAGATCACATTACTTGTACTCTAAGTGAAACTAAAGTAGTTTGATCCAAAAGAGTCTAGATTCAAGTATTGGTGACTTTGGATGAGTAGCCAAAGTTGTATGAATCATTTAGGATAGAGAAGAAGGAAATAGTTATAGCTTTAGTTGTAGTGTAGATTGAAGATGTGAAAACAATAGAACTAGATGTAGATATAGTATATGAACCTAAATTGTAGGAGGTATTCATGGGTAATTTGGTTGAAGAAGCCAAAGTTGAGGTAGTACTCGGATTGGATTAGGATAGAAACAGATTTTAGATTTGAAGGGGTAGAATATTTCTTTTTATTTAGAGATAGTAGTGAATAGAGAAGTATTTTCTATAAATGTTGAGTGCTTTGCCTATTTAAAAGCAATCATTCATAGTGTTGTATATTTAGTATTGAATAGAAGTTGAGTAAAGCAAAGTGTTGAACCAACACTTGTTGTTTTGCTAAATTTCAAGTATCAATCATGTGCTTTTCTTTGTGAGTGTGTGGAGAATTTTGAATTGTAGTTTAAAGCCTGTAAGATGTTGGATTCTATAGTTCTGAATTTCCTTTTTTGTGTTTGATCTTGAGTGGAAAGCATCTGAAACAATACTTGAACAAATCTATGAGAGATATAGTATTGGTAGTATCTATCATTTGTCATTATAGGCCAAAGACCGATGAGAAGTCAATTCAACTGATGAAATTTTACCTTTGATAGAAGGGTGGAATGTAATTCCAAAGTGAAGTCATTTTGTGGTGAAGTAGCCTTCTTTAACTCAATTAAATAATCACAATTGAGATTAGATTGGAAAGTAATTGATGAATTGTGATTTTGGTTGTCACTAAATTGTAACAAGAATTGTTGTTGAGTGCTTGTTACCCTCTTTTGGGTGTGGTTTCTACCCAAGTGGCTAAAGACAAATCAAGAAGAACTATATTGTTACATTTTACTTTGTATTTGATTATTCTTAACTAGTTTCTTTATGGGAACAAATGATTACTCACCCATTGCTACAAAAGTGATACTTGCTGGGTTTTCACATGATTCTTGGCATTGCTATTAGGGATACAAACTAGGGAGAAGAAGAATAAAAAGTGGTTTTCCATACCACCTAATCAGCAAATATGAATGTTTATGTCAAGAGATCAAAGAGAAGAGAGGGTGTGTAGATGTAACTTGGAACACAAAGAAGAAGAAGAAAACCAGAAGAACCAACTCATTTCCAAACAACTAAAAAATGAGTTGTTGGACTTAAACCTTAAGATATTGATGTATAAGATACCTTAAGATAACTCAAACACGAAAAACAAGAAGTTGGGTGGCGAGATCTGTTTACACCACCTCATTCTTAATGAAAGAAGGACACTAGTGGACCAATATATTTGCTAAGACACAACATACCAACTTCTCCAAAAAATTTCAAGGGAGCCAACTATTTGAAAGAGTTAATTTGTGATAAGACTGCATGAATCTTGATAAAAGAAGAGTGCTAATACATCTTACATAAATCTTCTAATCTATTTGACAATATTTTGAAGAGCATTTTGATGATATTGACACCCTTCCACAAGCATGGGTTGAAGAAGTGGAACTTCTATAGAAGACCCATTATTGTATTTAGTACCTTAGGAAGCTTTGCCCAAACTCAAAGTACAACCTTTGATAGGAAGTTTGATACCTTTGTAGCTTAACCTTTGATCTATTACTATGTCATCACACCTTGTTATGCAACAAGCCTATCAAAGTACAAGGGGAATAAATAGGATAAAGACCCCCTCAAAAAATCTGGGGGAGTTCAAAGTGATTTCCTTTGCCAACAAGGAACAATCTGATAGGCTAAAAAATTTTAAAAGTTTGCTCTAAAAGAAAGCTCAGAGTTGGTGCACTCATGTCACTCAAAATGGGTTTAAGCTAGCTAATTGAATGGAATTTGGGATAACTTCTTGGAAATTTTTTGGGAAGTTGATTATGATACAAGTGTCTTTGCCACACTCAACAAGTTGGATGAGGTAAGACTGAGAAGTTGAGCAATTACTTTGAGCAGTCCATGGCATTATTGAACCACATTTCAAAGTGAGCCCATGTAACATACTACTTAGATGCCAAGCCATCACATGATTCTTGAAAGACCTATCACCAATGATTCAGATCTTTGCACAAGGAATGTTGACTCTCTCAACAAAGTACTCAAGCATGTTGCTCAATTTGAGGTGTTCTCATTTGGTTATTAATAAAAGGAATCAAGAGAGGAAAGGTCAAAGTTGAGAAGAAGATTATCTTCTAGTACCTCCTCATCTTTGGATGACTCATCTACCTTGTCAAGCTCATCTTTGTCCTTAGAAGAGGATGATAAGTTGAAGAAGAATCAACAAAGGATGAGTCAAAAGATATTGTGAACTCTAGATAAGAATGTAAACAAGGCAAACACTAAGTTGGAGACTCTTATAAAGAACTTTGTGGACTTCAAGATTCAAATGGTGGAGGCAAAGAATAGACAAAAAACCCTAATATTTGGAAGAACAAATGTATGGTGTATTTTGTGTGGAAAGTCTAGCCATGCAAACATAAAGTGCTTGACCCACATACCTAGACAAAAAATTGATTAGGCTCCAACCTATGATCAAAACCCATATCAAGAACCAGAGGAAGAGGTGGTCTATTAGACCCAAGACATACACCCAAGACATACACCCACTCCAAGCATAAAATTCCAAGGTCCATGGTATGGACCAAGGGAGTATATGAATATTCCTTCAACCCAAAGACCATGGATTCCAAACCAAAATCAACCCCAAAAAATGTTGTGCCTAAGGCTTGTTATAATTGTGAGTTGTTATGACATTGTGCTCCAAAGTGTCTTGTTCCTCACCGGTAGATTTAATATGTACTATTGTGTGGAAATTGTAAGGGCTTGGGAAATGTGCCTAATCAATATCCCCAACCCTCAAATCCAAAGCCTCTGGTGAGGTTTGTTTAGACCACCAAAATGACCACCAGCACAAGCTCATCTTTTCTACTTCTTCTAAAGTAAGGTTCCTTCTATTGTAACTATGACTAATTTAAGCTTATCATGAATAATGTAGAACCATCCTTTATCTATATAAATAATATCTCTCAAGTACTTGTAAAACCAAATGAAATATTACAATATCACATACATGCACAAATGGGTGTTACATTAATCCCGGACTATAATTTTACTTTGTCCTTGGAGTGAAGGTCTCTCCACCTTCTATGATAAATCTTCACTCATCATGGTTTAAACTATCAAAGTGTCCTCTTCCTAACTCCTTGAGTTCATAAGTATAATTGCCCCACATCTTCTCCATTATGAAAGGTCCAAAGTACTTAAGCAAAAACTTATTTTCCTCTCTCTTGAAATCAAACAATATTACCCAATCACCTTCTTTGAAGGGCTCCACCTCTTCTTGCCTTGCCTCTTGTCATGGCTTTCCTTCTTTCTCCTTTAGGCTTGCCCCACTAGAACCATAGCAATTGCTTTTGCCTCCTCAAATTCCATGAATTGATCCTTCCTTGACTTCTTTGCATTGCCTCCTTGTGCTTTCTTTGATCTCCTATGAATGCCTTTAGAAGGAAAGAAGATCAAAGTAATTAGGTAAGGTAGACTCAATACCGTACACCAAATGAAATGGAGAATATCTAATGGAAATCTTCATGGTTGTCATATTCTTCCACAAAATTGCATGAAACCTCTTGTCTCAATGTTGTTTAGCCTGGTTTATTTTTACATCCTTGGCCAATATCATTTATAAGGTCTAATTTGTTCTATTTGCCAAGCCATTGGTTTGGCTTATAGGATGTAGTTACTCTATGTATGATAGAGAAATATCATAACATGACTATAGTGATGCTTCTTGTAAATTCTCTTCCTCTATGAGAAACTAACTCCAAAGGGCATCCAAACCTAGTGATAATGTGTTCATAAAGAAATCTACCAACTTAATCTTAATTCTTATGCCTCAATGGTAAAACCTTAACTCACTTGGTGAGGTAATCAATAATTACCACAATATATTGATTGTTCCTTGGAGTTTTATTCAGAGGACCTACAAAGTTAATTCCCCACTTCTCAAAAGGTCCTAGTAATCTAAGAGATAGAGTGGATATAGAATTTCTAGAGAAAGCTTAACAAACATTACAAGTTCTTCAATAATCAAGACAATCCTTTAAAATCCACATCTAATGGTAATTGAGATCTAGAATCTTGAAAGCAATCAATTTAGAGGGTACTTCATGAAACTACGTCATGAGTAGGATAGACTCCTCCTTACCTACTGCCCTTTGAAGTAGACCATCTGCTTTTTGGTGAAAAAGAATATCCTCCATAATGTATAAGATCTAGATCTTGTTGCAAGGGCCTTCTTGTAATACCATTAGCTAGACATATTATCTAGATGTGAATTTTGGCTTGGTAGCATCTAGAAGGATGTTATATATGATGGACTGAATTGATCAAATAGAGGTGTCACCAAAAGAGTACTTCTACTAATAGTGTAGGAGCCAAAAACCCTTAAAACTTTAGAGCCAATTTTGGAGGTCTAAACTGAGGAATTAGGCCTTGAAAATAAAGTACTTCTTCCGTTTTTGGAAAAAAAGACTGGCCTTCTCTCCCACTGTTTGTCTTATTGAGAGATTTCTAATGGTGCCTCGCCCATGCAATTATGAACTTCCTATAAGATGATTCTTTAAAAATTTCTTATGGTCAAACTTGTTTGACCAACCAATTAGGGCAAAATCCAACATGTCACCCATCCATACAACTAATCTAAGGGTGGAGCTTGCTGACATGTCATCAATCCATATATTTGATCCAAGGGTGGAGCTTCCTCTAGGGGAGTCCTCTTTGCTATATCATAATGACAAGATACTCCTTTGGGGCATTGAAGTGTGAAATATGAAGCTTTGTGCTTCTTCTCTTGTGCTTATCCTATTCTCAAAATATTACACTTCCTTTCCTTAGCATGCATCCCTTCTTGATAATTAACTCTTGTAACAAAGTCCTCAATTGCCTTGTGTTCCATTGGAACCTTTTGAGTGATTGAGATTAGCACGAGCTCCTCATCAAGGAAAGAATCATCACATATTGATTCAATTCCATCATGATCATAGTCCTAGATAAAAAATCAACATTTGCATGTTTCTTCCTTGGTCTATCCTCAATAGTATAATCATACTCATACAAGAGTATCATCCACCTTGCTAGCCTCCTTTCCACATTAAAGATATTGTACTTCAAAGCCTTGTGATCCGTGACAATGGTGACTTTCACTCTAATCAAGTAGTGTCTAAACTTCTTGAGACTAAAGATCATTGCCAACCTTTCCTTCTTTGTGACTAAGTAGTTTTTTCAATGGAAAACATCTATTTACTAGCATAAGCTATTGGATGATCATGCACATCTTGGTCTAATTAACTAAGAGTGCATTCTATAATACATTGGAAGTATCAAAGCAAAGGATGAAATACTTACTCCAATTAGGTTAAGTAAGAATTGGAGCCACAAAAAGGGATTGCTTGAGCTACTCAAAAGCTTTGAGAGCCTACTTGTCCTCCAAAATCACCATGTATTCTACACCCTTCTTCATATGGATGGTCAATGCATAAGCATTTTTGGAAAATTTAAAGATCAACCTGCTATAGTATCCAACAATCCCCAAGAATTGGCATGACTTTGTCAAGCTTGAAGGGAATGGAAGGTCTGAGATTTACCTCACCTTCTCAACATCAACCACTATTCCATCTTTGGAAATGATGTACCCTTAAAGTAGACTTTTTTTTAGAACACAAAATGCATTTCTCTAGGTTGAGTGATGCATTTGCTTCATCCAAGAATTGCAAAACCTTGATCAAGTGCTCAAAGGGCTCCTCCTTGCTTCCATAGACATAAAAGTCATCAATGAAGTCTCTCACAAATTTCCCAATGAAAGGTTCAAACACCTTGTTCATGAACCATTGGAATGTGGCTAGAGCATTGCAAAGCTCAAAAGGCATGACCTTGAAAACATAAGTCCTCTAAGGTGTGTTGAATGTGGTGAGTTGTTAATGCTTTGGAGCAATCTTGATTTTGTTATACTCACTATAAACATCTCCAAAACTATACATCTCATGACCTACAAATTGCTCAAAGATCTCATCAATAGATGGCAAAGGGTAATAATCTTTCTTAATATTAGCGTTAAGCATTCTTGTAATCCATACATACCCAAAGCTTACCATTATTTTTCTTCACAATCACTATTGAATACATCCATTTTGAATTCTCCACCTCAAAAATTAATCTTTCCTCCTTGAGCTTATCAATCTCCTTCTTCACAACAAAAGCTATTTGTAAAAGACCAAGACCAAAGAGAGAAATAAGAGAATGAAAGATCACATTGGGACACTTGAGTGTGTATGAAACTCCAAATGCCTAGCATGAGCTTTGGCTTTGGTATTTATAGTGAGGAGCATACAATGCTCTTGATGAGCTTCTCATGAAGCTTCCTTAAACTGTTTTGTTGGAGTGCAAGTCAAGTTAATCTGGAAGCTTCTCAAGATGCTTATTTCTAGAAGCCACCTACTTGGCATGCAAGCTAAACTTGTTGGAAGCTTCTAGAAGCTATCTACTTGGAGTGCAAGCTAAGTTAGCTAGGAAGCTTCCCAAGAAGCTTTTTCCTAGAAGCCGCCACTTGGCATGCATGTTTTTCAATACTTGGAAGGTACCAAGTGATTTCTTAGATACTTCTATAATATTCAAAGCGGATTTGGCATATTTGCTTCTTTGTTAGCATTGATTAACTTTGTCACTAAACTCCATATTGTTACATATTCCACCACTGCTAGTTAATGATGTCCTCATCGCCATTGAAGCTTCAAACTCTTGGATGGCCATTTGAGCATTCTAGAGATGTAAAAAGGCTTCCAAGTGGTATCATGAAGGGATACCCTTTCCAAAAGACCTTCTACTCTATATGTTGTTAACAACCTTGTTGAATGTGGCAATGTGCAAGGATAAGATCAACTTCATACTCCTCATTATCATTGATAGCGATGAGAGTAGGAGGAGGTTGGACCCAAGATGAAAAAGAAGATGGATTAGGAACAAAGGGATTTCAACTTGGAAATATGAAAGATAGGATAGATGTGCATTTCACAAGACAAGGCAAGGAAAGGCAAGGCAAGGCAAGTTGATAAGCAGCAAGGGATATGATTTGAGTGACATCAAAGTGTCCTATCCAATTAGAAGTAAGTCTATGGACTTGGGTATCAAGTGGGAGAGGTAGGTTACTAGAGGAGAGAATGAACTTATTGTTGACTTGAAAGGTGAGATCACAATGATGGTGGTCCGCATATTGTTTTTGACGATTTTCAGCAACAAGGAGATGAGATTTGACTTGTTGGAGGGATTGGGATATGGTGGTCAAGAAGGTGGAAGTATGAGGGACATGAGATGGAGGAGGAGCAAGAATGGAATTGGGAACAAGTAGATCTTTGCCAAAATTAAGGAAGAAAGGAGAGAAGCTAGAGCTTACATGTTTGGAATACAACTACAAGACATTCATCCCAATTGGTATGGTGAATGTTGATTAAGGCACAAAGCATATCCTCCAATGTGCAATTTGCACCTTCAATTTGTCCATCAGTTTGAGGATGATATGCTATGGACAAAGTAAACTTGGTGTTTAGTATCTAGAAGAATGCTTGCTAAAGCTTTCAAGTGAATCAAGGATTAGAATCAAAGATGAGTATACAAGGCATCCTATCATGCTTGAAGATATTGGTGAAGTAGATCTATACCAATGTTAGAGCATCCATAGTATTAAAGGTTGGTGCCAAATGGATTTTCTTACTAAATTTATCCACAAACACCATAATTGTTGTATGACCTTGCTTTATCTTGGACAAGGATGTGATGGGATCTAAGCTCAAGTATTCCCAACAAGCAAATGGAATGAGGAGTGGTTGAAGGAGTCCACTTAGTTTTTGGTTGTTGGCATGTTGCATTTGCAGCTCTCACAAGATCAAATAAACTCTTAAATATCCCATGCCGTGTTGGGTTGCCACCATTGGCATTGGAGGGTACCCAATATCTCGTCCACACCCATGTGACCAGAAATTGGTAAGTCATGGGTTTCTTGGAGACGCACAAGTTGGAGATAATCCTTGGCTAGAACATAAATCTGGTTCTCACAAAATAGAAGGTCTTTCTTGAAGGAGAAGTGTTGTACTCCTTGTTGCATGCTACAAGATAACCTTGTATCATTAGAAAGAAAGGATCTTGTTGTAAAGGTGTCTTAAACTTAATTTGGACTTTAGAGTCAATTAATCTAAATTGTTGTTGTGATAAGAGGAAAAGACTTCAAATTAGGTCATCATGATAGGGCTTTGAGGATGACATGGAACCAATCAGGTTTGTCTTCAAGTTTGATATCAAATAATTGTAGCTATTCTCCCATCAATAATGTCAACTTTTCATGTGTTCCAAATGTAATGTCTACAAGAAGGGTTTGTGGGTAGTTTGCATGATCACTTTTTTCCTCAATAATAATAGATAATGCCTCCATACCTTAGTGACAAATATCATTGCTAATTGTTCTTGATCTTGAGTAGAGTAATTCCTTTATGTTGTATTTAATTGGCAAGACACAAAGGCAATGGGATGTAACCATTTGGAAATTTTCATTGCAACATGGTTCTAATTGCAAAGTTAAAAGAATCAAAGTCAACCACATAAGGTAGTTGAGAATCATATGATTGAAGAATGGGTCTTGGAGACACCATATTCTTTAGCTTTTGGAATTTTTATTTGTGCTTGTTGGTCAACTAAAAGCCCAAGTTCTTTCCCAAGAGGTTGCTCAATGCTACCACATGAGCATAGTAGTGGATGAACCATTGGTAAAACAAGCCAATCTATTAAATGCTCATACTTTTATAGCATCCTTTAGAGTAGGCTAATCAATAATGGCCTTGATTTTCTCCTCTTCTATTTTGGTCATCTCCAATAGATCTTGTCACCCAAGAAGGTAACTTCCTTCTGCTAAAAGGCACACTTTAACTTTTTGCAATAAAACTTCCATTGACTTACTTGTCTTAGGACTTCTCGACATGATTTGCATATTTTTCCTTTATCTTACTATAGATTAAAATTTCATCCAAAAACACCACATACCAATCCAATTGTCTGTCCAACACCTAATGCATATGATTCATGAAGACTATTAGAGCATTAGTGAGCCCAAAAAGGTAGAACTTTCCATTCAAAATGCCCATATCTTGTGCAAAAGGTAGTCTTTTGCACATCCTCCTTATCAAAGTGGAGATTTGCAATAGCCGCTTTGAAGTGGAGAAGTGTTTTTCTCTACTCAATTTTCAAGCAATTCATTAGTTCAAGGCAAGGAATATGTATTCTTCATTTTATTTTATTTTACCCTATGATAATCAATATAGAAATGAAGACCTCTATCTTTCTTTAAAACCAATAGTACTAGTGCTCCCCAAGAAGATGTACTATGTTGTATGAAACCCTTCTCCAAAAACTCCGTAAGTGTTGTTTGCAACTCCTCCTAACTCCTCCCAACTCCTTTGGTGAGAGCCGATAGATTGGTCTATTCACTAGAGTACTCCTTGACAATAATCAATCTTGAAAGACATATCACAATTAGAGGGTAATTCCTTTGGTAGATCATCTTGAAACATGTATGCAAAATATTTGATCAGCCACTTGATGAGACTTTTGACCTTCCTCAGATTCTCCTTGTGCAATTGGCTTGATCCGCATCACAAAATTAGACTTATATTCCTCCAAAGTTTGCTTTATGGCTACTTCATTGACAAACTTCCTATTTTGGGACTTATCTTCCTTCAAAGCTTGCTCTATGGTTGCTTTTATGTCAAACTTCCCATCTTGGGACTAATTATTCTTAGGTGTCTTGCTCAAAAGTGCTTGAAAACCTAATCAATATTTCTTACTATAGTGTTGTATTTGAATTTATCCTTGGTTCCAATCAAATTGAACCTTATGATGTTCAAGCTAAGGCAAACCCAGAATGACATCATAGTATAGAGGTGCAACAATAAACCTCATACACTCCAAATACTCCTTCCCAATCCTAAATGTAATAGGATGTGAGGTACGGATTGCATAACTCTTTTTATCATCCATCATCAATCTACTTATATTTATTGGCTTGATAGAAATATATAATTATTTTGCTAATTACATGGATATGCAGTTCTCTAAACTTCTAGAATCAACCAAAATCCTACAACTATGATCAAATATCATACCTTGCAAGTGAAGTGAACTTGCATAGGTCAAGCCTTTGATCTCATTGGAACTAATGAACTCCCCAATAGGTGGCTCAAAATCTCCTATTGGGAATCCTTGTTTCCCTCTTCATTCTTCTCCACAAATTACATTTGGGAAACTTGTTGAGGTCATCTATTCTTGAGTAGACATTCATAGATATGATGTCCAATTTGGCAACAATAAAACAACCACCATTTTGTTACAATTTTTCTTTATCTATAGTGCCAAGTGGTCTTTGTTGAATGACATCAATCTATATTGGTGCCAACTCTTCCACCCATGTGTAATGCATTGGAAGGTTTTGTGGAGATCAAGGTCACTACCAAGTTGTTGCAACTAGGAATCAAAGCAATCTGCCAATTACATGGCTTCTTCTAAATGTTATGGCTCTTGCATAATTACCTCTAATTTGGTTTGTGATTTCAAGCCCTTCAAAAATTGATCTAGAGCTTCACCTTTTAATATATCTAAAATTTGCATGATGATGTTTTGGAATTGTGTGAAGTAATTTCTTATAAAACCAATCTGATTCAACTTTGCCAACCTATCTTGTGTAGCTTGTGTAACATTTATAGCTTAGAATTGACCAATTATTGCACTCTTGAATTTTGCACATGTGAAGATTGGTGCAATAATTTGCCATTTTGCTTTCTCCACTCAAATTTACCACCATAACTTTGCTCCTCCATCTAATTGGCTAGTAGCCAAGAGAATCTATTTATGTTTATTGTGAAGATTGGTAGCTTTGAAATAGCATCTGCAGTCAAACAAAAAAACTTTCACTGCACTCAAGAAATTATTGCTTTCATATACCTAAGTTTTTTGAAATTGTATTTAGTCTTCTCCTTCTTGAACTAGTGCTCTCTCTATGTTCTTATCGTTGATGGTCTCATTTATCCAACAATTGAGTAAAGTGCTCAATTTGTTGATGCATAGCAAGGATAACCTTGTGTATTGTTGCCATGGCTACTACTCTATCACACTTTCTCCAATCTATCTAATTCATTGACTTATAGATGCAACACATCTACCTTTCTCCATAAGTTACAACTAGAAGTACTAAGGGTTCCTTACACAAGGTGATTGCATTCGAAATATTCCATTTAAAGCATGAGGTGATGAATTGTGTGCAATGATGCTTGGGTAGTACCTAGACACAAAATTCCAATGATTTGGTAAAAATGGATTTGGTGGTCCAAATTTCTATCCATCTCATTCCTACTCTTATACCAATGTAAAAGACCAATACCAAGGTGAGAAGTAGGAGAATAGAACATCACATTAGAACATTTGAGTGTGTAGGGAAATTTGAATGTCTAGCATGAGCTTTGGATTTGGTATTTATATGGAGTATACAAGGTTCTTGAGAAGCTTCTCAAGAAGCTTCCTTAAGCCGCTTTCTTGAGTGCAAGCTAAGTTAACCAAAAAGCTTCTCAAGAAGCTTCTATCTAGAAGCCGTCTACTTGGCATGCAAGGTAAACTAGTTGGAAGCTTCTAGAAGCTACCTACTTAGGGTGCAAGCTAAACTAGCCAGGAAGCTTCTTCCTAAAGATTACCACTTGGTATGCTTGTTACTCAATATTTGGAAGGTACCAAGTAATTTCTTAGATAATTCTAGAATATTCAAGGCTAATTCAACCTATTTGATACTTTGTTAGCCTTTATTAAATTTATCACTAAACTCCATATTGTTACACTATTGGTGAGCTAATACAATGTTGCTTTTGGTAGACAAGTCTTGCATGTGACTTCATTTCTATCTTGTGCTTCTCCAAGGTAACTTACTTTAGATCTTTCTAATTAAAAGCAACCACATGGATGAACCTACAGAAAATCTCTTGAAATATTACCTTCTCCTTGGTAATATTTGGACCATACTTGAAGGTAGATAAAATTCTCTCTATCTCCTTAAGTGTTAGTGGTGATTTATTTGGGTCCTTTAAAACCTATAGCTTAGATGAAAAATCTATAGCACACAAGGGATACACATTTGAATCAAATTCAAATTCAAATATATCCTCATGTATGGAAGTCTCTTCCTCCATGCTTATATCCATACTTGAAGCTCATTTTTCTAAATATGTTTTCCAAATCATAAGATAAATGGTGTAAATAAATCATTAGAAGATGGTGTATCTGAATGTGAAAAGTTGATGGTGTTAGTCATAAGAACTATAACTCAATGGTTTGATGGCCCAATCCTCAAGTATCCTTTTTTTCATCAATCAATTTTGCATGTTGCTCTCAACCATGGCCTCCCAAGAAGCAAATCATAACTTGAATCTTTCAAGACTTGAAAAGTCATGAGATTTTGAACTCTCATAACTAAAACTATCACCTTATCCATCAGCCATACATGTCAAACTTGTTGCTTGTTTGCCATGCTCACCACAAATGTTGAAGGTCAAGAGAGTATCATACACAACAACTTCTTCATCAACCTCCCTAACATGACATACACTACAGATCCTCCACTATTATGTGCATCCTTGATTTTATGAATATTCACTCTCACATTGATCTTGGAGGCATATTCACAAGCCTCCCATGGTGCTAGTTTGGTATCCATCATCCTCATTGATACTATAGCTTTCTCTTTTACTTTCTTCTTTCTCTTGCTCCTTGTAGAACTCAAATCATCTTTAAGCTCCTTTTTGAAGGTAGAACTGAAAGTGATGAATTGGCCCACTTTCATGTTAACCTTGTGACTACCAATATCTTCCAACACATTGTTGTTCCATTGTTGCTTTGAGGACAAGAAGTCCTCCATCCCTAACTTCTTCCTTGGAATCTTTGTTGTTAATGGTATTGAGGTGCTAGTGTGAGTGATTCTAGTAGATATAGGAGTATCCTTACTAGGAGTAAATCTTTGAGAAGAATCTACATCCTTTGCAAAACAAGCTCTCTTCTTCTCTTGTGCCAAAAGATCCAAATTAAGACCTTTGGAGTTTGAGCACTCCCTCTTCTCATACTTACCCTCAACCACATCTATGGATGCTATCTCCTTATCTTTATTTGGATTAGGAGACACTTGGATTTTTGTGCCTCCCTCTTTTCCTCTATTGGCTCCCTCATAACTCCTTCTTCCATGTTAGGTGTAAATTGGGAAATTCTTTTGGATGTGATCTCTTCCTCTACAACCAAAATAATCTCTATCATGGAAATTGTTGATTGGCTAGTCTCTTCTATATGCATAGTTTCTATATCCTAGACTCTTTCCCACATTCAGATCTACCTCTCTCTTGTCCCATAATTGCACTACATTGATCTTGAGATCTACAAGTTGTTTTGTGATGGTTTGAAGTAGATCTTTTGATACAAGTGCAAGAACCAAAGCAACTACTACTTGTGATTCAACCCTTGCCACCAAAGTATCAAAAGTTCCACATCCTTGTAACCTTGAGGAGGATGCACAACCTCATTCACCACCAAATCACTCTCATCCCTTTCCAAACTCTACTCCATACATATTGCAATCTTGATAGCTTCAAGCTTGGAAGAAAGTTTCTCATATCTCACCTTGCTTCTAATGTGTGGTCTCAATCCTCCTACAAAATTCTTGGTAAGTATGGCGCCTATGCCAATCATAGTAATCTCCATATCATCTCCACTCCTCCTCAACATTATGCAAAATTGGATTCTAACTTCTCCACTCTTTTTGCATAGACTCTTTTTTTTATCTCCATCTCCTTGCTTAAGGCATGTAACTTCACTCATCAATCTCTTGTAGCTCTCACCTAGAAGAAATTTTTCAATGAATATTATAGTCAAACTTTCTCAAGACTCTTCTTGCACATCTCTCTTCTCTCTTTTGGTATTTTGAATTGTATCATGTAAAGGCTACACCCTCAAAGAAATCAGGTAATAATGAGTCCTACCTATTCTTCTCCTCTCATTGTTTCCTATGCAAGTTCTCTTGAAGTCTCTCACAAAGACCTCCACATCTTCTCTATCCTTGCCAAGGAAAACCAGAAGTTTCTCCATTGTAACCCCTCGCTATCTTTCTCTTTTCTCTCAATTTTTTTGTTTTGTTTTCTCTCACGTTATAACTAATAGAGTATATACATGATTAACACCATTTGAGAGTAACCTATCCTAGGGAACATAAAAGGTTCAGGTTGCTCTAAGATTTCTATGGCATGATCAAATCCAAAGGTGCAAAGTAAGCAAACTCTCATGGATATTTTATCCATCAATTGAAAGATTATCTCCATCACTAATCTTGACAGCTTTCTAATGAAGGTGGTAGTTCTCTAGAGTTGTACTATGACTCTCTCCAAGATCTTTCACCAAGCTCTCTTACAATGTTATTTCTCCTTTACACTCATGGCTCTTTGGAAGTCCTACTCCAAAAACCTCATACAATTGCTTGGTCCTAAATCTACTTCTTCCTAATTTTGGTGAAGAAGGTCCAACATGCAATCCCAAGTCAAGTAAGCCTCTCCTTTCTCTCAATCTCTTGACCTCAAGACTCAATAAACATGAACTTGCTTTATATTCCACATAAGAAGCACTTAGAATAACTCTTTCTTGTAAACAAGGAAGCCCTTTGAATCCTCTCAATACTCTCTTCAAATTCTACTCTAAACTCTCTTTTCTTCAAACCAGCCACTTCTATCACTTCAACCTTTGAGGAAACTTACATAGCATTGATTTTCCATTCATGATTGCACTCCATGCTCCCAAGATCAGTCAAAACACTCAAACATGCTTTGAGTCAAACCTATATTCCTCATTCATCAGAACTTAAATCTCCTAAAATTACATGTCCTTGCAATATCAGCCAATTCTCCCAGATTATACCTCTTGGACCTTTGAAATTTTCCCTAGTTGATCACCACTCTAGGTTGTCTTTCCTTCAAAAAATTCAATCTTTTTCATTGAGCCCTTTGGCATAAGCATCGCTCTATTTAGCACACATATTTTAGATCTGGTCTAAAAACCACCCTCTCACTTTAAAAACTTGTAACTTCTTGCATAAGAATGGTCTCTCCCTAATTTTTGGGAAAAAGGGTATGATATTATGCACTTAATTTTCTTGAAATTTTTCAAAACAATCCAATGAAAAATAAAGAATGGCAAAATTTGTACAAAGTTTCTAAGAGTGTGCAATTTGCAGAAATAGTTTACCCTACAATCTTCCAAAAATTATAGCTTAATATGTGTAGCAGCCTTTATAGAAATTTCAAGCATGCCACCTGAAATATAATCTAATCTATCTATTATGAAAATTTCAAGTCCAGATCTCAAACTTGAGGTTTTGCTCAAAATCACCATAATTCCCAAAATCTACAATCTACCTCACACAATCTTTCTAGATCCTCCAATGTGTATAGTATATACAATTTCACTTCAAAAAAACAATAATCAACTTTAGTGTTTACAAATGATCCAAGTTCTTTAACATAAATTCAACTCTCTCCTCCCTCATCTTCTCTCCAAGTGAGCTCTCATGGTTTCCTTTTGCCTAATATAGAATTATACACGGAACATTATCTTTCCTTCTAGAGAGGTTTTGGTAACAAAACCAAAAATGTAAGATGGCATGTCTCTCACTTAGGATGAACCTCTAATGGCTATTAAGGCTAAGAAGGCAAGGAACCCCAAACTCCATCACTCTCTTCCAATATTAGAACTCCAACAATGAAGATATTGTTTACTAGAGAACTTCATGAGAGAGAGATAAATGCAAATAAAAGGATGTTGAGTACCTCTTCCCTTTTAGTTTATATACTTGTGAAATAGTTATGCACCAAAGTTACTAATTACTAGAGTAACTCCAGTTACTAGGCTAAAATTCAAATAAAGTCTAAAGTCTAAAGGAATATCTATACTTATGAGAATATTCCCACAAGCATGTGATCTTATCTTGGCCCAACCACTAAGTCAAGGATTCCTTCACATAGGCTCTTCTTGAACTATAGAAGAATCCAAAGCAAAAATGTTTATGGGTCTAAGAGTTCTCAACTCTTTCCTCAAAAACAATAATACCAAGTCAATATACTAGAATCTAAAATATTGGTGCTCATCTTTTCTAATTCCTCTTAAGTAAGGTCACTTCTATCTCAACTTTGACTAATTTTAGCTAATCATGACTCATGTAGAGCTATATCTCTCAATTCAATCTCTCAATACTCGCATTCATCTTTATAAAAATAATATCTCTCAAGTACTTTTAACACCAAACTAAATATCACAATAGCACATACATGCACAAATGGGTGTTATAGAACCAACTCTCCAAATCTTCAAATTTGTGGATTAATCCAAACATTGACCTTTGGGCATGTTGTCCAATATATTGCATATTATTGAAGGAGTACCTTTCAAATCCAACTATATTATACTCAAACCAATGACAAAAACTAGTTATCTATTATTGGTTGGAAGACCCATGTTGTATAATGTATGTGTTGTGGTGGACTAACACCAACAAATGCTAAGGTTCAAGGATACTATGTTTGAAGATCATCATTTGGCAACAATAAGTTGGACAAAGGTTCCCCACCTAGGGAAAGTACTTCATCCAAAGACAAAGACAAAGATCCAATGATTCATCTTCTTTGTCTTCAAAAGACTTGGGCCAGAAGTCCACGTAAATTATTTGGAATAATACAAGGTGAAAACCTATACAATGTGCCCTCAAGTAGTAGTGATTTGGAGGAAAGGGGTTAACAACTCCACTGAACTTGGCCTAAGCCAAGTCAACTATGTGGAAGAGTCATATGACTTGAATGACAAGATATTGTTTTGGAAGAAGGAAAAGTACTTAAGATATCCAAGCTATTCAGTTCCAAAGAATTAGTAGATTACACTACCTTGTTTATAAAGTACAAAGATGTGTTTTCTTGGTCTACTGAGCAGATGCTAGGAATATCCAAACAATTTTGAGAGCCTCATATTGATTTAGGAGAAGGTGTAGTCTTGGTTTGGCAACACTAGTATTGGTTGAATCCAAAGTACTCACTCTTGGTAAAGGATGAGATTGATAAAACTCTGAGGCAAGAATAATTTTTCCAGTCTTGAGGAGTGAATTTGTCTCCCCATTTATCATTTTTTGAAAGAAGAAGACAAGAAAGATTTGGATATGCCAAGATTTTTGCAAACTGAATGCAATAACCAAGAAGGATCATTGTCCTTTGCTATTCATTGATGCAATTTAGACCAAATAGTAGGTCAACTTGCAACAAATTTCTCAATGGATTTTTAGGCTCTAATCAAGTATCCATTTGGGAAGAAGATAAGGATAAAACTACATTTGCTACCAATTGGGGAACCTATGCCTATAATCAAATGCCCTTTAGGTTGTATAATGCTCTTGCTACATTCTAACAAATGATAAATGCAACTTTTTAGGAATTCATATGGAAGTTTATGGAGGTTTTTATTGATGACTTTTGTGTGTTTGGACAAAGAAAGGTGCATCTAGAGTACCATCATCAAACATTTGATAGGTGTTGTGGTGTTGGCTTGTCTTTTCACCTAGAGAAATGTTTCTTTGCAAAAACATAAGACATTTTTTTGAGGCTTTTGGTGACAATCTAAGGCACTAAAGTTGATGTTGAAAAGGTGAAGTTTATAATAGACTTAGACTCTCCTAAAAATATACGGGAGATTAGAGCCTTCTTGGTTCATGTTGGATATTACAAACATTTTGTGGCTAAATATGTGGTGTTGGTTGCACCATTAAAAAATTTGTTAAAGAAGTCCAAAGACTATCTATGGGAGATAGAGCAAGAAGAAGCCTTCCAGGCATTGAAGAAGAAACAGGTGGAAGCACCAATAATGAGAGCTCCAAATTGGGATGTCCCTTTTCATGTATATGTTGATGTATATCCATGGTAATTAGAGTAGTCTTGAGCTCAAAGGATGAAAATGAGAAAGACTGTCTTATTTTATTATGCCAACAAACATCAAACAACAAACAATTATCAATTATGGAGAAAAATTATACCACTATGGAAAGAGAAGCACTTAAAATGGTGTTTTCCTACAAGAATTTTTGACACTACTAGTCGGGATACAAGTTTTTTTTCCATGTGGATCATTATGAGCTACAATATTTAGTGAAGAAAGCTGACTTGTCAAGGAAAATTGCATGTTGGATCGTGTTGCTCTAAGAATTCACATACACTATACAAGTAAGGAAGGGAGCTTTGCATCCAAATGTGGACTTCTTTTCTAGGTAAGAAACTCATGATTGAGACCTAGAGATAGATGATTGTTTCTTGGATGAAGAGCTATACCATTTGATTGCAATGTGAAGTACAAGGTATGCAGAAAAATATCATATTTTCATACATGTCAATGTTCTCAAGGACTGGATTTGGAACAAAAGGCAGTCTTTCTCAAGAAAATGGGACCGTACCAACTCAAGCATAACATTTTGTTTAAGACAGGTGAAGACAAGATGCTTTGTAGATTACAAGTTAAGGAGAGTACTATAATCCCTACACTCATAAGCATAGAGAGTACATTATGCCCTAAAGAACACAATGAAGCAAATTCTTGCAATAGGATATTAGGGCCTTATGATGTATAAAGATACACAAGCCCATGTCACAAGTTGTGATGCTTGTCAAAGAATGGAGAAATAAATGTCTACTACTTAATAGCCCTTGAGACCAATTTTTCCATTAGCTCCATTTGGGAAAGGGATTGCTTTTGTGGGTCCAATTCAACGGGTCACTCAATTTACCAAAAAGAGGTACATTTTAGTATGCACAAATTTTTCTACTAAAATAGAGGAGCCAAGGCAACTTGGAAACAAAAGTAATAGCATAATTTTTCTTCCAAAACATTTGTTCCATATATGGATGTCCTTTGGTTAGTGATCCGGGAACTTATTTTTGAACTCACTTTTGGAAGCTTTAACAAAGTATTTTCAAATAAAAAATCTTAAGATGACTCCTTATAATCCAAAGGCAAATAGGTTGACAAAGAAGGTGAATGGATTACTTTGTAAAATTTTGAATAAGATGATAGTCAATCATGCCTACAATTGGGACACAAAGTTACTTACAACTTTGTGGGCATATAAGACAAATAAAAAGATTATAACTAAGAAGATTTGTATTTCTTAACATATGGATTGCATCCCATATTACCAAGTGAAATTGAAGTATGATCATATTACATCATATCTAAGGAATGGTTGTCAAAGGAAGAAAGTCAAGATTTTAGGACTAAACAACTAATGTGGTTGGGGGAGAAGCAAGCCAATGCAATGCAAACTATAAAAGAAATACAAGCTCAAAGAAAGGACATGCATGATTAAAAGATGGGGCTTGTTACTATTTGGGAGTGCAACATGACATAGTATATGAAAATTGCCAAATATTCATTTCAAGGAAACTACACTTGAGGCGGATAGAACCATACCCAATGTTACATAGTTAAGAAAATGGGTCTCTTCAACTTGCTGACTTGGAAGGAAGCTCTTTTGCCACTAGAGTAAATGGTTGGAGGGTACATTGATATTGAAACAATGAGACAATAAAATATAAAGCCCGGAAGACCCAAAGAGTCAAAAGGCTGGAAACAAAATATAAAACACATGAAATGTGAGCCTAGGCCAAAGCCAAGGGAATCTGACCAATATGTAACAAATTGGTCCGATGTAAACTAATCTCTATCATATACTTCCCTAATGCCAAAGCTTCAACCTGTAGGAGAGTTGAGAAATCACTACAAGTAATCTGATGTCTAACTCTGATCTGTGTGTAACAAGGGCAATCAACAAACACATGATGCTCATCCTCAACTTTGCTCATAGTACACAATTTGCAAAGTTGCATGGAGTGCTCTATCTGCTGCCAATGCCCTTGTTGTACTTCTACTCTATGAGAACTAGTTCTATATTGAGAAATAACATGTCTAAGTGAAGTAGAAATCCTAGCCAAGAGATAATCTTGCTCACAATACACCAACATAGGATTTACAAACTGCTGATAGAACACCATCTTAGTATCGGGTTGCTACCATAAGCATAATAAGAATTGCTCCTTGATCACCTCTCAAAGTGCAATAGGCTCCAATCTCCAATGTCGCTCAAAAAAATTCCACCTTGTGGCCCATGCAATCAGATCTGTATACCAACCAATAGATAGAGTGGCACAAAAAGCTTGGTAGGGAAGTCTCTCATGCTCCATGGACCTCACCTTAGTGGCATATGTGAGAGTGTAATACCAAGGGTTAGCCATATGATCTAGATGTGAAATTCAGTTTGGTAACATCTAGAATGATGTTATACATGATGGTCAAAATAGATCAGATAGAAGTATCACCAAAAGAGTACTTCTACTAATAGGGCAGAAACCAAAATAGACTTGAGAACCTTAGAACCAATAGCTAGACATATGATTTAAAGGTGAGAATTGGTTTGGTAACATCTGGAAGGATGTTACACATGATGTACTAAATAGATCAGAAAGAGGTATCACCAAAAGGTGACTTCTACTAATAGAGTAGGAACCGAAATATGCCTGAAATCTTTGAAGGCAATTTTGGAGGCCTAAACGGATGAATTAGGCCTAAAAAATGTGCAGATCCCCCCCCCCCCAAAGAAAGGAGAGGCTGGCTTTCCCTCCCTCCTGGTTTTTCTCGTCGACCCGTTTCCAACCCGTTTCCAACGGTACCTTACTCATGTGATTATGAGATTCTTACAGGAAGATTCCCTAAAAGATTCCCTCTGGTCAAAGCTCATTTGACCAACCAGATAGGACCTAGACCAGATAGGTCACCCATCCAAGTAAGTAATCCAAGGGTGGAGCTTGCTGACATGTCACCTATCGGTGTCCCTAATCCTATGGTGGAGCTTCCTTGGAGGAGATCCTCTTTGTCTATATAATAAAGGGAAGGTGCACCCTTGGGGCATCGAATGTTTGAGTGTGCAATCTGTGTTTTCTCTCTTCTCTTGTCCTCGGAGTATTACAGAGAACCAAGAACAAAGCTTGAGTCTCAAGAGGTAAAAACCTTGTTTCAGTAAGCAACAATACATAAGGAGTTTGAGTCCTCACTCCAAGTTCATCACACAGAAAAAGTTTTTGAATTTTCTCCACCTTTTGCCACCATGTCTTCTTAGTACATGGACCCCAAATCTGAGTACCATAGAGAACCACCGGCTGCACAAGAGATCTGAAAAACACCTTCTTCAACTCCCATGTGGTAAGGTGAGCAATAAGGTGAGCTCTAGAAATCAATAAATGCAACATAGAGAGCTCTCCCAACACCCTTAGATTTCCACCACAAAACATGGAGTACCAATAGATGATCCAAAGTACTAAAGCCTGATCTAAAACCAGCTTTGCACTTAGCTCCATTTTTGTACTTTTCAGCCCAAGTGCTCAACCTAGACTCCAAAATTTGACCATACAACTTGGCAAAGACACTACCAACAAGTATGGTATGGTAATTGGTGACAACATCTCTTTGGCTAGACTTGTGAATAGGAACTACCTTCTTGAAGCACCATCTATCAGGAAAGCCACACTTGATTGCCTCATTCAAATGAGAAGTGAGTACTGAAATCAGTTGGCTACCGCCCCACTTCAGAAGTTCAACACATAGTCCATCAAGGTCTTCAGCCTTACCATTGGCCAACTTCTTCAATAGGTACTTGACATCAGCTTCAGAGATGGTGAGAGCAGATCCAAGGAAAGGTGCCATGCTTGGAGCATTAGGGAAAAAGTACACATCCTTCACATAGTCACAAAGCTCATTCAGGTCCAGCGATGGAGATGGAGATCTGATAGTTACCTTCTTCCAAAAAGCCTTGGGATTGCTCCTCAATCTAGTGCTCAACTCAACCCCCTTGAGTCTCAAAAATGGCATGTGCTTTTACAAGTTTTTGGAAATTGAGAAAGGACATTCAAGATCTTCAAGCTACAATTGGCACCAAAGCTCAAAAAGTGCTCACTCATGGGGTTGGACATAGGATCTTTGGAAGAACGTGACCAAGCACTAGAGTGGTCTATCAAGCTAGGGAAAGGATCATTCTCAAGGTCACTTAACTCAGGGATTTGAGAGGTTTGGATCCTAGCATTGAAATCACCAAGAACATATATCGTACCTTTACTTTGAAACTCTAACACATCCTTTGTCAAGGAGTAGAAAGGCTGCATGGTGTTGAGAACTCCACTTGAATAGATTGGTGATGTAAATGGTGCAAAGTAACAAACAGCAATGAAGCAAGGTGTGGCAACTCCTCCAATCCTCAACCACTAGTATTGCCCACTTGAATCTTGACCTATCAAAGAGACTGATTTTTCAAAGCCAAATCTGACGTAAGTAGCAATACCTCCAAAGCCCCTTCCTCTATGTTGCCTCCGCTTGTTCCAAGTTGAACCAACAAGAGTGAATCCTTCAATATCTTGAATGGTGTTTCCTTCATGTTCCCATGTCTCCACAAGATTGATCAGATCAACATCATCCCACAAAGGCTTAGCGCTAGAGTACTTGGTATGTATGAGCCCATGAACATTCCAAAATAGCACTCTAAGGCTCTTGAATTAAGGCTATGCAGTAGTTGACAATTTCTTTTGAGTAATTACAACTCTATTATCTCTCAAGAATGCAACAAAACCTGCTTGTTGAGCCTACTTCACTTTTGCTAATTCTCCCTTCTTTGCTTGCCATTGGAGAGGTGTGAGATCAGGGTCCAACCAGATACGCCGCCCCTTCAATATAGCCTTGTTATCCATCATTGCATTCCTTTGAGTTTTTGATCCAAACCTCACCAAAATGCTTCTTGGTTGTGCACCTTGTTGTCCCAATCTATATGCTTGCAAAATCTGAGGATCCTGGACTCTCAAAGAATCAGCAATAAACTCACACACTATGGCCTTGGTGTCTTCCTTCTCACTCTTTGGAAAACCTGAAATCCTCAAGTTCTTCATTCTGCCCAGATGATTCTCCTTCTCAACCTCATGCTCTTGCAAGATTTGAGCCACCTTAGTAGCTTCATCATATGACTTCATCTTGACCTCTAATGTGTCAACCATCTCTTGTAGCCCTCCATTTTGTGAAGCAATGTTGTTGGCTTGTGCTCCCAAGGAAGCAACCTTCTCAGTAGCATCCACCATATCCTTTGTGAAGTCTAACATCAAATTGCTACTCTTCTTGAGTTCTTGGATATCTACGGTGATCAAATTCAAAGATTCTTTCACAGTCAAAACATCAATTCTTATGGTTTGCAAATCTGACATAAGAGTGTTCATGCATTGAGACATGGGAGAAAAAAAGCTCTTGAGTTCCTTGTGGAAGTCATTTGCTTTTCTATACATTTTAGCAAGCTGTTGTTGTTTTGAAGCTATCTCAGCAATGTCTTGCATCATCTTGGAAGCTTCCATTCTAAAAGCTCTAAATAGATACTATTAGAATGTATCCTATGCTTCAATCATGCTATGTGAACACCAATAGCACTACAAATAATTTTTCCTATGAACCAAAAATCTACTCCTTTGGACTTGAAAATCAAAAGTTACAAACTGTTGAAGTTGAAACTTTCCTACAGATTTTGGAAATTCACAACCTTGGCTACAGTACTTCAAAATATACAATTAATGACTCAATAGAAATCTCTTGAGTACCTCTTTCAAATGAACCAAAAATTAACTCATATGAGCCAATAGACATGGAGTTATGGCCTCTAGAGTTTTCTATGGTAAACTTCTAAATCTCATTGAGTCACAGAATTCAAATGCTTATAATTTCAAGCACAAAGCTTCAAATTCTGTGAAAAAACTTCAATCAATAGCTCTTGACAAGATGCTTCTAATGATACCAAGATCACCTCATTTGAAGATGTGAGTCCAAAGTTCCAGCCTCTAAAAGTTGTAGATTTGAGCACCACCAACCGCACAAGACCACAGATTGTTGAAATTTGAAACTTGTTCCACAAAACTCCAACTTCAGCAAGCAGGTACTCAAAACAAAGCCCTTTCATAGGTGTTGCCAATGAGGCCAAGATTGAAAGATTTGGATATAGAACCAAAAAGTTACAAGGTGTTGAAAATTGAGCTCAAACCCTAAAATCTTCAAGAGATGGCAGAATTTGAATCTTCATAACTTTGAGTGTGTATGTGCTCTGCAAACGTGCCTGGTATCAATTGAAAGAGCTTCCCAAGGCAGTTCTAATGCCTTGGAAATCACTCCATTTGGACACCATATGATGAAGATTCAAACTCTTAAATCTGGATCCTCTCTCATAAATTTCAATCACTCATAACGTTTTGCACAAAGCTTAGAATGATGCATTCTTGGTGGCTATGGAAAACACTTGGCAAGGCACTTTGAACGAGACCAGAATTGGAACGTTTGGACATGTAAGTAGTGAGATATGGCTTCTCAAACTTTTAGGACTCCTCTCCTCTCAAACGTTCAAAACTCCACTCTCCACTCATCCATAATTGCTACTTTTTCTAGAGTGTAGTAGAGTGCACCATGCCATGTTGGCTTCCGAGGAGGTAATGGTCAGCCTAGATCCTATGGAGCAAGTGGAGGGTTTAGTGTAGTTAGACCCTTAGTTTCATTTTCAATTCAGCAATAGCAAGTTGTAGTGTTGCTTGTTGGACTTGTGGTGGACCCATCACAAAAGAGAGTGCACATAGGGTAGCGGACATGATACCTTTGGTGCATCATAGCCAACAAAAAGATAGTGTGACCCTTGCAATAGATTTGGTCACACTAGTGACTAATGCTTTGACCTTTACTTGGAGTTACAAAGTGGTAGTGCTATTATGGTAGATGGTAGAGGGAGCTCTAGGTCATGGAGGATAAGGTGGTAGAGGTGGTGGTAGAGGATTCACACCTGGTAGGGATGCAATACCCACCCTTACTTTTGGAGCAGATTGGAGTAGAGTCATTGCTTAGAGGAGATCAAATTTGGGTGCTAAGGCTTCCACATCTTATGTTGGTGATAAAGACATCTTGGACTTTATGTGTGGAGCAGCATAGGTAGATGTATTTTCCGTAATGACTTGGAGAGCAATATGTGCTCCAAACCTTAGAGGAGCATGGAGTTGGACTCACAATGAGAAGACATTGGTGGACAATTCAAACTCACCCAATCTTTTACACTCTTTGAGGCATTATAAATGACATCCATGGCTCCTAGATGTCCTTATGCAAGTGTGGTAGATAGTGATGGAATGCATGATAGACTAGATGCTAGTCAACCACAAACTATTACACAAATTGAGTCTAGCATGGTGTTGGAAGCAGCTCAATTTATTATGTGCTTTCCTTTGTTCTCAACCAATGATATGTTTACATTGGTGGTTGATCTAGCTCCAATATTTCAGTTAGTTGCCACACTTTGTGAGAGAAGAGATGATATGGTTCCTAATTCTAGAGTAAAAGTGGTTGATGGTGGAGCTAACTTGGTTGAGAAGCATGGGATCCGCTCAAAGACCAATGGTTATGGTAGGCAACAACAATTAGACCTACGCTTGAGTGAGCACGGTTCACACCTAGAGTTTTATTATTGGATAACTAGAGGGGGTTTTTCCATTTGGTGAGAACTTTAGGTAAGGTTTATACACCACAAAAGGTCTTATTAAGCTCTAGTGCATAGCCCCTTATGTTTGGGAAGGTTGAAGGTTGTAGTTATTGGTTTGGAACTATGGAAGACTAATGTAGAGAGGTGTCCATTTCAAATCTACACATCTCTAGGGGGTGGTTCTACACAATACATTACATGTGGAGAGCTCATTGTCTAGATTCAGCCAGGTCATCCAACTAATAGCTCTATGGCAAGAGCTTAGGCCAATGTGACAATAACATAGTCATATGATATGCTAGTTGGTGTAGTGTTAATCCTTATGGGTTTCACTATTGACTATTGGGAGGAAACAAACTCCTATAGACCAAGTTGGCAATTTGGGTGAGAGATGAGTATGTTTCTTACCAATACACTTTAATAGTGGCAATCTTGACTCACTACAATCAAGGACCATGGCATCAATTTCAACTTTTTACTGGTTCTATAACTTGGCTTGGTGACTTTTTAGAGTGGAATACCCATGCAAAAGATACTCCAAAACCAAAGGAGATCACTTAGATTTGGAGTATGAGTAGAATCATTCTATCCTCCTTGGATGTTCCATTATAGAGTTTAGCGGAGACATTGTAACAGCAAGCAGATCAGTTGGTGCAATAGGCTTTGAGTGGAGCCTTTGTACCACCAAGATATCAGTGTGAGCATGAGCCTTTGGAGCCTATCACATTGTCACCTTTGGATACCACACTCACTAGTTGGCAGTATCTAGTAAAGGAAGTATGTCTATTAACATTATTTGGTGCAATTAGTATGGGGCTAGTTATGTTATTATAGGAGGATATACAAGTACATAAGTACTTATATGTAGAGAGAGATGAGACTGATAGGCAAGTCTCTCTACATCAAGTGGCACACTTGGCCTATCGATATCTTGAGTTATTACCAATGTCAATATTCAAGGGTTACTAAAAGACCTTATCAACAAACATTTCTTTATTTGGGATACAAGATTTGGAGAGATATGGTCCTGTTCATTTGGTGATTTCTAGGTAGTCATGTTAAGGACATACCTATGCTTGGTGAGATCAAGGTTTATAAGATCTCTATTCTAGTGTGTTTTTGGAGATGTTATGTGTACTAAGTTTATCAGATTATTTATCTAGCCTAGATTTTGTAGAACGTCCCTTTGATAGATGATTCTTGTACCCAAGTAGTGGCGAGTACACATCAAGTTCATTCTTGGATGGGACTTGTCATGTTGTTAGATGCAACCAAAGTGGGATCACGTGCTCATTGTCTTTGTCTTTGGTGGACAAACCCCTTACCTAGAGAGGTTCTACAACTTGCTTATGATGGGATTCAATGACAAGACCACCTTGCTATTGATGATATTTTGGATATTGGGCGCCAATCCCAAATGGTAGTAGTATTTGATAGGTTACCTATGGAAATAGTGAACCTTGTTGCACAACCCAAAGTCACCTCACCCACACTTATGAGTTTCCCAAGCTCCCATGCTTCTCAAGATGGAGGTCTTGGACTTGTTTGGGACTCATAATTAAAGTAGTTGGTATAGCCCAATGCCAATGCGAGGGAGAGGGTGATGGGTTTTTGTATTGGTATTATTGCTATTCTAGCAAAGTTAGAGGAATCAAATCATCAGGTGTTAGGTCAAGCTATGGACCTAAATTATTTGACCTACATTATGAGCCTTGACTTGGTAGGGCAACCTAGGATGCACTTGATAGGCATCACCACTCAAACACTTGTGAGCTTTGTGCCTATTAAGATTATTCAACCACATGTTGGGGGAATGGATCAAGTGGGAAGGGTATTCTTGGGATATAGCCAGTGGCTACTTGTGAGAGTGGTCTACTTGGGGTTCATCTAGGTGAGCATGATCTACTTGGGTTAGATCTTTGGTCTACTTGAGATGTAGCTAGAAGATGTATGGACCTTGCAGCCAAATTGGAGGGAGTTTTCAACATTGAGATTGGCAACTCTAGTGGTTGGGAGCATGACATTATTGCTCCCAAGGGCCTAGTGTAGTAGCTAGTCATTTACATCAATGTACTCTTCAAGGTCCAAAGCCTCATGTGTGTAGGAAGTGAATACAATGGGTCATTCACTCCATACGGTCAATTTCTACCTCATGCAACTTGACACGCACTCTTCCATCATTGGCACTAAGTTCTAATTTTGTTTGCAATCTAGGTCATAATTGGTTGAGACGTTGTGTTAAATCACAATATTAGGTTCTAAATTGGCTCTCAATTGGATCCTCTAAAGGCTAACAATGGGTTAGGGACTGGGTTCTTTCCCTAATCATTTGTTGATGTCATCATGGTGTTGTTGGTAGCATATGCTATGAATTTTGAGAAAAAAATTTGGTTTGTCTCTTTCTTATCACCAATTTCCTTTTTCAACAAATTCTAGTATGCAACACACTTGTATCCCAATGCATGAGTACTCTCATAGTTAACATGGAAATTGTAAGAGTTAAGGTCTAAATTATGAAAGAGTCCTTGATCTTGGTCAACCAAGAGATCCAAGAACTCAAGAAGAGCATTGATTTGCTACTAACATCCACCAAGGAGACAGTTGATATTATAAAGAAAGTTGCTTCTTTGGGTATACAAGCCACCAACATTGCTACACAAAGAGTTCTCCAAGAGATTGTGGGACATATTACAAGTGAAGATGAAATCTTTGCTAAAGCTATTAAGGTGGCTAAGATTTCTTACTTGCAAACAACATGAGGTTGAGAAGGAGAAGCCACATACTAGAATGAAGAACTTGAGGATTTTAGGTTTAATTCAAATTGATAAGGAGAATACTAAGGCTAATGTATGTGAGTTTATTACTAATTCTTCTTCCATAATCCTAAGATTGTACAAGCCCACATGTTGGGGCAACACGGTTCACAAGCAAGAAGCATTCTCATAAAGTTTGTCTCCCAAATTCAGAGAGACTCAATGATGGAGAACAAAGCTATATTCAAGGAGAATTTTGTTTGGTTGGATCTTGATCTCACGTCTCTAATTGCAAGCAAAGAAGAGAGAATTTGTTGAGAGGAAGGAAGCTCAAAAAGGAGGTTTTGTTGCCTTTTTGAAAGATAGTAGTGTTGTGATTACCAAAAGAAGAAAAGGAGAAAATTAGCTACTATGCAATAATTCCAAACCCTTAAGAGTGTTATTCTAGAAATGTTCATGGGTTCATAAAAACCAATTGCTTGAGTGGTAAGCCTATGTGGGATGATATTAATTTGAGCAATCTTTTGGAGACATGTGAACATGAATGGAATAGCATTAAAGACATTGATGGATTCATTTTAGTTGTTTTGACCTAGAACAAATAGAGGCGTCATAAAAGAAGGGGCTTAAGAGGTATTGCTACTTATATTATAATAAGCCTTAAGAAGGTAATCTCTTGGACAAGTCAATACTCAAATGAATAATACCAATGGTTGAAGATTAAAGGAGTTGTTTCAATTTGCTTCCATGTAATTTTCTACTTTGCTTCATTAGCATGACCTATTAACTCAAGTGGAGTTCTCAACACCATGCAACATTTCCACTCCTTGACAAAGGATATATTGGAGTTTCAAAGTAAAGATGCATCAATTGTTCTTGGTGATTTGAATACTAGATCTAAACTTCCCAATTTCAAGAGTTGAGTGACCTTAAGGATGACCCTTTTCTTGCCTTGATAGATGATTCTAATGCTTGATCCCACTCTTCCTTGGATTTGATATGCAATCCCATTAGTGATGTGACAACCTAGCAAATATCACTTTTGAGGTAATCAAGTAAGTAAAGTTTTTCTCATAGAGATATTGGTCAAAGATTTCCAAATATAAAGTCAAATGTCACAAATGTGGTCTTTCTTAATTTCTTCTTTAGACTCTTGGGTAGAAACCACACCTAGAAGAGAGTAACAAGCACCAACTTGTAGTCTCATCACAACAAAAAATGTCACACTTAATCACAACTCCATCAGATCTTTCCAAATAATCTTGATTGTGATGATTCAGATTCTCTCAAAGACTACTACTTCATTACAAACACTTCCACCTCAAAATTCTGTTCCACCCCTCCATTGAAAGCACAACTTCCTTGATCAAAATTGCTTCACATCAACTTTATACTGCACTCACAAATGCAAAATACTATCAACACTACAATTCCTTTTGGATCTGTCAAGGCATTGCTCCAATTGCACTTCACTCAAGATCAAACACACGAAATGAAGATCAAGGTCTTGGAATCCAACATCCAACATGCACACTGACTTACACTTCAAAATTCTCCACACATTCACAATTACAAACGTAGAGTTGGTACTTGGAATTAGCTCAAGCAACAAGCACTAAAATCAACACTTTGCTTTATCTATCTTCAAAAATTATGAATATTTAACAACATAACATTGCAAATGCTCCCTTTAAATAGATAGAGCTCTTCATCAATTATTAACAACTTACCGTCCTACAACAACTTTTCCTACCTATAGATCCAAAATGCCAATGCAACTCTTCATATCTACCTCTTCAAATCTCAAATTTTTTTTACTACAATCCAATATCAACTTTGACTTTGGGTTCCAAACCCGATGTTCCTTCATAGACTTCTTTGTCTCTGGTTCTACTCAATTCTTTTTCCAACTCTTCTATTTCTATGATTTCTTCACTAAAAACTACAATTATATTCCTTTTTATTCTATCTTCATTAGTATTTTCTAACCCATTCTTCTCTAATGTCTCAGGTAATGAGTCCAAAGACACTTGGACTCCTACTTCACTTACTTTGGGTCTTCTAACTACTTTCACTTCACTATGAAGTTTATCCAACTCTGTCCTAACAAGATCTAATTTGAGACACACATTGTCTCCTACTTCTAACATCTTCTTATCTACTCATTCTAGTAGACAAATTAATAAATTATTCAACTTTGTGTCCTTTGCCTTCCTCTTCCTTGTCTCCTGCACGAACAACTTCAACTCATGCAGCCTGGCTTCTTCCAACTTCCCTCCAACCTCTGTGCTAAGCATCGCCTTTATCTCATTTACCACTCCTGCTACATCATTAACTTCCACCACTGTCTTGAGCTTCTCCTTCTTTCTTTCTTCTTCCAATTCATTGCAATACATATGTAATTCATCCTCAAACTCAGCCTTCATTGCCTCTTTCTCTTGTTGATTTACCGCAATTTGTTCTTCCACCACCCTCAACAATCCTTGCAATCAATTCTTCTCTACCAAGTTCTACTAACTCTTGTTTTGAGGCTTGATCTTTCTTGGTTGCCTTCTTCTTCAGACTCTTCAACTCTTGCTCCATTACTGCCACACTTGCCTTCAAATGTATTAATTCTACTCGTGCATTAGCAATTTCTCCCTTCAGCACTTTTACCAACACCATCTTCTCCTTAGCTTCCTCTCAACACTTTTCCAAATCCTCCCCCATTGCTTTGGAATGTTTACCCCGAAGAATCTCCTCCAGCCAAAGTTCTTTGGCCTCTATCTCTACTTGTGTTAATTTACTTCATAACAATAAGTTCTATGCACTCCACTTTTATACTACCGCTAACTCATCTTGCACTTCAAGGTTAGCACTCACCATCTCTACCTTCTTCTTCTATAGAAACAATGATGAAACAATGAAATATAAAGCCCAAAAGATCCAAACAACGGACATACAACCTTCAACAAGTACTCCAGTCCATCATAATTCTTGTCCTTGGCCCGTACTTTGTATTCCTCTCCAAGTGACTCTCCTACTTGTGCCTTACCCCAAAGTCATGATCTTTGTACCTTCAATGTTTCCTTATTTGAGCTCTCTTCCTCTTATGTGGTGACTTTATTGGGCCCCACTTTAGCTGCATGCATACTTCTCTTCCCCTTGGCAGTTCTTGGACATACCAAGACTCCTTCTTCTTCATTCTTCTCACACCCTTGTTCAATAGTGGACACCTTTGGACTCAGCTTCCCAATCTCTACACTCCATCTATATAGGTTTGCTGAACCCCCACCTCGCCTTTGCTGCCACTACTATGATTCTTCACTTTGTAGTATGACTCTTCTTCTCCTCCCAAAGCTTCTCCCTTCAACTCAATTTCTCCTTCAGACTCCTCTTCTTCTTTTGGTGTTGATTCCTTTGCTTTTGCCACCATTGCCTTTGGGTTAGGCTTTTGCATCTTCTGTGGCTTTATTGCCACAAGGTGACTTTCAAGCTTTCTCTTCCTTGCCCTTGGGATATCAACCACTACAAATATCTCCTTCCCACTCTTCTTGTAGTACTCATCCTCTTCTCCTATGTGCTCCATATAATATCATTCATCCGCATCCGCCTCCTTGCATAGTTCCAAATAAAGGTGTGATTGCATTTGGTTTCTTTCTTCAAAGTCATTAAATTTAGCCTAAAGTAGAAATAAGTTGCAAAGGGCACAAAGTAATGGGGTTGCATGTCTATTCTCCAACCCAAAATCATATGCTCTACTCGTTGATGCAAATATGTGGCTTAGTCTATTGCTTCTCTTGCAAGCATTTGGTGAAAGAACACTGCTTGTTGCATCATGACATCATGACATAGGTGGTTTGCTTTGGCTTGAACATTGCCATCATCATGCTTAAAATTCCTCCCTACTTGAGGTCTCTATAGCTATCTACCTTATACCCATTCTTGGTGCGAGGTCAATTGAAAGAATTTCTCACCTTGGCAGTCTCTTTTGAGGCATCACACTTCTAATAGAAGGTGGTACCTCCTATCTCTCTTGCTTCTCTCTCCAAGACTATTCTCCAATCCAACTCAGTCCATCAAGCTAGATTTCCTCTCTTCACTTCATGCTTTGGCCCGTCCTTGCAATCACTCACTACAATTTTTGCCATGAAACCTAGAAAACTGAAGTTCCAATTCCAAGCAAGGAATGTGATATGAAGTCTCACTAAGACATTGGTCCTCACCACTACATCTAATCTATGCATTGCAAGTCCTCTCACCGTACTCTACTTACTCACTTTTGGGGCCATTCTGTGTTTCCTCTCTCTCTTCTTGTGAAAGATTGTTCCAAAGATCCTAACCCACTTGTCTTCTTGTGGATTTGCAATTTGCATTACTTTGGGTCAACTCAAAATAGGGACAGGATAGCGTCTGGACATTGTGGTGCTTTTTCCCATTAATCTTGATTTTATAGTCTTTTTCTGATTGGTCATTCTTCAATTGCTTCTTTGATCCAATTTTGTGAGTTTGTTTCCTGTCACTACCAAGAACTTCTTGATCTTGAGGTCATCGCTTTCTTCTCATGTGCTTTCTTGATTGGCAAACCCCAAAGAAGTTTGTTACAAGTTCTTTGGATCAGGCTACGCTACCCAATACAAAGTCCCCTTCTTCTTCTTCTCTCTTATCCATCCCAAATCCTTTAGACTTGACCCAAGTTTGACTTTGAATTTGGCCCAATACACCCTTCTATGCATTTTCCGTCCCGTTTAGCCCTCCTTTGACATTACTAACGCACTTCTTCTTCAAAAATTTAGAAAAACCATCCAAAACCAAAAAATGTGTGTACCACAAGTGAGCACTTCAGAGTTTTGGTAACACTTGTGGCTTGAAGATCTTGAATGATCTCTCTCAATTTGCTAAAACTTACAAGAACACATGCTTTACATATGGAGGATCTAGCACCAAAGATTACTTGTTGACCTCACCTAGTGAAATACATCCTATTTCTAATTTTTTTTGTTTTGAATCCTCAACTTGAACTTGACCATACATCTCTATCCTTCAATCTCCTTCCTCCTTGCTCCATTAGAACCAGATCACCTATTGAGCATGCAGTTAGAGGAAAAATCTATCAAGATTTTGACAAGAGAGAGTTATATCAACAAGCTATCCAACAGAAGTTAGGTATAATGGAGCTTTAATTTTCAAAAATGGAGTTATTAGTTTATTGGACTTCTTCAATCTACATTAGCTACTTTGCATCCAAGATCATCTCACAAGAAGAGACTTGGTATCCCATGCAATAGGTGGTATGATATAGATTGAAAAATTGCAAGGATCAAAGCTATGGATAGGTCTCTTGATCAGATTGCATAGAAACTTGCTTTTCTTTCTTATAGGAGATTTATGAAGTGCAATAGGAAAGCATTTCTAAGGCTTAAGGAGGTTGAGTTGAGCAATGAACCAAGGTAATCCCATGGTTTTTTGGAAGAAGGTTGTTGTAAGATCTCCATCTATGTCTTTGGATTTGAAGGAGCTTTGTAACTAAATGAAAGATGTATGCTTCTTTTGTGGTGCTCAATGCATGGTACCTAGCATAAGATCTCCTTTAACCATCTTTTAAGCTAATGTCAAATATAAGGTAAAGAATTTTGCCAGTGTTACAATTAAAGACCTTGATGGACCTTGTGTTCAACTTGTGAGACGAGTTGCCAATCATTTGATTCTTAAACTCACTTCTCTCTTGAATGAAGCAATCAACTATTGTTTTCTTTGTAGATGGCACTTGAATAAGGTGGTTCTTATTCAAAACTGTGGCCAAAGGGATGTTGTTACCAACTACCATACCATTTTAGTAGTTAGTATCTTTGCTAAGTTATATGGATGTATTTTGGAATCTAAGTTGAGCACTTTGGTGGAAAAGTCCAACATCTACATTAGGTGCAAGGTTGGTTTCAATCAAGCTATAGTACATCAGACCAACTATTAGTGCTCATGTGTTGTGGTGGAAGTCCAAGGATGTTGGGAGAGTTTTTTTTCCTACTTTTATCCTAGTTAATTGATTGTAGGAAGGCCTTGACAAGTATTTAAGCAAGCTCTAAGTGAGAAAATAAATGAAGTCGGAGTTTCATGGGATTTGATTGGTGTTATCTCCAAACTTATGAAAAGTTGGTTGTGAGACTACTCTTTGAGCTCTCAAATTGTCCTTAGCACAATGGATTTAAGGCTTCAAAATTCAAGGCTTCTCTTTATCTCCAACTTTGTTTGGGATCTTCATCAATGACTCAAAGAGAGTACTCTAGGAAGCAAGAACTACAAGAGTGAAAGTTGGTCCTTTGATGATACATGCACTTCTTTATGCAAATGTTGTAGTTCTCCTTTCTACCAATCCAAAGATTTATAGAAGTTTTTGGATTCTTTCCTTGTGTTTTGCAACCAAAAAAAGATGGAAGTGAGCCTTGATAAGTCCAAGGTAATTTGTGGTGGGTTCTAAAGGTATCATACCTTTCTCCTTCAATGGCAAACCTTTAGAGCAATTTTCTTCTTACAAGTACTTGAGGATTGAGTTTTCTCATGACTAAAGCTAGTCAACTTATGTCAAGAGTAGAATTAATGTAGGGTTTAGAGCTTTGTATTTATTTATAAATTGCTCTATACTTACTTATCTTACCACGTGGGATTTGAAGAAGGTGTTCTTTAGTTCTATTGTGCAACCTGTGCTTCTTTATGGTGCTCAAGTTTGGGGTCCTAGTATTAAGAAGATATGGTGATAAAAGATTTAGAAGGTCCACAAAATTTTCTTGTATGATGAACATGGTATGAGGACTCAAACTCTTTATGTTTGTTGCTTGTTGAGATAGGCTTTTTGCCTCTTGAGGCTAAAGCTATGTTCTTAGCTCTCACATATGTATCTAGGTGAGGTCCATGGAGCATAGAGACTCCCTTACTATGTTCTTTGTGCTGCATAATCTATTGGTTGGTATACATTTTTAGTTGCTTAGGCTACAAGGTGGAATGTTTTTGAGTGATATTGTAAGTTGGAACTTATGCACTATGGGAAGTGATCAAGGAGCAATTCTTACATTTCCTATGGCATGAATTTGGTACCAAGATGGTGTTTTACTAGCAATTTATGAATTCTATGTTGGTGTATTATGAGCAAGATTATCTTTTGGCTAGGATATCTATTTCACTTAAACATATCATTGCTTAACATAGTACTATCTCTCATAGTCTTGCTATTGAAGAAGGGCGTTGGAAGCATATAGATCACTCCATGCAGCTTTGCACATTATGCTCCATAGGCAAAGCTGATCTTGAGCTTGATGTATTTCTTGAGTGCCCTTGTTGTTCAAGAATCAAAGTTAGACATCAAATTAGTAGAAGAGACTTTTCCACTCTCTTGTAGATTGAGCTTTGGCTTTAGGAGAGTGCATGATAAAGATCATTTTACATTGGATCAGTATATCATAGACTGGTTAAGGGCCTTAGGACTTTTCCTATTTTTCAAACAGTTGACTTTTCCACTATTTTTGCTTGTGCTAGTGCCTTTTCCGAACCCCATCATTATTTCCTTTTTTGTAACATGGGATTTCATGCCATAACTGTTATTTGTATTTTTGTATTTATTGGCGTAAAGAACCCCCAATAAGACAATCGAGAATCCAGGAAAACTATCCGAAGAATCCACAAATCCACACCTTCAATTCCACAGATAAAGAATTACACCTTCAAGTGCATTCCGTTGTGTTATGCGTTGGGACTTTTTGTATAGTAGAACGAGGCGGCTTACCACATAACCTTTTCTGATTCCCGCCCACCAATGCTTAGGCTGGGTAATGGCATTTCTCACCGGTTATCCGAAAACTTTATTCCCTCCTCGGAGAGTATTGGATTGCAATATCTAAAGCTGGCTCATTATATTAAAAACCTTTGTTCTTAAATTCCTCACGAACATAACCGGATACTCCTGGCTTCCAGGCTTCTTTTAACGAAGGCTTTACCGAAGACATTTCCTTCAAATACAGGTCTAGGAGTATCGTCGTAGAGTACCATAAACACCTAAGTTCACATTGCATGTGATTTTTCAACTTTTTTAGCCTTTTGACTCTTAAGGTCTTTGAAGCTTTAAATTCATTTTTTCATTGCTATGATAATGTCCAATGACCTTAAAGTTGTGTTAGAACAGTATGTAGGATATGCTGTTTTTACATTTAAACATAAAGATCTAAGGAAGATTAGGAGTAAGTGAAATGGAAATCAAATAGAAAGAATGGGAAGAAGTAGTAGTACAACTTGTTAATAGAGTTAAGCAAAAAAGGATAGAGATTCGAGAGAATTGTAAATTGGATTTATCTAAGATTTCAAATAAGTATGATAGAATAGTTAATAGTTTGAAGAAGGAGGTACATTTATATTTAGTGTTCCTTTTTCTTTTTAGATCCTTCAAGGGAAAAGTAAAATCCTCTTTGGAATCAATCAATATTCCTTTTGTGTAGTTATCTTAATTTAGGTAGACCAAGTAGTTAGTTGTTAGTCACTTGTAGCATATATATCATGTGCACATCGATATTTTAGTTTTTTATTCAAAGTGCCTATGTTCTATTTGAAAAAAAAGGTGAATAAGATTAAAGAGCTAAAGATTTTCATTTGCTCTCTTAATTTCCTTGTAAAGGGTATGAATATTTGTTGTGTTCAAATATTGATGAATCTTTGAAGTAAGAATTATTAAGTAACTTTTGTGTATGATGCAATGAGAGAGAGATCATTTCAAATGAAAGGGTTATGAGTTCTTCCTCATCCTTAGTTTATATAGTTTTTTGAAAAGTTATTAAAAAACAATTTAGTATAGTACTATTAATACTAAATTTACTAAGCAAAAAGCTATCTAAGGTCTAAATTCTAAAAGAACATCCACACTTATGAGAATAATTTTAGTTCTAGGTTGCGATCTTATCTCTACCCAACAACTAAGTCAAGAATTCCTTCACAGTGGCCATCTAAGCTTGGACTATAGTAAATTTGCACAAATTTTTTTTTGGATCCAAGAGTTCTTAACTCTTTCCTCAAAACCAAACATCTAAAAATATTATAAGATCAACATACTAGAATGCAAAATATTTTTTCTTGCTTATTCAACTTCCTCTAAAATAAGGTCACCTCTATGTTAGATATGACTAACTCTAACTCATCATAGCCAATATGAAAACTTGGTTAAACTCCATATAAATAATATCTTTCAACTACTTGCAATATTTAATTAAATATCCAAATAGAGCATACATGCATAAGCATAATGTGTGTTATAAGACCAAGTAGAATTACTCTTTGGTTACTTGAGTGAATGAGATACTTTTGATCTTGTAGGAAACTTTCTAACAAGGTAATGATTGTAGTAGATGCTCTTATACTCCAATAGTTAACTAGCTTTCCTCTTTGGTTACTTGAGTGCTTGAGATACTTTTGATCTTGTGGGAAACTTTCTAATAAGTACTCTCTAACAAGGTAAGGAATGTAGTAGATGCTCTTGTAGTCCATTAGTTATGTACCCAAACATATAAATTTAAAGACTCTAGTATTTTATATCTAACTTTGCAACATAAGATCCAATTTAAGCCTTGTCTAAAAATTTAGATCTCAAATTAAGTTATTTGAACTTTCAAGAGTACTTGTTTGCAGAAGTAAACTATAACAACACTACGGTCCATATGGAGTGTCTAAACTCAAGGCTACAAGTTCCAATTTAGAATTGGCATGGGTAAGATGCGAAGATCATCATAATAAATTTGAGTATACCTTCATTATATCTTTAGTTAGTAGATAACCGGAGTATAAATCCCTAAATCCACCAGTATCCTCATATCACTCCCAATGGTTCCCAATTTCAAGTTTAGAATTTAAGAAAATCTTAAGACACTTCTCTTTACATATAGTTTAATATTGTTGAGGACTTACTCCTTTTCTATTCTTCTATAACTATACACCAATATAAATAGTAAAACATAAGTAATTTGGGTTAAATCTTGTTTTATCGGAAAGATATTATCAAGAGTTCTCTCTTTGTCTTGCAATAACCAAATTTAATGCACAAAGTGCTTTATTTATAACCACAAAAGTGGATATATCACATTTTGAGTCATAAGATTCAAGGTCAAATTTTTAGGGTAGCAAGACTAAGATATGTACCAAATCTTATAACTCCATCCATACTTGCTGGATTGCAAAAAGAATATTAACAAAAGCTTCCTATTGTTATCAATGTCAAGCTAAATATATATTATTTGAAGTAAATACTCAAACATGAATTGCACCTCTATAACTTGAGAAATTTTTATTTTAGCCATTTTTTGCAAATTGTATTAATTTTTTTGAAACTCATATTCTCAATGTAATATTTGTCTTATTAAAACCTTAAAGAGTGCCTTAAAAGATATAAAGATCATAGTAAATAAATTTCTACTCTAGAAGTTCTTACATGGAGGCTTTTGTTTTGATGTTTATCATTGAGATACAAGATCTACTTTAAGTCTTGACACTTCAACCAACAAATTCCAATCTCAAATTGAGTTATTTTGGCTACTTAGTTATTTTGTGTTTATAATGTATAGATTACCATAACCCAAGCTTAGGCAAAATAGATTTACTGTACTTGTGCTCAAATGAGTAAGACTAGCAATGAGTGATATTAAAATTATTGTTATTGGGTTATGTAGTGCAAATTAGTACTAGATGATGAACTATTGAGCTATCTTTTAACAATGGAAGACTGTACTATAAGCTAATTATATGCAATTGCAGAAATAACTTTATCTTTGGTCAAAATAAAGGTTCTTATATCTTTGATGTAAAATTCATTCACTCCTCAAGACAATACAATTCCAATAAAGAATAAAAGAAGCAAAAAAAAATCATATTCATTTAGCATAAGTGGTCATTATCAAATGAAGAGATACAATTAGAAGGAGAGTATGTGATTTTCAAAAAACTATTCTGTGTCCTCTTCTATTATGAAATATACATATTTTTCAAAAGAACATTCAAGATCCTTTTTCTGTATATAAAAGATACATAATTTGTGAGAATGTGCTCTTTAAATTTTAATTTGTTTGAAAAAGTTATATATTGTTTGCTTTCTAGATCTACATATACTTCATCTTTGAAATGTTTTAAAATAGACAATTACTTTCATAAATTGAGGTTGATCATGTGTATTTTATCTATCATGTTTTCTTTATTCCTACCTCTTTGTATTTAGCTATATATGTCAAAGGATATAATACTTCATTTATTGTAAATATTTCATTGCACCATCAATTTAACACATCTTGAAATAATGAATATAAATACCAAAAGACCTAAGTAGTCAAAATTTTGGAGAAAAAAATGCAAACATAAATGGGACATGCCTATTATGAAAAAGAACAATGAAATATAAAGCCCGAAAGACTCAAAGAGTCAAAAGGCTGAAAATGTAATACAAAACACATGAAATGTGAGCCTAGGGCATTTGACCAATTTGTAAAAAATTGGTCTTGAGAGCTCAAACATGAAAGTCTCACAACCATTTTCTCATAGGCACCAGAGATAGCACCAATTAGATTTGGTGAAACACCAACTTCAATGGGTCTCTCACTTAGAGATTTCATAAGCACCTTATCAAAGGCCTTCTTGAAATCAATATATGCAACATAGAAAGCTCTCCCAACAGCCTTAGATTTCCACCACAAAACATTGATTACCAATAGGTGGTCCAAAGTACTAAAGCTTGATCTAAAACTAGCTTGGCAATTAGCTCAAATTATGTACCTTTTTAGCCCAAGTACTCAACCTATACTCCAAAATTTGACCATACAACTTGGCAAAGATACTACCAACTAGTATGGTATGGTAATTGGTGACAATATTTCTCTGGCTAGACTTGTGAATAAGAACTACCTTCTTCAAGCACCATCTATTAGGAAAGCAACACTTGATTACCTCATTCAAGAGAGAAGTGAGTATTGGAATCAGATGGCTATTGCCCCATTTTAAAAGTTCAAGACATAGTCCACCAAGGCCTTCAGCCTTACCATTGGCCAACTTCTTGAGTTGGTACTTTACATTAGCTTTAGATATGGTGAGAGCACATCCAAAACTAGGTGCCATGCTTGGAGCATCATGGAAAAAGTACAAATCCTTCACAAAATTACAAAGCTCCTTCAGGTCCAAAGATGGAGATGGAGATCTGATTGTTACTTTCTTCCGTAAAGCCTTGGGATTGCTCCTCAATTTAGTGCTCAAAAGAATCCCATTGAGTCTAAAAAATGCCTACTTCTTGCAATTCACCAACTTTCTATAAGAGACAAAAGCCTGATTTTGTGCAATTTGATCAAGAGATCTATCCATAGCTTTTATCCTTCCCATTTTACAATCAGCATCATACCACTTATTGCAAGGGAGACTAAGTCTCTTCCTATGAGAACCTCTTGGAAACAGAGTAGTAGATGTAGATTGAAGAAGTGGAACCAAATGATCATTGCGTTGGTGAAAATCAGAACTCCAGACCATAGAACTCAGTTTCTCTTGGATAGCTTGTTGGTACATATCTCTCTTGTCAAAATCTAAATGCAGTTTCACTCTAAAGGCATGCTCAATAGGTAATGTGGTTCTATTGGGGCAAGGAAGAAGGATGGCACATGATAGAGGTGCATGGCCAAATTCTAAACATAGTTTCACTCTAAATGCATGCTCAATAGGTAATGTGGTTCTATTGGTGCAAGGAAGAAGGATGACATATGATAGAGGTGCATGGCCAAATTCAGGTTGAGTATCTAAAACAACAAAAATCTAAGACAAGGTTTAATGGATGAACCTTATAAACATTAATGAACCTTATAATATTAATCTTCCACTTGATGAAAGATAAATCTTAAAGATTATTAATTCCTTGATAAGATATTCATTATACTAATCTTCTTAAATCGGGAGGTATAATTTCTTTACATAAAAAATATATGCATTTTATGATATTTTATAACTTACTGGGAAATTCAAGGTTATTGGATACAATACCTATTATTATTATTATTATTATTATTATTATTGAACATAGTATAGTATAGAATTTAGAGTATATTTATATCCTATTTAATCTCCTAGCATGTCTTGTATTATCAAGATTGATATAAATATCCATATTTAGGAATATTTTTTTCAAAGTCAGATGGAAACATCCAATACAATATCAAATATCTCTTATGTTAACTTTCAAATGATCTATTCTTATTATTTAAACTTTATTATTGACTTCTATATTTAATCATCCCATTTCTCAATAGAAAGAAAATAAGATTTCACAATCTCCTTTGGAATTTGATATAAATATTATAAAAAATAGTATGGCATGCATAAGAGTGAAATGTGCTTTTAATTAATATTCTCTTAAAAGTTAGAATATAGAGAAATAAATTTTATAAGATAAAATTTCCTGAAATACATGATAAATAGAAGATAGTAAGAATATCCAATAGAAAACTTTCTTTATTAGATATAAAAAGAGCATACTTGTTGAGATAACAAGCTAATACTAAGCCAGTAAGGACTACTTGTATATTTTGATAATGAGTTGGTTGTAAATCATATTGATATAGATTCATAAATTTTATTTTATTACCATTTAGTTGAAGGTTGAGTTAAATAGATAAAACATACATCCCTGTACGATGGTTGAGGTAAAAAGATAACATATACATAGAAATAGAGCCACAAACTAATCAGGGAATAAAAATGCATGGAAAGAATTGGTAATTTGGATGCATACTTATAGAAATGATGCATACTATCTGCTTTCAAAAGTGAAAATTTCTCATTTTAATTGATCTATATATCATTCAAATATAGATAGGAGTTTCACTAACATATTTTTGACAATCATGTTGAATCAAAACAAACTAATCATACTCATAAGTTGAAAGATTATTTACTTGTGGATTTGATATCCCAAGATAAGGCGATATCATTTGGTATAATCAATCTAGAAGAAGACTCATTATTAATATTAAGTTCATGCTTCCATCCATCCGAATGGATCTAGAAATATGTTATTTTATGCAAAGAAACAAAATTTTACTTTTGTAATAAATTTGCTTAATTCCAACCTTATGTTGATATTGATAGTACGAATTCACTAAGATATGGTATTGAAACATGATTCAATATGTAAATAGAGGAAAATAATTTCCAAGATGGAAATTGATGGTAATTTGAATGAAAGAAGAAACCTAATAGCATAAATTACATATTCTCAACGCATGTAATGGATACACTTTTAATTTAGTCAATGTTTGTTATAAACTAGCCGAGCTACCTTTTAATAGAGAGAATACAATTTTCTTCTGTTAACAGTCATGTATGAAAGAAATTTTTTTTTAATAGTTTTTTATAAAGTAGCATTGCTACCTTCTAATGGACACATATAAATAGTATAAAATAAAATAAACATAAAATAATATTAAAATATACGAAGGATTATAGTAGCATTATTTTTATGCTAACGGTAGTACTCAACTTTTGACTTGTATATATATATTAGTGTATATATATTTTGCTTGAACATGTTTCCCTTAAAGCAAAGATACAAAATATCACAAACGTTTTTGCATCTGAACGTGCGGATGCAGTGAAGCATTCTACCAAAATGAGTGTTACATGTCAGGAATAAACTCATGATGGGATTCTAACTTTTAATGTAGTACACTTTATTACATAAAAGATACATTAAATTAAATGGATACAAATGGCTATGGTCTAAGTTTGAGTGTTCTTCCATAGCTTGCTTACAATCTAATATAATTAGCAGTTTATCTTTTCCAAGCGGGTGGAATTTTCTGTAAATTTACTCTTTGAATCACACAGTGAGGGGTTTCTGTAAAATACGTTTTAGGTCTGTGAAAGCTTATACATGCTGGATGTAAATGAACGGGATACATAAAATTTTTTCATACAGTCAGCTTATAAATAGTAGTATGCTAATTACCACTGTTTACTGTTCTTAAACAAGAATTGCAGTCGATTAGCTATTATTCCAATTTATCATCGTGTCGTTCATGTAGAGAGGAATATTACTTACACTACTAAAATGTGACTGCACTTCAAGATAAGTGAGAAAAAAAAACCGAGAATCAAAGGCTATGCAGTGAAATACAGGCATATAACCTAGCTATGGACAACAAAGACTCATATTTAGCTCATCTCACACCTTTAAAATGTTTCATCCATCTCAAATTCCGCTTTCCAATTTACTTTGCGTTGTTTCTTTCAAGTCAAGTACTATCTAAGAAAGAGGAACAGCATTGAACTTTATAGTGATGGAGAGAAAGTCTCGAGAACTGTAGTTCCATGAGAACTGTGCAAAGAGGCAAAACAGTGCGGAGGAAACCCTGCGCCAAGGAAAGGAACCTACAAAAATGCAGATGACAACACAAAAAGAAATCACTCCCCTCTAACTTTCTTCCATATCACGCCACATTGCCACTGCCGTAAGCTCCTCCAATCAGGGCTTCCAAATTAAGAGCGAGTTCTAAGTCGCCGTCCGGCCAGCCGCAAGTTGCGTGGATTTGGTCGGTAATGGGATGGCCCGCATGAGAAAAGTATTGGAATCGATTGTATGAAGGCACTTCCTCAATTGCATTAGGGCATGCCGGGAAAAGCACGCGTCCCGGCCGGCCGGTCGGTCTGTCCAGAAGAGCAAGACTTGGGTAGTTCTCCTGGCTTTAGGACCTCAACAGGCCGAGTTTAGCCTCGGCACAGAAGGAAGAAGCTAGGGAGGTTTTCTACCCTCTCCGACCCTTCGTCGTCGTCCTCTTCTTTCTGCGACTACGAATCGGGGCGAGCTCGTACCAGCAGCAGATCAGACCGATCTTTTTCAAGTTCTTGCACACATCAATTTGGCTGGTTGGATCGATTCTAGAGCTTCTCTGGCCGTGAACTTCTGCTTTTATTTTCGTCGGGTGAGTAAAAAACAGGAGCAGGGGTGTGGAATGATGGCCCCAGGTATGGCTACACTGCGGCCGCTCTTGTGGTATGGGGGAGCGATGATGCTGTTGCTGCTGTGTAGCGAGACCGTTACTGCGTTCTATCTACCCGGTGTCGCCCCTCATGATTTCGCAGGAGTACGCCTCACAATCTCTATTCGCTGTTGACTGGTCTCAAATGTGTCAGTGGTCTAGTTCGAGCAAATGTGTGTTGTAAATGGTCGTTCGTCCGCTGTAGGTACCTTAGAGGTATTTTGTAGGTTGTGTTTGAGCTGATTGCTTGCAGCACAGGTTCTCTTGACCGATCCGGATGAGACGCCCTTCGATGTGGCAACGCGCTCCACCCAGTTCAAGCCTCTTGATATCATGCGACAATAGCGCTGTGTTTGAGGCTACACTTGCTTTACATCTATGATTCATCCGAAGTCATTCCTTTATTGCCGATTTGCAACTTGGAGAGTCAGATCTACGATTTGTGTTTTGGTCCCGGTTGAGCAGCTAGACAATGCCCTCAGTTTGGAGACTGATCATATATATATCCATCACCGATCTACATCTAAGCTTTTGACGCAAGTATTATATTTGGTTTTACTCAGGGTGCAGACGTCCAGGTCAAAGTGAACAAGATTACCTCAATCAAAACTCAACTCCCTTATGAATATTATTCACTGGATTATTGCAAACCCTCAAAGATTGAGAACAGCGCTGAGAACTTGGGGGAGGTTCTCAGAGGTGACCGTATTGAGAACTCACCTTACCAGGCAAGTTGTTCTATCCTTTTCCCTTACAGATCTGGGAATCTCGACATCAATTTATTCCTTTCTTGTGCAGGATTGCAAAGTTCGATGTGGATGGACCAAGTTCACCCCATTATTTCTGAAATATGACTCTCGCATCATCGTCACGACAACGTCACACGCTAATGGATCGGTGTTGCTTTTACAGTTCAAAATGATGAATAGCGAAGTTTGCAAATATGTATGTCGGAAGCAAAGTTTTTCCGAGAAGGCGGCAAAGGATTTCAAGGAAAAAATAGATGAGGAGTATCGAGTCAACATGTGGGTTTTGCCGGCTCGGTTCCTTATCCTAATTGGGTCGTTGGCTTCGAGTATTTTGTCAGTAGGGGAATTTGATAAGTCTTGACATTTCTGAATCGAAGTTCAGTGGTGTGAAGTATGAATATCAGTAGTTGTTTCCGCTGTATACTGCAGGATTTTGGACAATTTGCCAGTAGCTGTGCTTCACCAGAAAGATGAGGAGGAAGTCCCCAAGCTGTACGAGCGTGGTTTTCCTGTTGGTTTCAAGGCAACATACCAGGTCAGGGGTTGCATCTGCCCTTACCAAGTGTCAGTAGTTGTAAATGATATTGGTCCGTATAACCTCAAGTTGGACCCAACTGGCGCTAATATTAATACTTCAAATTAGAACTTTGGTCTGTGATCACTTACTGAATGGTTCAACTTGTGGGCTTTCTTCGTTGCAGGGTAGTACCGAAGAGAAGTATTATATTTACAATCACTTGAGCTTCACTGTGCTGTACCACAAGGATACGGATACTGACTCAGGTCGAATTGTCGGCTTCGAGGTGTTGCCTTACAGGTGACCACTCTCAGCCCACACCCGTAGAGTTCACATACTTTCCTTCCGGAATGCAGGTAACAGAAAGCTGTTGGCTGCCTACTTCAAGATCCTAGTTCAACCGTGCTAGTCTTACCCGTCAATCTCAAAGGGGTACAAATATATTTTGGGATCGGTTGTATGGAAATTCGTATGTTCAACATTCTGGCTAGCATGCGGTATTACTTCTTGGGCCGATGTACTTGCATAATCTGGAGTTATTATGTTCATTAAAAGAGTACTCGCTTCACTCGTATGAATCAACGTACCCTTCCTACCATGGACGAAGGCGTATCCTAATAATCCGGGTGAGCATCTGAGAAGTAATGGAGATATCTTCTGTTCAGGACCTTGACTGCAGGACACCTGCAGCAATTGAGTACTAGTTCCTTAAGTAAAATTTTGAAACTTAAACAGGTCGTCGAACTCATGCTGCCCACACTCATACATGCGTTTCAGAGGGGTTTTTACCTCCGAAAAACATATAAATTTAAAGTACAGCTGAAAATGTCCTTTTCAAGTTTCACAGTAGAAACTGAATCGTTTGGTTCTCACGATGGCTGTACAGTGTGGCTCATGAAATCGAAAAGTGGGATGAGAAGGATCCTAAGCTGTCCACTTGTAACCCGAACACAAAGCAGTACGTGAGTCAGGTTTTGCCCCCTCAAGAAGTTTCTGCCGGGAAAGATGTGATATTCACATACGACGTGGAATTCAAGGTTATTCTCAGTTTACCCTGTTCCTGGAATTGGTTCATCTTGCATCCTCATTGTGTTTTGGAGATTTCAGCGATATGTCCAAATTTGGAGTTATGGCTAATTACTGTTCAAGAAGTTGCTGACTGCTGATTGTTTGCCCCTACTTTGTACAGGCAAGCACTGTGAAGTGGGCATCTCGATGGGACTCATACTTATACATGTCTGACGATCAGATCCATTGGTTTTCTATAATCAACTCGCTCATGATTGTCTTGTTCTTGTCTGGTATGGTCGCCATGATCATGATGCGCACACTACATCGTGATATTTCTAAGTACAACCAGCTTGAGACACAGGATGAGGCGCAAGAAGAAACTGGGTGGAAGTTGGTGCACGGAGACGTTTTCAGACCTCCAAGTAACGCAGGGCTCTTGTGTGTCTACGTTGGTACTGGAGTTCAATTTTTCGGGATGACTCTTGTAACCATGATCTTCGCTGTCCTGGGATTTCTCTCTCCCGCAAACCGTGGGGGCCTGATGACTGCTATGCTTCTTCTCTGGGTCTTCATGGGATTGTTTGCCGGTTACTCCTCAGCCAGGCTGTACAAGATGTTCAAGGGAACCGACTGGAAATTGAATACTCTTAAGACTGCGTTCATGTTTCCCGGCCTTGTCTTCGTTATCTTCTTCGTACTGAATGCTCTTATCTGGGGGGAGAAGTCTTCAGGAGCTGTTCCTTTTGGAACCATGTTTGCTCTCGTCTTCCTTTGGTTCGGAATTTCCGTTCCTCTAGTCTTCATCGGCAGCTACTTTGGATTCAAGAAGCCATCCATTGAGGACCCAGTTAGAACCAATAAGATCCCTAGACAAATACCTGAACAAGCCTGGTACATGCGACCTGTCTTTTCCGTGCTGATTGGAGGAATACTGCCATTTGGTGCGGTGTTTATTGAGTTATTCTTCATCTTGACTTCGATCTGGCTCCATCAGTTCTACTACATCTTCGGATTCCTTTTCATTGTTTTCTTAATCCTGATAGTGACCTGTGCTGAGATTACGATAGTTTTATGCTACTTCCAACTTTGCAGTGAAGATTACCACTGGTGGTGGAGAGCTTACCTCACATCCGGATCCTCGGCCCTTTATCTTTTCCTATACGCTGCATTCTACTTCTTCACCAAGCTTGAGATAACCAAGGTCGTATCTGGCGTGTTGTACTTCGGGTACATGGTTATCATTTCGTATTCATTCTTCGTGCTGACTGGCACAATAGGTTTCTACGCCTGCTATTGGTTTGTGAGGACGATCTACGCATCAGTGAAGATTGACTAGGTCGGAAACAGCAGAAGCAGGAGTTTTCCCCTTTAGACCATTTTGATGCAGGACCGTGTATATTTTGGACTGCAGGGGTTCTTGAAGGGGCCTCATTAAAATGGATCTATGTGAACCTGATATGTAGGCAATTATTCAGACAGTCATTAAAGGTAAAGGAAGTTCAGGTGCCCCAGTCTACTTCCATTATTGTTAGAAAAAGTACAGTGTGCACAACTGCAGTTGATTCATGCCATGAGGTTCCAGTCGGTGAAGCCGTCCTCCAGGCCTGAATGATTCCTGTGTAGTGAATGTGTCTCCCTTCCGAGCAGATGTGTAGGACTTGGGATGGTCGATCTGAATCAGTTCTTGCCCCTTGCATGAAATTGAACTTCGACGTGGTGTGCGAGTCCCTATGTACTTGTAGTTAGGGTAGCATGAGGTCACAGAATTGATATTTAGCTGCGAAAATTTCCAGCATGACACGTATCTATCTACCTTAGTATTTACATGTCAATTATAGAGATAACTGTCGATACTCTCTGAACACAGGAATATTCAAAGCCTATAAAAAGGTGATCCACAGACGGCCCTTCAACAGAGCAGTGGTGATGCTGGAGATGCTACTGATGGTTGAAAGACTCAAGTGGTTATTTGACTGTTGGAGAGTCTAGATAACTTACAGTTTTTGTGGTACGCCTGTTGGGATTCCGTCTGCTTTCCGCCTAGTGTAAGGACATGAGTTAAGTGTCTGTTCGTTGGTCAAGTGGATCTTTTTCAAAGTCCCACCCGAATCAAATACCTTATCACATTGTCTCAACTGTTAGGCCCTTTGCATGAGGTAAAGAGTTCACTACAAAAGGTCGTGATCCTAAAGCAAGCCATTACAGTAATCCGTAAAGTTATGTATGAACTCTGAACTCAAAATGGTTGATCGGAAGGGCCAATTAACGTGAAGTTCGGATCAATTCAATCGAAATGTCTAAGAGCCAGGCGCGGGAAGAAAATTATGATCTATGAAGTATCTCAATTTAAATCCTTGGTTCGCTCTGGATTGCGGCGAAACTCTGGATCGCGTTGGAGGTCTAGAGTGAACTCTGCGTAGAGTATTGTTGAGCAAATACATTGTATATAGCATCCCTTGAGAAAAAGAAATCCTTAGGGAAATCGTATAGAATATCACAGAATCTCATTTACCACCTCTGAATTTGATATCTTTATTACAGCTTCAAATTTCATAGCTTTCTTATTATTATTTTAGGGTCTTATCTAACTTCATCTTAGTTTCGAATCTCATAGCTTTATATTATTGGTAAATTTAGGGTCTCGTCCAAATCGTAAATACTTGTACCTCCTTTGGCATAGTTCGTTCGAAAGCAACTGCACTCATTTACTTATCTATCTCGTCAAGTGATGGAACAAGTGTTATCAAAGGTGCCAAAAGTCCAAAATTGGGGACTTTGCTATCTATAATCACTTGAATATCTCATCTTGTCCAATCAAATTAAGCACAATTATTTTCATTTTATTTAGAAGTATAAAATTAAGAGTCCAAATAATGTATCCTTTCCTTTTATCAACCAAGATAAGAAGGACTTATGATTATTGGTAGAATAAAAACATTGACCTCCTTTGTAAATTTTATTGATATGTAATTTATAAACTATAGTATTTCACCAAGTTCATTTATTATTGAAATGAATTTCTGCATGTTATGCTTTGAACACCATTATTAGAAATGAATGGTGCTTTTGTGAGTTGCTGAATGGTGTTATCTTGATCACTTTTCTCTTCCGTATGTTTAGCTTGCCCAAGTGGTTGTGTCCTTCTCTTGCAATTTTGAAAATTTACAATTCTATGTATTAGTTCTCACAATAGAATAGAAACACCGATTTGAGCATTGTTTGAGTTTATCTTTTGTAGTTTGTGTAATTTATCATATATGTGTAGTTATTGACAGTAAAAGTTGTAGTTCTTATCAATAGATTCAATCAATGTCCTTGTTAATAAATTACTTTAAGGTGGAGAATTAACTGATATAATTTATATATATTATGTAGAATGATTATTGAAGAGAACCAAGCAAAATCTTTCAAATATTTTTGAGTAGACCAAAGCTAGCATAATAAAATAATTATGCTAGTTCAATTATGTAATTAGGTAATGAAACAAACATCTAATTTAACATTATTGATTAGAAAAGCTATTTGTATATATACGTACCTAAACAAACTAAGATTTGAAATTACTAGAGTTTATTCCTACTATTTTCTTATCAAAGATAAAAGATCAAACACAAACAATGCTTTATCTTATAAGATTGTTTCAAGTTTATAATAGAAATGATGCAATAACAAATGAAACTATTTTTTCTTGACAATAAAATGCAAGCTAAACCGGTAAGAAGAACATATGCTCTATTCATTACTCGAGCTAAATTCACTAACATTTAAATTAAGTACTTTTATATTTCAATATAGTTCTCGAGTACTTTGCTACTTAATTGATATCTTGTTATACTTAGGTTTGGTCCACCCATTTGAAAATATGTATTTTCATTATTCACATGTGAGTGTGGTTCTACACTAGATACAACAATGGTCCATATTGACATGGTGTCATTTTAGAGGACAGAGGATAACTACCCATGATGCCATCAAAAATATAGTATTTGCTATGGCATGAGATAATGGATACTTTTTGGAGGAAGCATTTGTATATTGTGCAAACTACACATGTCAAGGCATATTTATACTTGGTCTGAGATGATAAAGTGATAGTAGTGGATGTTGTGGTTACATACCCCATACTTGATGCAATTTTGGAAGGAACGAATTACTCATCCCCATGGATGGGCGGCAAACGGAGCAACAACACACAAGGTCTCCAAGTATAGGGGTACTGTAATACCAAGAGCTAGTAATATGATCTAGATGTGAAAATAGGTTTGGTAACATCTAGAATGATGTTATACATGATGGTCAAAATAGATCAGATAGAAGTATCACCAAAAGAGTACTTCTACTAATAGAGCAAAAATCGAAATAGACTTGAAAACCTTAGAACCAATAGCTAGACATATGATTTAAAGGTGAGAATTGGTTTGGTAACATCTAGAAGGATGTTACACATGATGGACTAAACAGATCAGAAAGAGGTATCACCAAAAGGGGACTTCTACTAATAAAGTAAGAACCGAAATATGCTTGAAATCTTTGAAGATAATTTTGGAGGTCTAAACAGATGAATTAGATATGCAACAAGTTCACCTCTTTATTCCTCTAGCCTTGGAGCTACATAGAGTGATGGACACGATGTTCAACGCATTTGTCAGATAGTGCACAAGAGCTTATCATGTTAGACATCAAGGGGTACCACTCTCACCCTCATACTTCATAGCAAATTTCAGACAATGTGTGTCTATTGCTCTACAAAGAACATTCGTTGGTGCAATCCACACAAGAGCAATCACACTAGGTGATGCTTTTTCAGATACTCTAGTAGTTTGTAAACCTTACAACTTGCATAGCTCGGATATCTTAGGTGCGATAAGGCAAATTTCTCATATCAATACCATTGAGGCTTAGCCCCATTTTACCTCTTTTTTCTCATTCTTACGACTTGATGGGACTTCCCATCCTTCATGTTTTCTACATGGTTTCCTTTTTTTTATTTGACATCCTATAAATATTGATGAAATTCTTGTTATTATTGGTATACTTCTTCAAGCATTGCATTAGTCCACTATCATGTGCTAAGCAAACAGATCTTAATCTTTGTATGGTGGCCAACCTGCCAGTCCTTTGTGCAAGCATGCTTGTAACACATCCTAGTGCAAAGGTGTAAATAAAACATTCTCTGAATTAAAATAAATTAAAAAAAATCCATTGTCATGTTTTCTTGGCATAACTCATTCCCATAGCCATGCAAATGAAATTTTTTATCCTAGAGTCATGGCCACTCCCCTTTACTCCTTGTTTAACCGTCTTTATACAACCCAAACTTGAGATGGATCTTTAGTCCTTGTTTAAAACATCTTTAGACATCCCAAACTCATGAGGATCCATATGTGAATAAAGTCAAATCTGTTTAAGTTAATATTAGATAAGTTCATAGTAATTTCATATCAACGGAAATTTTTTAATTCCAACTTGGAATTTAAGTTAAAACTAATTTTCATAACTATATATATATACACACATACTAAGATATACATTATAAATGGAATTTTTTTAATTCCAACTTGGAATTTAAGTTAAAACTAATTTTCATAACTATATATATATACACACATACTAAGATATACATTATAATACTCCTATCTAAAATTTTATTTAACATAATTTGAACTAAGTCATTCAATATGTAATAAAATTTATTTAATCTCAATAATTTTATAAAATTTTTCAAAAAAATATCGCATTAATTTAATTATTAAATCTTCTAAAAATAGTTTTAATTAATTTTATAATTAATTTATTAAAAATAAACAAATAAAATACATATATTCACAATAATTGAAAATTCTATCTAATGTACTCTGAACCAATTGATTGATTATTCAACTTGAAAAGTCATTCATTAAATTTTTTTACCAGTTACAAGTTTCAGTTTTGGTCATTTTTGTACCCTACAAGAAAAGAGACTTTAATGTTCTCTAGGTTTACAAGACTGGAATCCATAACCACCTCTTGCTCCAAATTATCATCAACCTTTTTTACATCTCCCTCTTGTTCTAAATTATCATCACCCCTTCTATATTTCCATCGTTATTCTTTATTCTAACAATATCTGCTAGAGTAACCTCTTCTATATTTCCATCGTTATTCTTTATTCGAACAATATCTGCTAGAGTTTGTAGAGATGATAATGTGATAACGGAAGGCTGAATGATCTTGCATGATCTTGAATGATCAATTAAGCAAGTAGAGCACGTGACTCCGTTGGGACATGGGGTTAAAGTTAGGGATGGGAACCTGTCTAAGTTAACAACTTGATTAAATTAATAATCTGATTATATTAATACTTTCGAACCTGTCCTTCTAGTATTAACCTAGATAGATTTGTAACGTTGTAACGTTCTACTTTAAATAAAAAATGTATTTCCCTTTGGTTTATTCTCTAAAGAATAGGCTAAAGAGATTAATTTTCCGTTCATATTTTAACGTCATTAGAGAATTGTCTGGTTATATTTATGTAATATTTTTATAATGAATAAGTTTTTTTAGTTTATATACATAATATTATAAATTTATTTTTTAAATTAACACTTAAAATATGAAATGTTATAGTTTAAATTACACATCATTACATTATCTAATTCCAACAATTACCAAATTTCCTTTTTTAACGAACCTCCAAATGGCACTACAAGTAACCGGAAACGCACTAGTGGGCGAAGGCCTATTTCCGCATTAACTAGGGAACGGAGGGCAACTTGATAACTAGTTAATGTAGCAAACGAGCATAGACAAGAAAACTGATTTGAACACCTAAAGTTCTTATGCGGGTTATAACATCAAAGGATAATTGAACTAATTTACGACCTGCTTGCTAGTTCGTACAATTCCACCCTCACCATCCTTCCTATCACGTCTGGGAGTATTTGAAAGGAGGATTATGGGAGTCTTTGGTGTTGTTGATATTATTGGACCAGTGACTTTTAAGTGTGTGATAGGGGATTTGGCACGTAGACAGACGGCTCCATTGATCTCATGTAGTGTGGTTAGCTTGCTTTCTATGGAGGAGATTGCACCTATAGTGTTTTTGGGTGGTTCTGCTCTCTTGGCACCACTAATTTCCTCCTGTTTTGTGGTTGTTTATAGGCTGGTTTTGGAGACTTATGTGACAGAGGTGGAAGGAGGATCCTATTCTCTCCAGGCGTTATTGCGGCAAACGAGAGATAGTCTATCTCCTTGAGCAAGAGAGGATTTTCCATCTTTTGCTTCACTATCGTCAGATTGGACTAGAGGTTTACAATATTCCTTGATGAAACGACAGTGTGAGCATACGTTACATTCTCTCTTAGTCGACTCGTCCATTCCTCAGGCTACTAGAGAGCACATCTTCGCTTTTGCTCCGGCAAGGGTGCAGGCTCTTGGATCCTAGCTTGACCGTGCATTAGGGCATTCTGACTCGCACCAACTACTTTTTCTACAGTGATGAGGTTTTGCCTAGGTTTGGTCCACCCATCTGCATCTTCATTACTCACTTGTGAGTGTTGTTCTACACTAGATGCAACAGCGGTCCACATGACAAGGTGTCCTTTTGGAGTACTGAAGATAGCTACCCATGATGCCATTAGGGACATAGTGTTTGTTATGGCACGAGAGAGTGGATACTTGGCTTGGATGGAGCGTTCATATGTTTTGCAGACGACACGTGTTAGGGCAGACTTATACTTGGTCCGAGATGATCAGGTGATAGTAGCGGATGTCGTGGTGACATACCCTACACGGGATACAGTTTTGGAGGGAGTGATTACCCATCTTCCTAGATGGGCGGCGAGTCCAGCAACAGGTCGTAAGGTCTCCAAGTATAAGGGCATATAGCGAGGTCATCTCTTTGTTCCTCTAACCTTGGAGTTATATGGAGCGATGGACACGGCATTTGACACATTTGTTAGGGAGTGCATGAGAACTTTTCATGTTAGGTATTAGGAGTACCACTCTCACTTTCATACTTTGTAGTATATTTTAGACAACATGTGTCCATTGCTCTAGAGAGTGCAGTGGTCGGTGCAATCCATAAGAGAGCAATCACATTAGGTGATATTTCTTCAGATGCTCCAGTTGTGTGTAGACCGTACAACTTGCCTAGCTCGGATATCTTAGGTGCGGTATGGCAGATTTCTCATATAGACTCTATTGGTGCTTAGCCCCATGTTACATTTTTTTTTCTCACCCTTGTACGGCTTGATGGGGTCTTCCCATCCTTCGTTTTTCTTACGCGGTAGACTCTCTATGTTCTGTTACACCTTGAATCGGGATTGGAACGTTACTATGGATTCCTTGTTTCTTAACTGACTTGGACCATGGACGATTTTAGTCTCCATGGAGCCCGGCTCTTAGACACGAAGCCTGAATAGATGAATAATTGTCCCTAGTCCTCACTTGTGGACTTTGAGTCTCTATTTCGGTTTCTTAACCCTAACTTCGAGAAATTACGAGATCTGTCCATCCGTCTGTCCGATGGAACGGGAGTTCAGCAACTTGGGCAAGGAATCGCGAGTCGGACGGTCTGTGGTTAGTAAACAACCTTATTTGGAGGATCCTGTTTCCTTCGAGCCATCATCTTTAGCAATTTGCTATTGCCCCTGATAAAGCATACAGTGCTCTAAATCGTAGCTAGCACGTCTCCTTCTTTCTCGAACTTGCTGTTCTCTGTCCCGCTTACGACAATTTGCCGTTGCATCTTTCCCACGCATTGCTGCAAGATTTTGCTCTTAGGTTTCATTGGGACCAGTCTGCTTCTTCTGGTAACGAGACGAGAGACTGTTGCGTATTCCTACCAATCGTTTGGGAGCCAGGAGCCACGGTCCAATTTAAGAAACAAAACACCATTTGCTGAGGCACCTACTTGTCTGGTCCAACAACGTAACCAGGTTCCAAAGCTTCTGTAGAGCCCCGAGCGCTCTGTTCTGTTCCAGTTTTGCACCAGCGATCACCATGTTTCTGACAAGGAGTGAGTACGACCGCGGAGTCAACACCTTCTCGCCAGAAGGGCGCTTGTTTCAAGTCGAGTATGCCATTGAAGCCATCAAGCTAGGTTCTACGGCTGTGGGCTTGAAGACACAGTTTGGAGTGATTTTGGCAGTGGAGAAAAGAATCACTTCGACACTCTTAGAGCCGAGCAGTGTTGACAAGATTATGGAAATCGATTCTCATATTGGATGTGCTGCGAGTGGGCTTACGGCTGATGCCCCAACTTTAGTGGAGCACGGGCGTGTTGAAACGCAGAATCACAGATTTTCGTACAACGAACCAATGAGTGTGGAATCAACAACTCAAGCATTATGTGACCTAGCGCTGCGCTTCGGTGAAGGTGATGAAGACTCTATGTCACGACCATTTGGAGTTTCTCTTCTTATTGCCGGTCACGATGAGACTGGTCCATGTTTATACATCACAGATCCATCGGGGACATTTTGGGAATGTGATGCTAAAGCTATTGGATCCGGATCGGAGGGTGCAGACTCTTCACTTCAGGAACACTACAATAAGGAAATGACTTTGGAGGAAGCAGAATTGCTTGCGTTATCTACGTTGAAGCAGGTTATGGAGGAAAAGGTCACCGCGTCTAACGTGGACATTGCCAAAGTGGCGCCTATTTATCACTTGTATACTCCAGCTGAGGTTGAGTCTGTCATTGGGCGGTTGTAGATATGCACGAGTCTGAATTGCCAAATCACTCAATATGGGAGAACGACATGAGATTGAGAACGATAAACTTCCTCGAGGCATCAGTTTTGTCAAATTTTGACAATCAACGAATGTTTTCTCGTATAGCGCTCCGCGTGACATCTAACTGAGTACGCTCCCAAAGCTAGAAGACCATGTTAGTGGCAGGATGTTCATGTCAAGAAGTGTCTTCTTCCTGAATTTTGGTGGCAGCAAATAAATAGGTTCGACTCACCTGGTTCATGTGCTGGGAATGAATCTGTGAATTCTATGATTCTGATTAGAGTTCAGTCTGACAGGAACATTCAAAGATTTTCAAACGACCAGCAGTAGCACCGGTTGAAATTGCTAAAGAACTCCTTTTTCTTTGCCCTTCTTGTGATTCTTTGTTGGGAAAGAACAAACCGTAACTGCCAAAGAGGGTGTCTCCACAATCTTGTTTAGGTTTCTCGGAGTTGCTCATCAAATATAATCGTATTACATTTTCTGTGACACGCAGTTGAGTTTGCTTCCAAGGCAAGGTCATTATGTCTAACCAGGGAGAGAGAGTATGTGTACCGAGTATGTGACATCAGCGGAACAGATTAGTTATTTACTTTTGCAGAGAAATGTATATGGATCTGATGGGGGTGTACATGGAAGCTAGTTGAGTGGGAAAATACAATACGATTGCACAGAATCACTTCTCGTACTGCTATTGTTGTTCTACAGCACTATTTTCTTTCAATTGCTTCTCACATGCCCTCTTATCGACTTTAAACTCGAAGGACGTGGTCCAACCTTTGTTTGTAAACGGAGCCAGGTACTGGAGTTCCTGCTTATGTAGGAGGCATATAGTGTCATATTTGCTCCAACGAAGATACTGACTTGGCTCTCGTCAGTGGAGTGGGAATCTTCCGATTACCAATGGTCTTCACAGTCACTGTACGTTGTCACTGGCACTATTCCTCTCTTTAGTTGGTTCTCATTTTACGTTCACGATTTGAATATGGTCTGATGGTCGACTTGGTGAGCGTGCCCATCTTTGTAGCCTAGATTGCTGAATTTTCTGCGGAAGGAAAAGGCATGTCAATTTACGTCTAGGCACACCTTGTATGGCACCTGCATGCAGTTTGTATCCCAAAGCAATCGGCTATTTATGTGTTCAGTCAATGCATATTCTCGAGGTTATCAATTTTCCAAGTCTATGCCGTTTCCATACGCTGTCATTGTATTGGCCAATCGGACGTTATAAAATGAAACTGGGGATTAAGGATACTTCGTGTATTTATATATACGTCTTCAGTGGAGCGTCTGAACACCTAATTCCACGTTCCCTGTTGATTTGACCTGACGTCTTTGCAATCTGTACGGTTGCTATAACATGAATTTTGTTACGCAATGTCACCCGCGGATTTTGGATGCTACCCGCGAACCTCACTTCTCTCAGTATTCCCTTCGCATTACCTTCGCTCTTTCCATCTCCCTTTCCAATTCGTAGTACTAGTTTGTTGGGAATAAGTACTGCACTCTCTCCTAACTACAATATCGGTACTCTTCTGATGAGCAAGTATTCCCGCTGATACGTCTCAGATTATCTAATGCCCTAGACACAGCGTACCAGACTCCACTATCCCTAATCCTGAACTACACGTCATCGTGATACGTCAAAGTTTCCAGATGAAAACAGACTTAAATGTCATAGAGTCCGCCCCACTTACGACCTCACCACACGTATACCCCATCAAACCAAAACTTTCGTTTCCACCTGAAGGCTGCCACTCTGCAGATTCTTCATAAATACTTAGTACAAGTACTTGGATTCGACGTATCCTTCCTGCATTTATTGCATTTAATGAACGCTTTGTTTTTCTCCCCGTTTCCTTGGCTAGCTCACTACTCAGTTGGGTCTGCTCCTCGAAAATTAAAATGTTGACAGAAACCAGGCGGGATCACCTTGGTTTGGTGACGAACAAGCGAAAAGGGTAGCATTGGTGCCTCTACGTCCCCAATTTTTTGTCTGGTGGTAGTGCGTGGATTGCTGTTAACATTTGCATTACTCCACGCCCACAAACTACTCGTTCCTGCTGGGCACGAACTTGATATTGGTCATGTTAGGATGTACTTGTCCATTATTGAATGACAATTGCCCGAAATTTGGTGTTTTTGCTTACGCTCCTTGTTTTCACATTCTTCATATGTTGACAGTGGAGCAAATCAACCTCATAGAGTGTCGTTGGTTTTCTTACTGATGCGTACTCAATTATATAGCACACTAGGAGGGTCTTATAGTTGTGATGTTTCCTTAACAACTATAGGAGGATACCTTTTTCTCCGCTATGATATATAGCAGAAACAGTTCAGGAAAGTCTGAACGGATCTGAACAGCACCTCTCCATCTGCGAGGACTTGTTCTTCTCATCATGATAAACAGATTCATAGTGGGACTAAGACAACGTGGAGAAAGTGACTCTACGACGCCAAATGTAGCTACTTTTTTTTTTCCCCTTGCTCTTTATGTCGGATCCTCTACAATGACTAGCATCTTTAGCTAAAGTGATAGATGAAGTCATCTTTCCTGTTGCCGATTATTCTATCGAGAGTACGCTTTTCCGATTATTGCATAGAGAGTATGCTTTTTGTCAGACTTTTCTGCTTAGGCCGGTCGTCTTCATTCCGATCATCTCTAGCCGCCTGTAGTTGTCAAGCGACACATGTCCAGTGAGCTGCGGTTACCTTAAAGTGGCTTGTGAGGATAGCCGCCGAATATAATAAGTGCAGAGGGAGCCATATCGCCAAGGGATGATTTACACAATGTTTTAGACCGGACGTGAAGAAACATTCGTATAGCTGTTGTTAATCATAAACTAAAAAAAAGTGAAGTAATTTAGCATTTGCTAGACAACCTGAAGAAATATTAGTATAAGCTTTACCACCTGAGTTTGTCCATTTGAGAAGAAATACGAAAATGTGCTTTGAAAATGTCCATTTGAAAATGTGCTGCCTAACGAGTCAGCTTCGACATCTGTAGGTGAGTAGTATGGAGTCTTATGGTCTTCGACTGTTGTGGCGAGTGGCACCAATAATCTGTGTCATAAGATTTTTTTATAATCAAGCCAATGGACGTAGTCTTTCCAGGTACTTGGTAGAATTCATCACTCCATTAGATTCTGATCTATGTTTGTGGATTTGACCACTGATCTTGAAACTGGAACCTCTCATGTACTTGGAGTAATTTAGTTTCGTGGATTGAACCTTTAGTGGATTCCACTAGTCATATGCTTTCATGGAAGTAAGACGGACGTCCAGAAAACGGGATTTTCATATACAACACGTCTGAATTACCAGAAAACCGAACGCCGTATATATTGTCCTACCCTCAAGGTGTAAAGCTTCCCTTCCTTTCCACTTCAGGCTTTCTCGGTAAATGCACGTCTTTGGAAAAGTCCGCAAGACCCGCTTACGAAACCTGCCACACACTTGACGCGAAGAAATCAATCATTCAGGGAGGAGTTATTTGTTGTCAATGAGAAGGAGCTTGTCATTTTGTAAATTGAAGGCGGTAACATGTGTCCTATGTGATTGGAGTCGTCTTCTACTCGCATCTCGTCCAGCATTTGCTCTTGCTCACAGTCAAGACTAAATTATGAAAACGTAGCGCCGGCTAGAAATTAACGATAGAGCAATGTTTCTTGCTAAGCGTGAAATCAAGCCTCACATCTTTGCAAATCTTTATCATACTTGTTGCATACTAATAAACCTCATCAAATTCTTTTGGATTCGGATTCAAAGTTCATAGTTAACTTTATAGAATCCGACAAAAGTGCATGCTTTCTCATTTTCCTTTTGTTTCAGTGGTAATGCATGGAAATTGTGGGGTAATTTATATTACTTCATGTGATGAAGGAGATTCAACTGGAAGGTCAAAACAAGAAAACCTATCCTTCTAGGATTACCAAACAATTGTCTCTAATTAACTTTACGTCATTTTACCGTGGATCATTCTATCGAGAATTCAAAACAAGAAATTTTAATGACAGGATTAGCAAACAATCATATCTAAATAAAGCTCCGAATGATTATGTGCTAAATGCTTGTAATTCTTGTATCACAAATAGACTAACAAATAGCAAGAAATCGCCCTCTTCAATAAAATAGCAACACATCTGTGAAGTTGATATTTTATTACATAAAAGGAAGCTAAATTGGTTACATTGACTTAATATTCAACAATTCCATGTGAAGGGATATTTAATATCATATTTTATGATCATTTTTCACTATGGTTATCCCAGCATTAACTTAATATTAGTGGTTGATTTTGTTGTATATTATTATATACCATTTTCCTTCAAAACTATATTAACTAAGAAGGTGCTCTAAATGCACATTTACCATTGAGTAACTAGAGAATCGATATAACATTACTTGTTGTTAAGTGTGCGTATAAAAATTATGTGCATGCATTTATAAATGTCACACTACGGTATTTGATTTACATTACTTTTCTTCATAAGATATTTAAAATTTTTTTGATGTGTCCATATAATACAATTATTTTCACATTTTCTCAAGCAATTTCTGTGAGCAAGACACGTAGTTCAAGTGGAAGATCAAGTATAGTGAGCTACAATTGATATACCTTTAACAATATACCTTATATATAATGATTTATTTACCATCATAGTACAAGTTACGGTGATAATTTATTTATTAAAGAAAAGAAACCGACATAAGATAAGAAGTATGAGAAGACATCATTACAAAATACAAAAGTAGACTACGCCTCAAAACAAAAAGAACTATCCGACTACATATACAAAATTAAAGTTATTTAAGTCAAGCAATTTATATTACATGTCACTTCGTCCATATGGTGTGATTGTTCTCTTATAGAGTGTACTAATGACGGTCTTGTGTATATACCTTGTTATCAACATCATACTTTGTAGAAGTACAACCCACACATAAGTCAAACATCAACTCTAAAGTGCAACAATAATCAATTTACTCTTCCATTCAAATCATACTCAAATTAGATCCATATTCTGTTTTACATTCAACAATCTACCAACAATCAGGTATTGATTACAATCAAGCTAGCTAAGAGACCCCAAATGACGTTCATTGGTTTTTGTTCACCATAGCTAGGAACTGGAAGGCTCAACCTTAAAGAAGTGAGCTCTTTGGAATTGCACTTCAAAAGTACACTCCTTTACTTGACCTAAGTCTCAAGCCCCAATTGCACAGTTGACAACATATCTAATGGTGCAAATGGTTCAAGTGATGGTAGATCCCACCTTGTGATCAATAGCCCTAACATGAAATGTGACTTTCATCAAGTAGTCTTTGAGTAGTTACCAAAATAACAGTGATTACCAACAATACCAGTCAAATGCTCAAGCAAACTAGCTTTAGTGCTACAAATATCATGATAATTATCATATGTATATACATCGCTACACCACATACATCACTATCAACATCATACAATATAGAAGCACAACTCAATTATATGTAAGTTGCGCTTCTATAGTGTATGATGTTTCTATAGTGAACTCTAAAGTGCTACAATTGCACTCCTAGTTGGAGGTTAGGTCCCTTTAACTCCATATAGTCATCTACTCCAAATATGTGATATGCTCTATGGTGGGACAAGATAAGGAAGCCGGGTGCTATGGAGCCACATCGTTAGTCACTTGTCTACAATCTATATCACATAAAACATGAACTAGCTATAAGTCAAGTACATCTAGGACATAATCATTGTTCTTGAGGAACCATTATGAGGAAAGGAGTCAAACATACAACATGCCATCCTCTTGAACAACTATCACACACCAACATAGTAGCATCTCTACCAAAAGATCCACATAATATACACCACAAGCTTACATGTATAAGTGCCAAGCTTGGCTTCATAGTGCCATCAATGTTTGGGAGGTGGCATGGTGCACATGATCCTTCCAAACAACACCATCATATCCTTCCAATATGAGGACTCCGGAAGGCAAAACCTCATGCATTCTCAAGGTAGTGTGGCTTGTAGTAACATCAAGTATCATCAAGTATAATCATGTTCCTTCATGTTCCCATATCTCCACAAGATTGATCAGATTAGAGGAGAGGAAAGTTTTGAAAGTTTGAGAGGAGAGGGGACCCAAAAGTTCAACAAAAAATATCTCACTACATACATGTCCAAAATTTTGCGGTTTTGGTCTTTTTCAAAGCGCCTTGCCAAGATCTTTCCATAGCCACCAAGATTGCATCATTGTGAGCTTTGTGCAAAACGTTATGAGTGATTGAAATTTCTAAGAGAGGATCTCAATTTGAAAGTTTGTATCTTCATTACATGGTGTCCAAATGGATCAATTTTTGTGGCATTAGAAGCGCCTTGGGAAGCTCTTTGATTAATACCAAGAACGCTTGCAGATCACATACTTATAGAAAGTTATGAAGATTTTAATTCTGCCATCTCTCATAGATTTTAGGGTTTGAGCTCAAATTTCAACACCTTGTAACTTTTTGGTCCCATGTCCAAATGTTTCAATCTTGGGCTAATTGGGAACACCTGTGAAATGGATTTCTTTTGAATACCTGCTTGCTGAAGGTGGAATTCTGTGGAATAAGTTTCGAATTTCATCAATCTGTGATCTTGTGCGGTTGGTGGTGCTCAAATCTGCAAATTTCAGAGGCTGGAACTTTGGACTCACATATTCAAATGAGGTGATCTTGGTCTCATTAGAAGCATCTTGTCAATAGCTATTGATTGAAATTATTTTCATAGAATTTGAACATTTTTTCTTGAAGTTATAAGCATTTTAATTTTGTGACTCAATGATGTTTAGAAGTTTACAATAGAAAACTCTAGAGGTTATAACTCCATATGTATTTGCTCAAATGAGTTCATTTTTGATTCATTTGAAAGAGGTACTCAAGATATTTTGATAAAGTACTCACTGGTAGTTTTTGAAGTATTGTAGCCAAGGTTGTGAATTTTCATGCAAAATCTGTAGGATTTCAAAATTTCATGTAGGAAAGTTCAAATTTAAAAGTTTATAACTTTTGATTTTCAAATCCAAATGAGTAGATTTTTGGATCATTAGAACAAGAATTTGTAGAGCTATTGGTAGATTAAATATAGAACTGAGTCTCACTTTGTGAAACAGAGACCATGGGAATGTGAAATCTGTAATTTCTTTAAGATTTTGCAAATCCAAATTCCAAGAGTTCTCCAAGAACTCATAGAGCTTGAGTGAAGTAGAGAATATATTCTCATAGTAGCACTTTGGAGTTTCCAAAATGGAAGCTTCCAAGATGGTGCAAGACATTGCTGATATAGCTTCAAAATAGCAACAACTTGCTGAAATGTATAGAAAAGCAAATGATGTCTACAAGGAACTCAAGAGCTTTTTTGCCCCATGTCTCAATGCATGAACACTCTTTTGGCAGATTTGGAAACCGTAAGAGCAGATGTCTTGACTGTGAAAGAATCTCTGAATTTGATCACCGTAGATATCCAAGAACTCAAGAAGAGTAACAATTTGATGTGAGAGTCCACGAAGGGTATGATGGATGCTACTAAGAAGGTTGCTTCCTTGGGAGCACAAGCCACCAACATTACTTCACAAAATGGAGGGCTGCAAGAGATGGTTGACACATTAGAGGTCAAGATGAAGTCTTATGCTGAAGCTACTAAGGTGGCTCAAATCTCTTACTTGTAAGAGCATGAGGTTGAGAAGGAGAACCAACTTGTGAGAATGAAGAACTTGAGGATTTCAGGTTTGCCACAGACTGAGAAATAAGACACCAAGTCCATAGTGTGTGAGTTTATTTTTGATTCTTTGAGAGTATATGATACTAAAAAAGTGCAAGCATACAGATTGGGACACAAAGGTGCACAACCAAGAAGCATTTTGGTGAGGTTTGGCTCAGAAACTTTGAGGAATCCAATGATGGCAAACAAGGCTATACTAAAGGGGCGGCGCATCTAGTTGGACCCGGATCTCACATCTCTCCAATGGCAAGCAAAGAAGGGAGAATTAGCAAAAGTGAAGGAGGCTCAACAAGCAGGTTTTGTTGCATTCTTGAGAGATAATAGAGCTGTGATTACTCAAAAGAAATTGTCAACTAACGCATAGCAATTCCAGACCCTTAGAGTGCTGTTTTGGAATGTTCATGGCCTCACACATACCAAGTACTCTAGCGCTAAGCCTTTGTGGGATGATGTTGATTTGATCAATCTTGTGGAGACATGGGAACATGAAGGAAATACCATTCAAGATATTGAAGGTTTCACTCTTGTTGGTTCAACTTGGAACAAGCAGAGGCAACATAGAGGAAGGGGCTTTGGAGGTATTGCTACTTATGTCAGATTTAGCTTTGAGAAATCAGTCTCTTTGATACGTCAAGATTCAAGTGGACAATACCAATGGTTGAGGATTGGAGGAGTTGCCACACCTTGCTTCCTTGCTGTTTGTTACTTTGCTCTGTTGACATCACCAATCTATTCAAGTGGAGTTCTCAACACATGCAACCTTTCCACTCCTTGACAAAGGATGTGTTGGAGTTTCAAAGTAAAGGTGCATTACTTGTTCTTGGTGATTTCAATACTAGGATCCAAGCCTCTTAGATCCTTGAGTTGAGTGACCTTGAGAATGATCCTTTCCACAACTTGATAGACCATTCTAGTGCTTGGTCCTCATCTTCCAAAGATCTTATGTCCAACCCCATGAGTGAGCACTTTTTGAGCTTTGGTACCACTTGTAGCTTGAAGATCTTGAATGACCTTTCTCAATTTCCAAAAACTTGTAAAAGCACATGCTTTGCCTCAGGTGGATCAAGCACCATAGATTATATGCTCACTTCAGTTAATGATATCCACCTTGTCTCAGATTTTGCTAATATAGATTCTCAACCAGAATCAGACCATGCACCTCTATCTTGTTCCATCCTTCTTCCTTGCCTCAATAGAACCACATTACCTATTGACCATGCCTTTTGAGGAAAAAATTGTCTAGATTTTCACAAGAGAGATTTGTACCAACAAGCTATCCAAGGGAAATTGAGTTCTACGGAGTGGAGTTTTGATTTTCAACAATGTAGTGATCAGTTGGTTGAACTTCTTCAATCTACATCAACTTCTTTGTTTCCAAGAGGAAGAGACTTGGTTCTCACAGGAAGAGACTTGGTCTCCCTTGCAATAGGTGGTATGATGCTGATTGCAAAATGGCAAGGATCAAAGCTATGGATAGATCTCTTGATCAGATTGTACAAAATCAGGCCTTTGTTTTATACAAAAAGTTGGTGAGGTGCAGAAAGCGGGCATTTTTGAGACTCAAAGGAGTTGAGTTGAGCATTAAACTGAGGAGCAATCCCAAGGATTTTTGGAAGAAGTTTACCATCAGATCTCCATCTCCATTGCAGGACCTCAATGAGCTTTGTGACTATGTGAAAGATTTGTACTTTTTCCCTGATGCTCCAAGCATGGCACCTTGCCTTGGATTTGCTTTCACAATCTCTGAAGCTGATATCAAGTACCAACTGAAGAAGTTGGCCAATGGTAAGGCTGAAGACCTTGATGGACTATGTGTTGAACTTCTGAAGTGGGGCGGTAGCCAACTGATTTTAGTACTCACTTCTCATTTGAATGAGGCAATCAAGTGTGGCTTTCCTGATAGATGGTGCTTGAAGAAGGTAGTTCCTATTCACAAGTCTGGCCAAAGAGATGTTGTTGCCAATTACCGTACCATACTAGTTGACAGTATCTTTGCCAAGTTGTATGGTTGAATTTTGGAGTCTAGGTTGAGTACTTGGGCTGAAAAGTACAAAGTTTGAGCCAAGTGCCAAGCTGGTTTGAGATCAAGCTTTAGTACTTTGGATCACCTATTGGTACTCCATGTTTTGTGGTAGAAATATCAAGGTGTTGGGAGAGCTCTCTATGTTGCATTTATTGATTTCAAGAAGGCCTTTGATAAGGTGCTTAGGAAATCTCTAAGTGAGAGACTCATTGAAGTTGGTGTTTCAACTGATCTGATTGGTGCTATCTCTAGACTATGAAAAAGTGGTTGTGAGACTTTCATCTTTGAGCTCTCAAGATGTCCTTAACAACAACAACAACAACAACAACGACACACTTAGCACAATGGGTGTGATTCAAGGCTATTCTTTATCTCCAACTTTGTTTGGAATCTTCATCGATGATCTAGAGAGACTACTCATGGAAGTTGGAGCTACAGGTGTACAAGTTGCCTTTTTGATGAAACATGCACTCCTTTATGCAGATGATGTAATGCTTCTCTCCACCAATCCACAAAGTTTATAGACGTTGTTGGATTCTCTTCTTTGCTTTTGCAATCAAAAAAAGATAGAGGTGAACCTTGACAAGTCCAAGGTGATTGTGGTGGGTTCCAAAGGTGTCACACCTTTCTTTTTTGATGGACAACAATTGGAGTAGGTTTCTTCTTATAAGTACTTGGGCCTTGAGTTTTCTCATGACTATAGTTGGTCTACTTGTGTGAAGATGAGTATCAATGCAGGGTTTAGAGCTTTGTATTCACTCATGAATCGCTCTAGACTTGCTCATCTTACAACATGGGAGTTGAAGAAGGTGTTGTCCAGATCTCTTGTGCAGCTGGTGGTTCTTTATGGTGTTCAGATTTGGGGTCCAGGTACTAAGAAGACATGGTGGCAAAAGGTGGTAAAATTTCAAATTTTTTTGTGTGTGATGAACTTGGGGTGAGGACTCAAACTCCTTATGTATTGCTGCTTGCTGAAACAAGGTTTTTGCCTCTTGAGGCTGAAGCTTTGTTCTTAGCTCTCACATATGCCACTAAGGTGAGGTCCATGGAGCATGAGAGACTTCCCTACCAAGATTTTTGTGCCACTCTATCTATTGGTAGGTATACAGATCTGATTGCATGGGTCACAAAGTGCAATGTTTTTGAGCAACATTGGAGATTGGAGCCCATTGCACTACGAGAAGTGATCAAGGAACAGTTCTTACTTTGCTTATTGGAGCAACCCGGCACCAAGATGGTGTTCTACTAGTAGTGTATAAATCCTATGTTGGTGTATTGTGAGCAAGATTATCTCTTGGCTAGGATTTCTACTTCACTTAGACATGTTATTGCTCAATATAGAACTAGTTCTCATAGACTAGAAGTAGAATAAGGACGTTGGCAGCAGATAGAGCACTCCATGTGACTTTGCGAATTGTGTACTATGAGCAAAGTTGAGGATGAGCACCATGTGTTTGTTGATTGCCCTTGTTACATGCAGACCAGAGTTAGACATCAGATGACTTGTAGTGATTTCTCAGCTCTCTTATAGGTTGAAGCTTTAGCATTAGGGAAATATATGATGGAGATTACTTTACATTGGACCAATTTGTTATAGATTGGTCAAATGCACTAGGCTTTGGCCTAGGCTCACATTTCATGTGTTTTGTATTGTGTTTCCAGCCTTTTGACTCTTTAGGTCTTTTGGGCTTTATATTTCATTGTTTCATCAATGTAGTTTGTTGTAGATATACATAATCACATGGATGAAATCAACGGATTGAGGATCTATAACCTCCTCCTCAAATAGTAGTATAGCATAAGGTATCCCTATGTTGAGCACTCACTCAAAGGCCATCAACATCACACTCCAAAAGATCTTTACCCATTGAGAACATGTGCTCACCCATATGTTTGGATTATCCAAGTCCAAAACTATTGTAACATCATAAAAAATGGTTGCATGTAAATTTGGATCTTGTCCATAAAGTAGAAAGTAGGGAGAGAATGTTGCTAAGGAGGCTTGCTGACTAAATTGATAGCCCATAGCCAACCAAGGTAATTGGAGATTCCAATCTCCAAGTGGCCTCTCTGCAAACCATACTCATGCAATCTTCTCTTCACTATCTAAACTACTCTCTTTGCTAAGCCATATGCCTCAAGGTGATCTCAAAAGGTAGTACAATGATAAAAAAACCCTTGTTGTACAAGACCTAAAACTCTTCCAAGAACTCTATACTCTGAATCAATCAAAACCTCAACTTGTGCATCAAAATGACTAAGAATTCAATCCAAGAACAAATAAGTCGTGCCTTCACTAGACTTGTTAGGAAGTGAAACCAACTCAATCCACTTGGAGAAGTACTCTACCATAACCAAAACATATTGATGATGTTTCATAGTCAATTGTAAAGGTCCAACAAACTCCAAACTCCAACGATAATCCAATCCATGATAAGTAATGGGTGTAATTGTGATGTAGGAGTATTAAGTGATGCTCTAACTCAATCACAAATCACACAACTAGCAACAAACTATTGTAACAAACAAATTTGGGGATAGAGAGAAACCTTGGCAAGTGGGCGGTCATCCTTTGAGAGGAGTTTCGAAAGTTTGAGAGGAGAGGAGTCCCAAAATTTTGAGAAGCTATATCTCACTACACACATGTCCAAATGTTAAGGTTATGGTCTTTTTTTAAGAGCCTTGCCAAGAGCTTTCCATAGCCACCAAGATTGCATCATTTTGAGCTTTGTGCAAAACGTTATAAGTGATTGAAATTTCTGACATAGGATCCAGATTTGAGAGTTTGAATCTTCATCATATGGTGTCCAAATGGAGTGATTTTTAATGAATTAGAATTGCCTTGAGAAGCTCTTTCGATTGATACCAAGTACACTTGAAGAGCACATACACACAAAAAGTTATAAAGATTCAAATTCTACAATCTCTAGGAGATTTTAGGGTTTGAGCTCAATTTTCAACACCTTGTAACTTTTTGGTTCCATGTCCAAATGTTTCAATCTTGGGCTCATTGGCAACAAATGTGAAGGGGTTTTCTTTTGAATACCTGCTTGCTGAAGTTGGATTTCTGTGGAACAAGTTTCTAGTTTCATCAATCGGTGATCTTGTGCGGTTGGTGGTGCTCAAATCTACAACTTTTAGAGGCTGGAACTTTGGACGCACATCTTCAAATGAGGTGATATTGGTCCCATTAGAAGCATCTTGTCAAGAGCTATTGATTAAAATTATTTTCATAGAATTTTAAGTTTTGTGCTTGAAGTTATAAGCATTTAGAAGTTTACCATAAAAAACTCTAGAGGCCATAACTCCATGTCTATTTGCTCAAATGAGTTCATTTTTGGTTCATTTGAAAGAATTTCTCAAGAGCTTTTGATTGAGTCATCACTTGTAGATTTTGAAGTACTGTAGCCAAGGTTGTGAATTTTCAAAATCTGTAGGATTTCAAAATTTTCATGTAGGAAAGTTCAAATTCAAAAGTTTATAAATTTTGATTTACAAGTCCAAATGAGTAGATTTTTGGTTCATTAGAACAAGTATTTGTAGAGCTATTGGTGGATATAGATTATGTAGGGGTTCACTCTGTGAAACAGAAACCATGGGAATGTGAAATCTGTAATTTGTTTAAGATTTTGCAAACCAAAATTCTAAGAGTTCTCCAAGAACTCATAGAGCTTGAATGAGGTAGAGGATATATTCTCATAGAAGCACTTTGGAGTCTCCAGAATGGAATCTTCCAAGATGGTACAAGACATTGCTGATATAGCTTCAAAACAACAACAACTTGCTGAAATGTATAGAAAAGCAAATGACTTCCACAAGGAACTCAAGAGCTTTTTTGCCCCTATGTCTGCAAAATGTCCAAATGGAGAGCTGCAAGAGATGGAAGGCTGCAAGAGATGGTTGACACATTAGAGGTCAAGATGAAGTCATATGCTGAAGCTACTAAGGTGGCTCAAATCTCTTACTTGCAAGAGCATGAGGTTGAGAAGGAGAACCAATTGGTGAGAATGAAGAACTTGAGGATTTTAGGTTTGCCAGAGATAGAGAAGGAAGACACCAAGGCCATAGTGTGTGAGTTTATTTTGATTCTTTGAGAGTACATGATCCTCAAAATGTGCAAGCATATAGATTGGGACACAAAGGTGCACAACCAAGAAGCATTTTGGTGAGGTTTGGCTCAGAAATTCAAAGGAATGCAGTGATGGACAACAAGGCTATATTGAAGGGGCGGCGTATCTGGTTGGACCTTGATCTCACATCTCTCCAATGGCAAGCAAAGAAGAGAGAATTAGCAAAAGTGAAGGAGGCCCAACAAGCAGGTTTTGTTGCATTCTTGAGAGACAATAGAGCTATGATCACCCAAAGGAAGTTGTCAACTACTGCATAGCAATTCTAGACCCTTTGAGTGCTATTTTGGAATGTTCATAGGCTCACATATACCAAGTACTCAAGCGCTAAACCTGTGTGGGATGATGTTGATCTGATCAATCTTATGGAGACATGGGAACATAAAGAAAACACCATTCAAGACATTGAACTGTTCAACTTGGAACAAGTGGAGGCAATAGAGAGGAAGGGGCTTTGGAGGTGTTGCCACTTATGTCAGATTTGGCTTAGAAAAATCAGTCTCTTTGATAGGCCAAGATTCAAGTGGACAATACCAATGGCTGAGGATTGGAGGAGTTGCTACACCTTGCTTCCTTGCTGTTTGTTATTTTGCCCCATTGACATCACCAATCTATTTAAGCGGATCTCTCAATACCATGCAGCCTTTCCACTCCTTTACAAAGGATGTGTTGGAGTTTCAAAGTAAAGGTGCAATACTAGGATCCAAGTCTCTCAGCTTCTTGAGTTTAGTGACCTTGAGAATGACCCTTTCCATAGCTTGATAGATCATTCTAGTGCTTGGTCCCGCTCTTCCAATATCTCATATCCAACTCCATGAGTGAGTACTTTTGAGGTTTGGTATGTGTGAGGCCATGAACATTCCAAAACAACACTCTAAGAGTTTGGAATTGCTATGCAGTAGTTGACAATTTCTTTTGAGCAATCACAGCCCTATTATCTCTCAAGGATGCTCTATTATCTCTCAAGGATGCTCTATTATCTCTCAAGGATGCTTCTAATGAGACCAAGATCAACTCATTTGAAGATGTGAGTCCAAAGTTTGAGCCTTTGAAAGTTGTAGATTTGAGCACCACCAACCGCACAAGATCACAGATTGATGAAATTCAAAACTTGCTCCACAGAACTCCAACTTTAGCAAGAAGGTATTCAAAAGAAAACCCTTTCACATGTGTTGCCAATGAGCCCAAGATTGAAACATTTAGACATGGGACCAAAAAGTTACAAGGTGTTGAAATTTGAGCTCAAACCCTAAAGTCTCCGAGAGATGGCAGAATTCAAATCTTTATAACTTTCAGTGTATATGTGATATGCAAGCATGCTTAGTATCAATCGAAAGAGCTTCCCAAGGTGCTTCTAATGGCACAAAAATCACTCCATTTGGACACCATATGATGAAGATTAAAACTCTCAAATCTGGATCCTATGTCAGAAATTTCAATCACTCATAAAATTTTGCACAAATCTCAAAATGATGCAATCTTGGTGGCCATGGAAAGCTCTTGGCAAGGCTCTTCAAACAAGAGAAAAACCGCAGCATTTGAACATGTATGTAGTGAGATATGCCTTGTCAAACTTTTGGGCCTCCTCTCTTCTCAAACTTTCGAAACTTTCCTCTCCATGAACTTTCCTCTCAGATGTTATTATAAGGACATTGGCAGCAAGATATGCAGATCAAAGTTAGACATCCGATTACTTGTAGTGATTTCTCTACTCTCTTACAGGTTGAAGCTTTAGCATTAGAGAAATATATGATGGAGATTAGTTTACATCGGACCAATTTGGTACAGATTGGTCAGATGCCCTAGGCTTTGGCCTAGGCTCACATTTCATGTGTTTTGTATTGTGTTTCCACCCTTTTGACTCTTTGGGTTTTTCGGGCTTTATATTTTATTGTTCGTTGTTCATTGTAACAAGAGCAATCAACAAACACATGGTGCTCATCCTCAACTTTGCTCATAGAACACAATTTGCAAAGTCCCATGGAGTGCTCTATCTGCTGCCAACGTCCTTGTTCTACTTCTAGTCTATGAGAACTAGTTCTATACTGAGCAAAAACATGTCTACGTGAAATAGAAATCCTAGCCAAGAGATAATCTTGCTCACAATACAGCAACATAGGATTTACAAACTGTTGGTAGAACACCATCTTGGTACTGGGTTCTTGCCATAAGTGAAGTAAGAACTGCTCCTTGATCACTTCTCGTAGTGCAATTGGCTCCAATCTAAGATGTCGCTCAGAAACATTCCACCTTGTGGCCAATGCAATCAGATCTGTATACCTACCAATAGATAGAGTGGCACAAAAATCTTGGTAGGGAAGTCTCTCATGCTCCATGGACCTCACCTTAGTGGCATATGTGAGAGCTAAGAACAAAGCTTCAGCCTCAAGAGGCAAAAACCTTGTTTCAGCAAGCAGCAATACATAAGGAGTTTGAGTCCTCACCCCAAGTTCATCACACACAATTTTTTTTTGAAATTTTACCACCTTTTGCCACCATGTCTTCTTAGTACCTGGACCCCAAATCTGAACACCATAAAGAACCACCGGCTGCACAAGAGATCTGAACAACACCTTCTTCAACTCCCATGTGGTAAGATGAGCAAGTCTAGAGCGATTCATGAGTGAATACAAAGCTCTAAACCCTGCATTGATTCTCATCTTCACACAAGTAGACCAACTATAGTCATGAGAAAACTCAAGGCCCAAGTACTTATAAGAAGAAACCTGCTCCAATTGCTGTCCATCAAAAAAGAAAGGTGTGACACCTTTGGAACCCACCACAATCATCTTGGACTTGTCAAGGTTCACCTCCATCTTTTTTTGATTGCAAAAGCAAAGAAGAGAATCCAATAGTTTCTATAAAATTTGTGGATTGGTGGAGAAAGCACTACATCATCTGCATAAAGGAGTGCATGTTTCATCAAAAAGGCAACTTGTACACCTATAGCTCCAACTTCCATGAGTAGTCTCTCTAGATCGTCGATGAAGATTCCAAACAGAGTTGGAGATAAAGAACAGCCTTGAATCACACCCATTGTGCTAAGGACATCTTGAGAGCTCAAAGATGAAAGTCTCACAACCACCTTTTCATAGAGTCTAGAGATAGCACCAATAAGATCAGCTGAAACACCAACTTCAATGAGTCTCTCACTTAGAGATTTCCTTAGCACCTTATCAAAGGCCTTCTTGAAATCAATAAATGCAACATAGAGAGCTCTCCCAACACCTTGAGATTTCCACCACAAAACATGGAGTACCAATAGGTGATCCAAAGTACTAAAGCCTGATCTCAAACCAGCTTGGCACTTAGCTCAAACTTTGTACTTTTCAGCCCACGTACTCAAACTAGACTCCAAAATTTGACCATACTACTTGGCAAAGATATTTCCAACTAGTATGGTATGGTAATTAGCAACAACATCTCTTTGGCCAGACTTGTGAATAGGAACTACCTTCTTCAAGCACCATCTATCAAGAATGCCACACTTGATTGCCTCATTCAAATGAGAAGTGAGAACTGAAATCATTTGGCTACCGCCCCACTTCAGAAGTTCAACAATGAAACAATGAAATATAAAGCCCTGAAGACCCAAAGAGTCAAAAGGTTGGAAACACAATACAAAACACATGAAACACATAGTCCAGCAAGGTCTTCAGCCTTACCATTGGCCAACTTCTTTAGTTGGTTCTTGACATTAGCTTCAGAGACAATGAGAGCAGATCCAAGGCAAGGTGCCATGCTTGAAGCATAAGGGAAAAAGTACAGATCTTTCACATAGTCACAAAGCTTGTTAAGGTCTTGCAATGGAGATGGAGATCTAATGGTTACCTTCTTCCAAAAAGCCTTGGGATTGCTCCTCAGTTCAGTGCTTAACTCAACCCCCTTGAGTCTCAAAAATGCCCGCTTTTTGCACTTCACCAACTTTCAAATGAGAAGTGAGTACTGAAATCAGTTGGCTACCGCCCCACTTCAGAAGTTCAACACATAGTTCATCAAGGTCTTCAGCCTTACCATTGGCCAACTTCTTTAGTTAGAATCATTAGTACAGATCTTTTGCATAGTCACAAAGCTCGTTGAGGTCCAGCAATGGAGATGGAGATCTGATGGTAACCTTCTTCCAAAAAGCCTTGGGATTGCTCCTGAGTTTAATGCTCAACTCAACCCTCTTGAGTCTAAAAAATGCCCGCTTTTTGCACTTCACCAACTTTCTATATGAAACAAAGGACTGATTTTGTGCAATCTGATCAAGAGACCTATCCATAGCTTTGATCCTTGCCATTTTTCAATCAACATGATACCACCTATTGCAAGGGAGACCAAGTCTCTTCTTGTGAGAACCTCTTGGAAACAAAGAAGTTGATGTAGATTGAAGAAGTTCAACCAACTGATCACTATGTTGTTGAAAATCAGAACTCCACTTCATAGAACTCAATTTCCCTTGGATAGCTTGTTGGTACAAGTCTCTCTTGTGAAAACCTAGAGGGAGTTTCCCTCTAAAGGCATGGTCAATAGGTAATGTGGTTCTATTGAGGCAAGGAAGAAGGATGGAACAAGATAGAGGTGCATGGTCTGATTCTAGTTGAGGATCTATATTAGCAAAATCTGAGACAAGGTGGATATCATTAGCTGAAGTGAGCATATAATCTATGGTGCTTGATCCAGCTGAGGCAAAGCATGTGCTTTTACAAGTTTTTGGAAATTGAGAAAGGCCATTCAAGATCTTCAATTGGTACCAAAGCTCAAAAAGTGCTCACTCATGGGGTTGGACATAAGATCTTTGGAAGAGTGGGACCAAACACTAGAATGGTCTATCAAGCTGTGGAAAGGATCATTCTCAAGGTCACTCAACTCAAGGATCTGAGAGGCTTGGATCTTAGCATTGAAATCACCAAGAACAAGTACTGCACCTTTACTTTGAACCTCCAACACATCATTTGTCAAGGAGTGGAAAGGCTGCATGGTATTGAGAACTCCACTTGAATAGATTGGTGATGTCAATGGAGCAAAGTAACAAACAGCAAGGAAGCAAGGTGTGGCAACTCCTCCAATCCTCAGCCATTGGTATTGTCCACTTGAATCTTGACCTATCAAAGAGACTGATTTCTCAAAGCCAAATCTGACGTGAGTAGCAATACCTCCAAAGCTCCTTCCTCTATGTTGCCTCCGCTTGTTTTAGGTTGAACCAACAAGAGTGAAACCTTCAATATCTTGAATGGTATTCCCTTCATGTTCCCATGTCTCCACAAGATTGATCAAATCAACATCATCCCACAAAGGCTTAGCGCTAGATTACTTGGTATGTGTGAGGCCATGAACATTCCAAAACAACACTCAAAGGGTCTGGAATTGCTATGTAGTAGTTGACAATTTCTTTTGAGAAATCATAGCTCTATTATTTCAAAAATGAAACAAAACCTGCTTGTTGAGCCTCCTTCAATTTTGCTAATTCTCCCTTCTTTGCTTGCCATTGGAGAGATGTGAGATCCGGGTCCAACTAGATGCGCCGCCCCTTCAGTATAGCCTTGTTTTCCATCACTGAATTCCTCTGAGTTTTTGAGCCAAACCTCACCAAAATGCTTCTTGGTTGTGCACCTTTGTGTCCCAATCTGTATGCTTGCACAATTTGAGGATCATGTACTCTCAAAGAATCAACAATAAACTCACACACTATGGCCTTGGTTTCTTCTTTCTCAGTCTGTGGCAAACCTGAAATCCTCAAGTTCTTCATTCTCACCTGTTGGTTCTCCTTCTCAACCTCATGCTCTTGCAAGTAAGAGATTTGAGCCACCTTATTAGCTTCAGCATATGATTTCATCATGAATTCTAATGTGTCAACCATCTCTTGTAGCCCTCCATTTTGTGAAGTAATGTTGGTGGCTTGTGCTCCCAAGGAAGCAACCTTCTCAGTAGCATCCATCATACCCTTTGTGGAGTCTAACATCAAATTGCTACTCTACTTGAGTTCTTGGATATCTACGGTGATTGAATTTAGAGATTCTTTCACAGTCAAGACATCTGCTCTTATGGTTTTCAAATCTGCCATAAGAGTGTTCATGCATTGAGACATGGGGCAAAAAAGCTCTTGAGTTCCTTGTGGAAGTCATTTGCGTTTCTATACATTTCAGCAAGCTATTGCTGTTTTGAAGCTATATCAGCAAAATATTGCACCATCTTGGAAGCTTCCATTCTGGAAACTCCAAAGTGCTACTATGAGAATATATTCTCTACTTCACTCAAGCTCTATGAGTTCTTGGAGAACTCTTGGAATTTGGATTTGCAAAATCTTTAAGAAATTACAGATTTCACATTCCCATGGTCTCTGTTTCACAAAGTGAGACTCAATTCTGTCTTTATCCACCAATAGCTCTACAAATGCTTGCTCTAATGATCCAAAAATCTACTCATTTGGACTTGTAAATCAAAAGGTATAAACTTTTGAATTTGAATTTTCCTACATGAAAATTTTGAAATCCTACAAATTTCAAAAACTCACAACCTTGGCTACAGTACTTCAAAATCTACTTGTGAGTACTTTATCAAAAGCTCTTGAGTACCTCTTTCAAATGAACTAAAAATGAACTCATTTGAGCAAATGGATATGGAGTTAAAGCCTCTAGAGTTTTCTATTGTAAACTTCTAAACCTCATTGAGTCACAAAATTCTAATGCTTATAACTTCAAGCACAAAGGTTCAAATTCTATGAAAACAATTATAATTGATAGCTCTTGACAAGATGCTTCTAATGAGACTAAGATCACTTCATTTGCAGATGTGAGTCCAATGTTCCAGGGTGTCCCAAGGCGCTTCTAATGCCACAAAAATCACTCCATTTGGACACTATATGATGAAGATTTGAACTCTCAAATCTAGATCCTCTCTCAGAAATTTCAATCATTCATAACATATTGCAAAAAGCTCAAAATGATGCAATCTTGGTGGCGATGGAAAGCTCTTGGAAATGCACTTTGAACAAGACCAGAACCGTAGCATTTGGATATGTATGTAGTGAGATATGCCTTGTCAAAATGTTGGACTTCCTCTCCTCTCAAACTTTTGAAACTTTCCTCTCCATTCAGACATGAGAGAGATGTTGTCGCCAATTACCGTACCATTCAACAAGCAAGCTTTGTTGCATTCTTGAGAGATAATAGAGGTGTGATTACTCCAAAGAAATTGTCAGCTACTGCATAGCAATTCCAGACCCTTAGAGTGCTGTTTTGGAATGTTCATGGGGTCACACATATCAAGTACTCTAGCGCTAAGCCTTTGTGGGATGATGTTGATCTGATCAATCTTGTGGAGACATGGGAACATGAAGGAAACACCATTCAAGATATTGAAGGATTCACTCTTGTTGGTTCAACCTAGAACAAGCAGAGACAACACAAAGGAAGGGGCTTTGGAGGTATTGCTACTTGCGTCAGATTTGGCTTTGAGGAATCAGTCTCTTTGATAGGTCAAGATTCAAATGGACAATACCAATGGCTGAGGATTGGAGGAGTTGCCACACCTTGCTTCATTGCTGTTTGTTACTTTGCCCCATTGACATCACCAATCTATTCAAGTGGAGTTCTCAACACCATGCAACCTTTCCATTCCTTGACAAAGGATGTGTTAGAGTTTCAAAGTAAAGGTGCAATACTTGTTCTTGGTGATTTCAATGCTAGGATCCAAGCCTCTCAGATCCTTGAGTTGAGTGACCTTGAGAATGATCCTTTCCACAACTTGATAGACCATTCTAGTGCTTGGTCACGCTCTTCCAAAGATCCTATGTCCAACTCCATGAGTGAAGACTTTTTGAGCTTTGGTGCCAATTGTAGCTTGAAGATCTTGAATGGCCTTTCTCAATTTCCAAAAACTTGTAAAAGCACATGCTTTGCCTCTGGTGGATCAAGCACCATAGATTATATGCTCACTTCAGCTAATGATATCCATCTCGTCTCAGATTTTTCTATTTTAGATCCTCAACTAGAATCAGACCATGCACCTCTATCTTGTACCATCCTTCCTTGCCTCAATAGAAGCACATTACCTATTGACCATGCCTTTAGAGGAAAATTTCATCTAGATTTTCACAAGAGAGACTTGTACCAACAAGCTATCCAAGAGAAATTGAGTTCTATGGAGTGGAGTTCTGATTTTCAACAACGTAGTGATCAATTGGTTGAACTTCTTCAATCTACATCTACTTCTTTGTTTCCAAGAGGCTCTCACAGGAAGAGACTTGGTCTCCCTTGCAATAGGTGGTATGATGCTGATTTCAAAATGGCAAGGATCAAAGCTATGGATAGGTCTCTTGATCAGATTGCACAAAATCAGGCCTTTGTTTCATACAGAAAGTTGGTGAAGTGCAAAAAGCAAGCATTTTTGAGACTCAAGGGGTTGAGTTGAGCACTGAAATAAGGAGCAATCCCAAGGCTTTTTGGAAGAAGGTAACCATCAGATCTCCATCTCCATCGCTGGACCTGAATGAGCTTTGTGACTATGTGAAGGATCTATACTTTTTCCCTAATGCTCCAAGCATGACACCTTGCCTTGGATCTGCTCTCACCATCTCTGACGCTGATGTCAAGTACCAATTCAAGAAGTTGGCCAATGGTAAGGCTGAAGACCTTGATGGACTATGTGTTGAACTTTTGAAGTGGGGCGGTAGCCAACTGATTTTAATACTCACTTCTCATTTGAATGAGGCAATCAAGTGTGGCTTTCCTAATAGATGGTGCTTCAAGAAGGTAGTTCCTATTCACAAGTTTGGCTAGAGAGATGTTGTCACCAATTACCATACCATACTTGTTGGTAGTGTCTTCGCCAAGTTGTATGGTCAAATTTTGGAGTCAAGGTTGAGCATTTGGGCTGAAAAGCACAAAATTTGAGCTAAGTGCCAAGTTGGTTTCAGATTAGGCTTTAGTACTTTGGACCACCTATTGGTACTCCATGTTTTGTGGTGGAAATCCAAGGGTGTTGGGAGAGCTCTCTATGTTGCCTTTATTGATTTCAGGAAGGCCTTTGATAAGGTGTTGAGGAAATCTCTAAGTGAGAGACTCATTGAAGTGGGTGTTTCAGCTGATCTAATTGGTGCTATCTCTGGACTCTATGAGAAAGTGATTGTGAAACTTTCATCTTTGAGCTCTCAAGATGCCCTTAGCACAATGGGTGTGATTCAAGGCTTCTCTCTATCTCCAACTCTGTTTGGAATCTTCATTGATGATCTAGAGAGTCTACTCATGGAAGCAAGAGCTACATGTGTACACATGTATACCAAGAGCTAGCCATATGATCTAGATGTGAAATTTGGTTTGGTAACATGTAGAATGATGTTATACATGATGGTAAAAATAGATAAGATAGAAGTATCACCAAAAGAGTAATTCTACTAATAGTGCATAAACTGAAATAGACTTGAGACCCTTAGAACCAATAGCTAGACATATGATATAAAGGTAAGAATTGGTTTGGTAACATATGGAAGGATGTTACACATGATGGACTAAACAGATCAGAAAGAGGTATCACCAAAAGGGGACTTCTACTAATAGAGTAGGAACCGAAATATGCCTGAAATCTTTGAAGGCAATTTTGGAGGCCTAAACGGATGAATTAGGCCTCAAAAATGTGTAGACTCTTCCCCAAACAGAGGAAAGGTTGGCCTTCCCTCCCCCCTGCTTTGTCTCATCAAGAGCTTTCCAATGGTTCCTTACGCACATGAGATTCCTATAGGAAGATTCCCTAAAAGATTCCCTCCAGTCAAAGCTTGTTTGACCAACTAGATAGGACCTAGACCAGACATGTCACCCATCCAAGTAAGTAATCCAAGGGTGGAGCTTGCTGACATGTCACCTATCTGTGTCCCTAATCCTAGGGTGGAGTTTCCTTGGAGGAGATCCTCTTTGTCTATATAATAAAGAGAAGGTGCTCCCTTGGAGCATCGGATGTTTTGAGTGTGCAATCTGTGTTTTCTCTCTTCTCTTGTCCTCGGAGTATTACAATGGTATCAGAGCAAGTGTTCTAGTCCAAGAGAGTGGATCACCCCTCTTGGAATATCACAAACTACTGAAATTGAGTAATTTGAGGTGGAGAACATAGAGTAATCGCTAGACTTAGGAAGGACTTTCGAGAGCGGATGGGATGGATGCACCGGGAGGACAATTTCCTGCACCTAGCTTTCCATTCTCAAACCCATTCCACATCAAGGTTATGTACATCCAACGTGAGCAGATGAAGGTATCGCTAGTTTATCACTTTGGTGCGGAATTCATGGACAGAGTGATGAACTCACCAAACCCAATGATTCTACCGGTGGGGATATATGACAAAGAGTGGGATTTGACTATCTACATTCTATTATGATAATATGGATATGAATGTCCCAAATCCTCTCCCTTTCAACACTCAAGTAGAAATCCGTTATGTAGTGAGGCCGAAAGTGATGTTTAGAGATTTTGTGGTTAGGAATTTTGGTGAGGAGTATTATCAACGAGTGATAGCTTCTGAGGTCCCATTGGTAGTTCTGATAGTTCGTGTGCCTTCTAGAGTGATTATATTGACTCTATATTGAAGTAGATGTTAACAATTAGGTATTGCAGGAACCATGGATGCGTAGTTGCAAGAGCTGGTGCAAGGAATGTTGAATGAATTTCAAGAGATTAAGATGACCATGGAGACATTAAAAAATCAAGTGCAGATCCTCAGGAACAATCAAGCCATGCAAGAAGAAGAGCCGTCTCAAAACCCAATACTTGCAACTGAAGTACTTGGAGAGGCACCTGTGCCTACGAACCCTATCAACGATGAAGCCACATTGCTACTTTGGATGAAGAAGACCTACAACATTGAGCCTTACAAGGGGCAGCGTACAATGGGAGTAGTGGAAAATTGGATCTTGAGAATGAATCGATATTTCTGATTGTTCTCAACAAAGATCACAAAGCATGCTGCAAGCGTGTTTGCATGTGGGTACTTGATTGATAAAGCCCTCACATGGTATGATGCTTGGGAACGATCCATGCTGGCAAAGAGAAGAGAGGTCACATGGATAGCAATGCAAGAAGGACTGCTGAAGAATTTCCAATCACTGGATTCTGTGAAAATAGCTTGAACCTGACTATGGGGATTGAGACAAAAGAATAGCGTTCAAGAGTATGTGGAGGCATTTTTGGATCTACAAGTAGCAATTACTGACATGAGTCCAGTAGAGGCTCTCGACAATTTCAAACGAGGGTTGAAAGAGTGGATTTGCCAAGAAGTCATGGTGCAAAACCCTCACACGGTATTTGAAGCCATTGCTTGTGCGTAGAGAATAGGAGGAGCATTAGGTGGAGATGAAGGGTTAGTTCCACCTCAACATTATCGGGCAAAAATGCCACAAATGGGTGGACCTATAACACCCATTTGTGCATGTGTCTGGTATTGTGATATTTAACTTGGTATTACAAGTACTTAAGAGATATTATTTATATAGAGATAAAAGATGGTTCTATATTAGTCATGGTTAGCTAAAGTTAGTCATAGCAAAGATAGAGTGGACCTTACTTTAGAGTAAGTAGAAAAGATGAGGACCACTATTTTGGATTTTAGTGTGTTGACTTAGTATTATTCCTAGGTGTTTGGCTTTGAGGAAAGAGTTGAGAACTCTTGGGCCCGCAAGCCCTTTTGTTTTGGATTCTTCTTTAGTCCAAGGATAGCCTATGTGAAGGAATCCTTGACTTAGTGGTTGGGTCAAGATAAGACCACATGCTTAGGGGAATATGCCCATGTGAATGGATATTCTTTTCTACTTTTTGACTTTACTTTCTAGTAACTTGAGTTACTACGGTAATTAGTAACTTTGGTATGTAACTATTTCACAAGTATATAAACAAGGGGTGAGGAGGTACTCATCATCCTTTCATTTACAACTATCTCTCTCTCATTGAGTTCTCTAGTGAGCAATGTCTTGAGTCTTGGAGTGTTAGCCTTGGAGGAGTATGATGGAGTTGGGATTCCTTGCCTTCTTAGTCCATGGTGCGCTACCATAATAGCTATCAGAGGTTCATCCTGAGTGAGAGACAGACCGGCTTACATTTTTGGTTCCGTTGCCGGGACCTCTCTAGAAGGCAAGATAATGTTCCGCGTTCAATTCTACATTAGGCAGAAGGAGTCTATGAGAGCTCACTTGGAGAGAACATTAGGAGAGGAGAGGGCTGAACTTATGTTAGAGAACCAAGATCCATTTGTATACATTGTAGTTCATTATGATATCTTTGAGGTGATTTTGTACATCTTGTACACATGAGAGGAATTGGAGAGATTGTGTGAGGTGGAGTGCAGATTTTGGGGATTAAGGTGATTTTGGGCAAAATCTCAAGTTTGAGATCTGAACTTGAAATTTATACACATGATAGCTTGGGTTATCTTTCAATTAGCACACTTAAAATTATTATTAGAACTACTATGCGCACTAGGCTAGAATTTTTGAAAGTTGATAGGGTAAAGTGCTCCCGCAACTGCATGCTCTCTGGAAAATTGTATAGAGTCTCCTATTTCCTAAATTTTTTATGAATTGTCTTGAAAATTTCTAAGAAAATTTAGTGCGTTGTATCCTACCTGCCGCCTCAAAAATTAGAGAGAGATTGTTCTTGCACAGGGCGTTATGAGTTTTTGAAGTGAGGGGGGTGGTTTTCAGACCAAATCTGAAATTTGTGTGCTGAATAGAAAGGTGTCTAGTCCAAATGGCTTGATGAAAAGATCTGAAATTTTGCAGAGATAGACACCCTATAGTTTTGATCAAGTGTGTCAAATTTCAGAGGATTATGAGATACTGGTTGGGAGATTTGAGTGACATTGTGAGGAAGGGTCAATTCTGCAGAGTGGAGATCTCATGCATGAGGAGTTTGAGATCAACAAAAAGCATATTTGAGTGTTTAGATTCATCTTGGGAACATGGAGGGTCATCAAGAGTGGAAATTGAGATTATGCAAGGTTCCTCAAGGGTTTGAGGTGATTGTAGGGGTGGATTTGAGGAAAAGAGAGTTTACAATAGAATTTGAAGAGAGTGTTGAGAGGATCCAAAAACCTACACCACTTGGAGGAAAGAGTGAGTCTAAGTGCTTTCTGTGTGGAGAGAAGGGACATAAGGCAAGTTCATGTCCATTGACCTTTGAGAGCAAGAGATTGAGGGAAAGGAGAGGCTTACTTGACTTGGGTTTGCATGTTGGACCTTCTTCACCAAGATTAGGAGGGAGAAGATCTAAGACCAAGGAGTTATGTGAGGTTTGTGGAGTGGAAGGACTTCCAAAAGAACATGAGTGTAGTGGAGTAAAAACACTTCTGGAGACTTTGGTGAAGGATCTTGGAGAGAGCCTTAGTACAGCTACATAAATACTACCACCTTCATCAGCTAGTTCTCAAGATTAGTGATGGAGATAATCTATCAACTTATGGATAAACTATCCATGAGAGTTAGATTAATATGCACTCTAGGATTTGATGTTGCTATAGAAATCTTGGAGCAACCTGAACCTTTTGTGTTCCCTAGAGTGGATTATTCTCAGATGGTGTTAGTCATGTATATACTTTATTAGTAATAGAGTGAGAGAAAAAAAAAGAAAAAAAAATTGAGAGAAAGAAAGATAGTGAGAGGTTAAGATAGGGAAACTTCCGGTTTTCTTTGGCAAGGATGGAGAAGATGTGGAGGCCTTTGTGAGAGACTTCAAGAGAGCTTGCATAGGAAACAATGAGAGGAGGAAGAATGAGTGGGCCTCATTATTACCAGATTCCTTTGAGGATGTAGCACTTACATGGTATGAGTCAGAATACCAAAAGAGAGAGAGGAGAGATGGGGAAGAAGAGTCTTGGGAGACTTTGACTTCAACACTCATTGAGAACTTTCTTCCTGATGAGAGTTATGAGAGATTGATGAGTGAGGTTACATTTCTCAAGCAAGGAGAAGGAGAGAAAGTGAGAGTCTATGTGGAAAGAGTGGAAAAGTTAGAGTCCAGATTTTGCATAGTGTTGAGGAAGGGTGGGGATGATGTGGAGACTACAATGATTGGCATAGGGGCCATGTTCACCAAGAATTTTGTGGGAGGGTTGAGACCACAAATTAGAAACAAAGTGAGATATGAGAAACCTTTTTCCAAGGTTGAAGCTATCAAGATCGCAATTCGTATGGAGGAGAGTTTGGAAGGGGATGAGAGTGATTTGGTGGTGAAGGAGGTTGTGCATCCTCCTCAAGGCTACAAGTATGGTGGAACTTCTGATACTTTGGTGGCAAGGGTTGCACCACAAGTAGTAGTTGCTCTAGTTCTTGCACCTCCACCAAAGGATCCACTTCAAACCATCACAGAACAACTTACGGATCTCAAGATCAATGTGGTGCAACTATGGGAGAAGAGAGAGGTGGATCAGAATGTAGGGAGAGGGCCTAGGAGTTATGGAAATTATCCATATAGAGGAGGCCAACCAGCCAACAATTTCAATGATAGAAATTGTTTTGGTTGTGCAGGAAGAGGCCATATCCAAAGGAATTGCCCAAATTCCACTTACCATGGAGGAAGGGGTTATGAGGGAGCCAATAGAGGGAAAGAGGGAGGTAGTGAAACCCAAGTGGCTCCTAATCCAAACAAAGGTAAGGGGATAGCATCCATAGATGTGATGGAGAGCAAGTATGAGAAGGGAGAGTGCTCAAACTCCAAGAGTCTTAATTTGGAGCTTTTGGCCTAAGAGAAGAAGAGAGCTTGTTTTGCAGAGGATGTTCACTCTTCTCAAGGATTTACTTCAAGCAAGGATACTCCTATGTCTACTAGGAGCACTCGCACCTCAACACCATCAACAACAAAGACTCCAAGGAAGAAGTTGGGGATGGAGGACTTCTTGATCTCAAAGCAGCAATGGAACTACAATGTGTTGGAGGATGTTGGTAGTCATAAGGCTAACATCACAGTGGGCCAATTAATTGCTTTGAACCCTACCTTGAGAAAGGAGCTTAGAGGTGGTTTGAGTTCTACAAGGAGCAAGAGGAAGAAGAAGGCAAAAGTTCCAGTATCAATGGGGGTGGTGGATGCCAAGCCAGCACCATGGGAGGCTTGTGAATATGCCTCCAAAATTGATGTGAGAGTGAATGGTCACAACATCAAGGATGCATTGGTTGATGGAGGATCAACAGTAAATGCAATGTCAAAAAGGTTGATGAAGAAGTTGGGTATGATACCCTCAAGACCTTCAACATTTGTGGTGAGCATGGCAAACAAGCAACAAGTTCGACCAGTAGGGGTGATGGATAAGGTGGTAGTTTCAGTTATGGGAGTTCAAAATCTCATGACTTTCCAAGTCTTGAAGGATTCAAGCTATGACTTACTTCTTTGGAGGCCATGGTTGAGAGCAGCACACACAACTGATCGATGGCACAAAGGGTACTTGAGGATTGGGCCATCAAACCATAGAGTCACAGTTCTTGTGACTAACACCACCAACACTTCACATTCAGATACACCATCTTCTGATTATTGGGAATCAGATTCTGAAGAAGGAGCTTCAAGTGTGGACACAAGCATGGAAGAGGAGACTTCCACGAAGGAGGATGAATCTGAATCTGATTCAGATGTGTATCTTTTGTGTGCTATGGATTTTGCACCTAAGCCAAAGGTTTTGAAAGACCCAGATAAATCACCATTGACACTTGAGGAGGTAGAGAGAAGGTTATCTACCCTCAAGTATGGTCCAAATGTTACCAAGGAGGAGAAGGTGAGATTTGAGGAGATTTTCTGCAAGTTCATCCATGTGTTTGCTTTTAGTTACATGGATTTGAAGGAAGTTACCTTGGAGGAGCACAAGATAGAGGTGGAGTCACATGCAAGACTAATCCGCCAAAAGCAACGTTGCATTAGCCCACCAATATCTTTGGTTGTGAAGGAGGAGATTGATAAGCTCAAGGAGGCTGGATTTATCTTTGAGGTGGAGAATTCAGAATGGGTGTCTCCAATTGTCATTGTGAAGAAAAAGAATGGTAAGCTTTGGGTATGTGTGGATTACAAGAAGCTCAATGCTGTTACCAAGAAGGACTACTACCCATTGCCATTCATTGATGAGATCTTGGAGGAGGTTGCAGGTCATGAGAGGTACAGTTTTGGAGATGGTTATAGTGGATACAACCAAATCAAGATTGCACCAGAGCATCAACAACTCACCACATTCACCACACCTTGGGGAACTTACGCTTTCAAGGTCATGCCTTTTGGGCTTTGCAATGCTCCAGCCGCATTCCAATGGTTCATGAACAAGGTATTTGAACCTTTCATTGGGAAATTTGTGAGAGACTTCATTGATGACTTTTGTGTCTATGGGAGCAAGGAGGAGCACTTTGAGCACCTTATCAAAGTCTTGCAATGCTTGGATGAGGCAAATGCATCACTCAACCCAGAGAAGTGCATTTTTGGATGTGAAGAAGGTCTACTTTTAGGGCACATCATCTCCAAGGATGGAATAGCAGTTGATCTTGAGAAGGTGAGGAAAATCTCAGACCTTCCATTCCCTTCAAGCTTGACAAAGTTATGCCAATTTTTGGGGATGGTTGGGTACTATAGGAGGTTCATCTTCTCATTTTCCAACAAGGCTTATGCATTGACCATCTACATGAAGAAGAGTGTAGATTACATGGTGATTTTGGAAGACAAGGAGGCTCTCAAAGCTTTTGAGGAGCTCAAGCAATCCCTTGTTGTAGCTCCAATTCTTGCTAAACCTGATTGGAGTAAGCCTTTCATCCTCTACACTGATGCTTCTAATATAGCTGTAGGATGCACTCTTAGTCAATTAGACCAAGATGGGCATGATCATCCAATAGCTTATGCTAGTAGGCAGATGGTTTCAACAGAGAAGAACTACTCTGTCACGGAGAGAAAAGGGTTGGCAGTGATCTTTGGTCTCAAGAAGTTTAGACACTACTTGATTGGAGGGAAAGCCACCATTGTCACAGATCACAAGGCTTTGAAGTACATCTTCAACAAGCCTAATGTTGAAGGGAGACTAGCAAGGTGGATGATACTCTTGTCTGAGTATGACTACACCATTGAGGATAGGCCATGAAAGAAACATGCAAATGCTGATTTGTTATCTAGAGCCTATGATCATGATGGAGATGAGCCAGTGGATGATTCCTTCTCGGATGAGGAGCTCATGACAATCTCAATCGCTCAAGAGGTTCCAATGGAGTATAAGGAGATTGTGGATTTTGTGACAAGAGGTAACTATCCAGAAGGGATGCATGCTAGGGAGAGGAAGGCCCTTGCAGCAAGATCTAGACCTTACACAATGGTGGAGGATATTCTTTTTCACCAAGGAGCAGATGGTCTACTTCGAAGAGCAGTGGGTAAGGAAGAGTCTATCCTACTCATAAAGGAGTTTCATGAAGGTTTAGTATGTGGAGGACACTTTGCAGGAAAGGTGACTGCTTTCAAGATTCTAGATGCAGGTTACCATTGGAGAGGGATTTTGAAGGATTGTCTTGATTATTGCAAAACTTGTCATGTTTGTCAAGCTTTTGCTAGAAAATCTATATCCACTCCACCACTTAGATCAATTCCATTGCTAGGACCTTTTGAGAAGTGGGGAATTGATTTTTTAGGACCTCTCAATAGAACCCCAAGGAACAATTGGTACATTGTGGTAGTTACTGATTACCTTACCAAGTGGGTTGAGGCTAGACCATTGAGGGACAAGAATGAAGATGAAGTGGGTAGATTTCTTTATGAACGCATTATCACTAGGTTTGGATGCCCTTTGGAGTTGGTTTTTGATAGAGGAGGAGAGTTTACAAGAAGCATTACTACAGCCATGCTATGACATTTCTCTATCACACATAGAGTAACTACATCCTATAAGCCAAATTCCAATGGCTTGGCAGAGAGAACCAATCAGACCTTGTGCATGATGTTGGCCAAAGATGCAAAAATAGAGGAAGCTTAACATCATTGAGACAAGAGGATTCATGCAGTTTTGTGGGAGTATAGGACAACCATGAAGACTTCCACCGGAATTCTCCATTTCAATTGGTGTATGGTATTGAGTCTACCTTACCTATTCACTTTGATCTTCCTACCTTCCAAAGCATTCATAGGAGATTGAAGAAAGCACAAGGAGGTGATGCAGAGAAGTCAAGGAAGGATCAACTCATGGAGTTGGAAGAGGCAAGAGCAGTTGCTATGGTTTGAGTGGAGCAAGCCCAAAGGAAACAAAATGAGAGCTATGACAAGAGGCAAGGCAAGAAGAAGGTGGAGAATTTCAAAGAAGGTGATTGGGTAATGTTGTTTGATTCCATTCAATTCAAGAGAGTGCAAAAAAAGTTTTTGCCTAAGTACTTTGGACCTTTCATAGTGGAGAAGGTGTGGGGCAATTATACCTATGATCTCAAGGAGTTGGGAGGAAGACACTTTGATAGGATTAACCATGATAAGTTGAAGATATACCATAGAAGGTAGAGAGACCTTCACTTTGAGGACAAAGTGAAAACTTAGTCCGGGGGTAAATGTAACACCCATTTGTGCATGTGTGTGGTATTGTAATATTTAGCTTGGTATTACAAGTACTTAAGAGATATTATTTATATAGAGATAAAAGATGGTTCTATATTAGTCATGGTTAGCTAAAGTTAGTCATAAGATAGAGTGGACCTTACTTTACAGTAAGTAGAAAAGATGAGCACCACTATTTTGGATTTTAGTGTGTTGACTTGGTATTATTCCTAGGTGTTTGGCTTTGAGGAAAGAGTTGAGAACTCTTGGGCCCGCAAGCCTTTTTGTTTTGGATTCTTCTTTAGTCCAAGGATAGCCCATGTGAAGGAATCCTTGACTTAGTGGTTGGGTCAAGATAAGACCACATGCTTAGGGGAATATGCCCATGTGAATGGATATTCCTTTCTACTTTTTGACTTTACTTGACTTTTAGTCAAGTAACTTGAGTTACTACGGTAATTAGTAACTTTGGTACGTAACTATTTCACAAGTATATAAACAAGGGGTGAGGAAGTACTCATCATCCTTTCATTTACAACTATCTCTCTCTCATTGAGTTCTCTTGTGAGCAATGTCTTGAGTCTTGGAGTGTTAGCCTTGGAGAAGTATGATGGAGTTGGGATTCCTTGCCTTCTTAGTCCATGGTGCGCTACCATAATAGCTATCAGAGGTTCATCCTGAGTGAGAGACAGGCCGGCTCACAAACCAGTACCGATGGAATTAGGTAACCTTTGATTCCGGGATCAAGGAGCACGACCGCTTCAAGGGGAGCGGGGACAGGTAGAAGAACAAAGAGATGGAGTCCCACGAGGATAAGGGACTCAAGGAGAACAACGTTGTTGTTACAATTGTGGCCATATTGGACATATATTTACCAACTATCGCACTCGTTTCCCTTGAGGCCCTTGGCCTTTGTATAGGCAATCTTTGAACAATATGGAGAGGCACATTGAAGAGGAGGAGGTGGAAATCACTTCAGAAAACAAAGATCGCCAATAAATGTACCTCGCGGCCTTACTGGCTCAATAAGGAAGCAGAGAAGCAAGGGAAGGAAGAAGAATAAGGTGCAAAGATCTCGAAAGGCAACCTCACAATTGATTGTTGTGAATGGAATCCTAGAAGGTAATCTAGTGAGAGTATTAATAGATTTGGGAGCAACAGAGAATTTCTTGTCTCGCTCTATTGCAATAAGATTGGGAATGGATCTAGAGAGAGATGGAAGTGAAGAAGTAGAGTTACCAAATGGGCAAACAGAGAGGATTGAATCATTACCTAGATGGGTAACCCTCTCTGTAGGAGAATATTGGGAAGCAATTGAGTGGTGAGTGATACAATTAGCTTGTTATGATGCAATTTTAGGCATGCCATGGATGTAGCAGTACAACCCTATGGTGGATTGGAGGAAGAAAGTAGTGAGAAGAATGGTCAATCATTGGGGTTAAAGAAAAATCACATAGGCAAAAACTGCCTCTATATGTTGTAGGGACGGCAACTGTATGTAAGACCGATAGATGTTTTATGGATGTTTTAATAAGAGAAGTCCAAAGTGCACAACTTGATGGACAAATTCTTGAGAAATTGAAGGATGTGGTGGATGAGTTTCAAGATGTCTTTCACGATGATCTACCCTCAGGATTACCACCAAAAAGGCAAGTAGATCACAAAATAGAGACACTCTCGGGGAAGACACCTCCTTGTAAGGCCCCATATCACCTATCACCTCATGAGTTGGAGGAGTGTAAGACTCAAATTGAGGAGATGCTACAGACTTGTTTGTGAAGAAGAAGGATGGTACAATGCGCATGTGCATTGACTATTGGGGTCTGAATCAGCAAATGGTGAAGAACAAATACCCCTTATTTTGCATGGATGACCTATTTGATCAACTCCATGGAGCGAGATACTTCACCAAATTGGACTTGCAGAGCGGTTACAAGCAAATTCAAATTGTAGAGGAGGATGTGTACAAAACCGCCTTTTGCACCAAGTATGGCCACTTTGAGTATCTTGTGATGCCTTTTGGCCTCACCAATGCACCTGCCACTTTCATGAGTCTAATGAATGACATATTTTGTCCATATTTGGATAAGTCTATTATCGTCTTCTTGGATGATATCTTAGTATATAGTAGTACGATGACAGAACACAAACAACACCTACGAGAGGTCCTCCAGATTCTAAGACAGAATCAGTTGTACGCCAAAATCTCAAAGTGTGAGTTTGGCAAGTCTGAAGTAGACTACTTAGGGCATAGAGTAAGTGCAGAGGGCATTCAAGTATTGACAAATAAAACAGAGGTCATTCAAAAATGGAGTGCCCTAGAAGATCAGACTCAACTTAAGAGCTTCTTGGGATTGATAGGATTCTATCGTAGATTTGTCAAGGACTTCTCTAAGGTTGCATAGCCTTTAACAACACTACTTGGCAAGGGGAAGAAGTGGGCATGGAGAACCACACAAGAGTTGGCCTTTCAAGAATTGAAGGTCACCTTGCTACATGCACCAATCTTGAAGTGGTATGACCCAAAACGCCCAATCAAGTTGGCTATAGATGCATCAGGCGTAGCAATAGGAGCAGTCCTACAACAAGAGTGGCATGACAGATGGCATCTAATTGCATATTTCTCTCGCAAGTTGTTACCGGTAGAGCGCAACTACCATACCACAAAATGAGAAGAGCTGGCCATCGTTCTAGCAACCAAGCATTGGAAGCACTACCTATGCAAGAAGGCATTTGTAGTAGAGATAGACCACAAACCTCTAGTCTAACTTGAGACATAGAAGGATCTATCTCGTCACCAAATTTGGTGGACAGAGTGGCGACAACACTTCAACATGACAATCACCTATGTGGAAGGTAAGAAGCAACTTGCAGATGCATTCACACGTATACCAATGGCAAACAACTTGGTGGCAGAGGTTAAGGTTAACCCTAAATTCTGGCAAGAGATTCTGACTGCTACAAAAATTGATCCACAGATTGTAGAAGCACAATCATCCAAAGGTGTCACCAACACCCAAGGACTCACCTTTCGGGATGGCAGATTATGGATCCCAAATGTCCCAGAATTACACACCACCATTCTAGCGGAATGTCATGATTTGGCCATTGTAGCTCATGTTGGAGTGGACAAGACCTTGGATGTAGTCAAACACCATTAATATTGGCCCAAGATGAGCAACAATGTGATGGACTATGTGCGTAGCTGCCTACTTTGTCAATAGAATAAAGCTTCTAATCAAGCTCTTGCACGGCTCCTTCAACCTCTCCCCACTCCTACCCAACGTTGGGAACAAGTGAGTATGGATCTCGTCTGTGAATTACCCAAGACCACCTCAGGGTTTGACTCCATTGTGGTCTTTGTGGACCCGCTCAGCAAAATGATTCATGTACGCCCTACTACCAAGGAGGTGACCGCTCCACAACTAGCTCGATTGTACTTAGATGCAGTCTTTGCTCACCATGGCTTGTCTAGAGTGATCATCACCAATAGAGGCACCCAATTCACCAGTTTGTTTTGGCAAACACTCTTTGGTTTCGTCAAAACCAAGTTGGCCATATCCACAACTTACCACCCACAAACAGATGGCCAAATAGAGCAGGCTAATTGCACGATTGAAGACATGTTATATGGCTTCACCTAAGAAGAGCAAGAGAGGTGGGACACCCTACTCCCGTTGGTGGAATTCGCTTACAACAATTCAGTGAATGCCTCCACCCAGGTCACTTGTACACCTTGTACACTTGTACACTTCAACACCTTGTAACTTTTTGGTTCTATGTCCAAATCTTTCAATCTTGGCCTCATTGGAAACACCTCTAAAAGATATTTCTTTTGAATTCCTGCTTGCTGAAGTTGGAGTTCTTTGGAAGAAGTTTTGAATTTAATCAATCTGGGTTTTTGTGCGGTTGATGGTGCTCAAATCTGCAACTTTCAGAGGCTGGAACTTTGGACTCACATCTTAAAATGAGGTGATCTTGGTCTCATTAGAAGCATCTTGTCAAGAGCTATTGATTGAAATTATTTTCATAGAATTTAAAGCTTTGTGCTTGAAGCTATGAGCATTTGAATTCTGTGACCCAATGAGGTTTAGAAGTTTACCATAGATAACTCTAGAGGCCATAACTCCATGTCTATTGGCTCAAATGAGTTCATTTTTGGTTCATTGGATAGAATTTCTCAAGATCTTTTTATTGATTTATCACTTGTAGATTTTGAAGTACTGTAGCCAAGGTTGTGAATTTTTGAAATCTGTAGAATATCAAAATTTTCATGCAAGAAAAGTTCAAATTCAAAAGTTTGTAACTTTTGATTTACAAGTCCAAAGGAGTAGATTTTTGGTTCATGAGAAAAAGTAATTGTAGAGTTATTGGTGTTCACAGAGCCTGAGTGAACCAGAGGATACATTCTCATGGTATCTGTTTAGGGCTTTTAGAATGGAAGCTTCCAAGATGATGCAAGACATTGCTGAGATAGCTTCAAAACAGCAACAACTTGCTGAAATGTATAGAAAAGCAAATGACTTCCACAAGGAACTCAAGAGCTTTTTTCCCCCATGTCTCAATGCATGAAAAATCTTATGGTAGATTTGCAAACCGTAAGAGCTGATGTTTTGACTGTGAAAGAATCTCTGAATTTGATCACCATAGATATCCAAGAACTCAAGAAGAGTAGCAATTTGATGTTAGACTCCACAAAGGGTATGGTGGATGCTACTGAGAAGGTTGCTTCCTTGGGAGCACAAGCCACCAACATTGCTTCACCAAATGGAGGGCTGCAAGAGATGGTTGACACATTAGAGGTCAAGATGAAGTCATATGCTGAAGCTACAAAGGTGGCTCAAATCTCTTACTTGCAAGAGCATGAGATTGAGAAGGAGAACCAATTGGTCAGAATGAAGAACTTGAGGATTTCTGGTTTGCCAGAGAGTGAGAAGAAAGACACCAAGGCCATAGTGTGTGAGTTTATTACTGATTCTCAAAGAGTCCATGATCCTCAAATTTTGCAAGCATATAGATTGGGACAACACGGTGCACAACCAAGAAGCATTTTGGTCAGGTTTGGCTCAGAAACTCAAAGAATGCAATGATGTGGAACAAAACTATACTAAAGGGGCGGCGTATCTTGTTGGACCCTGATCTCACACCTCTCCAATGGCAAGCAAATAAGCGAGAATTAGCAAAAGTGAAGGAGGCTCAACAAGCAGGCTTTATTGCATTCTTGAGAGATAATAGAGCTGTGATTACTCAAAAGAAATTGTCAACTACTGCATAGCAATTTCAGACCCTTAGAGTGCTATTTTGGGATGTTCATGGGCTCATACATACCAAGTACTCTAGCGCTAAGCCTTTGTGGGATGATGCTGATCTGATCAATCTTGTGGAGACATGGGAACATGAAGGAAACACCATTCAAGACATTGAAGGATTCACTCTTGTTGGTTCCACTTGGAACAAGCGGAGACAACACAAAGGAAGGGGCTTTGGAGGTATTGCTACTTACATCAAATTTGGCTTTGAGAAATCAGTCTCTTTGATAGGCCAAGATTCAAGTGGACAATACCAATGGTTGAGGATTGGAGGAGTTGCTACACCTTGCTTCATTGCTGTTTTTTACTTTGCCCTATTGACATCACCAATCTATTCTAGTGGAATTCTCAACACCATGCAGCCTTTCCATTCCTTGACGAAGGATGTGTTAGAGTTTCAAAGTAAAGGTGCAATACTTGTTCTTGGTGATTTCAATGCTAGGATCCAAGCCTCTCAGATCCCTGACTTGAGTGACCTTGAGAATGATCCTTTCCATAGCTTGATAGACCATTCTAGTGCTTGGTCATGCTCTTCCAAAGATCCTATGTCCAACTCCATGAGTGAGCACTTTTTGAGCTTTGGTGCCAATTGTAGCTTGAAGATCTTGAATGGCCTTTCTCAATTTCCAGAAACTTGTAAAAGCACATGCTTTGCCTTTGGTGGATCAAGCACCATAGATTATATGCTCACTTGAGCTAATGATATTCATCTTGTCTCAAATTTAGTTGTTTTAGATCCTCAACAAGAATTAGACCATGCACCTCTATCTTGTACCATCCTTCTTCCTTGCCTCAATAGAACTACATTACCTATTGACCATGCCTTTAGAGGAAAACTTTGTCTAGATTTTCACAAGAGAGACTTGTACCAACAAGCTATCCAAGAGAAATTGAGTTCTATGGAGTGGAGTTCAGATTTTCAACAACGTAGTGATCAATTGGTTGAACTTCTTCAATATACATCTACTTTTTTGTTTCCAAGAGGCTCCCATAGGAAGAGACTTGGTCTCCCTTGCAAGAGGTGGTATGATTCTGATTGCAAAATGGCAAGGATCAAAGCTATAGATAGGTCTCTTGATCAGATTGCACAAAATCAGGCCTTTGTTTCATACAAAAACTTGGTGAAGTGCAAAAAGCGAGCATTTTTGAGACTCAAGGGGTTGAGTTGAGCACTGAAATAAGGAGCAATCCCAAGGCTTTTTGGAAGAAGGTAACCATCAGATCTCCATCTCTATTGCTGGACCTCAATGAGCTTTGTGACTATGTGAAAGATCTGTACTTTTTCCCTAATGCTCCAAGCATGGCACCTTGCCTTTGGTCTGCTCTCACCATCTCTGAAGCTGATGTCAAGTACCAATTGAAGAAGTTGGCCAATGGTAAGGCTGAAGACCTTGATGGACTATGTGTTGAACTTTTGAAGTGGGGCGGTAGCCAATTGATTTTAGTACTCACTTCTCATTTGAATGAGGCAATCAAGTGTGGTTTTCCTGATAGATGGTGCTTCAAGAAGGTAGTTCCTATTCACAAGTCTGGTCAGAGAGATGTTGTCACCAATTATTGTACTATACTTGTTGGTAGTGTCTTTGTGTGACAACCCGGCAAATATCACTTTTGCAGTTATCGGGTAAGTAAAGTTTGTTCCCGCAGAGATACGAGTCAGAATTGGTCAAATACAAAGTCAAAGTAACAATTTAGTTCTTCTTGAGTTCTTCTTTAATCTCTCAGGTAGAAACTACACCCAAAAGAGAGTAACAAGCATTGACTCGCAGTCTTGTCACGAATTAACATTCCATAATCACAACTCCATCAAATGTTTCCAAACAATCTTGATTGTGATGATTCAGGCTCTCTCAAAAATAGCACTTCATTGCAAAACGATTTCACCTCAGAATTGTGTTCCACCCCTCCATTGAAGGCACAACTTCCTCGATGTAAATTGCTTCACATCAACCTCACACTGCACTCACAAATGAAAAATACTACCAACACTACAATTCCTCTCAGATCTGTCAAGGTATTGCTTTGATTGCACTTCACTCAGGATCAAACACACAGATTGAAGATCAAGGCTATGGAATCCAACATCCAACAAACACACTGACTTGCACTTTGAATTTCTTCACTCACTCACAAACACAATTACAAAGTTGATACTCAGAATCAAGCTCAAGCGACGAGCACTACTTCATAGCACTTTGCTTTATCTATTCTCAAAAATTATGAGCACTGAACAACATGATACTACAAATGCCACTCTTAAATAGTGAAGCAAATTGACAGTTCTAACAACTATACCATTCCACAACAACTTTTCTAACCTGCAGATCCAAAATGACAATGCACCTCTTCATATCTACCTCTTCAAATCTCAAAACTGTTACTAATCTGATCCAATGTCTACTTCTTCTTTGGCTTTCAAACCCGAATCCGAAGTAATATTACTTTCTAATATTCTGTCTTTGGGTTTCACAACTGCCAATTCCTCCACTAATTCTAACACTTCTCCTTCCTGATCTGCAATTCCTATCATAATTAAGCCTTCTAAATCTCTATCTCACAACCCACTCTTCTCTAAGGTGTCAAATGTCAAATCCGGAAACACTTGCACTCTTATCTTGCTTACTCCGGGTCTAACTACTATCAATTCCTTTACTAATTCTACTCTGTCATCGTCAAGAATTGTAATTGAAAGTATGAAACACTACCTACACCTTCAATTTGTAACCCACTTTCCCCTCATCACTCATGTTACTAACCCGAAGACACTTACAGTCTGATCTTGCACTTTGGGTTTATTCACTACTGCTACTTCTCCTTCAATTCATGTTCCATCTTCAATCAAAACTTCCAAAGAATAAAAAAATCCACAGCTCCACAGCTTATAAATAATATCTTTTAAGTACTTGTAATACCAAGCTTAATATCACAATACCACACATATGCACAAATGGGTGTTACATTTACCCCTAGACTAAGTTTTCACTTTGTCCTCAAAGTGAAGGTCTCTCTACCTTCTATGGTACATCTTCAACTTATCATGGTTAATCCTATCAAAGTGTCTTCCTCCCCACTCCTTGAGATCATAGGTGTAATTGCCCCACACTTCCCCACTATGAAAGGTCCAAAGTACTTAGGCAAAAACTTCTTTTGCACTCTCTTGAATTGAATGGAATCAAACAACATTACCCAATCACCTTCTTTGAAAGGTTCCACCTTCTTCTTGCCTTTCCTCTTGTCATAGCTCTCCTTTTGTTTCCTTTGGGCTTGCTCCACTCAAACCATAGCAGCTGCTCTTGCCTCTTCCAACTCCATGAGTTGATCCTTCCTTGACTTCTCTGCATCACCTCCTTGTGCTTTCTTCAATCTCCTATGAATGCTTTGGAAGGTAGGAAGATCAAAGTGAATAGGTAATCTGATCTCACACCTCTCTAATGGCAAGCAAAGAAGGGAGAATTAGCAAAAGTGAAGGAGGCTCAACAAGCAAGTTATGTTTCATTGTTTCATTGTATTAGAGCTGTGATTACTCAAAAGAAATTGTCAGCTATTGCATAGCAATTCCGGACCCAGAGAGTGCTATTTTGGAATGTTCATGGGCTCACACATACCAAGTACTCCAGCGCTAAGCGTTTGTGGGATGATGCTGATCTGATCAATCTTGTGGAGACTTGGGAACATGAAGAAAACACCATTCAAGATATTGAAGGATTCACTCTTGTTGGTTCAACTTGGAACAAGCGGAGACAACATAGAGGAAGAGGCTTTGGAGGTATTGCTACTTACGTCAGATTTGGATTTGAAAAATCAGTCTCTTTGATAGGTCAAGATTCAAGTGGACAATACCAATTGCTGAGGATTGGAGGAGTTGCCACACCTTGCTTCATTGCTGTTTTTTACTTTGCCCCGTTGACATCACCAATCTATTCAATGAAATAATGAAACAATGAAATATAAAGCCCAAAACACCCAAAGAGTCAAAAGGTTGGAAACACAATAAAAAACACATGAAATGTGAGCCTAGGCAAGGGCCTAGGGCATCTGACCAATCTGTAACAAATTGGTCCGATGTAAACTAACCTCTGTCATGTACTTCCTTAATGCTAAAGCTTCAACCTGTAAGAGAGTAGAGAAATCACTACAAGTAATTTGATGTCTAACTCTAATCTGCATGTAACAAGGGCAAACAATCAACACATGATGCTCATCCTCAACTTTGCTCATAGTACACAATTTTCAAAGTCGCATGGAGTGCTCTATCTGCTGCCAACATCCTTGTTCTACTTCTAGTCTATGAGAACTAGTTCTATATTGAGCAATAACATGTTTAAGTGAAGTAGAAATCCTAGCCAAGAGATAATCTTGCTCACAATACACCAACATAGGATTTACAAACTGCTGATAGAACACCATCTTGGTACCGTGTTGCTGCAATAAGTGAAGTAAGAACTGCTCCTGGATCACCTCTCAAAGTGCAATAGGCTCTAATCTCCAATGTTGCTCACAATCATTCCACCTTGTGGCCCATGCAATCAGATTTGTATACCAACCAATAGATAGAGTGGCACAAAAAGCTTGGTAGGGAAGTCTCTCATGCTCTATGGACCTCACCTTAGTGGCATATGTAAGAGCCAAGAACAAAGCTTCAGACTCAAGAGGCAAAAACCCAGTTTCAGCAAGCAGCAATACATAAGGAGTTTGAGTCCTCACTCCAAGTTCATCACACAAAAACAAATTTTGAATTTTCTCCTCCTTTTACCACCATGTCTTCTTAGTACCTGGACCCCAAATCTGAGTACCATAGAGAACCACCGGCTGCACAAGAGATCTGAACAACACCTTGTTCAACCCCCATGTGGTAAGATGAGCAAGTCTAGAGTGATTCATGAGTGAATACAAAGCTTTAAAGCCTATATTGATTCTCATCTTCACACAAGTAGACCAACTATAGTCATGAGAAAACTCAAGGCCCAAGTACTTATAAGAAGAAACCTACTCCAATTGCTGTCCATCAAAAAAGAAAGGTGTGACACCTTTAGAACCCACCACAATCACCTTGGACTTGTCAAGGTTCACCTCCATCTTCGTTTGATTGCAAAAGCAAAGTAGAGAATCCAATAGCTTCTATAAACTCTGGGGATTTGTGGAGAGAAGCACTACATCATTTGCATAAAGAAGTGCATGTATTATCAAAGAGCCAACCTGTACACCTGGCTCTAGCTTCCGTGAGTAGACTCTCTAGATCATTGATGAAGATTCCGAACTGAGTTGGAGATAGAGAGCATCCTTGAATCACACCCATTGTGCTAAGGACATCTTGAGAGCTCAAAGATGAAAGTTTCACAATCACTTTCTCATAGAGTCTAAAGATAGCACCAACTTGATCAGCTGAAACACCCACTTGAATGAGTCTCTCACTTAGAGATTTCCTCAGAACCTTATCAAAGGCCTTCTTGAAATCAATAAAGGCAACATAGAGAGTTCTCCCAACACCCTTGGATTTCCACCACAAAACACGGAGTACCAATAGGTGGTCCAAAGTACTAAAGCTTGATCTGAAACTAGCTTGGCACTTAGCTTGAATTTTGTGCTTTTCAGCCCAAGTTCTCAACCTTGACTCCAAAATTTGACCATACAACTTGGCAAAGACACTACCAACAAGTATGGTATGGTAATTGGTGAGTTTAGGGTGCTTGCTTTTTGCACTTCAAAAATGCTCGATTTTTTCACTTCACCAATTTTTTGTATGAAACAAAGGCCTGATTTTGTGCAATCTGATCAAGAGACCTATCCATAGATTTGATCCTTGCCATTTTGCAATCAGCATCATACCACCTATTGCAAGGGAGACCAAGTCTCTTCCTGTGAGAGCCTCTTGGAAACAAAGAAGTAGATGTGGATTGAAGAAGTTCAATCAATTGATCACTACGTTGTTGAAAATCAGAACTCCACTCCATAGAACTCAATTTCTCTTGGATAGCTTGTTGATACAAGTCTCTCTTGTGAAAATCTAGACAAATTTTTCCTCTAAAGGCATGGTAAATAGGTTATGTGGTTCTATTGAGGCAAGGAAGAAGGATGGTACAAGATAGAGGTGCATGGTCTGATTCTGGTTGAGGATCTAAAACAGCTAAATTTGAGACAAGATGGATATCATTAGCTGAAGTTCTATGGTGCTTGATCCACCAGAGGCAAAGCATGTGCTTTTACAAGTTTCTAGAAATTGAGAAAGGCCATTCAAGACCTTCAAGCTACAATTGGCACCAAAGCTCAAAAAGTGCTCACTCATGGAGTTGGACATAGGATCTTTGGAAGAGCATGACCAAGCACTAGAATGTTCTATCAAGCTATGGAAAGGATCATTCTCAAGGTCACTCAAGTCAAGGATCTGAGAAGCTTGGATCCTAGCATTGAAATCACCAAGAACAAGTATTGCACCTTTACTTTGAAACTCTAACACATCCTTCGTCAAGGAATGGAAAGGCTGCATGGTGTTGAGAACTCCACTTGAATAGGTTGGTGATGTCAATGGGGCAAAGTAACAAACAACAATGAAGCAAGGTGTGGCAACTCCTCCAATCCTCAACCATTGGTATTGTCTACTTGAATCTTGACCTATCAAGGAGACTGATTTCTCAAAGCCAAATCTGACGTTAGTAGCAATACCTCCAAAGCCCCTTCCTTTGTGTTGTTTCTGCTTGTTCCAGGT